>CM073593.1:43104166-44352500 GCA_037074705.1 Zhengitettix transpicula | reverse complement strand
TAATAAAACAATTATTGTTTTTATTTTTATTATGACGAAGTTTCGATACCTTTTTGTATCTTCTTCAGGTATTTTCCTACAGAGGAGGTATTTACAAATTATTATACAAATAAAAATAATAAGTGTCTGTATAAGGTTGTAAATTGTTTTATTAATATATTTATTTAATTTCATTCGGCCAGGCTCGCTGTCAATATTAAACAAACAAAAAAAACATAATGAACACTAACATAAGCATAACATAAATATAGAAAAGACGATAAAAATAGTTTATATAATTTATTTGCATTTCTCACTTCAATGTACTGTTTTATATATTTAGAATAATTCCAAAAACCATACCCTTATTAAATATTATTTTAAATATAACTTCACTTAAATTCTTATTAATCTTACATATATCGTATCATATGCGATTAATCTTCTCTTGAATTGTGCCATACACTGTGGGCTCACCGCTAGAACAGTTGCAGGCAATCCCGAATGGTTCTATTTAGATCGCTGATTACTCTCCCTAATCTTTCCCGAATGAACCCACTTAGATATGTAAGTGGGAGTTAAAAGCAAACTGTTTTAGTTTCTCCAGGCCGGCTCGTTTTGAATAATGCACAAAGTCTCGCACGTTTGCGAAAGATTCTAAATTATTTTCCGTTAGTTTACCAGATAATTTCAATACATATTTTTGAATTAATCCAGTGCCCGAGTGTGCTAAATACTATACGCATCCCTACAAACCATACTCTAGGATTGGTCGCACTAAATTCTGTAATTAATTATCTTACTGTTTCTGGAGCTTTTCTTTAAAGTTCTCTTTACGTAGTTTAGTGCTCTCCATGCCTGAATTTACATGTTTGCCACATGATAAATCTTTGCTAAACGTTACTCCCAAATACTTGCAGCTTTTGCATATTACTATTAATTCGTCCCCTAATTTTTAAATTGAACCCTCAACATTTTTCCGGTTAGTAAAGCTAATAGTTTTGCTTTTGGATGCATTTATTTTCATTTTATTATGCAAATATCATTTAAACATATTGTCTAAATCCGATTGAAGAGCAACAACGTCGTCTGGTTGTTTGATTTTTCTATAGATAACTCAGTCATCCGGGAAGAGTTTTATATTAGATCCGATACCGGCTGGAAAATCGTTAATATATGCTAAAAACATTAAAGGTCCTATAACGCTTCCCTGAGGCACGCCCGAGTTTATTTCTACAGGATCGGAATTTACTCCCTTTGAGTTTACGCGTTCCTTCAAAAATTCACGAATCCAGTTCAGAATGTGTCTATCAATCCCCATAGCACTTAATTTGTGAATTAGGATGTGATGTGGCAATTGGGGTGCTGTTGAAAAATCTGTTATTATCACGTCAATTCTTCCCCTTTCGTCAATTTGGCGCAAATTTCTTGATATACTGCCACTAACTGACTTTCGCAATAGTATTTAGGACGAAATCCATGTTGAATATAAACCCCTTATGATCCCACAGCTTTCTTATGTTATCTGAAAGGTTAGTTCTGTAAATTATAGAGAAAATACCGTAGATATGTTACCAAGCTATCATTAAACGTCATGAAGAAGATATTTTCTGCAGAATATTTTGAACATTAATTTCGGTGCACTTCTCTATGCTATTTGCTAAATAAAATCACTTCCGAGATAGGTAAATTAGCAAAGTGAATAGTTGAATAGTGATGACTTTTTTAATACTTCTTTGAGCGAACTTCAGTAACCAATATTTGTTTGGCACATAAATTTTTGCTTAAGTGACGTATCTTCTGCAAGATGGACCATTTAAATGTGGTTATATTCCTCTGTTAATTTGATTGATCCATTTAGTATAAATTTTCAGCACAACTGCTTGGAAAGAAGGTTAAACAAAGGGACATTGGCTGTGAGGACAGGAGGTTAACCTCTAACATTAAATTTCATTGCCCAGTAGTGTAGTAATATTTCTACGAGTAGCTCAACATTACTTGAAATGCATCGCCCTGAACTATATTTCCTTAATCTAGTTAATACATATATTAACGAGGCAATTTTTGTATAGATACTGAGGGAGGATATTGTAAACAACAAAGTCTGGAAAAAGAAGTCCGACCACGGGGCGAGAAGAAGAAATCAGTGTGATAGAGAAACGGTGCGTAATTTATTGTATGTCTTAAACAATGCAGAGAAGCAGAAGACTCCCACAGAAGAAACACAGTGGACGATTTAGGCCAGTCTAGTAACGAATTCTTAATGTCGCAGAATGGTTCTTATGGTGGCCGATAGCGATGCCGTTTGGTGATAGAAGTAACCTAGATTCGTAAAGTAGCAGTCGGTGAACCCAGAAGGAAGATGTGATTCATCAAAGTGCCAATACACACGACTTTGAAAATAATTTTTCCATATAAACCTCCCCATAAAAACCTAAAACAAATTCAGCTTCTAACGATCGGTCTCAGGAAATAAAAAGTTACAGTTTTTCAAACAGTTTATTTTGTCGAATAATCTTTCGGTTATTCTAACAACACCTTAACTTTCCACGAAAATTTTTGTAAAATTCCTTAAAGCCAATTTGATCCGTTAAAATATATCGCAGATCAAATTTATATACATTCGGTATCTCCTGAATGTATTAATATAGAACCTCCGGGCATATTCGTGGAACACATCCCGATGACATTATAAGTTTAGAAAACTTCAACAAAAACCGGGCTTCCAATATTTTAGTAATCAAGCCAATGTCGGTCGTCATAAATTGACAGTTATTGAAATTTAAAAGAAATAATAAAAACTGTATGACGTCACAAAATTGAAAAATCATGGTAAATCAATAAATAAGGAATACTAACTAAAAATAAACTTATATTTCATTAATTAAATTCTGAACTAGAAATCGACAGCATACTACGAGAATATGAAGACGTCCGTTGTATGGGGTCAGCAAGAAAGGACAGGGTCTAACTTCGTGACAGATATCAAAAATGATTTTGAAATACGTAAGAGTATGAGAAGCTAAATAAACAGACTGGTTTAAAAACGTGACTGTGGTACACTACATAATATGGAAGTTAAACATTTGGAAAGCATGGAATTTCCTCAACTGATGTGCACTAAGAGAATCATGAATGTTAAAGTGGCCAAAAAAGAAAACGATGGTGAAGTGTGTCAGGACTGGTAACCGTTGAAAGAGGCTATTAGGGGAAGATTCGACCACGAGTCATACATAATCATGCAGGCTGTTTCTATGGTGTTAAGATTTTGGCACAGGACAGAATTGTACGTGACAGGTTCCAGATTCAGACGCCAAAAAGAGTTCTTGGCATTCTGCATCTGAAATATGACTCCTACCTTTAAATTCTCCGCGATTACGAGAGATTAACGTGACTGGTGGCATTTCGCTCAATGCTTCACGTACCGTGAGCCAACACATTAATACCATGCGATTTATACTCCGTCTAGATGGTAATTCACCCCACAATGACTTCGCGGCTGTTGGTGCAAAATAAAATTCTCCTTGAGATGCAAACAAGTTTTCGCCAATGACGTAATTTCTATTGCAGACATTATTACGAAAACGCGTTTAACCTGTGCTTTATGCGGGAAAATATATGAAGAAGATTGTGATTACCAGTAGAAACTGTAGGAAGTAGCAACAGAATGGGAAGAATAAATATTTTAGGTTGAAATTGTAAAGTTTTTAGTATTCTATCAACTTTCCCTTAAAGCGGAAACGAGATCGCGTTTTTTAATATTAATATATAATATATGAAATAATTTATTAATCTAACCATTTCAAATCTTAGTAGTGTATACAAACAAATAAAAATACTCGAGACCTTTGAAGAAATTTTATTTTAAAATATAATTCAATAATAAAGGAATCACAATAATCTTTTTTGCTCACCTGATTAAGTCACAAATTATGGACATTAGGTAGTGCATTAATTACATTATATATAATAAAACCATTTCCGACTGATTTTCCATTATATTTATTTATTAAATTAATTATTACTGTTAATTTGAATTTATTTTTAGTCTGTCGCCATTCGCTTAAAAACCGCCATGTCACACGAAAGCGTTATGCAAAGGACGAAAAAACGTGATCTTCTAGAACGACATTTCTATTGTTTTGTATGTAGAGTCAATTATATTATTTTTGAATGACATTCATGTTCGTAACTCTAAATGAAGGATAAAAACATATTCAGTATTCGAACTCAATTGACAAGAATAATGAGTTTCTTCTTTTTCGGTTACAATCATATTTTTGTTTTAGTACTCGTAATAAATATTTAAAACTTCAACATTTTGCGGCGAGTAGCGGAAACGGAAATGTTGTAACTAAGACTCTACATTCCTCTCTTCCTACGGAAATGTTTGGGTAAACTGAAAATCTAAACCTAATTTTTCAGCTGGTACAACAGTTTCTACGTCCATACTGCAGGTGAATTAAATAGAAAGAAAATAATCTGTTATTTTTGAGGCAAAATGAATAAATGTTTTCTGGAAGTTGAAACACCGTCAACGTAAACTAAAATTTATTCTGTGGCAAATCTTTATTTATTTAAAGTGGAATTATTGTATGATTGAAATAAAATATTTTAAAGAGGAACTTTCAACTCCCTTCAGACAAAAAAAGGTGAAGGGAAGGACTAACTTGGTCAGTCATTTTTAAGCATTAGTGTTTATGGACCAAACGGCTTTGCCTAACGATGACAAGTGACCGCCACTGAAACGTCGTGGCCTAAGGCCTAAGCCTACTCTCACGCGGTTTGAAAGCCCAAGAGTTACTCACGCTACATTACTGGCTTTTAAATAATTTCCTGTATTGAATTGCAAGTGTCTGAATTGGGTTAAGACCAAGTTCAACAGAAGTAGTGGTGAAAAAGATTAATGCCCTCGTTTTATTATATATCAATAAATAAATTAAATGATCAACACATCATACTAGATTTATTAAAAAAACAGAACGTTTCGTTCCATTTTTTTGTAACTTCTTCATGTGTAGTAAAATAAAAAATAGTTTGTAATTGCAATAAATTTTTCACATAAAAAACAGGAATTAAATTATATTGTTTGTTTTACTATACGTAAATAAGATCCAGAAAAAGTCACTAAACGTTACGTAGTGTTTTACTATCCTTCTTCTGACATATTGGTAGTTTTATTTATTGGTTGAACTGGTCAGATAAATACAGATTATATTTTATTTTCGATTATTCTCTTTGTGCAAGTGATCACTAAATGGAAAAAGGAAACAAAAATGTTCCTACTTTATTTTTTAATCTGTATATCGACATGTACGAAGAAAGTCTGTTGTTTTATTCCCTTTAGCGTCTCCCCTTGGAGTGAACCATCACAAATTATCCAGGTGCTGCAAAGCCATCTTTGAAGTACAGCAGGTGAAATCTACTTTAATAATTCCAATCATAAAATGATGCTTCTAGTCATGGTTATAAGCGACCCTAGAGGACAAGACTTCTAGATATGACGCGGACTCGGCGTTATCAGAATGGCGATACAGCAATGATGTCATTCGGCAGACGACTTACGAGGAAAACGTCAAATTCTGCTATTAACGTATTGGATCAGGATTTCGCAGAAACATGCTGTCAACTTCCGGGGTACTTCCCGCTTGCTCTGTTCCTGGTCCAGAGGCAGATTTAAAGTTACGTTATTGGCGAGACGGACTATTACCAACATTAAACTGCATATTTCTAAAGATTGTACTGTACAAGGTTTCTTATTCAATAGAATTGTTTCTGATTTTGCCTAAATATTTTAGTGTTAAATTTAAAGTGGTTGATTTTTGTGAAGGACATGTAGCATTTTCCCTCGCTCTCGCGAGTCTTCCTCCCCCATGTGCTCTGTGACACCTGCGCAAAGCTGTTCGGCTACTTCATTTCCTGGCGGGTGAATTACCGCCACGTTATATTTCCTCCCTGATCGGCCTTGTGCCTCTCACCTTGGCCGGCGCAGTTCGGTTCTCATTTTAAAAGCAAATTAATCGCAAGGCCTGTTGCCAAGCGAAGCCGACGCACCTCATTTCGCGCTATCGGTGTTGAAGAACTGACTGGACACAATGTTCCACACGAACACACATACAAACAAATATATAACTATTTTTCTTCAAGAGTATAAAATTTTTACACTACTAATAAATGATAAGATTGTTAGCCTTAACAAACCCCAATGTTTACATCGGTCTACAACTTGAATTAAAGACTAACTCATCATTTGAAATTTTTTTAATTATGAATTTCGAGTAACTTTCGGTAATATTGCCAGTCATCTGTACAGAGAAAAACAATTTTACTGAAATATTTACAATTTAACAGGAATCTCGTACTTAATTTTTTACAAAACCATTAATTTTAAAAATGACGCAATATTTGATTAACTAAAACCTTCTACTTGTCGCAATTGTATTTATTTGTTTCTTCGTGGAAGTGTCAGATCATGTGTGTATCTGTTTCCAGCAGGTTACGTATCCATCTTACGGAAAATTCAGTAAAAACAAGGACTACGCATGTAAGGTAATGATACATAATCAATTTTATCTACACGATAGAACATAGTCTAATTTTAAATGAATTCAGAAGAATTTAAATTTAAAACACACTAATATCCTGAAAGTGTATTAATATATTAATACATTTATATAATCACCTTGTACCGATATAAATTCTAATATACGTGTGCGTAAATTTAGTAATTGTGGACTTTATTTTTATATATTTAAAGTGATGTCATACAAATGGTTTCTAAAATTTTGGCGTAGTGTTTCGATACAAAGCACTTTTAGTATTCATAAGTTTTTTATTTTTGAATATATACATATATATATATATATATATATATATATTGTAACACGTTAAATAGTTTCATATGATTTCAATTGTTAGAATGAGTTTGTATTTGTTGATGATTACGTTCTTTGTAAAAGCGGCGGATGATGTTACATATATTTGGAATAAAGTATTGTATCTTTGCGAAATAGACAATGAGTGGAGTGTTGTGGCTATATATTGTAAATGTAAAACGTTTTTCTTCTTATCAAATAAAATACGATAGGAAGAGTCTTCAGACGGAAATGTTAAAATATAACACAAGTGAGTGTTACAATATATTCCCTGTTTTCATTTAAAAATTATAAAATAAGAAAATTAGTTAGTTTCTCATTCAAATTAGTGACATGTAAACATTGGGGTTACTAATAAAATTAACAATATATGTTTATTTTTGGATCTTATTATATTATATGTATATACATACTTTGTTGTTAGGATATATGACTCTGGAAAGTTAATTACGTCTATCAAATTTAATAAGCAAGCGAGTATCTTTAAATTTATATTTAACTCGTAGGGGGATAATTTTTGATAATCATATGAGGAAGCGTGGTGATAACGCCACTGTTGCAGACATTCTAACTGTTCCGGCAAGAAAAAAACCCTCCAAAAAGTAGTCTTTCCTGGTTGGTGACAACTGAATATTGTGTAAGTTGTTATTAAAGTACACATTATGAAAGGTTTGTTTAGGCGTGAGGTAAAAGTCTATCTTGTGGTGATGGAAAATATTTTAGGCTTGAGAGATGACGACAGTCTATTTTGCTTGTTAAAACAAAATGATTCCATGTCAAACAACGAAACGAATTGTTGCTTTTCATTTCAAATATATTAATTGAAAATTACTAGAGACTAATCTTCGATGAACCACTCCGCGCCCCTTCCTGAATGCAACACTTTAGACACCTTTGCTCCAAAATGTTTACTCGGCTCTGATTTGCTATGGAACAAAATAGCTCCTCTCATCATAATATGTCTAACGAGTAATTAAATTTTCTCACGGTTTATCAATTCCAATATTTCACTTGCCTCCTTGTTGTGGTTTTAATGATATGAATAAAAATTCTCAATGCTCAATTTAATTACAAAAATGAAACAGAGATTTACAAGTTCCTAAATGGATAATCTGAGGACGATTAAACTCTAAACAGAAAATTTTCTGGAGCTGCATTATTTAAGACAAACTACTCGTATAAGGCAGAAACATTTTCGCCTGGTTCTATTATATCACCGAAATATTCTTTATCAGTATGAAATTGATAGAAGTAAATTTTATTACAAGAATGGAAAGCCGTACAATTCGTCTAGTATGGAGAAAAATGTTTCGGCGTCTGGTATTTTTAAAACATACTGTGACAACGTGAATTTTGTTTTGAACCATGAAATTTAATTTAAATGATTAATTTAATCAAAAAACACTAACTAAATATTTTGTATTTATCAATGATTTGCACAATGAAGAGAATAGTAATTAACATGAGCCATATTAACGACGTGTTGCTATTACAAAAAAATATTCGTACGTCGCCATTAAATAAAGTATTTAAATGATATGAATTTAGAACGATAATCGGTTAGAATAAAAACGTTATTACCATTAAAACGAAATAAAAATTAAATTTATAGGTTAAGACTTTTTTCTATTAGGCTAATTTATGAAATAAGGGGTATATAAACAGTAAATATAGCTATTAGATTAGATTTTAATTTCAGCCCATAATTCTAATAATATTTTGAGTTCATTCATAATTTCAAGTAAACAGTAAATATAATTATAATTTGAGAAAGCCAAATGGTTTTCAGTTTATTTATTACGAATTAATTTATTCTATTTACCAAAGTGAAGGTTTGATAATTAGTTAAGAAACTAATGCTCTGATATAGGAACTCAACACTAGTAGCATATTCTTACTATTAATATTCATGGTAATGAATTATTGACTGACAAACTGTCAATCAAATACGAAATTATCTTCGCTGCTGTGCCCCACAAAAGGAAAACAAATTGTTTGGGCTATCGACGTTACGACAGACGTTTATATTTATCACTGCACATTCATCTCTTTAATATCCTCTCATTCCTTACAACTTTATGAAATTGAAATCAAAATTATGTTTAACACCTTAGTTATTTCTCTACAGTACTTGAAAATGGATTAAATCTGAAGGTTTAAGTTGCAACTAAGTTTAATTTCGACGTAGTTTACTATAGTCGCGACCAGGAATTAAGGCTGGTGAGAAAATCAACCCCACTACCAAATATGCAAAGTGGGCCAAGGCCAACTCGTTCCGGAAATGACAATGTTCATAGCCATACGTTACAGTGTTAACTAAATGTATTCAACCAATTGTCGGAACCATAAATAACATGTGACACGCAAAAAATTGTTTAATATATTGAAAAATCCAACATTGTTGTCGGTGCAGAAAGATGTTGGAGACTTGGGCGAACTTAGACAAAGTGTGTGATGTTCTGGCACAGGCCAAAAATTGGTAACACATGGTCAGGCAACGTAATGTCGTTGTCAGTATTTTGTGATAAAAATTTAAAATAAACCACACCGTCGACAGACTAATTTCGCATTATAGTATGAAGTGTTAACAATCAACGGGTGCTCGATGAACCGTGTTATTAAGGTTGAATGTGGGCGGCACGTGCACAGGTTCACACGTGAGGATCTCAGGACGGAACGAGCCTGGAATTGAATCTGACCAGTCATCGCAGAGGCAGTACGAACGTGTGAAGGTGAAATACTCAGTAAAACATGTTGGAGATAATCCCAATGTGTATTCTCCCTTTACTTTGAGATTCACACCGTGTAATTAAAGGAGTTTTCCCTTCAGTTACGATGTCCAAAATACTGAATGAAAGGAATTAAATTGATTGTAAATATATGGGATATTGTTACTTCACGTAAATCATTAAATTGTCAATTAATGTTAGATAAATTATTTTTGCTTGTGAAAATTCTCAAAAAATATATTTGAATGTAAATATCTGACACTACAAGTGTTTGAAGGGAGCCTTCTGAAAAAGATTACCAATGTGTAATGAAAGTTTATTAAAACAATTTGTTTTAATAATATTGTTCGAGTAATATTGAGGCCAGAGCACTGTAAGTAACAGTCAGTGTGGCGCAAGAATGCGCAGATTGGAATGGTTTGCAAATTTTATTATTGTCGGCAGCGTGTGTAATACGCAGAACTTTTGGCGAGAACGGTTTGGAGCTCGACCGATGATGGTCATAGACAGTCCGGTTTTCGAGACCGCCTCAGGATAATCATAGAAAACTCTGTTCTCGAAAGTAAACAAGTCCTGGAATTTAGCAAAGTTGATACTGAATAACGGCTGATAATATCGTATTCAGGCTACGGTATTAAATAACTTTTAAAGTAAAGTCGGCTGATATAAGTAGGACGAAAGAAAGTTCTTGAGCAATTGTTGGAGATGTGTCCGCTGGATAGTGGGCCGGAATTTAGCGAAGTGAATCAGAGTTGTGAACAGTGTCATGGCCTGTTGAAATTCTTTAAAAGGAAAATAGTGAAGTGTATAAATAATATGGCACAAGAGCACCTCTAAGAATTGGTATGTAAAAAATCTTCTATTGTAAACATTATATAAATGTAAGTACACTCAGATTTGTTTAAAGTATTGTAAAGTTTACTGGATTTCAATTTGATTTATATTTTTTATATTAATTGTTATTATAAATTTAATTATTATTCTTTTTTAACTCTTTTGATTTCGATATAATTTGGTGATAATTGCAAGTCACAATAACTATTAGAGGCCCATTAAGCGGCACTGAAGAATTGAGTGTCATTAAAAGCTGTGGCATTTATTTAAAATATGTTCAGAATCTAAATTAAAATAGAAATTTGTATAATTTTTTTTTGGTTATTTTTAAAAAGTTATCATTCACGTATAAATCCTACTAATGATCTTTTCCTTTTAATATGTATACCACATTATTTGGTCTAAACGTGTTTGCTTTGATATATTAATTTGTAAATTACAATAAATATTTCTTAACGAACACAAAACGTGCAAAATATTTGGCCATAACCAGATGACAGTCTTTCAAAAGCGCCGTGGCAAGTCCTAACCCGAGGCACGAGTATTCGTGGGCGGTTGTGTTTAGCGTTTACATGCGAGGAGATACGGGTGGCCGGGTTATGCACCTTTACCCGATGTAACGGAAGAGACGCCTACTCCTGCATTTTTACACGCGTGAGTCAGCTCAGCCTGCCTGGGTGCGACTATTATCTGCCTACAGACTCGCATTCGGCCGTTCCGCATTGCTACGACAGCACAGGAAGCTACGGTAATGACCTTTGTCATCTCTGGTACCTGCATGTATTTTCTGAAGCGAAAACTGTTGTTGCGCATGACGCGGTTGCTGACCATAACTACCATTTAATTGTCATTTTAATATGGCTATATCGCAAACCTTTAGGACAACCTTAATTTTTAAAATTAGATGTCATATTTTCGAAGACCAGTTGGATAAAACTGAATATTAAAAATCGAGGGCATTAGAACTACATCTGAAATGTTTTCCATCCAATATATATATATATATATATTTTATTTATCGAGGCATTTGATAGGATGAAAAATTAGGTAAAAGGCTACGTCTTAAAGTCTGCAGAAAGACAACTGTGGAGAGACTCCTATATATATTTATATATATATATTGTAGTAATTGGTAATTAAGACATTGTTCTAATTGGAAAGTTGGATTGTAGAGGACTCATTATTAGTGGATATAGAGCGGACGCCGCAACAATCCGGCAAGGCAAAGAAAACATTGTTGAGGAGTCGAGAAGGTTCTACGCGCTCAAAAAAACTTGCGAGACGAACGAACAGTCAGGAAAACTACAGTCGGGCCGTAGGCAGCGAGGAGAAAAGACTAAAATTCCAAGTCATGAAAATTTGAACAGTACAGTTGGGCAGCAGACAGCGAATAGACCAGACGAAAAGTTTTACAGTCGGCAGTCAGAACGAAAGAATGTGGTCCAGTCACAAACATGCTTTCAAATATTAAAAAGTAAAGCAATATTCAGTCGGGAAGGAGACAGAGCAACTAGTTGCAGTAAAGCATCGAGAACCAACCAATTTGTGTTAAACCAACTAACAAACTACACCAATTAGAGCCTGTGAACATTTAGAGTCTGTGAGAACTTAGAATCAGTGATGTCCCCAAAATTGTGCACGAAAAACTAAAAATGAGACCTGGGCGGCCGTAAGCAGAGAAAAACTTTAAAATCATTTGTAAACCGTGTTTAAAGGATAAAAGTCAGATCGCTCTTTAATTGTTTAATTATCGATAAAATGAGATCGTTAATTCCTGATAAAATTGAAATTGTTAGATTCAATCTTTAGTATTATTTCTTCCGCAACAAATTTCGTCTATGTTCAGACGCATTGATTTCCATAAAAAGTAAATGTAATTTTGATTATTTAAATTCTGCCATTTATCAAACCCAGATCAAGACCCTGAGATCCCAAATATTTTGTGTATTTTAAACTTGTTATAAAATTGATAATAAATCTTGTTTAATAACTTTCACTTAAGTTCTTTCATTTAGAAACGCCACAATCACATATTATATTTAATTATTACAATACGCATTGATTTCAATATAAAGTAAATTTGCGTTTTTTTTTATTATTTAAATTCAGCCATAATATTATATTTAATTATTACAATATATATATATTTATATATATATATATATATATATAAGCATTGTGAGAAGAGAATATATGAGCCCGGCCGAAGTTGCCGGATGGAAAATAAAAGGTTGAGTGAGAGAGGAAGTAGTGGGATAGATATGGAAAATAAAAGGTTGAGTGAGAGAGGAAGTAGTGGGATAGATATGGAAACGAGAGCGATGCAAAAGATTGATAGAGGGAATGAGAGCAGGAAAAAGTGCGGAGAGTGTTGCGATACTAAGAAAACCTACAGTAAGAACAGAACAGCGATCTACATCCAGAAAATGGTGAGTGGTACTCTTCTTTTCATAGATTGAAGGATTGTAATGTAAATTAGGTGTTCATGTCGGCTGATACGTAGTGATAAAATAATACCCACAATAAAATATTATTGTCGAAGAACAGAACTTACATAAGGAATATTTGAAAACTCAAAGAATCTGAAGGTGTTAAGAATTATAATGCGTGAAGCTTTGAAACTGAAACTAAGTAAATTCATTCTGAACTATTCTTTTATTGTACCATAGAAGTAGTTAGAAATAAGACAGTAAATTTATGATCAACAGAATGTTGGGCAGAAAATATTAATAAATTTCCGTTGAATAATAATAGAAACTTTGAGCCTTTCATATTTCATTCCATGTGAATATATTTAAATCCATTGATAGTTTCGCGATTAAGATTAAGGTAATTTAGAGTTTTTACATTTTTCATCTTGCAAAACGTTTGTTGAATAAACTACGTAATAAAAATTTTACTTTTCGTCAAAATAAAACAACGATTTTCTTCTCTCGGGAAGCGAACCAAAGCTCATTTTATAGGTTTGCATCAGAACGAATAAACCACTCAGCTTCCTTTATTCGTGTTTCTTCTATCATCTATTATGGATCTGTTATGGTCCAAATTTTGGACTATGTACAACGTAACCCCAAGATTATTGATAAAAAATTATGGCCTGATCTATTGTTCCCTTTTTTAATAAAAAACAATTATTCTATCGTTAATCGTACACTATTTTTTTAGGGTAAAAGGCTACATGAGGGTAATCCTAGTTATGGCAACTCCCCTTTAATAGCATAGGAAGGGATTTGAAAGGGGGGATGCGGAAGGGTAGAGGAAGGTAGCCAGGGGTTAACTAGGGTCCCGGGGCTATGGTTTAAGGATCATACCCGGCAATTCGCCTAAAAGTGATGCAGGGAAACCCCTAGAAAAATCTGCATCAGGTAGGTCGGGCATTTGGTACTTGTCCCACGCCCTTCCGATGGCGGGAGAGGGGTTAGCTGTGGGGTCGCAAGTTTCCCCTCGCCGTGCTTTGACCAATTTAGGAGACTAGTTATAAAGTGTTTTTTTAAAAAAAAATACGAAAAATTTAGAACTGCAAGAAAAAAGGCAATATCTAGGAAAACTGTAAAAGGTACTGTCTCAAAGTCTAATTTAAGACTTTTTGGATTCCAAATAGAGTGTTTCTGTCTCTAGAGATGGCATGATCTGCAATAATATTAAATTTGAAAAATGTTGGAAGTCAAACTTCGTAAAGGTTTTAACCGAAGTACACAAGTAAATGTTCGGCCTGATAAACTACTTTACAGAATTATACCAATATTTTAAATATATTAACGGTAATAATATTTTTTTTCACATTACGTCGATTTCTTGTCCATAAATAAATCTACTGGCGTTGAATTGATAATTATTCTGTCAACTTGAATGCCACAGGTAACCATCAGCGGAGATAACGAAAAATATAGTTTGATTTTGATTATTACAACACGAGATTGGAAATAATATAACGTCGGTTGAAGAGTTAGACTTCTACATGTGTTAGAAGAGAAGGAAAATCATGTGTTGCTAATTGTGTTGACCTCGAACAGTGATTGAATCCGACGACCTCGTCCACCGGAAGTTGGCCTGTTTCGAGCCCTGCCCCGGTTCTTTTGTCAGAGTTTTGTCTTCCATTTTCCAGTGACCACAACAAATATACTTTTTTGGCCAGTATTCGCTACCCACTAGTAATAAGTTATATTATTCGCTATTCGTCCGAGGAAGAAGAAAAGGTGACCAAAACAACGCTCCAGTTTACTATTTCTGACTATGGTGTTCATATAGTATTGAAATATCAAATTCCTAAGGTTTTAAGCATTACGTTTATGATTTGGAATAAGAACGTGTCATTCCTCGAAAGAAAATATAAAAAAATTGACATAAATAGGACAAAAAATACTGATCGTGAATCACAAAGATATGCTTTGCTCATCTGGCGTCGTAAGCAACGTCCTTATTTCTTTCTCCATTTTCTCGTAATTACTACGCGATGCTTCTGTTGCTCTACACTCAAATAAAATTATGTCTTTTCTCGCTTCTCATAGTCCCTCACTAACATGTCCTCGTCTTCTTACTATAATTTACTTCGTCCATAATGATTATGACGATGAGATCATTACAATTATAATAATAAAATTTAAAAACAATACGCAAAAATACAGTAAAAATACGGCACACAATTTAAATATTAGCGACATTGTAATTGAACTCAAAATATTGTAATCGATGCTGATGATTGAAGACCTGCTTCAGAAACTAGAGAAATTACTGGAGTGAGGAACCGTATATTATATATACATACTAATAAGTTAATGATTTTTTAAGAAATTTATTTCCTTGCGTGTGGTCTACGTACAACGTTTTGATAAGGCGCAGAATGTTATAAAAATATCGCTGCGGTGTTGAAATCGGCAAATATTGTCAGAAGGCAGGAAAAGAACGGCACCACTTGAAAACGTAAGGCTGGAAACTTCCCGATAAAGTTTATTAACCTTTCGTGTTGTCTGTAGAGTGCTGGATACGATTAAATATTTCTGTTCAAAGATTTGTCCTGCACTAACAAGTAAAATTAACTATGTTTAAAAGGCTTTTTTAACCGAAAGTAATTACTGAGGAAAATAGGTTAAGGGTTTCAACAATATTTTTTATTTAATAGGAAACTAAAATTCACCAATTGCCAATAACGAAATTTTTTAACGTTATAATTTTAGTAGTTATAATTTTTTTTATTTAACGGACGTTTCAGATATAAATATACATTAACGACACAAAAACGTAGGCTTTTGATTTCGCTTCCGAAAAAATTCTTAATTTTATTGTAATTGTTTAATCGAACAATCATTATAATATGAAATTGTTTTGTTAATAAGTTATCATTTACGTTATGCAGTTATTGAGTCAAAATATATAGATACGAGATTAATTAGTTCCAATTTGTAATAAAATTCTTGGTTTAAAACCTTTTTGTACTGAATTTTCTGTATTCATATTTATTTCCGAATTATGTTCTTATTAAGCCTAAATAAAATAAAATTTTAAGAGAATAACGTTTCTTTTCTTCTACATTGGTTTATTAAAATCGATATTATTTGACACTTATATTTTCAGTTGTGTTCATGAGCGAGAATAATCATAGATGCATACTTTTTTACATTTAATCACTTCTTCCGTACATTTTGAATACCTTTGAATCGAATTTTCGTTTCATTTCGCTAGTATTTAAGCAAATAATTTTTCATATCTAAGTCACAATAGCAACTCTTCTAAAACAATTTTTTCTGGCACATGTAAATGAATGACTTACTCTGTTGGCTGTTTAGCATATCCTCCATATTAGCTAATTTCCGGCAATCTATTTTCTTAAAATCTGAGGAAAGACTGGTACATTTTGACTGTAGGGGAGAACGAGATGCCGAAATAATACAAAGTCTTTTAGACACATTCCACGGGTTTAAAATTATGACTGACCAATCAAACGTGAACTGATTTCTGAAAACGACTTTTGTGATTTAACGGTTAGTCATTATCTATTTTTCGGGGATCAATTCAATATAAAGCTTAATTCGAGGAAGCTGTTGGAAAATATGAAAAACAGGATTTTTAAGCTGAACACATTTTAAGTCTTATTTTATTATCAATGCTCATAGAATTAACTATGACATGGTACTAAAATAATGTAAATAATAATAATTAATTTAATTAGGAGGTAATTAAAGATCTTGTGTTACATTAATAGCTATTGTTAAAAGAATGGTTGCAGATTAATGTTTGTTGTCTTGAAGTAATAACCGAAGTGTATTTTCAGTTTGGTTTCAATAAAAATCTTGACGACTTAAGAAAAGGTATTTTACTATACCGTTTTATTTTTTTTATGTCCAATATTTACATGTTTGTTTGACCCTTATTGGTTGTAAAATCAGCATTCGTTTCCCGAAATCACATCCTCACTGAATAAAGTCTTGATCTCTATATTTCTGCGTAATAGTATTAATCGTAGGAAGCATACATATTCTGATGCAAACGATTTACAGAATTTTGCGTCTACGATACCGAAAAAGTGAGCATGGTTCTAATGAATTATTTCTGTAGCCCAATCGTTTACCTTTTTCCCGATTGAAGTGTACGATTATTTGATAGCAGGCCAAAGAAAAGCGAGATTCGTGGTTACCTGACCCGTTATTCAACGGAAGAGAGATCGAGTACATAATGCAATTTACTTAACGCGTAATAGAATGTCGCCGTAATAGCACGACAGCTGATGAATAATGCATGACGGCGACTTTGAAGTAGAAATTTCTCATCGGCCCACACCTACAATAAAGTGTGTGTGCTGATCCTTGAGGCCGCAGAATGCTCCAGGCGAAGAGAGGTTGATGGACGAACGAGTCGCAGTTGTATAAGAGAACTTATGCCTTGCGCCACAAGTAAGCTCAATGCATTTTCCCTTTCACAGAATGTCGACGAGTCCGCTAATTATGCAAGAAGCTCTCTATCGTCGCCTACCTGCCTAATCTATGGAAAATACCAGCTGGCCGACCTTGCTAAATGCAGCGCTTACCAAGTGTCTAACAAGGCTAAGCTCTGTTGTACGTCATTATGTACGTACATAATTTACATTTATAAATTACCACCAGTAGTTTCATCAAAAAAATATATAAGCAAATAATAAATATTATTATTGAGAAACAATCTTCTGAATTATTGCTCAATTTTTGCATAAACGCTGATAAAAATATTGATAGTTTACTCAACTAAAAGTAAGTTTATTTACTTAAAATTAAATCAAAATACGAATAAATAAATTATATAAGTTTATCCACTTTACCACATAAATCTATTAAACATATTCCTAAACCCTCTTGCGGCTGAAAGATTCTCTTGAATGCTAAAAGTAATGTTCCTCTGCATTTTTGAACCAAGTTCCCACGTGCCGAGGCACCTCGGCTTGTTCTGAGAGGTGTATGTTCCGGGGTCGTAGACCTTGGGCGTAGGGTAAGAGTTGTCCGCTATTCCTATTGGAATAGTCGGCCAGTTGCCTCCTAAACCGGCCAAGGCACGGTGAGGGGAAAGCTGCGACCCCACAGCAAACCCCTCTCCCGCCATCGGAAGGGCGTCCGACCTACCTGATGCAGGTTTTCTAGGGTTTGTTCTGCATCACTTTTAGGCAAATGAGGGGTACGATCTTTGAACTTCAGCCCGGGGCCCTAGTTAACCCCTGGCTCCCTTCCTCTACCATTCCGCATCCCCCCTTTAAAATCCCTTTCCTATGCTATAAGAGGGGAGTTGCAACTATGTGGACTACCCTATACGTAGTCTGTCTACACATTTTTTTAAAAAAGTTATTTGAGTTATCTGAAATTGAACATTTACCTACGTCTCATTATTTATTAATCTAATTTTGATTTTCAAGTTTTGGGACCAACTTCCATTATAACTATCATGTTCAGAAAATATAGCAATTTTACAAAAAAAAATTGTCCCTAAAAGCAATCGCGTTAATGACGACTGATACTTAAAAAGTGTAGATAATATTTTTTGTGATAGAAATTAAAGGGAGAAAATTTACTGTATGAGAGCTGAAAAACTTTCACTTGCGGAGTTTAACAGGTGGTTAGGTCCAAATTGTTCTTTTTCGCCGGAAAAAATTGCTAGAAATCTGTCTCGACCTTCAGCTGCCGACAGTGACGAAATTCGCGGAGAATGGCCACTACAGAAACGAAAGCCTGTTTCACATCCATCAACCATTTTTTTAAAATTCAGCATAGGTGAGAGTTTCTGGAAGTTTTTCCATCACGAGGGAAAAGGTAGGTTATTAAACGTATGAATAGTGGAGCTTGAGGATAGATACGTTTTTAAAAGTAAGGTAGGGAAAGAAAACCAGTTGTTAGTAAGGTGGTGTTAATTGTAGAAAAGAGGTTATCATTTAGTAGTTGTATGAAGAGAAATACAAACATTTTAACCACCTGCCTATGTTGACCGTTGAAAAATTAAGACAGAATAGAGCAGACAATTCGCAGTGGAAAATAATTTCTCGAATTTTAGCATTCAGTGGGAAAATTATAATTTGAATTGTAAATATTACTTGATATTTATTTATTAAATAATTTAATTAATTGTTCAACTTATAAAATATAAAGTGACTTACACCTGTAAAATAGTTTGCAAGTTACATTTTTAAACGTTAAATGTTTTCAAACTTTTATATATTCAAAATGAACTACGACTAAACGCTTATCATTCACGTAAAAAAAAAACACCTATCCTTTCCGGAAAAAAGTAAATGCAAAATATGGAAGTCTGTCGTGGGATGTTAATTATGTTAGACGGATATGAATATGAATACTGAAGAATAGTATCAAACATTCAATTTCGTAGTTGAATTTATGAAACAAAAAAATTAACGATGAAGATTGAGTCATGTGTACGAATGTTTTCGTTTGATGATAAAACAGACAATACCAGACAATTAAAAATAATTTATTTTATGAATTAATCAAATTACGATATGTTATTCTTTTTCCTTAAGAGGGTCCGATTAGGGACCAAAACATTCGTGATTTAAGTAATTAATTAAATAAATAATTTTATAATTGGCTGTTTTACCATAAAATTTTATTACACAGACTTTATATATTTATAATTTAATGTTTTTGTTCCTTGACCTGGATTCAAGGACTGTTTGTTTGGCGTATGAAGTCTACTATTTATTATTAATGATTCAATATAGACAGATTTTTCAAAGTCGTTAATTTCATGGTACAGAATCATATTGTTAAATAAATTTCAAACAGTCATAGCGATTTCTTTACAAGATCTTTCAGTTTATATAAACCATAATCATGTGTGTGAAAACAAGAAAAACATTCAGCCTTGAGTGTCAGCTCGGGCATTCCAGTTTTGCACACCACGCGATGTTCACATACTGGCATTACTCCACGAGATTTTAATTTATTGAGTATGAGAGTCTTATGTTATATTCAACCAGCGAATTACACAGGTGTGTAATGTTCATATATGATATTTTAAAAGTGGAGCCCGTAATGTGACCTTGAAGTAACCAAACCTTTGTAATTTATAATTTTTAAATTACCGCATTAATATTCTGCTCATAAATGTTATCGTTTTGAAGTGGTTTATATAAACCGAAAATTGCTGTTAAAGAGTTTTTATAATAAACTGTTTAACGTTTGTTCAACACTACGCATCTATACCACAGGTAATGTAACATATGATTAATTGAAAATACTCATTTATTTCTTTTTAAATATATTACTGAAGTAATATATACCGACGTCAGAATGAGGTAATGTACAAGACTCAATCATATAATTTCCTGGTTTTGTTAAGTTATTTTCTTCTAAATAAATTTAAATTCTCGAACGTAACGACGGCGGTTTCCAAAAGTCGATGGAAAACATTATAAGTTGTTAAATTTTAGTCACGTTGGCTGACTTGAAACTCTGCCAGTTTGTCGGCTGTGTTTGTAGTTTGTAGCTATCAGAAACTTTTAAAAACAATTAGTAGCCATAACTTTTCCAAGTCTCTTTCTAAGTGAAAATGGAAAAAATTACGTCATTTTAACTTTTGACGCCTCGAATCAAACACCACAGCTATTAATGTACAAACAGACACTATTAAACTCAATCATTGCTATAATGCCTTATTATTACGCTAAACCTTTTGTTTTCCCATTGTCGTTGCTCCCTAATTGTTACGCTAACCCTTCGGCTCTCCCATTGTCGTTGCGTTTTCGTCGCTTTTGAGTGTTGTCAACTGACCAGTGCAGTTGTGTTTCTCTAGGCTCTTCTTAGCACCTGACGAATGGGACACGGATCCCAGTAACGTTGTGTGGTATTTATATTACCTTTTTTTGTCAGTATTTCTTATTCACTCTTTCTAAGTGGTTGAATTTATATAAAGTTTTCTTAAATAATATTTTGTGTATATATTTTTTAAATAGCTCTATTTCTTTTATCAAAACGAACAGTGTCTCTCTCATCTCCAATATCCAACCTCTTCAGTCAGCACTCACGCACCTAGAGCATTG
Source organism: Zhengitettix transpicula (assembly GCA_037074705.1). Taxonomy (NCBI): domain Eukaryota; kingdom Metazoa; phylum Arthropoda; class Insecta; order Orthoptera; family Tetrigidae; genus Zhengitettix; species Zhengitettix transpicula. The sequence continues at coordinate 44,331,573 of CM073593.1, read as the reverse complement.
GTCCAAACAATGGCAAATCAGCATAAATCCCACCAAATCAGTAATCGTCCCATTCACAGTATCCAAAAATCTTCCTCCGCACATCCCCCTCTATCTAAACAATGCAGAAATACCCACAGAAACCACTTACATAGGACTATTCTTCGATTCAAAGCTCTCTTAGAAGCCCCACATTAAACACCTCCTCTCCAATAATCAACCTTAAATTCAGAACTCTATATCCCCTCCTAAACAGAAAATCTCCTCTCACCCTCAGCACAAAACGCCTAGTATATCATCTCTCCATAATACAACCCACCTGGTCCTACGCCTCATCCATATGGGGAGCAACATCCAAAACCCATTCAGTCAAAAACAAAACAAAACAATCCTTCGCACCATCAGTAACTCTCCTTGGTACCTCAGAAATTCCATAATCCACCACGACATTAAACTTCCCCAAGTCAACTCCTTAATCACCAAATGCGCAACCTCATTAATCAAAAGCACCTTCAACCATCCTAACACCACGATCCAGAAATTCCATAGCAACCCCTCCCCCACCATTACACTCACGTCGCCTCATCCTTCCCCCAGTGGCACCTCCTAACCCACCCCATCTTCACACTCACAGACCCCACCTACCCATTCCATCCAACCCATCAAATTCAACATCATCAGTGAACTCTCATAGCTCAACAAAGTATGCCCCTCCTCAGACACACAAATTAAGGTATGAGAATAACATTTTTGCAAAATTTAGGTTAACTGCTGGGTTAACCGAATTACCATCCTGCCATGTCAATTATGTACATGTTTAAAATTTGTATATACTATAACTGAATTTAACCAACAAATAATCTTATGATAAAAATGTTTTTAAAAAACGAACAGTTAAGACTGAATATTACTTCGAGTGGACGCACCTAGAAGTGTGTTTCCCTCCTGAAAACATCTTCACCCACTTTCATTTTTTAGAACTGACATTTCTTAGTAGTATTTAAACGTAGAGTCGCAAAATGGTTTCTGCAAATAATGATTTTTATCGTGATTTATCAGTTTAATTAAAACTTTCTGTAGAGAATCAAAATTCGTTCTATGCTAGAGGCGGGGAGACACCCATCAGTCTAGCCCCCACAGGGAGGATGTGGGGTCTTATCAGACTTGGCAGAATCCTGTTCCGCTTTCGTTACTGCACTCGACCGTCACAAATCTGGTGTTACTGGAATTTAAGTCCCCGTCATAGCTCAAGAGAAAAAAATATATCTTTGTATTGAATCGGATAGCATCAATATTAAATATACTTCGATTTCTATTGCCTGATTGCGCAAACTGCATTCAAAATAAGACCAATAAATTTAAAAGTATATATAGATAAGAGGCTTATTCACTCCGAGAAAAGTTTATGTCACATTCACGACGCAACAGGATCATTCAAAAGCCTGCAACAGCATATCGGTTCGTCACAATACAGCCGTCCATTGTAAATTATTTGTCAGCAGTAGCAGTTATTCTCAGCGAATAATTACACATCATCTTGCATAACGTTTCGTCTCGCAAACTGTGTTTCTCTGCTACCAATAAAACAAAGCCCGAAGCAAGCAGATTCACGGAAATGTCAAGAGATCGATTGTAAACGTGTTCAACTAATGATTACACGACGTTTGTGTAACACCTCAATTAACAATGTCGTCAAAGGATGCGTTATATCGCATCAGAGGCTATGCGAATGCGGACATAAGAAATATTGCGTAACTTTCAAACATTGGTCTTGAACCACTGAGCATTCAGAGGCCACCCAAAAACAAGTGTTTCGTCACGTTCACTACAGTTTTCAAATTTTATTTAGAAAATAACTCTTCGAAATAGGCACCTCAGAATCATATTTTTTATATTTACAGAATTTGAAAATTTTGTGCTTGAGTTTCTCACATGTACGTTGATTTACATGGCCATACTGTTTTTCTGCTTGCACAGGTTGAAAATAACCAAATAGGTTGAAAGCTTCCACGAATTTAATTTTTTTTAACAATATACAAGCCTGTGTGTGGGTTCTCTCCCTTAATATTAATCTGTAACAGTCTACATCAATCAAAGAAACGTGTTAAACAGAATTTTTAAGTTCTGGTTGAGTGATTTTGTTTACTTAAAAAAAAACCTTGAAACTGACACTCGAGATCGTTTTAGAGTAATTTCATTTATTAAACTTGAAATTCTCGGAAACGTAACAAACATGTAAAAAAAAGTGACAAACGCTGAATATATTATTGTTTTGCCATAATTTATCATTGTCCGTATTTCACCACTAATCTTATTACTGCATTTATATATTTCATTCAAAATACGTCTATCAAGTATTCTTGATGTCACAGTGGTTCTAGAGCAGAGTACCTCAGAACATGTCACAGTAACGTATGTTCTGTTACAGGTTTCCCTAAATGTTAAATTAATTTCGCTGCTGAATTGTAATAATGGATCTGATACAAAAGAAACGCACATGAGCAGGTAAAACACACACGTTTTTCTGAACTGAACTTTTGAGGCCGCTGCAGACATCGGACTTTGTTTCCATTTGTCACAAACCATTGATTTATGTGTAACGTCAACGAAGCTTCGTGAGGATAGAATCTGCCGAGACGTGTTTGGTGACCTTCACACTATATGGCGAAGAATTCATGCATACGCACATGTACTGGAATTACACACGGTAAGCGATTTGAGAGAGAGAACACCAAACTACGTCCTGTGGAAACCACCAGTGTACCCGACGGATTGTGAGATAAGCTTAGCTCATCCTCCGGGAGGGACGGATCTGAGCGGAGCAACATGTGACATGGGGATAACGGCACTGCAGGTGGTCAGATTGACGTACCCAGAGGCGGCAGCAGGCCTCCATGGCGGGTCGGCAGCAAGAGCGGCGGCGCAGCTTCTTCATGAGGCCGCTCTCGGAGCCTCGGCACCGGAAACTGGCGCCCGGAAGTGCGGCGGTAGTGGCCAGGCGTGCCACATCACGCACCCAGGACCACGCGTGCCAACATCGGCGCCCGTCGCGGCTCGACTGCGCTCTGCTGGTGCTGAGTGGCTAACGGGACTCCTGCGCGGAGAGGGGGGTCGCGGGGCCTGCATCAGGGGGGGCGGACTCTGCACCACTCCACTGCGGGCTATCTTCTGATAAAGCACTTCGCATATCTGGAGTGTTCAATTGAAATCATCAACCTGATATTTTAAAACCAGATTATTACATAACACCATGGTTCTGCAACGGACAACACCCTCACCGTTGAGATTCCTAACAGTTTCATTGCTTCCTATTTATACCACCACTGCAAAATAATATAAAACGTGAGAGTCGATGCAGTTCACTTCTATAGTCCAATAAACTTCTCCGCTAGCATTTTTTTTCAGATACGTTAATGTGACAAACGATTAACGAGACTGATACTATAATTTTGTTCATCCAACTGATCTGTATAATAAGTTGGATCTCGTAATAAACGCTCCTCCAACTGCTTAAAACATTTCTGTATTTCGATTTCGTAAGGTTGCTCAGGTGATTTTCAGTTTACCACAGCAGAAGAATTGGTTCGTTTTACTGCAGACTTAGTTTTACATGACTTTCCAAATCTTTTTTTTTTCTGTTGACTTAAAGTTGCATCCTGATCACTTTTCGTATGACATTTTCCGGAAGAGCATAAAAACGCGATTCAATTCAACAGTTCACCCTCTATCACCCTCCACCAATTGAGTAACCACGTTCAAGGCAGACCACCACAGTAACTCAAATTATTACAGAAATTTATTTTTAATCAGCTTCGGTTTGTGCTCCTCAGTTTAACATGACAACCGTCACCAGTCCCATATATACTCTATCCTTCGTCCTACTTTGAGTGGGATTATTTTCCTGCGACTATATTTTAAGATTCTGCTCATTTCGTCGCTATATTTATGAACCGAATACCCATATCTATGTTTTGATATTTCATTTTGGAGTCTCGGATCATCAACAACTAAAGAATCTATTCATCGGGGTCAGATAAATCTGGTTCTCTTCCCAATTTTTTTTTACACGGTGATGGGATTTTATAAATAATATTTCAGACGTTTTCTTATTTCAACATTTTCCTTCAATACGTATAAAACTGCCACCCTCAAAAGGTACACCTTTTTTCTTTGTCTGAAGGGACGGCTCCTGTATATAATCTGTATATAAATAAAATTATAGTGTAAAATAGGTTTTATTTACAAAAATATGAATTTATTTTCTCAATCTGTCTAGTCGACTGATTTCATTTTCTACAAGTTGGAAGCAGTGCATCTGTATTTTGTGTTCATAAAGTTCACCACACAGTTTAATCATTTCATTCTCGGATTCCTTATGGAGAAAAACATTTGGAATGTACCAAGGTTCATTTCTTAACGCAAGCAACATTTTTTATTTGGAACCAGAGCAACTTTTTAGTCGCTTGAATTTCACGTCAAAGATATTCCCGTAAATCAATATTATTTTCAGGATCACATTATTCAGCGTGTTTATTGAACATTAAGTTGGAGTTAAATTTACAACATAAAATGCATATTATTAAATTTTACATCAATCTCCTTTTTCTTTGGTCAATATTTGTTTCTTCCCCAAAAATATTTATTATTTCACTTCATCTGCTTGTGGTATTTGACAGAGGCATTCCTCAGATATCTTAAAGAGTTTGGTAGGAAAAAGACTGGAGTGGACTCAAAATTTGTTTATGCGACAAGATGATAACACGTCCACATGCAAAAGATACCAATTTTGCACACTGTGGGAAATAAAGATCCCCGAACGCTTTCCTTATGACTGGAAGTAGATATGAAACGTATGAACCACCAGACAGTTATCATTTTCAATGTAAACGGAGAGTGCCGTTCGTGCTGAACCGGTTGTTCCAAACAGCCACGAGGCGTCCCTGAAATCCAACTATGTATCACCACCACCAGCTTCCAGAGGCTTAAAATCATGTAAGAATTCATCAGAAATTTCCGGCCGCTTACGTGACTCTTGATTAGTAATTTTACTGTCATCAAAACATCGCTTTTATTTACCCATGATGTAAATTATTACTGTTTTATACGAAGATTTATCGGAACACGATTCTAATAATGTTTATTTATCAATATGGAACATGTTTTACGCCAACCTGTTTAGATGCTACGTTTTATATTATGATTTCATGTTAAACCTTTGCATCCCATATTACGTCCATTACTTTCTATCAAGTCTCTGCATTGCACCTAATAATTTCTAATTTTGATAAGAACAAGATATTTGTGACACTATTATTGAAATTAATAACAATATAATTCGTCCTGCGGCGGAAGTCAGCGCCTCTAGTGGCCAGGTAAGTCCCCGTGCTATTTCCATTACACGCTTGACCTTTATAGTACTGTTCAGATAACATGTGGTTTATCTCCTATCGTCATTCCATTCTACTTCATGTCAAACTTCAGAATTGCAAATTTAAATATTTCGTGTAAAACAATACTCAGTGAACCATATTCAACAACACTGTAATTTATGTAGGTCAAAATGGCTTCACTCAATGCAATCCTACGAGTTTCAGATACCACCTTATTGTCTGTAGACAGTGCACGTAAAATTACTGATGGTAAAATATTCTGAACTCGCTCTTTTGATGTTGGTGAACACAACAAAGGCTCATTTGGGAGAATGTCTTATTTTTCCCAGATTTTCGATGATTTGCAAATAACGGCCGTATTTCTCTTTTTCTGTTATATAGATATACATTCTTGGTGATTAAATAATCATGAGCAAACGCAAATAGCTTCGTTAGTTTTACTGAAAACCAAATTAAATAACTTTTGAAGTTAATGTCTAATTATTGGTCATCATTGGGAGCAAAGACAAGAAGAAATAAAAGTTTTAAAATCAAAGAAAAAAACAGTGTCAAATTAAAACAATAAAAGGGTTGAGGAAACCAGTACTGAACAAGAAAACAATTTTTCAAAAACAAATTGCCGACACCAGTCACTTTTTCGAAAAAGAATTCCCAACAAGAGTATTTGTCAAAATGAAAAATTTATATCTGATTGAAAATTAATAATAAGAAAGGTAGTCAAATATAGAAGAAAAAAATGATGATATAAATACCACACAAAGTATCTACAAGCCTTAAGCATTTCTTCAGGTGCGGAAAGAGCGCAAATGCAAAGAGGGACACAACTGCACTAGTCAGTTGATAAAACTCAAAATATTATTTCATAATATTATCCTCAAGCTTCCGAGTATTTCATAATTTTTATAAACAAACTAAACAACCAATATCAGAAAAAAAAAATTATACAAAGTTTCGCCTACAATTTTTGGACTTTCTCAAGTAATATACCGTTTTGCGTGCATGGATATATATGCTACATTAAATGAACATCACCTGAAGAAAGGAACAAGGCTTCCAGAAACGTTGTGTGGTATTTATATTATCACTTATTTTATCTGTATGTGACTTTCGTTCTTATTATTAACAGTACTTACCATTATTCAGTTTATTATGTTTCAATTTATATCCGGAATACATTAAATTGTTACTTTTCACAGCACCAATAATTAAGTGGAGTCGAGTATATGATAACTAAATTTAAAAAAACTGACGGAGAATTAACATTCAATTGCTTCGGAATCAAACGAGTATTTTATAGCAATGTACGTAAAACTGTTTTGTGAAATATGTTATCTGTTACGATAAAACTGTCATTAAATCTGAGAAATTAATGGCTTGGCTTCAAGGTTGAGTGAAAAGGGTCGTCAAAACCAATCAATTATTCCACAAATCACTTAAATGCACAATGTGGACTTCGTGCAATCTTAAACGGCCATAAATTTACAGAACAGCTGTAGACAGTTATTAATAAAACCAGCTTAGTAAATATAGGGTCCCAAGTCACATAAATTACATGATTACGTTCTTTTTGATGAAGCGGTCCGCCAAAAACTGCACTAGTTAGTTCTGTTCGGGGAACACGCATGTCTGTCGTGATCTTTAAAATAATTTTTAACAGAAAATTAGGTAGTGCGTATGTTACTTATATTCATTAATGTGCAGTAAATAGTAGACACAAATCATGTTGAAACGTTGTACTTGTACAAGACTATTTGCTGGTTCTGTAAATTATCATTTCAAATAAATCGTAGCCCGAACTTGTAATCAAGTAAAAAGAAAGGAGTAGTGGTAATAAAGAAATGCCAGTTACACGAAATACGTCGTTTGAACTTTTGCGCAGAAAATAATTAATTATGTATTTATTTCCTTTTCAGGGAAACATATCACAAAACATTTACAACGCAATTTATAAACAGTTACGTCCTTACAACCTGATTTTAACTCTTTTCTTATTAAAATATTAATTCAAAATTGTTTAACAACACCAACAATGACCATAAGGACTATAACTTGGTACTTAATTACTATATATTCGTACTCAGTTTTTTATTGCTTATTTGACAGTATTCATGATTCTCTACGATACTTTATTTTTCACTATATCCTAATCTTGAAATAAAATGATGTAAGAATATTACAGGAATCAACAACCCCTATTTAATAAAATGACGTCATGATGAATACCCGAAACTTTCCTTCTCCCGCCACAGACAAATAATTTATGTTTTAACGACTAAAATAACCCACAATAATTATTTATTAGTTCGTCAATTTCGTGCAAGGAATTTTAAACGAAACTCTTTATTGAACGCAACTTATTTCTCAAATTAACTAGAAGTATTAATATAACTGATATTTAAGTTATGATACATAAAAATGTATTATTAATCGAATACAAACAATTATTACAATACTACGTCGTTTTGTTCACAATTTTCGTCCCTCATCAGGTAATAAATAAGCCAAATTAAAAATGTATAATTCACCATAACATTTAAATAAATTATTCAAATTAACTTTGTTAAAATATAAATTATATAATGGAAAAATGAGTATCATTTATATTGTAGACCGTTAAAGTAAACAATGTCAATTAGTCTAATCTAAATAAATAATGATGTGATTCATAGAAATTAATTCTACAACAACCACTATGTATCGTAATTTTTAAAAATTATTAGTGTAATATATTTTTGTTTATTAATACATCTTTCTAAAAAAAATTGGCAGTTTTCCTGTTTATTTATTATTATAAATATTTTTTACAATAAACATTACTGAAAAAAATTGATTTCCTGAATATAATCCTTGGGGAAAAATTAACGTAAATGTGCAACACGGTTGTCCGTCTTTAAGGGGACCCGAGAAGCAATCGCGGACGCGGAAGTCTGACAAGTGCGGTCAGTGGCTCATGGTCTTGGCCACACACAATACACCAGCCTGACGTAGAGTTCTCGCGAAACAAAATAAAAATAAGAAACGAAAACAGAAGTAAATAATAGAACCATGGTCATACCATACATGTCACAAAATATGACTGCTTGTTGAACACCGAATTTGTTAGCTACTGCAGGTCTTAAGACTTGCATGACTGGAAAAGCTTTATTTAATTAACTTGTAAAGCATTCCGAAATCTAAACTGGTGAAAGGGCTTTTTTTTTTTTTTTGGTACTTGGAAAAAATGTGTGTTTACGGAGGTACTTTTATCTTAAACCATCTTAAATCGGAGTCACGGTTCCCTCAAACTGCAATCTCAATCGCATTTGATATGCTGTAAGCCTGTTGGCTCAAGTGGTTTATATAGACACATGAAACAACTACAGCCTCTTGTAGAATGAGAAAGAGGATTTTATTTCATAATAATATTTTTACGGACGCAGTCCACCGACAGCGACCAACTGATCATCTAGTTTCACTATTCATAACAGCTTACACCTTCCTGCTTTTTTATTTACTTAATTGAAACTCATGATTTCCTTGTGCTGCATTTCCCAAACTCAGCTCATAGCGAATACGGATGGTTTGAGTTTCATTTTAAGAAACTGTACCCGGTCACGTGACGTCTGGGATGTGACAGACCCTCTCTGGACTGCGTCAGCGGGCGCGAGGTCTCCGTGTGATTCCCATTCTCTGAGAGGCGTTAAATTCTCTGCCGTTACCAGTCGTCAGGAAAATTTAACCAGGCGGTCAGTATTATATATGAGTTCGCATTAGTTTGAATATTTAGATAAACCCGAAAAAGTATTTAATTCTATATTAATTTATAGTCAAGAAGAGATTTAATCTAGATCTAACTCTTCCTACTTCCGTGCATACTTTCAACCGATAGTACATTAGTTGAACAGCTATAAAATACATTGAATTTTATTTCATCAATCCCAACAAACACACCTCTGAATTTCTTTACGAATAGAAAACTTAAAATATACTCATTGGGTATTTCAGGATATAATCTTCCCTCAGTCTTCAGACATTACGAAAGATTAAATTGATGAAATTGTTAGCTAGATTCACAATGTAAACAAATCGTCGACATATTAGAGTCACTAATATGGCGCGAAAATTAACTTACATTTTCCGCAAGGATCATAAAGTATTTCGCATTTTTTTTTATTATGATTCGATGAAGCATTACTGGATAAAATTATACTTTTTATTGAATGGAAATATTTCTGCTTTATTTCATTACTGTAAAAGGTACTATTTCCATTGTTCGACGCGTAGTAACGTCTCTGCCTCGCGTGACGTCATAGTTTATTGGCGCGCAGTAATTTTTCATTTATAATTCTTTAACCTTTATGCTAGGGTTTTCTTACCCCCAACAGTACCGTTTCCCGTGTTTTGAAGAATGTGTGCACCAATTTTTGTAGCAATCTGTCCACGCGATAAATTATATATAGAAATTAACGTACAAATATGCATCCTTTTTTATTATATAGATAAATTGAATTACAGATACATTTTCGCTATGTGGGCTATATTGTATGAGAATAAATTGAATCTGTAAATCAACATTTGTCAAATTCTTTTATCAACAAACCGGCAGCCAAAGGTAAATCGTTAACTAACGAGAATAGAATAACGGACTCTCACAAAGAAAAATGAAAATATTACTCATGCCTATTCCAACTGTTTCACTTAGTATTAATATGAGTTCGCATTAGTTTGAATACAATAATTTGAGTTATTTTAAAATATTATTAAAATTAAGGAGGCGACAAAACTTATCGAAGTCGACTCAGGAGACTCATTAAACGTGCTTTGTTGTATTACACATTTTCAATTAAATGTTTCTGGCAGTGATTTTTGATTCTGAAAACTTTAGCCATTCACAATGAAATTATTGTTATCTTTATAAATATTACTGGAAAAATTGATTTTCTGAATATAATCCTAGTGTAAAAATTAATATAAATGTGCAACATGGTTGTCCGTCTCTAAGGGGACCGAGAAGCAATTGTGGACGCGGAAGTCTAACAAGTGTGGTCAGTGGCTCATGGTCTTGGCCACACACAATACACACAACTCACATAACATCTTTACTATATATATAAATAGTGATAAATCTGAGATCGTTTAATGCTGCAAGGTAACGAAACATATAAGAAGCCTAATCGAGTATTTTGACAGATGTAAATATTTCCAGATTCCAACGGCGGCCCTTCCACTCGGGAGCTATCACGTAAAATGTTGAAAATCTTGACATTTATGTTCGTTTTCACACGTGAGTTGATAACACACACTTAAGGACGTTCCCTGTTTCTATAAAAACGGAACTTCTGTATTTTCAGGTCGCTCAGAAAGTAACGATTGACACGGATTCGAAGGCCGGACTTGATTTGCGAAGAACGGCAATTTAATCAATTACATGATCAGTCTCGGATTATTAATTTTCAGCGGTATATTAAAAATACGATCATTATAAAATTTAAACATCTATGGTACAAATGAAATTTTACTCTGATACCATAGACTACTAGTTGATGTTCATTTCCTGAAGTTTTCATACAGTGAAAGACTTTAATGAGCACAATTGTTTTCTGTTTTCTCTTGCTTATTGTGAATCGGATTTATGAACAGCTCATAATATAATTTCCTACCTTTCAGTAGCTTTTAAGTCGTATAAATTGTGACCGTCACCATATAAATTGCGATGCGTCACGATAGTACTTTTGTGTAACCACACGACATCACGATAGGTATGGGTAGTTGGTGACTGGGAACTCGTTTAAAACACACATTAAATCAAGTGTGGTGATACAGTAATCGTTTAATTATTTCCACAGACCCGTCATTCGATGCATAGCGAAGCCGAAACCCAATTCATGTTTCTTTTTCTTCTCTCTACGTAATCAGAGACCGAAAATATTTGTTCCTGTTTTCCTCCGGACCGTTCCCAACTTTATTTCTGCATACTTAATTAGACTTTTGATGCCACACTAACACTTTTACAGCGGTGAATCCTGGTGGTTTACGACACACTTGACGTGTGTGTCACGCAACGTTCCTGCTTACAAAATGCCAGCAAGTTGCTATTAACATGTTATCTTCAGTCCGCTGTTACATTGGTTTCGCTACCATTAAAGGCACTATTACGGTTTTTAAGTATTAAGGTCTTAAAGCACCAGTGTAAAGCACACAACAGATGACTTATTCCTTGATGCGCGCTGACGTAATTCCGTGGGCTGTTATGGTCAACACTGTTACGTCATCTGAAGAAAATCTCGCAGAAATTCACGTCCTCAAGCCCTCGTTGCTGTTTTCCAAGCTAAGAAAAACTGGTAAATGATATTAATGCTCTGGTTATAAAATGAGATTTTATAGAACATTTCTTGTCCAAGTGGTTTTCTGTCACATGCTAACCATTTATTTTACATTTTCCTCCTCCTTAACATAGTTTACGGTAGGAGGTGGCTATTATCTATGTAAATCGTTGATGTTAAACATGAACAAGGCGAATCCTAGTCTCTGTTACGCCGCACTCATAAAAAGTCCCTCCATGAATCCTTCATGAAATGCATATAACATCCGCTTAGAGGTCGTTCCACCCGGGACAACAATGCGATGAAGTCCACGTTATTGGTTTGTCCAACGAAACCTCCTGAAATTCTTATAACATGGTCTACATCTGAAAATGCCTTGTAAGCAACGTATGACAGAACGAATCGGTATATATATTTTTTAAAAAAATATGACCTCAACTTTACATACCATAGGATTGGAAACTATTTAATTTTGCAGCCAATATTTTAAAACCACTATAGTTTCAAGCGATAAAAATTCGTAAACATCTTTGACTTTGATTGAAGATTAAAAATTGTTTAATTATGTTTAAAAGGTTGCATATAAAAACTACCTTAGTTGCATAATAATCTAACAAGATACAATTGGCCTCAACAACATAAAGAATTTTTGCTACAGTCATACGTCCTCTTGGTTTTTGTGTGCTCGTATTTCATATTTTCTCTCTAACCTCGGTTTATCTGCAACCTGTGTTGTTAACGTGTTGGAACGTAACGACTTTAAATTTAATAAAGTTATTATTATTTTTTGTTCTGTAATCCAGGCAAAAGTTCTTACAATTTTACATCAGACGTGTAATGAAGAATAATCTGTAAACATGTTTGCAGACGTCCAGTTTAACGTCATGCTTTGGCGTTCTCTGTGACGATGGTTGACTGGCTTCTGGATATGCTCTGATTGTTGCATATTTAGGGTAAAGTGGTGTAAAACTGAGATGGATATAAGACGAGGTACCATCAGCAGACATTTGAGCGTATACATTCTTCGTTTTTAGTTTATTTTCTCGGAACATTTACAGATTACTTGGAAGGATAGTGACTGCAATTTGCGTTCTGGAAGATTGATACCGTTCAAACACGTTGAATCATTTAAGACGAAAATAAAAAAAAGGAGTAAATAGTTTGAACAATGTCTTAGTATTTACAATTCCCGGAAAAACATATTTCAAGCAAAAATTTGGCCTACTATAATCAGCAGAGATACTTAGTCGAAAATGTTTTAAGATTTTTTTATATAATTACTTAGTGTGTGTGTGTGATTAAGGAGAGAGGAATCCTTACTTTCCATTACGGATTTATTTTTGAGGAAGAGGGACGAGCTACAGTATCAGATTGTAATAATTACGGATGGATGAACTTCGCACGGACAGTCACGCATTCAGACAACAGTAGTTGAGACGATAGTACAATCGAAGCTCTCGAATTAGCAGTCGCTCACTGCCTTCAGCGGAAATGAGCAGGTGCTAAAGTTTGCGTTCCTGGTTTGCGGAGAGGTGTTCGCACACAGATGTCATTAGTGTGACCGTGCAGTCGCAATAATGTAACTGGAGTCGGAGGCACGACTCAAACCTCCTGTTGTACCCTTTAAAAGTATAAACAATCGTTCTTTTCTCTTTACCATCCATTCGGGGGAGACAAGTGGGAAACAAAGAGAAAATAACGATTGTTTATACGTTTAATGGTCGAAGTATAATCAGATTGTAATAACAGCAGATTGCGGGAGGCAAAATGATGTAAACATTAAATGAGAATCCGTTTATGATCATTTATTCAAAAATATCCTGCGTGTAAAACGCATACGACAAGTTAATTCATCATAAGCAATGACGAGGGGGGGTGTTCGGAAAGTTGGCGGTATGACACAGAGGTGGCGCTAGTAGGCTAGTGGTACTAGTATATGTAAAGTGGAATACTATATAATTGAACCATTTTTTTTCATTATTTGCATGATTATTAAAAGAAAATACTAGTGCATGTTTTTTTCTAAAAAAATTGATATAATTCATATTTGAACAGTTATAAAACATTTCGTTAATAACGTTTTAGCATCACCTGTTGAGAGCTCTAGTAAACATTTTATTCTTGAGCTTTTAATGCACGAGTCTTTATAACGGAAATTGAGGTTTCGTGCAGGTTATTTGTTCGAGTCTAGTCGTTCAGAGTAAAAATTAAATTAAATAATTCTCAAATTTGCAATGTATCAAAAGAGCACCCATAATTATAATAGTGTGTCATGTAATATATATGTAAATTAATACTCGTATATCATAATGACTTAATTTACTTAATTTTATGCTATAAAACGAAAGTGTTGTTATGAGTCCAGCTCTGACATTGCAAAGAAGCCAGTAGTCCTTCCAATGCCTTAGCGTATATCCCACAAAGTGCTGTAACAGTTTACCTGCCATGCAAGTTTCCGTAACCGGTATGTAATTATAAGTTGTTCAACGTGAACCCGATATATGTACAGGAAAAATTATTACGTTCTGTCAATCATCTGTATTAAATAGGTTTTAAACGAAGGCGAGAGGTGAATAATTATTAACCCACGCCATTGATTTCAAAATTCGTAAAGTTAGGACGGTCTCTAACTTTTTTCTGTTAATACAGTTGTGGTAACGTTAAAATAAATTCAGCTTGTCTGCCTTTCGACTGAAACATTTCCTCGTGCAGGTAAACATTTTCAAGAAGAATAAGGAAGTGTGTCAGTGAAGTGAAGTGACAGTATAATTGGCAACCAAGTTCAACAGCAGAAGATTAAGTTTATTATTCATAAAAATAGTTTATTTGTAAATATTGTTTCCTTATGCATTCTTTCTATCACATATGTTAAAATTGGTCAATTATTATGTTTATTTCTTGTAACTGTCACAAAGCATAACTGAAATACAGCAGTTCATTTCATATGATTGATTATTAGAGTTTATATTAGAAACTGTTCTTGTCCAATATTTGGACCACTTTAAGTTCTGATTATGTTAAAAAATGATTCGGTGAAGAATATCACATCATGTTCATTAAAATTTTATTCAAAACTTAATAAAAATAGCGATTAATGAATATAATCATTTTCATTACTACAACTGAGATGATTTTTAAATAATTCGCGACTCAAATTGTTTACTTTCAAATGAATCGGCTGTTAAGTTGATGTTATGCTATCCAGTTTTAGAAAGTACTGGAATAATGCGATTTTTTTTATTATTCATGAAAAATTACAATCTAAAGATTTTACCGTTGCGATATACGTAAATGTTATGTTATACTATATATATCCTGTGAAGCATTTTGTTTCACCTCCTGTACTTATGTATTTCATTGATTAATAATTTGGTCTCTCGGTCACTTTCCGGAATAATGCGATGGATCACAAAATACGCAACTCTTCGAGCTTAGAATTTTCTGTTAAGGTCTTGGCAAAGAGGTCTCAGAGTTATTTTTATGGTCTTTGGAAAATTTATTTACGGCCTGAGAAGTTCTCAGACTGAGACTTTTTTTCCCCAGTTGTCCTTGCATTGTGCTCGTATTATAGTGGAATTGTTATCCGAGGTGGTGTTGTGTCATACAAATTACCAACTGATCGATTTAATTATTTCGATACAATACGAAAAAATGAAATTTGGCCCGATATGTAAAACCGTGTAGAGAGATCATTAGTATATGTAATCAATATCAGATAAACAATTAAACAGACGTTTGAATGAATCAAAACAGCTTTCTTCTGTCTGCGCGGACCTTGTCTTGAGACTTGTCGGACATGAGAGACGACACCAGATCTCCCGCCACCGAAAGGGCGTGGGACAAGTACCAAATGCCGGACCTACCTGATGCAGGTTTTTCTAGGGTTTTCCCTGCATTGCTTTTGGGCGAATTGCCGGGTAGGATCCTTAAACAATAGCCCGGGGGCCCTAGGTAACCCTTGGCTACCTTCCTCTACCCTTCCGCATCCCCCCTTTAAAATCCCTTCCTATTCTATTAAAGGGCAGTTTCCACCATGTGGATTACCCTCATGTAGCCTGTTACCCTAAAAAAAAGAAAAAAAAGCTTCGACCACATTCGAAGAAAATTACCCAATTATATTTACTGTCATTAAATAAAATAAGACTTCTCTAAGTTATTTTTTAGTTTGTAAATAGCCCTACACAGTACATATAATACAAAATGGTGATGTGCAATTTTGTAGTATCTCTCTCATTGTGAAGTCACGTTGGTGCAAAGAGTAATTATCCAATATTTACATTCTATTCAAATGTTTTTTTTTTAAAAAATTGCATGATTAGAATACGCAATCACCGACTTTGTTTGACGTGGTTTATTGTCTGTAAAATTTTAATGCAAGAAATAAACACACTGTATCCTTTTTTGAATATAATTTTGGCGGCTTCATTTTTGCTGATAAAAGTCACAAGTACAGAAAGTTTGTGTTCAGATCACTTTTAATGACTTTTGAAATATTTCAAACATCTCGTTATTTTTATTTTTGACAAAATTAGGTTTTTCTGAAATTCTACAAAATTTGTGGAATGAAGTCTATAGTTGAGATTTGCTTGAATAACCGTCTCTTTAATTTTCTCGAGATGGGAATAATTTATCGATTCTCTTAAGGTATCACTGGTATGAATGATTAGATATGGACCTTAATCTTCTCCAATTCTCCAACAAATCGTCATTAATTTCCTCGGATTATTCATTTACCATTTAACTTTTCTCTTGAATAGTCTATTTATGATTTACGAAACTTCAAAACGAGAAGTTCACCAGAGAGTTTGTAGAGCTTTTAATAAAATGCCTCTATTTTGTATTAATAATAATAAAAAATACGTTTAAAAAACGCTACAGCAATAAACATTTTCTTCTTTTTGAAATTGGGATGAATTTTCAAAATTATTTTCCTGGACCGGTGGTCGATAAAATAACAGCGAGGGATTTGAAACCAAATTAGGAGACGAAACTCCAGAAAATTTTAAACCACAATTTGTATATATTTATCAGACAACATGAATGCCTCTGAATTAAAGAAATTTGTAAAAGTATACCGCAGTTGCTACGGTCAGACAAGGCCACTCGCCATATCTTACACATGATATTTGATGTTCGCACAGGAGTGCCGTTAATCCAAACAAGTTGTAACCACGACGGGACAGCTGCGGCTGTTTTCTTACCACCCACCTCCCGAATGAGGACGAATGTTCCGGTTGGATTAATTACGCCCCCGCAGTGACTGCAGATGGCCGATATTGATAGGATCGGCCAGTGTCCCAAGCCAGAATGCGCACTGCCCTGATTGAAAAGGTATCTCTGGCTGCGATCGCTTTCATCTGTTCCTCTGTTTACCAGTTATCCCACACAACGCGTGGAAAGGAATATGAAACAGATCACACAAGTTTAAATATCTGATTGGCTGAACGATCACCTAGAACAAGTTGCGATAATTACTTGTACCAAGGAGACTCGGAAGTTAGTAAACTACTACTGTTTATTATTTTAAGAGCGTCACATAGGATGCCTGTTTCATTTTGCCTTTAAATTGAAAAATTAATAAAATTATTTCAATGTCAAACTGATCAGTTAAATTTGTCATGAGACAAATAACTAAAGATTAGAGAGACAAGCTTAGATTCGTCGCATATGTGGGCAATACGAGAACAAGAATAATAATTCTTATTCGGTTCTTGTTACCTTTCCCAGTGCCTTCCTATAACGGGAGATCAGGATTAGTTGTTTGGACGCAGCTTCTCCATACCTTGACCGGACCAGATGAGGGAATGGTCGGCAGCTGGTCCACTGGTTTAATGTGAACAGCAAACAAATCTTACCGGAGCATACACTTGCATGACTTGATTTAAATTCCTTGGTTTAGAGCTTTGAAACGGGAAAAATGCAAAGGAAGAAAATAACCCTTCCTCCTGTTCTCAGTTGTGGAGACGCGACCGGGATGTTATATATCTACGTTGTGATAACGATAATTGGAAAATCGAGTTACATTAAATGTAAGAATGTAACTGTCACAAAACAATAAACGATACTCATTGTTTTTGCCATAATTAAATTCCACGGTTGCCGTCGCTTGGATGCATTTACCATGTGCTATGTTTCAGTTATTTTCATCGAAAGAATTGTTTCTGGAAATTCGCTCACAATGTATAGTGGCACATCCTGCATGTCTGTAATATCCTGTAAACGTAACCTGTTTGCGATCCGTACTACACGTCCAGCTCAAGCGGAACAACGTGTCCTGAGAATCTAAGAACATTATTCCAGGGCCTGCAGGCAAGCAACTGCGGTCCATTCCCGCAGACGTCAGCCACACAGGAAATAAAGGTACAAAAAGAAGGAAAAAGTAGCCTGGAGATATGAGAAGGCAGTCACTTGTTGGACGAGGTATTCCCATGAAACCCGTTATGATGAATATTGCAAGTTCATGCAACATTCGCGATAGTCCCTGGTCTAGTCAGTGCAATAATTGAGCACAGAAGTATCATCGTCACGAGTGGTTTCAATACAAAACCTGATGACGGTAGGTAGAGCTCGTACTTAGTAAAAATTTATAATGCCAAGAACGTGAATAAAAATATCAGAAATAATAACAACTCTCCATTCGCTTTGACTGAAGAACCTTGTAGTGTCATTTCCCAAAATGTGTCTGAGTTTGAAAAGGTAGCTTTTCTATTAAGTACTAGCTGGGTGCCCGGCGTTGCTCGTGTACTTATTTATATAAACTCGAAACAGTATTTAATTGAATACTTAAATATATTCCTTGAGTATTTCAGGATATAATTGTCACTCAATCTTCATACATTACGAAATATTATATTGATGAAATTGTTAGCTAGACTCACAACTAATATAGCGTGAAAATTAACTTACATTTTCCGCAAGGATGGTAAAGTAATTCGTATTCTTCTTTATTATCATTCGATGGAGTATTGCTGTATAAAATTATATTTTTTATTTAAAGAAAATATTTCTGCTTTATTTCATTCCTGATAAAGGAGAATTTCCTTTGTTCGTTGCGTAGTAACGTCTTTCTCTCGCGTGACGTCATTGTCTCTTGGCGCGCAGTAATTTAACATTTAATGATAATGGTTTTTAATTATAAATCTTTCCACATATATGCTATGGGTTTGTCACCCCCACAGTACTGGTTCTCGATTTTGGCAGAATACGTATACCAATTTTTGTTGCATTCTGTCCACGCGATAAAATTTGTATAAAGAACAACGTAAATACATACATACAAATATACATCCTTTTTTATTATATAGAAGATTTCTAAAATACAATATGACCAATGTGTAATGAGGCATTATTTAAAATATTACAGATTTTCAAAATAATTACAGTAGGGCGGTAACAGTGGGGAATCAAATATAACTTCGGACTGTACTCTGAAAATATAATTATTAGTAATCATCGACAGGAAGAAGTTGAATTTTGAAAATCGAGAATTGTCCGTTACCGCGTTATAGAAACGTAACTTACAGAATTTAGGGATGCTAGAACAGAGATGGGTCGGAACTTCGTTAACTCTATGAAATAAATAACTGGCGAGAACTCGGTTTGACCGCAGTTTAAAGTTATTATTGAGAGAAATTAAACGTTTGTTCAGTTGAAAGTAGACAAACACGCAGTCTGGCGGAAAATAACAAGCCCTTTTGGCCTGGAGTCGTGCGTGACGCAGGATAAAGGGGACACTGTCCAGAGACTTCATAACAAAGACAAACGAGAATCATCCTGCGTCTTGTGGTATATGAATTTAAAAATAATTTTTTAAAAAAAAGGTTTCATGTTATGCCTCGTCACAGAACATTTATCTCTCTACGTAACCCTGAGAAAAATATGTATCAATTGAAATAATTTTTATTAAATTTGTAGAATCAATTTTTATTGGTAAATAAGTCAATAATATTTAATTATGTCATAATTCTATTTAAACACCCTAAGTTTAAAAGAGGAACCGAACTAATGTAGGTAAATTAAAGACGTAGTGGAGGGTCAACTATTAGTAAAATATAGTCTGGGAGTGGACATTCAGATCCAATACGATCAAAAGGCTGTTTCACCCATCAGCAGTCAAAGTTAACATTTGAACAGAATTGATAATAAGAACTACTGAGTTTGGGACTAAACTAATTCAGCATTCTCGAGAGCCGAAATGTTCGACACGAATTTTGAGAAATCGCGAAATCTTTACTCTTGTTACCATTATGTAACATTTGGGAGCAGTTTCGCACATTGCTATCGGGTTCGTTCCTTGTGCCAATAGTATTATCTGGGACGTTTTGTAAATAAAAATTGATCCAATTCATAGATTGATAACTATTTAAGTTTTGACGTTAGCAAGAACAATTTCGAGGCTGCCGGAGGGGTGTTGCAAACATTCTTGAAGGTTTATAAAAGATTTTCTTTTAATACGAGATACAACTTACAGTAATTATGCATGGTTAATAATAATGAGAAAAACTTAAAATGAAGATAATTGTCGAATGAGATAACGTTTAATAGGTAAGGAAGGATTTGTCGTCTTACCTGGACGAGCTGCTGGATGGAAAGCGACGACGCGCTGTTATCGCTGGAACTGTGGCCCTCGGCAGTGAAGACTGAGTCGTGGGAAACGCTCAAACCTCCGGGAAGACCAACACCGCTTCTGAGGAAACACAACAATGTTTAAAGTAAACTAGATTTAGATTTATTATTCGTTCCATTAGTCCTCGGTCGAGGAAATAGGATACGTCAATATAAGATTACAAGAGAATAATAAATGATTAAAATTACAATGTTTAAAAAACAAACATTGTACGTTAAAACAATTAAAACAACGTTAAAGATATTACTATAACAGTAATTAAAGAAATGATACGAATATTCATCTTCAATTTTCATTCGACGGAGTTTCCCGTCGAATATGAAAAGAAAATAAGTCGGCAGTTAAATTCTACAATATTATAATCGTAAAATAATAGCAGAACCTGATATCGTTTTCCCGAGCTAACACTCTTAATGTGAAGCGAGAGTTTATTTATGTGGTAAGTCCATTTCAACAGTCCATGAACAGGCGCATGCTCCGAAATGTCCTCCGAATTAGAAGTTAAACTGTTTGCGTTTGAAGTGAAATTAACGATTTTAGTTTTCTCTAGATTAAGAGGACCATAGATTCAAACGGCTCGTCGCAACATCTACCTTCTCGCGCAACGTTTCCGAGTCGCCGTCCGTGATTACTAAATTTGTGTAAAGGACTGATTTTAAGGGATCTAAATAATTCGGTAAATCGTTAATGTAAATGTCGAAAAATAAGGTTCCCAAAATTGAGCCCTGAGGGACACCGCACTTAGTAAATAAGAATGCTATTGAGGAATCACGAATTAACCCGTGATTGGAGGAGGACAGAAAGAGATGTGGTAATTTTAGATGTGGCATGAACCGGTCGAAGTTTTAAAAATGTCTGCAGGGACAGTTTGGTGGTGACACTGAGACAGAGACTTTCAGTTGTAGGACAGTTAGGTGTTGATACAGTTTATGGTGTATGTTTTGTGGAAAGTATTTTTTATTGGAAATAGAGGTTGATTACTGGACACGATTTTTATGCAGTGAAATTAATTTAAGAGATATAAGTATATGTGTGAACAGTTTCTGAGGAGGAGGAATATGATTTGTAAATGTGTTGGAGCAC
Source organism: Zhengitettix transpicula (assembly GCA_037074705.1). Lineage (NCBI taxonomy): Eukaryota > Metazoa > Arthropoda > Insecta > Orthoptera > Tetrigidae > Zhengitettix > Zhengitettix transpicula. The sequence continues at coordinate 44,310,193 of CM073593.1, read as the reverse complement.
CGGGAATTTCGAAGTTCACCTACGAGGCCGATGCTCAACGTCCTGGCTTTATTTCCGAGAACAACCACTGCGTGTTATGATTGGAGCTCGTCCTCTCGTAGGAGCGAAAAACACAAGAGTAAAATATGAGGATATTTATCTATATGGCAAGAGGTATTCAGCCCATAAATATCCTGTTCAATTCTTTTAGAGTCTCATTCCCGGTTGTATATTTTACTTGTAAGTTATCTTATAGAGTCTCATACTGGCTTATATATTTTCAAATGTAAATAACATTGTGATACATTTAATTTTAAATTAATAAAAAACCTTCTGAGATATTTGTGGATATATACATACTATACTGTGGTGAAATAGTACCCATAAATATTTTAGCATAGAAGATACTCGTTTTGGGTATATCCGGGACTTAAGGGTTAGCTTAAAGGAAGCGGTCCGCAATGACCAATTTACCTTCGCCTGGTGGCCGACGCTTGATCTGCGAGGAGTTCGCTCGCAGAGAGACTTCGTATCTGGTCCTGGGGGTCCGGAGGCTGAAGCTGCGTCCTCCGAGGTTCGTGGTGCGTGCCCAGGACGCCGCCTTCCGACGTCTCGCTGCTGCCATCGCGTCCTTTGCGTCGGAACATGAGGCGCAGCCGGTGTAAGGCTCGGAAGCGCTTCTTCTTCCCCTCTGCATCACAACAAATGGTCACTTGAAGAAAGAAGCTCATGCAATGCATTTAATTTATTACATTTAATCCGTCGAGGTATAAAGAACCTATCGAATTAATTTAAATCGTCATGGGTGAATTTACGGTTACTTTATACAAATCACAAAATTACCGGAAGACAGACAAAAGATGGACCGAAATGAACATCTATATAATTGAGCAAGTCAAAGACATACGTCTAATGATATGCGATGTTTAGAAATTCTTGGCATAGTACATGAACAACACCCACAAAATGTGTTAAAACGTTGAATTAAAAAATTCTCGGATTACTCCAATTGAGGTCCAAGAGAAAGACAAGGATATAAATATAGGAGTGTAAGAGACTCAAAGTAATTTATGTTTGGCTAACCATAAGATCGGATGCAGAAACTCATTGGGCGAATGAGAAATTCGGACTATGTACTTTTATGAGAAATTTATTTACGCACGCTTAAACTTTTTTTTTTAGGCTACATGAGGGTAACTCCCTTTTAATTGCATAGGAAGGGATTTGAAAGGGGGGATGTAGAAGGGTAGAGGAAGGTAGCAAAGGGTTAACTAGTACAGGAAGCTTATTAATTCGATTGGATTTTTTTTTCTGACGTTGACAGGCAAACAGAAGTTGAGCGGGCGAGAGATAGGAAAGAATGCTTGATCTGTTGAATAGTAAACCAGCGAGTGTTAAAAAATAATATCACGACAGAGAAATATATATAATCTGAATATGAGTAGTGTTTTATTTCCTAATCTTAAAATAATTTAATTTCTTCATAGTCTCTAACGTGAAACATATTTCAGGATCTATTTTGGATTATTTATTTTTGTATGAATATTTCGTGCGACTATATCTAAAAAAAATCAATGAACAAGATTGAACACAAACGAATTTACTCGATCTCTCGTACCCCAGAAAAAACAATTACGTGTTCAATAACATAAATTTATTACTAAATTACCACGTTCAAAGCATTCACAAAAAAAAGGAATGGCGAATAATAATTCAAACACGGCAAAATATTTACGGAAGTGTCGTGGTGTACTACGTGGGTGGTTAATTAAACTTGGCTCACTGGACGAAACTTATAACCTCGAAACCTTTACTAATTAACCTCAGCTAATTAAAACGAACCGAGGCACTCTCCCTCAAACTATTCACTTCAGATATCGTTTCTGACACAAAGCCAAGTACGTATCTGAACAAGTTCCACTCTCGCGGAATGATTACCGGAGCTGTTGCGAGTAATGGCCTGAACCATATTCAGGCACTTTTCTTTACATTAGTGGTCATTTGCAAATTTTGCTTGTCTTACGTTGATTCCGGGCAAGCCGTATTGGGGGAAGGTTGGAAATGTGATCTTCCAAAATAGGTTTAGCTAATTTGTTCTTTTCCGAAAGGACACGGTATCGAACACTTGCACCTGCACGAACACTTTCCACCTATTTGAATCTTATTATACGCGCTGACACCCTCTAATATCAAGCGCTACGAAGCCGATTTTCCTCGTCGATGAGAAAGGAATGTAATGATGTGTTTGATAATTTTTTTTGCAGGTTACCAAAATACACCTAGAATTTGGAAACATCGCGTGTCAACATGAAAATATTTTATGCATATGTGTATAGAAAGGTTCTTATTTTAACGCATATGATGCGTTGCAGCAGTTAACTTCAATGTTCAGACAATTCGTTAATAGAAGAAGAAGCAGCAATGGAATGACTGGTTATTCTCAAGCAATGCGTCTTTATCTAAAAAAAAGTTAATAGCCAAAAATTTGCATAGTCCGCACTTGCTGACGCGGAGAGAAATTTTGAATTTAATTTTTCTCTCACATTCACACAGAGCGTGTCAAGTACAGGCCCTATAAATAGCGCGGGCCCTAAAAGGGCACTCACTTTCTGAACAAAAGCCCCCCCAAGGGTCCTCGCCGCCCTTCATTAAGGCTAAGTGCAGGAAGGCAAAAAAGAAGAAGAGAAGAAGACGAGAGCAGCCCGAGTAGCCTTTTTAACTCTGCGAACTGCTAGGCAAACAAGAAAAGCACACGAAATGAAGGATCGAGGATAATTGCTCCCAGCTGGTGCATTCCTGTAGGGAGAATCCTTGCCCTTGTGGGACAGGGCCCGTAGCCACACATCCAGGGAAACCAGACGAAAAAGCATGGCTCACTTAAAAGACCTGGGCTTAGCTTTCATCCTAGGTGCGTTCAGACAGCAACAATCGAAGTAAAACAGCTTTGAGAAATAACACTGGAAGGATCAGGGACGACAGATGTAGTCCAGATGAAAATTTTAAGTTTCAAATTGTTGTCTTCTTCCACTCGATTCTATGATATAATTTTTACCTTTGAAGTAATCACGACCATATGGATAAATATTTGTTGTTAGTCCTAAAGATTAGTTACCACTGTGAACAAAAAGGTGAATTTATTTATAAAATATAAATTCTTTATTTATTCTTCAAAATCAATTTCATCCCCTTTAAAGTAATCCCCGTCCGATAAAACGCACTTTTTCCAGTCCTCGAAACAGTCTGAATAGACTTTTTCCGGTATAGCCTTCAAGACCTTCTTCGATTTGGTTTTTATCTCCTCAATCGTGTCAAAACGGCGTGCCACATTGGCCTTTCGAGTTTGCTGAATAGCCAGAAGTCGAATACGGTAGTTGCGGAACGATATGAGTCGAGTTTTTGGCAAAAAAGTCGCGAAGAACCAATGCAGTATGACATGGTGCATTATCATGATGAAGGAACCAAGAGTTGTTCGCCCATAATTCCGGCCGTTTCAGACGAATAGCTTCACGCAAACGACGCATAACGCTCAAATAATATTCTTTGTTGACAGTTTGGCCCGGCGGAAGGAATTCATAGTGCACCACACCACGATAATCAAAGAAAACTGTCAACATAACCTTGATTTTCGATCGACTTTGCCGTGGTCTTTTGGTCTTGCTTCACCTTTTGCACGATATTCGCTGGATTGGTCGGTGGTTTCAGGGTCGTATGCGTAAATTCAAGTCTTGTCTCCAGTAATGATGGATTTCAAGTGGTCCTGATAGTCAGACAGCAAAGTTTCACACACATCAACGCGACGCTTTTTTTCCAAAAAATTGAGCGATTTTGGCACCAATCGAGACTTGACGCGTTTGAGACACAAAACATTCTTCAAAATGGTTTAGGCTGAGCCAAATGATATTCCAACACTACCAGCGAGATCTCTAATTGTTCATCGACGATTTTCAAGCACCAAATCTTTGATTTTTTGGACGTGGCCCTCGTCGGTAGACGTTGATGGCCTTCCAGAGCTCGGTTCGTCTCAACGCGTTCTCGGCCCTCTTTGAACTCGTTGTACCACTTATAAACGTTTTTTTGTGCCATAGTTTGATCACCAAAGGCCTTCCGCAACATTTTAAACGTGTCTGCACAAGAATATTCGTTCCGCAAACAAAATTTGATGCATGTTCTTTGCTCAACAAAATCACCCATTGCAAAAACCGAAATATTCACTTTTGGTTGTTTACAAAAACACGTGGAACTCTGAGATAATTAAACCTTTTAACAAACAGACGCATAGCAAATATTATAGACAGTCCTACCAACCTAGGAAAATAATTTTACCTACCTTCTTAATACCCGGGAGTTTTAAATGACAATTTCATCTTACTTTTTGATCACAGTGGTATGCGGCAGTAATTATAAAGTGTGATTCAAATTACATTATTCTATCATCATTTGAACTAAACTGATCACAGAAATCTCTTTTTCTGAAGCGGTTATAATTTTAATTATCACTCACTTATAATGTGTATGGATAAAGCAGAAAAAAATGTATAAATCCGTACACTTAAATATAGGTTTGAAGATCAATTCATTTTTCTATAAGTCTATCTAGGGGTCAGTTTTCTCACGAAACACATTTATTTTTGTCACCCTTCAGTACGTGAAGTATTTCGTCGATGTCGATTAGTCACAAAGTGTTCCAATGCAGCTTAATACTAAAAATTGAGTTATGTGAAGGAATGGAAGCAGTAAAATAGCAAGAATGTATACGGTGGTTCAAGACTATGGTATAGTGGTAATGTAAGAAAAACTTCTGAGTTAGAAAAGAATTGTTAATACTTTTATTTAATCAAGTACTTCTGTTAAAAGATATAACAGGATCCTTAACATCTGAAGTCTATAGAACATTCATGTTTAGGAAGAAATTTAATGACACAAATATATATTACGTTCCAGTATTAAAAAAGTTTATCAGGGTTTAAAGCTCAGTACTGTTATATTTGAAGATAAGTTGTGTGAACATACAGTTATTTTAAAAAAAAAAAAACCGGTACTATTGGAACTGATGATATTAGGAATAAATCTCTTATTAAATTGAAGTAATATATGACATTATTAAATAATTGTGAATGTGTGGCTTATCAAGCCAGAAACAATTTTATTAAAATTAATGGATTGTATATTAAATTTAACAACATAAAATTTACTATAAACTTGTTAATAAATAATAAAATACACAACGTTACATCCATAATATTTAAATATTGTAATAACCAATAATATAAAAAATGGAAAATTTTATAAAGTATTCATTAAATTTCAAAACAAATTGGAATATTATAATTTTTAATGATAATTTCAAAATTCCTTTTATATATCTTAATTAAAGTTGAATTTAGGTATGACGAGAATACTTAAGTCCATATGAGTTCAATAGCCGAAATAAGAGCATACAATGTCAATATTTTGAGTTAGAAGAATATATCTTGTAAGAAACTTCCAATAAAACCCGAGAAAAATTGCGGAAATATGTGTAAAAAGAATTAATATTTTAATAAGAAGAAAACAGAATCAAAATGTGTGCCATTTTTAAAATTAACAGCATTTACTTCGCTCCAGTGACTACAAAGATAAAATTACCATATCTGTTCACTCTGAACTATAGCACTGCAGAACCAGTATCAGAGTTCTGTCCATAAAGAATTTTATCAGTCAAACGAGAACCACATTTTGTGGGAATATCACGAGATAAGATAAAACCTACATACAGAGGCATTCATTCAATTGAGGGAAAGCAATAGAGAATATGATTAAACACGCCCGAAGTCTCTTTTTAAAACCGAGAACTAGGGCTGGTTACTTCGAAAATAGTTGTCAGCATTACAATAAATGTACATCAAAACGTATCAATAATACAAAATACCGAATATAGGTTTTCCTTTGTGATTGTTCGAACATTAAATTGGAAAATGGGCCGAGAATCACATCCCAATTTAGTATTTTTTCAGTGAACTGAAAAGTAAACTGGTTTTATGTACACGAGAAAAATGAACCTAGTGGTCATTAGGTTTTTAAGACTAATAAGATATATATTACGTATATTCGTTTTTATATTATATGCATATTTAACTAATTTTCAAATACAAAATTAGCAAGCTGAAAGCTATTTATTTTTAACTAATAACTTTCCATCACAGAAGTATTTTAACTGATTCGTTCAGAATCCTGCACATAAGCATGGCTTTCGGAATAAAGACAAATGAAGAGGTTGAAATTCATCGTAGGATGTTTCCCCAAATGCAATCGACAGACGGGCGCAAATGAGCGATTTTTAAACTAATATTTTCCGGGTAACGTGCGCGATGACCCATCTTAAGATCATTACATCATGATGCATCAGAAGTCGAAGTCAAAGAAGAATGTGGAATAAACACTAAGAAATTTTCTTTGGAAATCAGTATTTTCTTCTCAGATACTGATACAGTTGTCATTTTGGAGCGAAAAAAAATTAAAATTTGAAAGAATTAATTTACCATTGCTTTTGATTTCATTATCACCACTTGCCTTACCGAAGGAACTGCCGTATTTCTATCGTCTGAGAATTTCGTGATGTGTTATTTTAACATGACTATGTTTTTGACCTGCCGTCAGTAGGGTAAAACCGTCAGGTCTCACGAAAGCGCTACGCTCACGCCACTCTGTGGAGGAGAACGCGAACTTTTTCGGAATAAACGCGATCTGTATCAGAGAGGACGTGAACTGCTTCAAAACGTTGAAAACATATTCCAGAATTTTACTTAATTTACACAGTCAATTTTTTTCAATTTTTGTGGTAAACTTATAAATACGTATTATTATAATTGACTAAAATTAACAAGACTATTTATAGGCAAGAAAAATACTTATAGTGAGTAAAAAAAGATAATTGAACGATAATGTCAATTTTATACTCGCTATTTTGCCGTACTCAATTATAACTATGACAGGTACGTATCAAATGACACAATTCACAATGACCTTTGGAATACGCTGGATTCAGGATGCCATACAGGATCGCATCATCAAGCACTACGAATGAATAGAGACTCATACCAATTCACTAAAGCAGTTACGTCTGGCTCAACAGTACAACAAAAGACTGAGAAGACGCACTCTGATTGATGACAAATCATAGTGAATGGTCCTCAATCCCGCCACATAGTGGCTCATTTCTGAAGCTGATAAAATAATTTTTTCTGATCGTTGATACAAATGCAAAAATAAATTAATTTTGTGATCGTGTGACGTGTGAAGAGCTTTGAGATCAAAAACAAAACGTAACAAAAACTAATATACGAGAGTACTGTATATATCCAGAGAACGTAACGCGTTATCAAGGAAAGCCATTTTAATGGAAGTAAACAAAGTTTAGACAGTTGTATTCATCAAATAAGCTACTGAGATGGATTTTTCAATGTGTGATCCAATTCCAATTTGCTGGAGCTCAGACTTAGGCGGCAAATGGTGTGAAATGATAGTTACGAAGAGAATATTCAAATGTCAGACATTGCACCAGCAGATCAGCAAAATAAAGATCAAATAAGGAGTAGAAAAAATGGAACATGGGACAAAGCGGATGAAGGTGAGACAGAATTGGGGAATGTGGAAGTTGGGCACGAAAGTCGTGATACGATGCATTTTCTAAAGTTTATTTGACAAATAGTTATTTCTTCCTGGTTACATTTTAGTTTTGGTTTGATAATTTACTTTGGTTGCTATTAAGCTTTCTGCTTCTCCAAAAGTAAAGACATGACACGTCATAAAAATGACAGACAGAACTGCAGGATTCTACAAAAAAAGGTAAAAATTTGACTGTAACTCATTCAATGTGATGGTTTTAATGACGTGCCTTTTAAGCTTAATATGGACGAAGTGCCGGAAAGTTTTAGCTTTAGTTAGACAGTTGGCTGCCCTGCCATTCCACCTGATGAAGATAAAGCCAGGGCTACAGGACTAACGGGCCTTGGCCAGCCCTAGGCTGATTACGGGTGACCCCAGCTGCCCTTCGAGGATAAGCATTTTTCTGGACGTATTATTTACGACATACGAACAATTGAAGCAGAAAAATTTGCAACACATTACCGGCAAATTACAGTGCTGCCAGAGGTAACAGTGTCAACATAGATATTAGAGAAAGAAAATTAACATTGAAAGGAAATTTGTAAGTCACTTCAGCTAGTCTGAGACGAAGGCGAAGACCAGCTATAAATGAGTTTTGAGAAAACTTTTTATGATTCACAGAAATAAACCAACTGCATTCATTTTAAAATATATTTGACAAAATTTATTTTTAACATACACGTTGCAAAACTCATAACAGCACAATTTTTATAGTTTGTTCAAAAAAAAGTAATTTTAATCAAACAATGAAACCACTAAATTCAAAATTAGGCTATTTCTGGTTTGTCAGAACAAATTGTGGTTTTTTTCTATTAAAATGCTTACCGTTTACTCAGTAAGACGTGTAATAAGAATTTATCTGAAATTGATGCCTAACAATGAATATTTGAAATTTCTTGAATAATTGTTCGCCATTTTATCCATGACATATTTGCCATTAAAATAGTGTAATTGGCTGGCCTGAAAATATGTTTTGAATTTATTAATCTACCTGTTTCTTTAATAATACATTCTGATTCCTCGGTAAGTTATATTACCTGAAATCAATTTATATAACCATAAATGTCTTCATAGTCTATTTTTCAACCTGTTGGTGTCCAACAGAAATGATCAACACGGAACTGGCAGAATGTTTCAGTATAATAAATAATTTTATGAGTCGTCTGTTAACATGATTGGTCAGAGAATTGCTATGAAATATACAGTGGGGGTTCCGTTCAAACTTCCCACATTTCAAAGGCCCAGGAAATAAAAAACTACAGTAGAAATGATAATGAAATTTTACCATATGCTAGAGCATGTCATAGAATTTATTTAATAATTATCTGTACACTTCTACATGTGCAGCATATGTAGCACGAAGAACATCGAGTTTGTATTCAATTTCTTGCCATGTTCTTCGTAACAATACGTGCAGCATGTCCGTAGCAAATTGTTGTCGGCATCAGATGTTGCAGAATTTGCACTTTGTAAGCATTCAAACGAAGTCGCTGGTGTATTTACTACACTTTCCGATGCCGAACGACAAACCATACCGACAACCATTTGCTACGGATTTGCTACAGCGTATTGTTACGAAGAACAAGGTAAGAAATTGAAAACAGGCTGGATATTATTCTTGCAAGTGTACTGATAATTATTAAATAAATTCTTTGATACGTTCTAGCATATAGTGCAATTTCATTATCATATCTACTGTAGTTTTTTTTATTTCCTGGATCTTTGAAATGTCGGAGGTTTGAACGGGACACCTTGTATTTTATTTGAGGGTAAAGTCACGTGCATACGTCACGATAGTACATTTCCGATGATCTAATATATGTTTTGCAAGGATTACGTCTCACATGTTCTATATAAATAAAAACAAGTTTCTCGAGTTTTGATCCCGCGGGACACCCTGTATTTCTTTTTAATTAAAGGTTTATAATGGTCGCGTTAACAACTTGTTCATTGGCGACCCATAAATAAATTATAAATATTGCTTATTTACATAAGTATGCAGCGATTCACATTGATTTCAATAATATACATACAATTGAACAGTTTGAAAGAATAATTATACATTTCAAATGTGGGTTTCTTACATTTATATTTCACATTTCTCGTTTGTTAAACATTTATCATAATAATTGAATAATTCGTTATATTAACTTGTTTGAAGCTGCGACTGTTGCACATTCCACTGTATTGTAGTCATAGTCTGTTTTATTAGGAGGAGGCGTCTGCTTCTGAATACGTATCACTCTCTTGTTTCTTGACTAAATTTATCAGCCTTTTTATTCTACTTTTTGCCGTTTTATCATTTAAGTGTGGGTAAAAAGATTCCGATATATTTATGAATGATGTGGAGGATATTTGGTATTTTATTTTAGGGTAAAGTCACGTCTATGCGTCACGATAGTACATTTCCGATGATCTAATATATTTTTTTCATGAATTATGTCTCACATGTTCTAAATAATTAGAAAGAAGTTTCTCGGGTTATGATCCCGCGTCACCTCGGGGAGCAGCGACGTTAAACTTCCTTTGTACGTCGTATAAGCTGCAACGTAATCAACGTTGAAAAATATATATTAACAGAAACCCAATGAAATAATCATACTCCTATGCTTCATAGGTCGCTAAAAAAATTCCTCAACTTTTATCGTATTTGTACTAAAAACCAAATTAGACAATCAGTGAAATGGCTGTTGAAGAAAAGATGTGACTACCAAACGTGAGAAGAATAGTTTTGAAGAGATATATTATCAAAAGCGAGAAGAGATTAACATGGCTTACTCGTCGCCAAGGACAAAGATAAAAGTATTTCTCATGTATTTAAAGTTTCTACACGATTATTCCATCTCGGTCTTCTTTGTTTGTGTTTGCTAGTAGATAATTTTGGTATGTCTTTTCTAAACTGTATTGGCTCATTATAAGGTACCATGACTGCCGAGGGAATTTGATTTCACTTCAAATCAACGAATAAAAAATTAAAAACCAGATCAAATTTGACGAAATCAACCAAACCAAATTGAAGTTCAATATTATAAGTGACTAGTTCTCAAGCAACAAATACGACAGGATTCCTTTTTCAGTCACCCGGTAACAACGAAAAATACTCGTACAAAATAAATGAATCTAAGCTGGTAATTACTTGAATTGAACCCGGATGGAAACCCGAGAACGTTTTCATCAACAAATAAATTGGGAAAGCCTTTGATTAAAAAGGCATGTTTATTTCCTTATAGTTTATTTTTTAGTTCAAGAATGATAAATTAAAGTTTACAGTTAAATAAGTTTTAGATGTGTGTAAAGGGAGGAAAGATCCATTTCGGTAGCTGGTGAGTGAGCAGCGAGTCATTAACATCTAAGATTAGCTCTTTCCAGTGAATAACCGGCTCTGATTCAACGCCTGAAAAGATCCACTTGATCCTTTGGCTGCCTTCTTTTGCCTACAGCTTAAAACGAAGGCTACGATGCAATGATTGATTTGAAAAAGACAACAGCTCTCTCGTAATCTCCAATGCGCGTCAGGCATCATCGATTCACCTGTGAATTCCAAAGACAGAGGTAACAAGGATGGTTGTAGGTCGAATCGCATCCAAGTTTCATCTCAGCTTTCCATGATTTATCCACAACGGTCCCGGAAATCTGAGAATTGGTTCAAAGGTGCCATAAATCACCAAAACACTATCTGTCGGAGAACTGATATGGTTGAGAGAACCCCCGATTAAGAGATGGTAGTCCCCCATTCACCATTCAGAAGCTTGATCCCTGCGATTTGGATGATTGTTACTTCTTATAGCAGTAAAGTTAAAAGCTTTATCTGGCAGACCTTGGAAGAAAAATTCAGCGAATGAACAGGAGCAGTTATCTCGGGAATCCAGGATCTATGTTGTTTTCGCGTGTCACAAGGGCACATTTCCGCCAGCATGACATCGATCCAAATACTTGCCCCCGCATGCGGGCCGAACAAGGCCCAACATCCATAATTAGTAGGACACCAACACACAAGCCGAGACAACATTCCATTCTCTACTTAAAATACGATATTAGTAAACACCGTACGTTGGATACGTTACTTTTACAGTTACAGTTCATCGTAATAAATGAGTTATACAGTTGGTAAATAAATAACAGTAAAAAGTGAAGTGAATTTTTCGTCATCAAAGACAAAATTGTATCAAAGTAATGAGCAAGAATTAAAAACATATTAATGATATTTAAAAAAACACAGTGATTAGAAAATTGAAAATGTGGGTCGATTAAAACATAATTTATAATTTTCAAAGCCTGGCCTGATCGTCTCTATTTAAAATTAAATTACGAAACTGAAACAAAATTTTCACAGAAATAGTCATGAAGGATTTGTATGAAATCGCTGAAAAGGTCTGCGTTTTCGAAACGAATTGAGTGACATTAGGAGAGAAAATTCAGCAAAACTTAGCTCCATCCATTTCACCGCTTCAGCGTTTCAGATCGTGTGAACGTAATTCCATCATACAAAAGTTTGGAAAATGTGGAACTACTTAACAAACGATATTAACATAGCATAATCAAATCCGTGAATCCTATGGAGCCTTGCTTCCAGGATGTGGCATGGCATAAAACGTTTTACGTTAGTCTTATTACGAGGGTAATTCGGAAAGTAAAGTCCTATTTCATATAAAACATAAATCACAGATTTTTTCAAGAAACTGTTTTATTTAGTTCCTTACATGTTTCTCTATTTTTATACATAGTTTCCACATTTACTAAAACATTTGTCATAATGATCTAGAAGCCTGTGAGGATAACCAGTGTTTAACTGCTTCTTTCACTTCGTCACCTCTGTGGTCATTCGAGAAACCCACGTCTCGTCCCCTGTGACAATCTTCTCTAAAAATTTATCATCTTCCTTATTTTTCGGTCCAAAAAAATCGTTTGGCGTTCTTCAGTAAGCAGCAGCCCGGGAATCCGACGTGCGCAAAATTGGCGAAATAGCAAATTTTCAGAAACTGATTAAACAGTCTTGTGTTCTTGATTTTGATATCATAAGTAATATGACAAGTCTTTAGAGATAATTGCCACAGGGGTCGAGACGTGGGTTTCTCACATGACCCCAGAGATGAGGTGAAGAAGCTGGATATCCTCACATGCGGCAGACGTCTATTACTTAACCGTAAAAAAAGCTTCTAGAACGTTATGAAAATTGTTTAAACAAATGTGAAAACTATGTAGAAAAATAGAAAAACATGTAAGGAATTAAATAAAAAAAGTTTCTTGAAAAAATCCGAGATGGTTTATTGTTTATAAGAAATAGGTCCTTACTTTCCAAATAACTCTTGTACATTATTAATAGGATATGTATATATTGTAATACTAATTAGAGGTCATTAATTGTTTTAATATGATTGGATTGTTAGCGGTACATTTCTTGAAAGCAACAATCGGCGATAGTTGTTGGAAACCGCGCGCTCGTACGGAAGTCCAGTCCGGCAAACGTTTCGAGAGAGAGAGAGAGGAGGCTGATCTAGAAAGTACGAATAGCGTGGTCCAGGAAGTTCAACTGCGAGATCTATTAAACTCTATAAAACACAAGTAAATAGTTCTTGACGGAGAGACTCATGATATAAAATCGCAAAGTGTAAGAAAAAAGTTTGCACTACACAGATGCGAAATAACATTTCGCATAAAGGGCATCGAGGAGACATACGTCCGAGGGGTGACCGAGGGAGCGGCTGATCGCAAAATTCCAGGTGGAATAACAACGAGAACTACGACCGTGTTTATTAAAAAATGACGTGTATAATCAGTGAATAAAGACCTTTTTAGTGAGTTGTGCCATCAAGCACCAAGAATCAAATCTGGTACCAGAAAGACATTCGTGAGGATTAAAGGTATAAGTCAGATTTCGTTATCTTGTTTAGTTTTCGTTTCTTTATAGTGTTTAGAATTTATATTCCGTTCATTTCAATTTTGATTTCTTAATTAGTTTATTAAATTTGTTTGTTCTTTCAATCAAGCCCAGTAAAGACCCTGAGAGAAGAGTAATTACATGAAATTGTTGTAAAATTATAAAGTTGTATTTTCCGAGAACTCCTCAAATAAAAAAATATATATAAAATTTGGTTTGTGAATTGGAGGAAATTAAATGTGCAAATTGAGGCTGATAATTTGTAATTTTGAGGAATAAACTTTGTTTTTTTATTAATTAATTTTTTTTAATTAAAGCCTCTCAGTTAATCATTACATTTTGGCCCAACAACGTGGGGCAAATTTAATTCCTTTAATAATTTCAAGTTAATCATTAATATATATATATATATATATATATATATCAAATACATGCTGCATATTATTTAGGTATTGTATTTAATTCATGAAGGTTTACAAATTACTTTATAGAATAAAAGAAGTGGCTAAGTAAAAGGGTATGCTATTAAAGGGGAGTGGATTACCCTCATGTAGCCTGTTACTCTAAAAAAAATTAAAAAATTAAAAAGGTAGCTAGTTAATTTTTAAGTTGATTTAGATCGATTATTTCATATGTTGGGGAAGCTTGTTGAGCAGTGTTCTTGTATTACTTTCGGTGAAATTGATAGTGTCTTACATTCTATATGAAAGTTATTTTTATTTCAAGTTTCAACGCTGTAAACATCTCAATTAGTTATAAATAAATTTTTATAGTTAAGAATAAAGACAATGTAATGACTTTGGAGGGTATGCATGGCAAACTTTTGGTTTCAGTTGATTAGAATTATTATTATGATTTTTTTTATTGTAAATACATTTTTGTTGCTGAAGAGTCTCTCCAAAATATTAAGTCATATGTCATACAGAATAAAATATGCTTTCTTTTTACTACTTTACGCGTTTTGATGTTCGTGTAATAAGATGTAATTCTTAAAGATTAAGTAGCCGAGGAAAATTTCTTTAAAAGTCGAATAACATGTTCTTTCAAATTTAGTTTGTCTACAGAAAGTCCTGAAAATTTGTTATATAGAGTTTCATATGTGTCCAGAATATTATTTACAGAAATATATGGAATATGGAATAAAAGAAGAAATTAAGGCACTAATATTTATCAGAATCAGCAAACATCTGGAAGGTTTGTTAAAAGGTATGAACACTAACTTAAAAACCCAGTATAAGCATTAATAGAAACAAAACTAAAGTAATTGGGTGAAGTCAAAATAAGAGCAGTGGTGAAATGTAATCATCCTTTGACTGAAGTTGATGAACGTTTGGGTAGTTGAACAAAAGTCTGATAGCTGAAGCAAGGAAAACTCACGAAAAAGTGGAAATTTCTTAGATCTAATATAAGGAAATGAATACTAGGAATTAATTCCTAAAGTGTTTATCCGGAGTGTGGCGTTGTACAGGAGCGAAACTTGGACGATCAAGAAGTGCAGAACAAAAAAGAATAGAAGCCTTTGAAATATGAAGTGACAGAAGATTGCTGAAAGTAAGATGGGTAGATCGAATCACAAATCATGAAGTCGTGAATATAATTGATGAAGAGCAAACATTGTGTGTAGGACACTGACTGAAAGAATGGATTGGCTAATAGACCACATTCTCAGGAACGAAGGACTAATTAAATTAGTATTAGAGGAACATGAGTAGTTTAAGAATGGAAGCGGGAGACACATCAGGTTAGATGAGGGCTGTAATAGTTTTGCAGAGATGAAAAGATTCGCGGAAGATAGATTAGCATGGACAGCTGCATCAAACCTGTCCGTGGAATGACTTCCATAACCACAGGTTTACAGTAATTTAATTTAATGGAAGAAATTTTTAAATACGAAACATACAAGTATATACCGCTAAAGATGTGAACTTTTTTAGATAACAGTTCTTTTTGAAGTTCTGCACATTACCATTAATTGTTTATTTTAATTTAAAGACTCGATAAGTAACCAGAGATAGTCCTATATAATATTAAAAAGAAAAATTGTTAGAAAATTTCAAAAGCAAACAAAATACGACAGGACACCAATATTTTAAAAAATTATACAGTTTTGTGTAACGAAAAAATGTTTTGACTGAAATTCTAGGAGAAAAAATACTCCTAAAATTATAAAGCAGGAGCAATTTTTTCGTGAGAAAAATAAAGAGGATGAAAAAAGTTTAGTCGTATGATTGATTTTAAGTGTATATCTGGCAATTGGAGCCCTCTCCTGTAAGAGTTATCGCGTTAGCTGATAGCCTTATCTGGAAACTGGAAAGACATCAATAATGACGACAAATACCGTCATTGTATAATCGCCCTATATTCTATACTATCGACCTTGAACTGTTGAATTCCAGGAAATCAGGTTTAGAGGACTACCCCTAGGGCAGTCTTGTCCGATGGAACGCCCTAAGCAAGGTGACATGATCAAGGTCCAGGATACACGAAAGGAAATGGTCATTGATGCTGTTAACGGTTTATCCGTATCAGTGGGTGTGACTAACACCAAAGTAAGAATAGGAAAATTAAATTCCGAGATTCAAAACTCTACAACTGTTTCAATAATATTATTTAACAATAATACGTTTCATTGGACGATAAAGACGTAACAATCGCGACCGTGGTGAGTCACTATAGTATATACATATAATTATAATCAAATTCATATAAATCGCGAACTGACAAAATTGATGATATTTATGACACTAAGCCTATCAAATAGGAAACCAAATAAAACATTCATGCTCCGATGTTTTAGACTGCTTTTAAAAGTGATTTGTAAAACATTGTTTCAGCACATTCCTGATTAAATAGCACCAAATTTGTTTAAAATTACAATTAAATTTTTAAAATTAATTTTAAATACATGGATATTATCGTTATAATTGGATATACTTTTTCTAGAAGACGGCGGCAGTGAACGTCATCGAAATTTCGCGAATACAACAGCACTCGGTTAGAATCCCGAGAAGACTTTATACGTAAATTATCAAACACTCTCGTGTTGCAAACATCAAATGAATCGATCTGAATATTTTTGTGAACTTTTCAGGTAAATAAAGTTTCAGAGGATTGATTTTTTTTTACTTTGTTATCACTAATTCAAATTTACAGAGTCCAGGAAACAAAACTGTCTGAATTTTTATGTACAGTAGCGGATCTTGTAATTAAGAAATCGACGGATTACAGTGTTTACAGTAAATGTTAAATAATGACCATATGATCTGAAACGTTGTTTTGATCAAGAATCTTCAATGCTTACCTGAGTCCCACTCAAAGAAGTCATAGCGTGTTCTGAGACTCTGTATTACGGAAGCCATAACTTGCCTTGACCCATACCGATTCCACGATCAACTGACGCTTTGCTGTTTGATACGAAGATACAGGAGGCCTTATCACCTCAAACATTCTCCATATCAGGACGAGCGGACCCTACGATGATACCACTTCAACTGTCGCCACGATCTCATAAATTCCGATGTCTGCATCGTTAGATCAAGGGAACCAGTAAAAAGCGGTACTCGTACTACGGAAGATCTATTCGAATCCCTAATCAGGGTTCTAGTAGGTTTTTTTTATTAAAATAATATATTAGTCCGGAGACTTTACGCTTATGACAATTTGACGTGATAATAGTATTTATAATTTGTAATTTTTAACAAGTAAACTTGGGGTCTTTGATATGACCCTTGTCATTCCAAGTTAGAGACGAGAGAAACCGACTATATTAACGAACGTTTGTCGGCATGATGTTTGGGAAAGATCTGATCATCGGGGAATCTTGGTGTTATGAAATGCAATAAGGAGGTTATGGGGATGATGGGAATAACGAATATTTAGGGAGTATGTAGAAAGTTAATTTCTTAATAACTGTTGTAAATTAATTTGAAAACTTTTGTAAATTTAAGTGTTTGTGCGTTAATAAATTAATTTGTTTGTCTATTTTTAAATCTTTATTCTTATTAAATCATCCTATCATTATCATTTTAAATAACTACAAATTGACGCATTAACGTCATATATATATATATATATATATATATATATATATATATATATATATATTGTAATATACAAATAAAATGGACTTTTAAATGAATGAAAGACAATAGATTTATTTTTAATACTTTAAAACAATTACACAATTTAAAAAATATATCTCAGGGTCTCTACTGGGTTTGATAATGGCGAATCAATTTTATTTCTCAACTTAAACACAAATTCCAATTTAAAAGAGAAAAGATTTACTCGACAATTAACTAGGACGAAATTTACTTATCAGCGAAGTTAAGCTAAAAAGATTGATTCTAATTAACAAATATTAATCAAAAGAAGAAAACGAAATCTGACGGCTATCTTTTAAACAGGTTTACATACTTAGTTGTTTGTAAATTGTACTCACGGCTGCCCAGAATTCCGGGATACCTTTAATTGTCGAAGCACTATGACGGGTTTTTGCACTTCTCCTAAAACGCACAGATTCTAAATTAATATTTTTAGATCAAAACT
Source organism: Zhengitettix transpicula (assembly GCA_037074705.1). Lineage (NCBI taxonomy): Eukaryota > Metazoa > Arthropoda > Insecta > Orthoptera > Tetrigidae > Zhengitettix > Zhengitettix transpicula. Next base: position 44,292,144 of record CM073593.1, on the reverse strand, counting down.
CAGGAAACAGGATGAGCCTCCTTTCGCCTCTCTCTCGGTTGACTTTTGCTAATTCTTCCCGGCTATGTTCACAAGAGTGTTTGTGCTTAGCAGGTTTCGTAGTTCTGCTCGAGTGAATATTTCGTCTTGAGCAAAGTGTTCATGGACCATTCACCATTCACCATTACAATATATATAGATTATAAGGTGCAGACGAAGTCAATGCGACGACGCCATTACGGTATCGCGCTCATAGCCAACACAGAAAAATGCACGCTGAAACGGGCGGGTTCAAACCTTAGATTGAAAAGAAAAATACATCATAAATTGCAACAAAGGATACACTGAAAAATACATATTTTACAATGGTAACGCAGATGTCTCAAAATGTTGTAATTATAAACAATAAAATACAAACATATAATTGCCACTAAGAAACAATATAGCATGCGGAGCGGCAAAAATTTTTCCGCCTAAGAAAGAAGAAAGGCAGAAGGCATGTTCCCTGGCCAACTATTTCGAACGAAGCAGCATCGGCTTCAAATTAAGCGACATCGACTCGTGAAACATTATACATCTGAACCCTTCTTGCGTTTCAGCCACTATCGGTAGACCATGTCTTCGTCTCACATACGCTCAACACATCACCACAACAACTCAGGTTGTTAAATAGTGTCCAGTAATATAACGTTCATTGGGAGAAACAAACACCGCGAATTGTAAAATGAAATTTATTTATTCTCACACAAACGCAGCCACTCTGAACTCGCCGCCGTGAACACGACGCAGCTTTTTTTTTAGAAGATAATCGCCAGTTTTTATATAAATGACACAATGAATTTGTACTAGTTAAAATATGAATAGTACCTGGCGAAGGGTCGACTAACAGTGAAGTCAGAGTGGAAAGAACTATAATGAAGACCATGTGCGGCGATGTTATAGCGTACGTACGTTCTGCTAGACCGTCTCCCACGCAGGTCACAGGAACAGTGAGTGCGTGGCCGCGCTGAAGCCTTCCAACGTCACAACAATTGGATCAGGCTCGTTTATGCAACCCTTGCCTGCTTCGAAACGTGATAGCGTCTCACACTTCGTAACTTACCCAAATGTCAGGACCCACCAAATGACAACAGCTAATCCTCTTAACAAGACCGATTATTGTTGTCTCGTAGAATACGGCTACTGTTCTTTTCACGCCATCTCTGTGTCTGCAGGTCATTGCTTGAGTACACGGAAGAGAGTTTATAAAAGTTTACCAAATTCCATTTCAAATTTTAAAAAGTTTAAACTGAGTAAGAAATAAAAAAATAAGTTCAACGGAGGTATTTAAAACTGGAAAGAGCCGACCTAGGTAGAGGTTCGTGTTGAAAATCCGGAAAATGGTTAACTAAGGCCAGAAATTTAAACTCTAGTTCCAAAATGCAACAAAGCCCAAACTACGTGCAATCGTAGCTCCACCTCAAATTCCCAATAACTGGAAATTAGCTACAATAATAATGATTAACAAACCCGACAAGATGAAGTCCAATCCCACCAACTATAGACCAAACAGGCTTCTCCAAAGTCTTCGAAAAAACCAACTTTCCCACCTTATACCCAACCAAAAATTTGGCATTCGGAACAATCACTCCTGTCCCCAAGTGATCAACATTCTGACAGAAACGATTAAGAACTCCTTCGAAGAAAAAAATACCTGTATACCGACATTCCTAGATTCCGAAAAAACCTTCGACAAAGTCATCTTCCCTTCCCCACCTTTCCTAACGCTATTTAAACCTTCTCTCCAATTACGTCACCAACCGATCCTACAGAGTTAAAATAGACAATTACTTCTCTCCACTACATCCTATTCTCTCAGGCGTCCCAAAAGGTAGTGTAATTGGTCTATTCCTCTACTCCATCCACACCCATGATATTCCTATTATCCCCTCTACTGCCACCTCAATATTCGCAGACGATATCGCTATCACTTCTCACGCACACGGCTACCAAACTGCATCAAACCACCTTCAAACATTCTTAAACCTCATCTCAATCTGGGCCAACGACTGGCGGATAGTCATCAACACTTTCAAATCCGTAATCGTCCCCTTCTCCCTAAAAAGAAAGGCCTACGACCTATCAGTCACTATCAACAACTCCACTATCCCTACTAAAACGTCCCACAAATACCTCGGCCTAACCGTCGACTGCAAACTAACATGGTCACTTCACACTTCCCACAGATACCACAAATTAAAACCATTACTGAACCCGAATGTCTCATTTATCCTTCGCAACAACAAAAAACCTTTTACACATCTGGTTTTATGCCCGTTACATCTAAGGTTCGGCCGCAACCACCCACATAAATGAATTCCATATATCCCAGAATAAAATCTTCCACTTTATAACTAACTGTCCTTGGTACGTTACTAACACTAGAATCCACAATGACCTAAATATTCCCTCAATCCAAAAAACCATAATTCAAACCGCTCTAATCCAACGTAATATAAATTTCCACCACTTCAATCCCATTATCTCTAATACAGAATCGCATCCTCCCGCACCTAAACCCCTCAGAAGTTTAAAAAGAAAATGACTAATTGACCTGGCAACCACAGTAAAATAAAAAAAATTAAACTTCCTTTCAGTCAAGATTTAAATATATTTCTTCAAGCTAATTTTAACATGATAACGTTAATTGTAAAAACTTGGGATTAAAATATGTATGTATGTATGTATGTATGTATTTACGTTGTTCTTTATACAAATTTTATCGCGTGGACAGAATGCAACAAAAATTGGTACACATATTCTTCAAAATACGAGAAACGGTACTGTGAGGGTGAGAAACGCCTAGCATACATGTGGAAAGAATTATAATTAAAAACCGTGATCATTAAATATTAAATTACTGCGCGCCAAGAGACAATGACGTCACGCGAGAGAGAGACGTTACTACGCAACGAACAAAGGAAATATTTCCTTTATTAGGAATGAAATAAAGCAGAAATATGTTCTTTAAATAAAAAGTATAATTTTATACAGCAATACTCCATCGAATGGTAATAAAGAAGAATACGAATTACTTTACCATCCTTGCGGAAAATGTAAGTTAATTTTTCGCTCTATATTAGTTGTGAGTCTAGCTAACAATTTCATCAATGTAATATTTCGTAATGTATGAAGACTGAGTGACAATTGACAATTATATCCTGAAATACTCAAGGAATATATTTAAGTATTCAATTAAATACTTGAAATACTCAAGGAATATATTTAAGTATTTAATTAAATACTTTTTCGAGTTTATATAAATAAGTACACGAGCAACGCCGGGCACCCAGCTAGTATTAAAATAAAAAATCATAGCTCCGGTGGTTTCCACATAATTTTTTTTGCTGTTTATAAACAAACTGAGCTCGCTTTCTCATTAGCAGAAATGGAATCCTATTGTGTTAAATATTGTTAAAGCGTGAAATCTCCATTTTTAAAGAACAGCCCAAAATACAGTCGCAGACCTATTTGTTTGATGTTAATGAAACACTTTATTTTGTTAATAAATTAGGATAAATATTTCAGGAACACTATATCCGTTTGTGGTTTATGATTATCCCATTCGTCATAAATATTGGATGAATTCATCAACTCGACGATTTTCAGCGACGACCAGGATATTTTACAAGAATAAATAATAAAAATAGCAGACTATCAGTCAGAACAAATTTTTATTTATTCAATTTGAAACATAATACATATAATAAACGAAGTTTCGTCCCTGATTAAGACCTCTTTATGTATATACATTAAATTATAATTTATTATGAGAGACATTTCTAGCGTGCGACTTGCCGCACATTGCGGCGGCACGAAACGTCGTGTTTTATATGAAGTCAGATTGTTATAATTATAATACAAGATAGTGAAGATAAACTACAATTGCACTATATTGATTAAGTGTACTAAGCCCAAGTTATAATTTGAAAATAGCATCGAAGAAAACCACAGCACTGACGGCGCTTACCCAATAAGAGCATAAATTACCTTGTCACTAGAACTGATATCATACTTCCAATATCTAGGATGTGTTAAATCATAGGAACCAGCCGCGGACATACAGAAAACAAAAGAATTTGTGGCACAATAAGAATATTAAACGGAAGAACAAAGAGAGAAATAATAATTTTATAAAGTCATGACAGTTTCAACAATATTATACGGATCAGAAAGATGGACGGTGAAAATAAAGTATTGAGACAAATAGATGCTTCAGAAATGAAGTTTCCAAGTTCAATTAATGGCTGTACCAGAGAAACTATAAGAGTCGAATAACAGAAAAGACAATTCAGCTTAAAGAGAAATGGAGAGAACATGTACATCGTACGCCTCCACAAATAAATCTGAAAGAAATGGAATGTAACCCCCATAGGCGAGATAAGTTACGAGAAGACTGTGGAAAGGCAGAAAAAAAAATATTCCTGAGACGAATGTTTTCAGTTTCTCCTAAAAGTAGCTTTCAGTAGCCTTAGTTAAAAATATTGCTTTCAATTTATGATGTAGGATTTTTTAATTTAATGCCTCAAAAATACAGTTTCATAACGAAAATGTCTATCAAGGCCATAACTTGGGCCATTATAAGTGCTTATTTAATTGAAAATGTATCATGTATTAGCTTACTCCAACGAAAATTGGAATAATTTATTATATTATACAAATTTTTAAAATTTCGTTCAAGAAAATTGTCACAAAAGGAGGTCATCAGCACAATTTTTACCATTAAATCTGTCATAGGTACGAAAGGTCTAAAATGGTTGGGGGTCCAGGTAATGCCAAGTTGTGTCCCTCAGTATTCCTTCAACGGTTATTTACTCACTTTAAATATTGTCACATTTCTGAAATTTTAAAAGTGTGATATGTGTATTAAGGAGAAGTAGACTAACCGATAAGTTACAAACAGGAATAGATAATTACTTTCTTTTTTACTCAGTTCAGTAGTGAGACATTGTGAAGATGGGGCTATGGGAGGGGTAATGTTCTGTTAAAATACATTTCGATACGAAAAGCAACCAAAATTCGGAAATATAGATCCACGGGCTACAGGCGGCGTAATGAAATGTTGGAGCTTGAACGTGAGATAACTCAGAAGCGAATACAGCCATGGTATGCATCTCAAATGAAGCAAGGAGACTTCTTGTCCTTAATAATAATGTTATCATCCGCAACAATGGTGTCTTACTTTAATACTGTCGCTTGAATAACCGATCATTAAGCAATGCTATTAAACGTATAATCGCTTTTATTACTTCGTAACCACAGAATTGGTTTATATTCAGAATTGAATCAATCAATATATGGTTCTGATTGATTTGTAATTCCCTTGCAGACAGCTTAAAGACAACAAAAGCACATTATTACAAAAACATATTTTGTAAATTCTCAGTGTTTAAAAATTTATATTCAAATGAGAATAGTAATTAAAATCCCAATAACGTGGTTACCAGGAACTAGAATGCGCACCGCAGCCTTAAAAAATTCTGGAAACAAAACCGGATATAATACGAGCTCCCAACCAATATTTGAAGGGCAACAATTCACATAATCTTAAGACTGAAAAAGATACGAACAACAGATGTTCTGCGACAACTAAATCATAGAATCACCAACACACCAATAGAGCATTATAAAATTCTTTAAGATAAAAAATTATTAGACTAACATTTAAAGTGAAATTTAAATCATAGATACTCATTACGATAAGCAATAACGTAACTGTAAAACAATATATATATGTAGTATTAATGTTAAGTGTGTGTAAATACGTCAAATTGATGTTAACGTATAGCATGTTAATAAGTAATAATTTATGTAATTATATAAAAGTATGTAAGTTAAATGCAATGTAAATGTGTCACTAAATTCCTAGTAATATAATGTATATGAAGTACAGACAGTTTTCAAGCCGATATTAAGAAAACATATTTCAATATACGAAATGTAAATAAATTTAATGTTTCATTAACAACTTAATAATTGTTAAAAAAAATAAAGTACAATCTTTTCGTAGTTTTTTAAATATTTTTTCTCGCAAACCAAAATGGATTCCACGTAATGCATACAGAAAAGGTTAGTGAGTTTTTTTCTCACGGTTGTATTCTTTCTACGTAATATTCATTGATAAGATAGAAAGGGAAATAATCAACAGGCAGACGTGGCCGATAATTGACAGATGCGCCATCTCTTGGAAGACAAGAATTACGAATTACACGGCAGTACGAACTACTTGTACAAATAAACTATCTGAATGGAGCTAGACGCTTGGTTTTAAAAACCAGTATTGGACAATTTAATACTGCGGATGCAGTCTGAGACTATTGTACAGATAAATACATTATTAAACGTATCTCGTATAGCATTATTTTAATTTATGTTACCGGCAACGTTTAAAATCCGGCATTGTATAGAATCATTCAAGCAACAAGGAGGTTAATTTTAATTTCTTATTTTTTGTATCAAAATTTTGATCCCTTAATTCGAAAGGCATAAATTTGGTTTTGTACAACTTTCATTTTTCTTTACGTATTTTGAACAATTTTTTTTAATGTCACACTCATTTACTCAGAATGAAATACATATTTTTCAGGAATGTACGTCATTTATATAATAGCCTTATCAGAACCTTTTTTCATATTTTGCCTAAATAGCATTTGTCATTCTATAGAATGCCTAGATATTATATACACAATGCCTAGGGAAAGAATGTAATAATTCTCATATTTAGTACATTGCCTAAAAACGCCGGGAATTATATACAATGCCGGTTTATCATACATTGCCGATAACAGATACACAATCAATGTGTTATTTTTATGGAAATTCTGAAAAATGTGCCATTATAGTATTATGGGTTAATTTATTCTCTTCCAATTAAAGTCCGCATGTAATTATAATCCATAATCTCCAGATGTCGATGTACGAGTATATATTAGCAATAAAATTTTTAGGACTCACACAAATACGGCTAGTTACGCGATCTTATTTATATCAACTACAAAAAAGTGTTAATTTATTAATCACGTATATTATAATTCCATTGAACTATCAACTACAGAAATAGATTTGTTAATATATGAAGCGTGATATTTCCCACACAAAAAAATAAGACCCTAAAGGAATATATATTTTTTTAATTAAAGGTTTATAATGGTCGCGTTATCAACTTGGTCATTGGCGACCCATACATAAATTACATATAGTGCTTACTTACATAAGTATGCTGCGATTCACGTTAATAGACATACAATTGAACAGTTTGAAAGAATAATTATACATTTAAAATGTGGGTTTCTTACATTTAAATTTTAAGAATTCCCATTTGTTAATCATTTATCACAATAATTCGATAATCCATTATATTAACTTGATTGAAACTGCGACTGTTGCAGATTCCACTGTACTGCTTTTATTAGGAGGAATATTTAAAGTTTATGAGAATGGATACGAATATGAGATTCACATAGAAGGGTATAGAAAAAAAATAAGACGCTCTTACAATACACCGTGATGATTTATAACTAAAATGTATAGCGATATAAATTAATTGAAAGTTATTAAATATTTTTTCCTCGTGGCATATCCATACGTTGTCATTTATACGCGAGAAATTCAAGAGAATCCGGCCCGCGGACACTACGCTAGGGTTTATATGAAAACAGCCCGACAAAAAAAGGTATTAATTTAGCTGAGTTGTGGAGGACAAGCTATAATTGAAAGACGGTGAGACACAAAGAAGATAAAGCTTCTTGAACATATACACTAAACTTTTCTGAAACCAACCCACCGGAATGAGATTTTTGGAAAATTGAGTTTGGGAGGGAAACATTAATTAATAAGAAGGCATAATGTTTAATGGCAATAACATTTAGATACGAGAGTAAGGACAGTATTTAAATCATATGTGCAGTATTTAGACATGCCGAAATCAGAGAAATCCAATAAGCAGTGTGTAAAGCAGAAAAACTTAGATACGACTACAACAGATTGTCTATTTAATCATCTCGTCAGGAGCACAAATTTGGTTTGTGTCATGCGATTTAATAACATGAAGTCGGACTTTCAATTGTATCTCATATTTATCCTTTCTTACCGTCAATTGGCTCAAAAACTATACCGATTCATATTATTTTTCAATATCATAAGAATTTAATTTAATTATATCTCATCTTTAATAAAAAATAAATACTTTGTTAGACAGATTTATTGTTTTGTCTCAATTTTATTTATTGTAATATTTAATTAAATACAAAGGAAAATTAACTTCACGTTGGAGTGCCAATTTATAATTATTCTAATTTTATAATTACAATGCCAAATTGGGCGTCCAATAAAATAATTACCAAAACAATTAAAATTTTACTAAGAAAAACCACACATTGACGACGCCAATTTTGTAGTAAAACAATTAAAATTATCGGATGTTTGAATTTTAAAAAAATCAAAATTTAAAATATACAAACAAATTATATTATAAAAGCAAATTATTTAAATCACAGTACATATTAATACTTTACAATAATACCACGGCTATTTCTCAGGGCCGATCACCGGGCCTTCAATAATTAATACTTATTAAACAATCAAATTCACAAAGCTATCAAGGCAATAATTCAAATAATCAATAGAACATTACAATACAAAATATGAGACATGAAATTAAAAATCTGAACTCGGAAATCTGACGATAATATAATTTCATTGCGGGTTCACAAATAGTAAGTGGTGCAGTTTTACCTTAATGTTTTCTTGTACCAAGGACATGGGCTCGTTCACACACACAATTATTAAAACTTTATAGACAGGCCATTATACACTGAATTTAATGGGCAACACATACTGCTTGCCAAATTGACTCACAATGCTTTCTTCTCTGTTCCTTCTATCTGAATCCTACTACCACACTTAAAAGTTTGTTATCTGCTGGATGCAATAACCTGGGGCTCCCAATAATTGAAGAAAAATGTCTAACTCATGAATGTAAGCTAGAATCCGAACTATTCCGCCTCAGGGAAAATAATAGTCGGCATTGTATCGTTGCAGTTATTCGCTCATAGACTCGAAAACCGTAGATAGTTCTGGATATTATAGCTGTTAGACTATATACAGCCACACACTTTCTGAATTTGTCCTTTCTCTACCGTCTCCTACCATACACTCTGGAGCACTGCTTCACACAAATTAGAGCTCTGCGTCTCGTAAAATGAACTACGACAATCCCAGCAAGCACGCATTATTGCCAAAAATTCTTGTATACAACTCGTGAGTTTTTACGCCGCCAACAATACGAGTACAAATTTTGTTCATTAATCAATTATTTCCTTTTAATTACCATAATATAAAACCATTTAATTTTGATTACAGTACACCTTAAAGTTAGATAAGGAATGCTAATAATAATTAATAATAATAATACAGAATAGCCTGAATGATATAACATGCCATGACCGTACTATTTCCAGAGTGAAAGTTAATGTTTGAGGTGATTAAATATAGTCTTATATTTATACATGCACATAGAGACCAGAGTTTTCATTGGGAAGCCCTGATATCGCGTGAGAACGGGATTGAGCGAAATCGTTTACTTATGTCAGCCATTCAGAGTAACGATTTTCAATAGCGGCAATTGACGTCTAAAGAAGTCTAAAAGCGGCACGCAAAGAAGCGGAACACTAAAGCCATCTAACTTTGGATATTAAAAGATCTGAAGTTGTAAGTCATTCCTAATTAAACGAATTTTATAGAACTGATTACCGCAACGTCTTAGTAAGTCAACAGTTACATAATTCAAGACTGATAAAATGCAGGTACAGAAAGGAGAAAAATTCTGATACTACTCTCGTACTTACATCCGATGGTTTTACGATCGCGATTCCATTTTATGGGTTTCAGGAGGAACTTTTTTAAAAATATTGTCACGAGTAAAGCAAGTTAAAAATGTAAGTTTCGTTTCCTTCTAACAATCTCCCAGCAGGAAAACCTTGTACGTTTATGGAATTGAATCAAGGTTCTGCACCGTGAAGAGGAAACGTCTAGAATGATTACTAAGTTACATTACTTCGCGGAAGTCGTAACTATTGCAGGATGTTTGTCGCGGAATTTCTTTGATATATATTGCTTCACCAAAGTTTTTTACAATTATTGACAGACAATAAATGCAACGGTTACTGCGTCAAATTTAACAAATTTTCTTCTCGAACAGAAAAACATGGATGAATTGTTGTTTGTGTCAAACAACCGGAGGTTTTTTTTTTAATCTGTTGCACTTAGCACTCGAAGTTAACGAAGTTTCGACAACTTCGCTTTTGGTCTAGCAGTCGACCGGCACTTCAAACTCCCGAACTGTAGCCACACACAAAACGAAAACAAAAAAAGAAAGAAACAAGAGAAGCGGGAACTCTGAACGTGAAAATAAGAGGATCCGTTTTTTTTGTTGTTGCTTTGAAGACATACGGTTTGGATTATCATCTTCGTTATATCGATTTTGGAATCCCCCTGATTAATTGTAAAACGTAAACGTAAATTAGTGAATGTCACAGGAAACCTTCACAAGGAAGCCCTTTTTTTTTACAATAACAAAGTATACGTATCCACAATAGAATGATGAATTTAGTATAATAAAACAATTTATCATTTAGTAAACGGCCAATGTCAGAAAAAATGTGTAAATATGTAATTAAAACAAAAAATTCATTACAGAACTACGTTTCGACCTAGAATTTGAGACTTCCTCATGATCTATACAGTTTTGCAGCATGTAAATATACTTGCTAAATTTCAAGTCATGACAGTTTCTCCGCTAAATTTATATTTGTTCATTTAGCACAAATTTTCATGCACGCGATACTGTATATTACACGAGGAAGTCCCAAAATTGTGGACGAAACGTAGTAGTATTTTTTTTTAATTATTTAACACACATTTTTTCTGACATTGGTTGTTTTGCTTGAGGATAAGATTATGAAATAATATTTTGAGTTTTATCAACTGACTATTGTGTCTCTATAGGGTCTTGAGTTTTTTCTGCACCTGAAGAAAGGAACGAGGCTTCCAGAAACGTTGTGAGATATTTAAATTGTCACTTCTTTTCACTGTATTTGGCTACCTTTCTTATTATCAGGTGTAAATTTTTCATTTTAATATTATTATATAATACCTTAGGAATGTAATTCTTCCAACTGGTTGGGGATGTCCGAGTGTGACGACTAAAACTAACTCCAACTAGAGTTACCTTTTATTTTAAGTTACGAGAATAATCACAGTTTTAAGAAGAGAGATAAAGCAATGCATGTTTCATTGGATAAGCCTGTCATACCAATTTCTTTGTAAATAATATTTTATGAAGTCCACGAATTGGAAGCGTCTATTTCACCTGAGGCTATCACACCGGTCACCGAAACACAATCGTGTAACCTCGTTCATCAGAAATATGAGTATTTACTGGAGCAAATGTCTCTTTACTGAGTCAACGAACGTAAGGTAGGAGTTCTTATCCGAAGAAAACGAGGGAGTGGAAGACCAAGGTGAGGTTTATATACGACACGTCTAACAGTTTTAGAGATATTCCTAAAATTTGGAATACACATTCGTAGAAATAGATAAAAGGGGTCGTATTCATATGAATACATGTGCGTGGAAACAGAAAATGAGGATTTAATTCGATATATCAATCGGTTAATATTACGAGTTTTGGCATAAAAGTATTCGTTAAGGTGGTTCAAATGAGCCTTATCCATTTGAAATAGATGTCATGGATCACAATGGCCGAGGTTTCAGTTTGTTATCGGTAACGGCTCTCAAATTATTAGGAATTAAGCCTTAAATATTCGTAAAAGTGGGTAAAATGAACGTAGAACACGATGGACGTTGCTTGAATTCGGTAACTTTATTGATTCTCGAGATATAGTTACCTAGGAGACAAGCTTAATTTACAAGACAAAGAAATATGTGTTGCATTATTTTGCGTCAAACGGAATACTCATCAGTGACATGGAAGATAGATACGTTAAAATATGCATAAAATATTTGGAAGTTGTTTTGTATATTATATCTAGAATGGGATGGATAAATTACTCTTTTAACAGACATTTTTCCTGAGGGTGATTTAGTTGTGTGTATTGTTTTGTCCTGGAGTTCTGTGATCTTTTTCCTTAACACCTGTCGGATTGCGGGCGTGGCAGACGACGGACCTGTTGGCTGCACTGCGGGCGTCGATCCTAGCTCACCATCTTCCCGCAGATGTCACACCAATCGATAAGAGCTGCTAGCGACCAGAACCCTCCGAATTCTCTCAAAATCCCTTCTAATCCGAGTCCCAGTAGAAAGTTCATCCAGAAATATGAAAACTGTGTTCGCTTGTTGTTGAGGTACAAACTGATCCGGAGCTTATTATACTCCTTTAATGACCACCTACGTAAGGATAGTTTATGGATTCAATACATGAAACTAAATCAGCTCAATAAGTGGATCTTAAATCACAGCTAATGTGTAAACTACTATAGCAGCACTGTCGATTTGAAAGATCTGAGGACATTACTAGTTGTTTTTTTTCTTCAGGAAATTACGAATTTGAGTTAGAAGTCACTATAAAATTTATTCAGACACTAATTCATAATTATTTAATTTAATGCGATTCATGTTTAATCAGTAAAATTTTTCTTGATCAAAAATTGAATAAAAAATTTATCAGTCCGATATAAATAATGTTAAGAATTATTTTGTAGAGGAGTTTGGAGCGAAGTAAATGCCAGTTGTAATTGGTACTGCTCCAATGTATCACAATCGAGGTTCCGCTCCGCTCAAGTAAGTAGATCTACACCAAGGCTGCGGAATAAAGAGGTTCTGCTGTTGATAATAATCGACGTTTCAATTAACCAGGTTAGCATTTTTTTCCTGAAACATTTTCAGGAAAAATCGATCCATAACACAAAACGCTCTCCAGAGTTCTGGAGAAGCTCTCAAATAATCCCAAAAATACTAACTTAACGAAGAGTATTCGATAATTTCATAATAAAACCTAAACTTCTTAATAAAACCTAAACTCTGAAATTAAGAACAACCCTTAAAAAATTATTTTGTTATTAATTGAAGTTTGTAATACACGTAAAAAAAATGACAGGAGGTTACGGTTTTTAGAGATTAGTAATCAATAAAATAAGAGAGAGGTGAAAGGACATTATTTGAGTGCTGTTCTTGCATACGTATTAAAGGTCAGTATACATGAAAAATAATTAATAAAACCGTCAGAATAGAATTTTTAACCATCGATTCATTGTAGATGCGACGCCAACGACCGCAGACGGGAGTCCTATAAATAATGTTGCCAAGAACACCAAATTTTGTTAACGTAACGATTCGTTTTTATCTCAAGAGGTCAGAAAGTATTTTAGCTTTATATTTAACCAGTATTTCTCCTTCATTTTTTAATTTACTAAAAAAACTGTTCCGATTAAGTAACCCGCATAAATACCTTGAGATGTAGACCTATGGACATATTATTTTTTAAATATTATATCATTGTAATTCCATAAAATATTGATGTAAATGGAATATAATTGTTAATAATTAGATTTTATATATTTCTATAATACGTATTCGATTCCGGTAAGCTCGGCTTAGTTCTGAAGTTCTGGAGTGTTAGTTTATAATAAATAGCTGTTTTGTACACTCAAATGTAGAACTGTGCACCACATCGATTGGCAAATGCAAAAAAAAAAAATTCTGGGTTAGAAAATAAAGTACAGGAACAATTATGAATGTAAACGGGGGAGGATACAGATTAATAAACAAATCTGACAATGGCCAATATTGTCCGTTCTACTCTGCATTTACAGGATTATGATTAATTCAAGTGGTTTGTTGCATTTTGTGGGGATTCTCCTTCACTGAATAAACGAAAACGAAGTGCTTACTCATAAAAGAGTTTGGAATGCAGAAATTATTGTTCTAAAGCATTTTTCACTTAAATGATTATATTATAGCAACACAAACGGATAACTTGATCAACCCGGTTTAAAATTAAATATATTTTTTATGATTCCTGTCATGAGCCATGATGAAAGAATGGAATAAAGTTTAATAGTATTGATAATGAAAAAACCGGAGAAAGTGTTGTCCGAAAACACTTGTTTATAGAAATTATTTTTAAAATTAAATTACTGTATCATGTGGACGGTGATATCAGTATACATTTGAATTCAAATATTTTCTCTGAACACGCGGTCTCACCCGAGTAAACAAAATCGGAAATTAAGCTGTATCCGTCATCTCATTGTTTAGCGAACACGATACACCGTAACTTTCGCTTTAGCAGATTTTTTTTATCTCCGCTTGGAGTGGCAGGCGTGTGGCCATCTGCCAGTGGCAATGTTCCCATGGCGATAAGCGAGTCTCATTCACTTTCTCCAACAATTGAATTACTGCTTCCTCGGTGAACAGGGACGCACAACCAGGCACACGCTCAACAAATGACTTTCAAAGGGAATTTTTCTTAAAGACGATTACAAAATAGCAATAAAAATAACGAGAGAGACTGTAATCAAGAAGTGGAAAGCATCAGGAATCGAATCTTAAAATATTGTTCTGATATTAAACTATAGATTTCAGCTGGGTTTCACGTTTAGTGCTATAAAAGATATTTCACTTCTACGAGTAAGTCGGTTTAAATTATTCACGAATAATATCATATATATCAAATGTATCATATATATCAAATATATCATAACTTAAATTTTATTTGAAAATGAAAATTTACGTAGCTGAGCGTCTTAATATAGTTTCCAAATAAACCACGTTATTTTTAGAATAATAAGCTCCTTCACATCCAGCATGGACAACACTTTAAAACTTGGTTTCAAAAATTTAATTGGTTTCCAGATCACAATCGTTATAATTTTGAGGCATGAGAAGAACAGATAACCTTAATAACCCCTCTTCAATTTTTAATATTTTAATTTTCGTCTGTTTTATTAATATTATAAATTAAATAAAGTAACTACCTTTTGAGGCATTTTAAAATATTTTATTTCACACTTAAATGACGTTTGAGTACGTTATGAGAGATCTTAAAGTTCGAAGTTTAAATAAATTAAAAAGGAAAACCATAAGATGACCGTAGATGATATACTTTTTATTTTTAATTAAAATAAAATTAATAATATCTCCAAAAATTTGTAAGTTTCCATAATAAACTTCAAATTACTTGTGAATTAAAAATTAATAAGAAAAATAAGATTTTAGATTTCGTTGCTAATTGATAATTATGGTCTGCTTAAAACTAATTTGTTTCTGAAACAAACATATTCGTGACGTGTGTTACATTAAGAAACCCAAAAATGATCAATATTAAAACAATTTATTATCCATTATTTTTTAACTTTCGAAATAATTTTATAAAATTTATGAATTTTTAATATAAATTTGAAATATTTAATTTCCTATTTACTATAAGATTGGTAGCATTTGTTATTAAATTCCAAGAATGTTGAAAATTTATGATTTGATTTTAAATATCACAAAGAAGAAATACATACTGTAATTTTGATATTTGAAATATTATATGGACAAAGTTTTTACTGTAGTAACAACCGTATTAAAACTTGATGAAAACGTCGTTAAAGAGTTAAATAAAATATTTTAAAATGTCTGAAAAAGGTGGTCAATATATTTAATTTCAGAATTTATTTACAGGAATGAACGTGTGGTCTGACCCATGGACAATACCTATTGTAAGCAGGATGTCTTTCGAAGAAACTCCCCTGCTCGATAATATACTAATAATAGCCAGAAAAGGCGGAAAAAGAGATAAATTTGTTTCCAAATATACTTTGCGTAAAGATACCTCCATTTTATTTTATTGAAAATGAACGACAAAGGCGGTGACAGATAGAAAGCAAAGATTACTGAAAATATAAACATTAATAGGGAATTTGGAAGAGCGCGGTTAGTGACCTCAGCATTTTTGAAGGGGAAATTTGGGTAACAAAAAAAGGCAGCGTAGAGGCTGAGGGGCAATCATCACGTAGTTATTAGAGACCGAACCAGTACTCAGTTATCGGGCTCGAGTTCAGACTGAATGAGAAGTAGAATACATAATTACCAACGTCAGTAACGGATGATGGTGACGACGCCAACGACCGCAATGGCCACACCCCATGGATCGGTATAAGTTGCAGGATACATTCGACTAACTTGAAGGAAACTATTTAAATAAATTCTATATACCGGTAGTCTTATCCATTTTAAGGTCTTATTTATAATTTTTATAGGAGTTTATTTTGAGCCGCTTGATACATATTTTTGATATATGATGTATAGTTTTAACATTTAATTTCGCTCCAAATATCTGTTATTTGACTTATGATCGTGTACGTAAACGGAGTAGCTGTAAGTTGTTTCTTCTTTAAAAAAAATACGGACTGTATTTTCCACGCGGACTGTTCACTATTGATTTATTTTTAAAATATTGACCGTTAATGATTTAGTTTTACCATTTGTGTGGTCTGTTCTAACGACCCGTCCCATACATCACCTTTGACAGCGTACACGCAATCTCCCAATGACGGATTAGTCACACATCACGAGCCCAGAGCCTAACTTTCCGTGTTTATGATCCCACACAGCCAATGAAACCCACGCAACCTCCAGAACAACTCACGACATAACTAAACAAAAAGAAACATTATTATTTATGACCTCAATTTATGTTATTCATTCCGCGATCTTTCAGACCGTTGCACGTAATTCCATCACATGAATCACATAGCTGAAAGGAATGAAGAAATCAGACCTTTATTTGATCTAACTCCACAAGCTAAAAATGGTCATTCGGCTAACTACAATTTCGGTCACGCTGATTTTCAGTCAGAGTCGAATATCATTCAGTGGAAAGTAATATTAATTATATACTTATATTATATAATTATATACATATTCTTAATTTTCATAATAATTACCGTACATGATGGAAATATTCATTCCTAAAATTTCGAAATTATCTACACTAAGTCTTGCAGTCACTATCTGACATATATATCAGTCATTATTCATTTTAATAAACAAATTATTTGTGCCTAAATATGAGGAAAATTCAATGTTAACAAATTTTTTATTTAAGAAATTGCGTATGCTCTTTTTTATAAATCAAACCGATAATTAAAAAGGCTCTAAATTTCAGGTTAGATAAATTGTTGCTCTACAAAAATTCTGAATTTATATTTTTTAATTTTTTTGCTTTGTCTTATATATCTTTGGTTACAAGAGACCATAGATTTTTAAAAAATTAATAGTTGATGCATTTTATCCTTCACTTTTTGTTATTTAAGTAATAAATTTGCACCCATCATCGTTTCCTGTGTAACTGTTTTACTGAGAATATGTTGCATGATTTTTGGTTGATCGTTCCCATGTTTCGTGGCCAGTAAAAGTAAATACGATTTACGGCGATATCTGTTATCGTTATTTTCAAATATATTTCTATACGAAATGAATTTTCCTACCTGTTACATTACTCGTTAAATCATCACGTCGGGCAAGAAAATTTTATGATTGAATATATTTTTTGCATTAATTCTCTCGTTTTATAAGTTTGGATTGTATAAAATTTCTTGGGCGGCCTCCTGAATTTAGAAGATTCGTACGCATTTGTTTTATAATAAAGTTTTTACTGAATGTATTGACACTTATAGAAACTTAACGTCTGCTAACAGAGGGGAAGGTGGTGTAAGAAAGCTACGAAAATGAATGGAAGATGATACGGAGAGATGAAGAGAAAGTCATATAGAAGGGGTTGGATGGATGAGTGGATTAGGGGCACACGAAACAAGAACTGACAACTGACATACGACTCGATGAGATAATGTACGACTATGTGATCCTCACCATGTCTGGTCTGGTCCGGTTCCTGAGGTGAAGATTCCCGAACACAGGCCATTAGGTTCAGCGAGTGGCTGGTAGTGGTTGACATTTTTCTGAAAATAAGAGAAAAAAATTTTTAGTCGTACGAAATAACAACAAAAATGCATACCAACTAAATATTATATATATTTGTTTGTGTCTGTATGATTTAGGTTCCCGCGCAAATAATTTTGAGTAAAATATTGAAAAATTTCATGAGGGGCCTAACTTCCATTTTGTAAATTGTAAAATTAAATTATTTTACATTAGATAGACTCTTAAATTTTCAAGTTTTGAATTAATTATTAATGTTACTATATTTTATTTTTATATCCGATTTTAGATTAATTTAATTTTAAATATAATTAGTAAAACGTATCATGTCATTAATTCTAATAATTTTCTAGCGGAATTAGCCATGTTTCAAAACTATAAAAAACAGGAATTAATATTATTAATTGGGTTATATGTAGGCAATCATTTTGCCTTTCGGAACACGTCTGGATACTAAAGAAAAACACGAGTTTTCAAACAAAAATTCAAATTATTTTAGACTTTGATTAAAATATGGATTTTAAATCACTATTATAGGACAAGTTGTTTTATTGAAAATTGACTAGTTAAAAATAATGCTTTATGGGAGACATATTCTTTGTAATTTTGATTAAAGAAAATTGTGCCGCGATAAATAATAAATTAAATAAATTGAACTTTACTTTTGCTACACTTATATTTTAACTGGTATAAATTCAGACAAGTTCCGGAAATTAGTTAATATGTACATTTTTTAAAAAGTCACCTTATAAATAAATTTATTATTCTAGAGTTGTGTTATTAAATAGTAATAACTAAACACAAGTATGGGAAATTTGTGTATTACGAACAGGTTTACGCTTTAAATACGAACTTTTTCCTGTATTTATTATGCCTAATTAAATCGAACCGATGCCTGCCACCTTCGATTTAGAAAATAATGTATTATCAGAAGATAGACAACGTGCGTTATCATTTGACATGATTAATTAGTAACAATTGTGGACAGGAATACCTAAATGAAGATGACAGCAGGCTTTCATTTTCCGTGACTGGAAGAAGATATGTTGAACCAACTGTCAGCCCGACGAGGAAATTAAAATTACTAAACATTTCGTTGTGCACTACGACATTTTCGTCAAAAATTCTGTTCGTTCGGATCAAACTAAAATTTTCATACACGTGCTCAACTAATAATGGAAATTTTTAAGAAATATTGAGGTTACGGTCGGGTTGTTTTCATTATTTATAAAGTCTTTGTAGTGTCAACTTTTCTGTTTATATCTTTACCATATTACAATCTTTGAATGTTGTCGTAGAAATACGAAAGAGAGTCCTAGAATAATAGAATAATCTTATTGAAACAGTTTCGGCAAGCATCTGGGTAACAAAACTTAATTGCCACTGATAAATAAACTGAAACACACACAAATGTAAACGCCGCAATCTTAAGCACATTGCTGCATTGTTTCTTTATTGTATAACTTCTCTGACTCGGATTACAGATAACAAACTTGTAGTTCGTAAACATGAATTTGTGATCTGTGGAGTACTAATTGATAATTTCCAGTTTTCGTAGTTATTTTAAAAAATATATATATTCTGACTTTTCGTTCTACAATTATAAAACACTGTTGCCGAATAGTGCCTAGTTTGGTTGTCTTTTAATATGAATAAGCTTTTAGCCTGTCGTAAATCGATAAAATCCAACACGCATCACGGAAACCGACAAGTACGAGAACTTTTACGCAACCTACGCGATCCCTGTCTGAGAGTACGTGAACTACTTCAACGATCGTCTTGATTCTTGGTAACGATAAAAGGGAATAACTTTTTTATTAATTGAATTGACACAGATTTTTGTATCAGTGACATTTATAATTTTTTGGAGAAGCTTTTCGATAATGTCATCGCCAAATTCATTTTACGAAATAATTTGTATAAAATTCATTAAAGCAATTTTTTCGGGGAATGGTCAATTTAAGTACAATAATTCTCATGAATGTATTAATTTTTAGTCTCCGGGAATTGTGAAGAGTTGATATATGTATTTTACATTATCCGAATTATTCGTGGATCAGAATCCATTATATCAGATTACGGTTAAAAAAGGAGGGTCTATTTCTTTTTCAAAAAATTTCTATTTTGCATCTATATATTTGAATATATTGATCTCATGAAACCTTGAGAATACTGCAAATTGATGGCAGTGTTTCTCGACGGCCAAAATTTGCAACTTGTTTAATGTCTCGTCCAGACCCCGAGGAATGGTGTTCCCTGGGTGTTCTGCTTTCCCAAACAGGCTACGAGGTCATGGCCGATGACGTTCCAAGGTTACGGCCGATCGATGTTGCAGCGTCTCCTAGGCGACGCTCAAGATGTGCTGCCCCCGCAACATCCTGCTCCGGTGCTCTCAGCTTAACGCGACTTCAGCTTTAATAGCGCGTCTCATTCAAGAAGCTCTTTCCTCGTACTACGTGCCCGGGACTGAAATGGCCAATATAAACGTAACTCTCAATGTTAAATTATTTTTCCGACGCAGGGAAATCCCGTCAATTCTTCAACCATCGAAAATAAATTGGCATAAATTTATTCGGAGCTACATAAACTTCGTTTAAATCGAAGACAGTAAAAAGAAATAAACTGGGATTGGCATTTGTGAAATTGGTATACCATGAGTACATGGAACGTGGAGATAGAACCAAACAGAAGTAAAACTGGTAGAAAGAAAGGTCGAGAAAAATCACACACTTGGAGAGAGATGAGCAACGACGAATAGATAAAGGTCGTAGATCCATACATGTTTGGTATATAAAAAATCTATAGTATCTTTCATATTAGTCACTAGGATTCGCTTAAAGAATTAGTACTTCACTTTATTTACTTTTACATATACTGATTTTCATCTGTTACACAATCGAATTTCTTGTGTTTAATTCGCTCAATTTTGGTTTCGGTTCGCCCTAAATTGATATAGGAAGCTTAATGTTTAAATTAACTGTTGAGATTAGTTAAGGGACAAAAATAGTATATTTAACTGTGTAGTAAAAGAGCATCGTGAAAGAACCGATTACTTATATGAGATTTTTAATGACAATATCATTCAAATGATATCGACAAAGGAGGAGACAGGATGGTAGAAGTAAATAAAATGCGTTTATCTATTAGTCGTTGCTCATCTCTCTTCACGTGAGAGTTTTCTTAGATATATGAGAATGTCGGGAAGAAATAGGCAAAGGAACAACACGAAGAGAAGAAATTGATTGAAATAAACATAGTGGAAAACGAGATATGAGAGAAGGGACTCAGAAACATCAAAACTTGAATGTAGGCTAATAATCTGTCTCCTGATAACTTATTTTTCAAACATTCAAAATTTATAATTTACCCTTTCCGAAATATGTTATATATACTTCGAAAAAGAAAATATAAATATATGTACTCAAATAACAGCTCTTAATCGCGTATATATATATATATATTGTGGTAATTAGAAGGAAATAATTAATTAATGAACATATTACAAATTGGCGCCCAACGTGGGGCTTTAAATCCGTTGTATTTAAGTAAATAGTACAAATTGGAACACAAATTGTGTTTTAATTAAATTGTTTATTTAATTGAATATTACAAATTGCCGCCTCAACGCGGGGCTTTAAATTGTTGCATTTAATTGAATACTACAAAATATATATATATATATATATATATATATATATTACTCAGTCAGATTCGTATGATCTCATAATAATTTGCACTGGCAAAATTTCATAAACATCTTACAGTAAATTTATCTTCGTAAATATATATTAAAAATTGAGAATATTTACTGCAGCTTTATATGTTATTCACTTTCTATCCAGACCTTATACCAGAATTCAAATAAATATATTTTTGTCTAATTTTACTGCATTTTGCTTTCTCAGACATTTAAGCCTTAATTAATCTCGTGCATAATCTGCCCATATAACCAAAATTTATTATTGAATTGTTTCCCTGTGTGGAGAAACTACTTGAACAGTGGTAGGTGATAGATTCTAATCCATTATTGTTCAGTTTGAAGATAAATCTTTACATCTAATGCAATCCGTAGGTTTCGCTCGACGCGTAAGTTGAAAGTAGTAAACAATTATTTACAGTTCACCAGGCCCCTTTCCCTGCATTCCTTTAGGCGAATGCCGGGTAGGATCCTTAAAATATAGCCCGGGGGCCCTAATTAACCCTTGGCTACCTTCCTCTACCCTTCCGCATCCCCCCTTTCAAATCCCTTCCTATGCTAATAAAGGGGAGTTGCCCTAAGTGGATTACCCTCATGTAGCCTGTTGCCCTAAAAAAAAAAGTTTCATTTTCACTCATTAAGATCTAAAAATTAAAAAAAATATTCCTAAAGTAATTGCATCCAATAATAAAAATTAAATGTCCATTTTAAATAATTTAATTAATTAATTAAAATAAATAATTCGTCTATTATTCATTCTGTTTCGAATTCGACGATCCTGTAACTGAACATTACGGAGAACACGGGATCGTCATTCGTACTCAGAATTATTTATCTGTGCGCCACACCATGACACATTGTTTTATTTAATCTGTTTTGCTTCCGTTAACGACAGATGATAAAACCGCTGCTCCAACTAGTTTTCGCGAAATTCGCCACGTTTTGCGAATCACGCTACAGTTACTACTTTTTCCTTTAACTAAGTGATGAATCTATATGTATATGAAATTTGTTTACAATGTTATAACCTAATTGAGTACGGTAATGAAAAGTTCTGTGAGTATAATAATGAATTTCGCATGTATATTTTAATAATGAAGCCAAAACATGCAAAGATTATAATTTCATTAATTTAATTTAACATGCTTCAGTCTGAATGTGAACCACTCTTCAAGTTTACAATAAAGATATTAAATCATAGACATAATTGTAGAAACATATTAGCTGATAGTCGAGCAGAATGTCGCCCCTGCGTAATCGCACGCCGAGCTAACTGACATGACGTGGACAGCGTTCAATTCGTGCGTCAGATCTACTTAATTGGAACCAGTTTCGCGGATGCAAAGAGGATGAAAGTGCGAGGACATTTCTCCCACTGGCACTTGACGGGTGAAAGTGTTCACACGCACACTGTCTTCGGGCAGAATTAAGGATTCCGGAACCGGTCCCGAGGCACCGGAAACTGCTGCAGGTTGCGTGACCAAGAAGAACAGAGGGTTTCCACGCATCTCTTACAGTAATAGGATGGAACTAAAGCAACATTTAACACATGTCCATAACCAAATGTAAAAGACGCTAACACTAGCAATAGAATTACGTAGTGTGAATTAAACCGCCGAATATAAAATAATCAAAGAAACTGAAGCAGAAATATACTGGTTTGTTATTTGAAACATATGCGCCTTGAGATTTTATGAATGAGAAATATACTATTAACAATGCATATAAAATTTATATACAGGTAGTTATAATTGATGTAATCACGTAAATATTGGGTTTATAAATATATTTATCTGACATAAATCAAATCAAAAAATAAATATACCGGCCAACATATCAAAAAAATATTGTAAATTATTGTTATTAATTAATCATATGCCAACGATGTTTTTTCATAGTTAGTATTAACAGGTTACAGTCACGGCGCTCTCTGTAGGATCCGGATGTAAATAGTCAACTTAATTTAATAATATATTATTAAAAACACTAATTATAGTATACAGTAATTATCAAAAATGTCTTTTTCGAAAAAAAAGATATTATGAATTATATAGTCAAATTTGTGCTGAAGCAACAAAACGCAGGACCACGCGTTATTTCTGTCCAATATTTTATGAGAATCCAGCCTATCGCGCGGAAGATTGTTTTAAAAAATATCGCAAATAATCAAAATATTCATTTCCTTGTTGATTTTGATTTAACTTTGTACGATTATATTTTATGCTAATTAATTAATAAATTTTCTTTTAAAATAAGCCTTCCGCGATTTTTTGTTCTTTGTACAGGTACGATTAAATCCGTAGTATATTAGTGATATGAATAGATATCCTCAGGAAAAAGAACAAAAAATCGCGGAAGGCTTATTTTAAAAGAAAATTTATTAATTAATTAGCATAAAATATAATCGTACAAAGTTAAATCAAAATCAACAAGGAAATGAATATTTTGATTATTTGCGATATTTTTAAAACAATCTTCCGCGCGATAGGCTGGATTCTCATATTTCTCATAAAATATTTGACAGAAATAACGCGTGGTGCTATCAACAATACCAAATATTATTATTTATAGCATTGGGTCAGAAACATTCATTTAAGCATGAAAAACTAAAGCTTATTTATAGGAATTTCCTTCCACAATTTTATTTTTTCTTGAAATTAATGGAAATAAATGGTAAGATTTTCGTTTATATAACTTCTCAATTGTATAACACTTTCTTAATATATTTATTATATAAAAATTGTTTTTTTTAAAACGTTAACATATTAATACTTTTATAATTAGCCTATACCAAATTGTTATTTTATATTTGTGCACCTGCGGATGTTCCAAGAAAAGAAGCGAAACGTGATTTTTATTTTAATTTATTTATTATATACTGGCCAGTTTATTTATTAGGTTTATACGTAAATATGAAGCGTTTTTGTTTGTTCTCACAAAATTCTGCTGCAAGAACAATATTTTTCAGATTCTGGGTAGTTACTCGTTATTCAGAGCATTGTGTTTGTAAATCAGATCGGATTTAGCCTATTTAATGTAATTTTTTACAATTTTAAATGTAAATAAATACATTCTAAATTCAAATAAAACTGTTTCGTCATTACAAAGAGGACGATTTTGACGCAAGATATGTCACTTTTAGAAAGGCCATCTGACAATCGTTCCAGAATGATACAAGTCAATTAGCCTCAGAATTACGAGTGTAGTTTGCAATGGCTATGAGAACGGTCTCAAATGACTACGAACACAACCCCTTTGTCCTTTTTCACTACGGGTGCGAGAAAACAAGCTATTGAGTTGGAATCGTGGAAGAATGTAGCTGGTCTGTGGAGGCTCCGTAATAATAGTTGTAATATTGGGGGTGCCGCGGACTGGTAATATTCTATCAAGCGGCATCACGAACAGATTGACAGATAAGGTTAGCTATGTTTCTATGTATAATTTGATACAAAACTATTTTTAAACAAACTATGTTTGTAGCCTGGCGGTAAAACGAAATAATGCACCACTTCGCTCAAAAACAAAACGCTCTCGACTTTGCATCTGTGGAAGAGTAAGGCAATTTCTACGTCACAGACCCGATCTCAGTCATTGGGTCTCGTCATATATTATTCAAGTATATATATTTTTCTTCCCTAAATAACTCTAATTTTTTTATTTTCTATGTGAAAGAGTAGATTATTGAAAAATTCAATTCGAAGAAAATATAAAAGTTTTCTATGCAGGAAAGTAGTAAAGAAAATATAATTAAAGATCAGAGATAACTTAGCTTTCTATAACGCCGTTGTACTCTGTAAATATATGAAACTGTCGAAAATATTAATAATATATATTCAACGACAATTTCAACACATTTTCATAATTAAAAAATATTTTATTAATCCATAATCGACAATGTTTGTTGTACATATTTGTACTCTCTGAAAATTATGTTGCATCTACGGTAACAGTACAGTTACAATTTTCTACTTTATAACATAAAATTTATTGATATGAGTTTGTACTTATGCAATTTTCTTATTGTGCACAACGCGATTTTATTTATCTTGAATAATAATAATAATCAGGTAACCGAAAAACATGTAAAATTCCAAGATGAGAAGGGAACAATACATTTTAAATTTATATAAATTATAAATATATTGTAGAGATCACCTACGTGTAATATTATTGTCGGCGTAATATTTGAGGCCAGATAATTGTAACAGGAAGTGTGGAACAAGAATGCGGAAATTGGAATAGTTTCGATTATTGTCGTCAACGTGTGTGTAATACGCAGAACTCTGGCGAAACAAGCAGTCTGGTTTGGGAGGTCGAACGATGATGTTCACAGTAAGCAGACGCTGGGGGAGTGACCCGTTGATGGTCATGGAGAATCTGGTTTTGGAGCCCGGCCGATGGCAAATCATCATGTTCTCGCGAGTAACCAAGTAGCGGTCGAGCAAAGTTGATGCTGGAAAACGGCTGATAATATCGTAATCAGCCTACGATAGTAAATAACTTTTAAAGTAAAGTCGGCAGATATAAGTAGGACGAAAAAAAGTTCTTGAACAATTGTTGGAGAAATGTCCGGTGGTTAGTTGTGAATAGTCAATGGCCTGTTAAAATAAATTTTGTTTAAAAGAAAATTAGTGAAGTGAATAAGTAATGTGGTACAAAAGCAGCTGTAATAAACTGGTATATAAAAATCTTCTATTGTAAAACTTATGTAAAAATGCGTCCCGTCAGTTTTCTTAAGTTTCTTTAAATTTCTATAGAGTTCACTGGATTTAAGATTTATTTAGATTCTTATATTAGTTGTTATTGTAAATTAAATTTTTATTCATTTTCATTATTTGGTGATAATTGCAAATTACTATAACTATTAGAGGCCCAATAAGCCGCCCTGAAGAATTGAGAGTTTCATTAAAAGCTGTGGCAATTATTTAAAATATGTACAGAACCCAAATTGAATAGAAATTTGTGTTAAATATACTTTTTATCTTTAAAAAGTTGTTATAATTCAGATATAAATCCATTTAATTAGCTTTTCCTTTAAATTAGTGTCCACATTAATTGACGCCACGTGGTTTTTATGATTTCATTTGAATATTACATTAATTAGTTTCAATGTGGTGGCTTTTATTTTATTTTCATAAATTGTATACTACAATATATAATAATATCCCAATCATATTTGATATTCGACACCCAGATATTGATCCAGCAGCTCACCTATATATTTTTTTAAACACATACTCTGTCGTCTCTAACGATTATTTTGTGTAGTTACATGGTATTAAACTCTTTTTTGTTGCATTTGTTTCGTAATGTATGCTTTACTTAACGGAGAACAGAAGCATTATTACCTTATTAACGATGATATTAATCTCACAATATTGATGTTTACTTGCGTAATAATGTAGGTAAAAGGAGCATCTGCTTAAAAATGAAGGTAATAAAAGAGTGGGTTTAAGTTTCAAGGCTCTTCTTCAGTGCTTCCAGCGAGCGAGGTGATTCTGCAGGAGCCGAGAGCGGCCATCCAGGCACGTTCTCAAAGGTCGCAAGGTCACAAAACAGCGGATCCAGCCTCCACTATTGCTGACTGAGAAGTATCCAGTGACAAACATTCTTCGCCATCGCAGATCTAAACGGATTTCACTCGGACGCGGTATTTCAATTTACAGAGTAAAGTCAGGTGTTACGAGCAAGTTCGTTTATCACAGCTTTACCCCCAAATTAATACTTTGCTTGTTTCAAGTTGGAAAGTTGCTAACGAAAAATGATTTCAATTTACAGCCGGCTAATACAGGAACATTTTTTATGATAAATGTTTCACACAGTCTGTTTCAAAATTGGCCACACAAACGAAACAGACAAAAAACAGATAAAAATAATTCGTCAATACTCAAGAATTATTTCTATGTGATACCTGTGGAAGTGCATGTCGCCGAGGGATACTCAGTCCGAGGGGACTTCTTCAACGACAATCTTGACGGAGACTGTGCAGTGTTTCTGATTAAACAAATAACGCTGAAAACTAATTCAGGGTTCAAACCCAATTCAAAATGTTAAATTCCTCCATTTATTGATGCGGATAATTTATTGTTAATGTTGAGAGAAATATTTTTTTTAACAAATTCAGAAATGTATTTTTATTGTCTGGCCGTCTATGCAATATTTAGAAATAATGCAAACGCTGCTTAAGCTTTTAATAAGTCTCAGGCAATCTGAACATCGTGCTTCATTGTATTTATGCTTCAGAATCTTCATACCAGTTATTGGTAAAAACAAAAGGAATGGGCAGACATACCATAATCTAAAAGATACGACTTAAGAATCTGTCAGAGTTGAATTACTCGGGAAAGCCCAGGATCTCTCACTCCGTCCTACATTGGTTGGAACGGCGCCCAATTTTTGTTTCCCCTCCTTCGTCATCGGTATATCAGGTTTTTTTAAATTTTGTTTTTTAGAGTAACAGGCTACACGAGGGTAATCCACATAGTGACAACTCCCCTGTAATAGAGATTTGAAAGGGGGGATGCGGAAGGATAGAGGAAGGCAGCCAAGGGTTAACTAGGGCCCCGGGCTGAAGTTCAAAGATCCTACCCCTCATTTACCTAAAAGTGATGCAGAACAAGCCCTAGAAAACCTGAATCAGGTAGGTTGGGCATTTGGTTCTTGTCCCACGCCCTTCCGATGGCGGGATAGGGGTTTGCTGTCGGGACCCAGCATGCCCTTCTCCGTGCCTCGACCAGTTTAGGAGGCAGCTGGCCGACTATTCCACTCGGAATAGCGAACAACCCTTACCGTATGCCCAAGGCCTACGACCCCGGAACATACTCCTCTCAAAACTGGCCGAGTTGCCTCGGCTTGTGGGTTAATTCAAAAAACCAGAGAGAGGAGAAGATATCCCCAATGGTATGCACCACCACCAAAGTGCCTGTGATCTGTTTATTACATTTTCGTGGCGGCGGGGACTAGACTTTTCTACGGAGAAAAAATACACGAGAAATCTGAAAACTAAACTTGCTTAATTTACACCTCTAATTATTTAAGCTTAATTTTTTAGTTGACCCGTGTCGCTGGATAATGGGCGGTTGGTTTATCACATCTTCATAAGCAAGCTCACGACGACCACGGTTCCACAGCTTCGTTATGGGAGCAATGAGGAGGGTTGTAAAGAAAGAGGAGTTCCGCTAATGGCTACGAACATGGGTCATTAATTCAGGTTAGGTAACAGACGTTCGTCGTAGCTGCCCTATTTTTATTTAATTAAGAATTTTGCGAGAAACGAATTTTGATTTTTGAACTTTAAATCCGTTTTTGGTTTATAGGAACAGTCCATCGTATTAAGAGACACATGGATTGTGGTTTCTAATGAGCACACACAACTGGAACCTTTAATGATTTTGTTGGTTTCTTAACAATCGCGCAACGTGGGGAACAATTTATCCGTTAGATTGTTTTGAAGGGGGTAACATTTTCTGTAATTAAAGGTCATATGAAGAATAAAGTGAAACTATTACTATTTAGAGGACGAAAGAAGATTCGCGAAAGTCACTAGTGAGAACAAAAGACAGGACGGGAATACATACATTCGCTTGCGTCTTCAGGAAATATAAAGCTAATAGCAGAAGTAAATGAGTAAAATTTGCATTTACTCCCAACTGTAACCATATACTTCAGAAATAAAGAAAATCGATAAACGAGCTCGGAGAGAGAATTGATGCGACTTTAAATAAAATAAAACCTTATCAAATGTAAATATATCTTTAGATATATATCTATTTCTATATATATATATATATATATATATTGTAATAAACAACATATTTTTATCTAGATATTTATCTAAATTGGCCCACGTTGAGGTTCCATAAATGTAATAAACAAAATAATAATTATTGTATCATAAAAACCTAATTAAATTTCGCCATTCGTTAGCACGACATAAATGTAATAAACAATTTATTAAATATTGAATTAAATGGACATAATTATTGAAGTTATTGAATAAAAAGAGCATGAAAATAATTACATTCGTTCAATTCACTTAAACAATTGGTTTATTCTGCACAACTATTTATTTTATAATAACAAATTTACTTGTTGAAACTTTACATCAATTTTTTATACACAATGTCATTTCCTCACATCTCAGGGTCTTTAATTGGGCCTTTTTAAATAAAGGACAATAAAAAATTTTAACACTCACTATTAACAAATAATCAAAATAGAACGAAATAAATGAACATGAAATTGAAATCGAAATCTATGTACTATCTTTATTTAACGTTTACAAATATTAATTTAAAACGTTTATCTTTACTTACTGTTGTACCGGTACCAGGGCAATTGTTGGGGTTTTATAACACTCTTTCCACCTTGAACACATTACAGGCCTTGTATCACTGAATTTACTTTACTTCACTTTGCAATGCTCCGATATTGACCACCGGACACAATTGTTCCGAAACCTTCGCCTCATCGATATCCGCCGACTTACTTTGAGCTCCACGATTGTCTCCGGCCAAAATGTAGATTGGTGCTCTCGTCTTGAATTACCGACAAAATCAAAACTTCGTTCTCTCCTTTGCTAATGTGCTCCACCAACTGCCAGACTCAATTACTCTGTATTCCACAATGTCCTGTGGGCTGACCAACAAATTTCTACTACTCCTGCATATATCAAGGTTTCGTGGCTAACTAACAATATTTCAACTCTTTCCGCATTCGGCAGTGTTTCGTCGCTGACTGACTGCTCCGTAGCTTACGCGCGCCCCAACAACAATGTCCTGCCTGTTCAGTATTCTCAACCACTATTGTATCTGTGTGTTCGCCGATAACAATTTATTTCAAACCTCTAATTATTAATTATTTTAATTGCCCTTTTTATCATTACAATATATATATATATATTGTAGTGAATAACATCGGTAAGTGGCCGCCCTTTGTCCGCGGACCTGATAAGGAATTAATTAAACGGCCACGTGCGCCCGAGAGGCCCCAAGAATCCGAGGGTACGCGTCCCTTTTTTTTGCATCGTTTGGAGAGGGGGGGGGGGCGGAGTAATAATATATACTCCGAACCCGGGTGAAAGTGGACAAACAAACAGACACAGAGAGGACTGAAAGTGAAGTGAGAAAGGCGAGAGGGTGGAAAATTTGGCGAGCTGTAGAAACAAAAGTTTTGGAGAGACGTCAATCGCGGCAGGCAGAAGAAGAAGATTGTGTGCTGCTTGCTACAAGACCAGTGATCCGCTGCAAGTCGGCTGACACCACAAGTTAAAGTAAGGGCCACCATTAATGTATAGTGCCTTCAGAAGTTAAAGATTTATTTTACACAGTACGGAACTAATCTCTGTTTGTGAATAGAAACCAAGCCACCCACATTACCTTGCAGAGAAGGAGTATTTGATTAACAAAGCCGGAGCTAATTATTGTTATTTTTTTGAAGATTATATAAATCTGCTGGCGCCCAATCATTATTTTTTAATGTATTTTTGTATTTTTATGTAATAAAGTTATATATATATATATATATATATATATATATATATATATGGTAATAAAGTCTAATTATTACAATATATATATACATATTGTAATGCCAATTAATTAACACATTAATTGTAAATTTGAAATTTAAATTGTTTGAGAAATATATTCTTACGGCGGTACATAACAGAGCAACAATGAAGCGGAGCATTGTTTTCTTTGTCGGAAGCCCTGAAAAATGGCGTATGCAGCGCTCGGATTTGCAAGACGAGAAGCAGTTCACGTTATGATATGGCAGAAGGCAGGTCGCATTAAGAGTTCACGTTATGGTATGAGAGAGTGGAGTTCACATTAAGATACGGTATTTCGAATCCTCAGCGATCGGGTGGTCGAGAAAGAACTTTTGGAACTTGGAGATTGAAACACGTACCTAGAGACGAGGACGAAAGCGAAAGGCGAGAGCGAGAATCGAAACGAGCTTGCAGGAAAGCATAGATAAAATATTCACACACGCAGAAATATAAAACCTGCTAAGCACAGACAGTTTTGGTGAACATAACCTCAACCGAGTGAGGGAGAGACGAATTGGAGCTTCCTGGTTCCTGATTTTGATCTAAAAATATTAATTTTAGAATCAGTGAGTTTTAGTAGAAGCTGTGCAAAAACCCGTCATAGTGCTTCGTAAGTCAAAAGTATCCTGGAATGTTGGGCAGCCGTGAGTACAAATATAAAACAATAAATTATGTAAACCGGGTTAAAAGATAGACGTCAGATATCGTTCTCTTCCTGTGATAAAATTTGTTAAGTAGAATCCATCTTTTTAGTTTAATTGTGTCGACAAGTAAATTTCGTCTTTGTTAATTGACGAGTAAATCTTTTTATTGAAATTTGTGTTGATTATATTTCTAAATAAATGATTAGCCATTATCAAACCCAGTAATGACCCTGAGATAAATTCTATTTTAAAATATTTGTGAAATTGTTTTTAAACATTGATAATAAATTTGTTTGTTTGTAAAGTTAATTATATTTTTATTTAATTAACGCCCTTCTTTTTTGTATATTACAATATGTATATATATATATATATATATATATATATTGGTGCAAAAATAGTGTTAAATTTCCTGTTATAGCACTTCCGTAGCTTCCAAATTCCAGCTGATTCCTGTGAGAAAATACAGAAGGCGTATTCGTGAATTCATCACAGACCCCACTACTAATTCTAGACATATAAATATATAATTAGATTTGAATTGAAGCGTATAAATAGTGTGGGGAGCCCAGGTGCAAAGAGGGGGGAAACCAGCTGCCACGTGAGGATGCCATGTGGAAGGAAAACCGGGACATGTTCACGTTTGAATGCTCTAATAAATATAATTAGTTGTGGTGCCCATACTGAATGCAGGAATCCCGCTTTCACATTTCATACAAAACGTTTCAAAGTAGAATAGGAATATTTAATGACCCTTGATTATTTTACATTTACAAATAAAACACCAAAAAAAGGGCGTGTCCTCAACTTAATTTGAACTGCCTGTACGGACAAAACACTCGGCAGCTCGGGAGAAAAACAGCGTTAGCTAAATTGCCAACTGATCTGAATCTCCCGATTCATTTCGAATTTGGCCGATTAATTTCTATGCAGGTTGTATATATATATATATTTTTTAAAAAAATTAAATTCAGAGAAATTAAGAAGTTTCGTTTTTATATTTATAAACTACAAAAATAGTTTTTTTTTATCACAGACTATTGTTATAACACTTTTTTTCAAAACTAAATATTTTGGATTATAGTACTGTGGAATACATCGGGCATATAATAAAATCGTATTCACCTCGTTAATAAACAAAGGATCTTCCATTTAGATTGCTGTTTCGCGAGGTTATAGAATGTCTGTATCATTAAAAAAATCCTTTGACTGCATGACGACACGACGCTGGCAGAGTAGTGTTACGTAATCGCAGCGCTAGCAAATTGCATGTATACAAATTTAAATGAGAAACCTGCAAGAAGGCGTAGTAAAGTATTTTCTTACGGACACAGTACACAATAGGACAGAAACAAGGCAGAAAACAATTATGTTCTGAAATTGAACAAAACAGATAAATTAATTTGAGTAAAATAGAATTGACGAGGATGACATAAAATAAAATTTTTTAAATACTTCTTAAAGGATCACGATGAAAAATACTGACCGGTGTGGGAATTAAACCTGCGTCTCATACTTGGTACGTGCGTGCTCTCCCATCTGAGCTATCCGGGTCGACACCAGCCCAGGCGTATAAAGCCTAACCCAGGTTCAGCTACAATTTCCTAAATCACATTAATTATCCGTTCTTCATAGACGTCTTCGCACCTGGCGGGAGAGTAGACTAAAATAGCTCAGATGGAAGAGCATTCGCGTATCAACTGTGGGTCTCAGGATCGATTCCCGGTTCGGTCGAGATTTTTCCATCGTGATCCTTCAATTTAGTTTCATGGTCTTTGTGGCTGAGCTTCGTTTTGTACCATTTATTCTGTTTTTGAATTTTGAATTGCATAAATTCATAAAATATTAAATGTCTGTGTTAAAAGTATGCAAAATAGATAATGAAGTTGCCAATTAAGAGACAAAATTAAGTGACATTTACTTTTTCACTTAATTCTGTCTGTTATTAGCTACTTCATTATCTATTGATTGATATCATTTGAAATCTGACAGAACAGTAAAAATACTGCAAGAATTAATCATATGATTAATATTCAGAAACATTAAAATGAATAACAATAGTGAGTAACAGTAAAAAAAATGAAAAAATTCAGTAATATATTTATAGAACGATAAAGAGGCTAATAATAATTTTACGAAATGCGTATGATGATAAATATAACGAGTTAAATAGCGTTGTGTCTTTTATTATTTACTGAAAAAAGCATAACATATTTTATATTGTTAAATGCAATATTCAAACCATTCATGTAATAAAATTGTTTCTGAAATGATTGAGTTACATTTTATTCATCTATTAATATCAGGTAGTACTTAAATTTAATATCTAATGAGTATTTAGTTATAATAAATAACGGAATTACGTTTTATGAACGGATAATTTTTATATGTATTTATTCAGAAGACTCGATAAATTTAAAATTGCTAATTTTCAATGGAATTTTTTTTTCATATGGTAGTTTGTGTTGAAGCAGTCACATCTGCTTGCTGATACAAACGACCAGACCTTAATTGGTACGTATTGTGCGGGAGCATTGTGGCTTGTAGAATCCATGATTGCTCCTTGCGGTGGCACATTAACCTGAGTTGCCTTTGCGACCTGAATGACGCAGCTCTCTAATCGGGGCCAACGAGATTTAATTTCGACGTATGCAGAGTTTGCGTGCGACTGTAAGTAATTAAAAATAGGATAATATCAAATTATCGGGAATTTCTCTCAGGTGAGTAGAAACGAAAATACAAGCTTCGAAGTAAACTGTTCAATTGAAATGGGTGGAAAATGCAAGCTCAAGGATATGGAGCTCCGAACCAAATTATTTAGTGGATGTAGTGAAAATTTTACAGAAGAGAAATATGAATGCGTTATGAGAGTTTACATGAAATCTTCCCGACAATGAGAATGTATGAATAGTCTTTATCTTCAATGTATTATTGTTAAAATATACCATTCTGTCCTTATCCTGTTTATCGAGTGTTCTGAACACGTGTTTTAACTACATACAAAAATTATCCGTCCATAAAAAGTAATTCCGTTATTTATTCACTATAAATAACTATTTATTAATTGAATGTAATTACATGAATGAATTGAATATTACATTTAATTAATATTTACTATGCAATTTTTATTATAAAAATTAATAATTTATAAAATGTAAATTTTTACCTTCGTTATTTTATGAATTAACCAAACGTATTTAATTAATATTCTCCATTCATTTGACTTTCAAAATTCACTTATATTTGTATGAAATTTCCTCATATTGAACGCAGAGCTTGTTAAAATGAGTAATTTATTAAAACGGTGTCAATTGATTCTGTGAATGTGGATGAAGGAAAATCTGTGTCATTCCATCTTACGATGAAGACTTCAGATTCAAGATAGTGAACGGAACGAATCGACACCAAAATCTGTTTAAATCGTTTCGGATTAACAAATGAAGGTCTTAAAGAATTTTTTTGTAAATTTTATCATTTTATTATCTCGATTAACTCGTTCATTTTTTAATGGTTTTTTAGTCGTATACAGAGAAAACAATGTCAAATAAAATTAAAAATATTATATTAATTATTATATAATAAGAGGAACAAAGTTAAGAAATTTTATAGATCGCTGATTTAAAATGCATAAAATTATACATTGATTAGAAAAGGTACATGTACTAGAAAATGTAATAGATAAATGAAAAGAAATTAATGGACAATACATAACGTATTATAAAATAATGTTGAAAAAATTGTCAATATCTTTATTCAGTTGTTTGTGAGATCAATGGAAAAGTTTCAGTTTGATTATTAGCTTAGATAAAAGTTGTAGTTAAAACTCTGAAACAAAATATAAAATAAGTATAAAATATAATAATGTACGTAATTGAACTTTTTCTCATATTAACGACAAAAATAATTTTTATTTTGAACAAAAAATAATTTTCTTTCGAAAGTGACTGCTACACCTTTCTGATTTACTTCTAAGACTTAACCTGATATAGAATCAGTTTACGCAATAAAGCTGACATGTTAACGAGGAAACGACTAGGGAATATTATATTAGGAAGATTCCGAGTGCAGCATCAGTTAGTTGGCAGTACCGTACCGTAGGAGGTTATGAACTGCTTCCTTGTTGGAGAGTAAACTCGAATAACCCCCAGCTTCCTCATCGGGGTCTTCGTGTGGCCAATATCAGATTTCAAACCCAAACTCCAACTGAATGTTTAGACAAGGAGTCGCGTGTAACGCAGTACGTAACTCCGCAGTCTCGAACCCGAGACCATGACAACGCGTAATCGTCGCTGCCGGAAGGTTGTTGCTCCCTGACCAACTGCGGACGAGAACTCGGCGAGAAGGTGTCGTGGGCCCTGCGAGGAATGTGCCTAGATTATCAGAACTTTCTCCGCGTTCGGCGCACTCTGCCCATTAATATATTACTCTGTTCACGAAACCAAGTGATGATGTAAGCTCCCTCGCGAAAACTGTCGAGCGGTTAACTGCTGCTCGTGTCCCACCATTCAAAGTCACTCACATTCTAACAACTATACATAAACATTTTACTTACAATAAATATTCAAACAACCACGCTTACAACATATTCATACAAATTAATTCACATTTAAAAGAACTAAAGTCGTAAATGTATCAAGGTACATTACGATTTTTTAAATTGATTTTTTAACCGTTTCTTGGGACTATAACTGAATAGAAAGGTTTCAGATTAAAGCTACTAATTTTTTTTTTTGTTTAAGGTCTGATAAAATCGTAAACCAACAAAGCATGCGAGTTTGCCGGAGATTTTATTTTGCGTATAGTAAAAATCTAAAGAAGCACACAGTTCTTGGCGTGTGAAATTATTTATGGATAATAAAATGACGTAATTTTAAACATTATCCGCTTTAACTATATTCAAAATATTGCGACGAAATTGAGTAAGATGGTTTATTGGCTAAATATGTACTGGTGTATAAAATATAATTAATAAAAGTCGAACAAATTTTTTTCAACTGTATTATTGCCACTGTATATCATATTTACAACCTCTGGGTCCAGAATGGTCTATCAATTGTGTTGGTTTCAGGAAGTACCTGAACTCCTACAAATAGTTACAATCCAAAAAAAATTATTTTACGAAATATGCAATAGTTATTAGACAGTTAGAAAGATAATATTTAACAATGTTTTAAACAAGATAGATCCAACCTGGGGTTTCATCGATAAACGTAGGCTCACTTTGTATTGAATATGGACAATAGCAGGTGCGAATACTCCATCGCAGTACGGGCTGCACAAAAGCGCAAAAGTAACACAATAGCACTAAACTACGGAGCAAGGTTAATAATCTTATCACGGTCTGTAGAGAAAGGCTACAGTAAGTCGCTTGTTTCGCCAGTGTGCCGATTTGACATGTAAAACTGGTTTTAATAAGACTTTATACTTGATATAGCAAGCACAGTAAATATTCCATTCATTATAGAACTGTCCTGACAAAGTCTAAACACATTACGATCTTTATGTTAATGACATACTCAATAAGCGAAACATGCATAAAATTCATTGATACGAGTAGAAAAATTTTAAAACAACAATTGCAGGAAGCATTCTTCCAGTGTTACTCTATATTTGCTATTTAGAGCGTAAATTTTAATTATCCTGGAATCTAATTACGACTCTGCCGGTAATTATAATTTTTTATAATTACAGAAGATCCCACAACCGTGTCCATAAATTGTGTAGTAAATGTCAAAAAAAATTAACAGTAGTTTCTATTCTTTCTTTGCTTTTTATGTTTTAATTTAACTTGACCGATAAAACTTTATTGGAAGTAATAAGTTAATTCGTGAGCCATATCCTGACGTCAGGTATTGGTAGGAACGGCATTGCAAATGAGATGACTGAGCAATGAGCGTCCGTAATTGAGTGACGCCTACGTGGGCGGCAGTGGGCGGTACTGGTACTAGGCGCCAGGCTTTAAGCGCGCAATTCTCCACGAACTCAGGGAATGAACAATCTTTTATCGTCGCAGTAAAACGAAGATTGGTGTAAGGTAAGCCCATCAAAAATATAAATTAAATTACAACCAAACGCTCTTTCATATTTGCCTCAGAAAAGAAGAGCGGAATTAACAGTATTTCGCAAGCAACATAGGATATTTTTAATAAACCGATTGATGAATAAAATAAGAACATAATAATATGTAACAAAGTTTCATGGCTCTACACTTTAATGACAAGAAGACTCGTAAAACTCAACTTTTTTTTTAAATGGCCTTTGTATTAGGATAATCTGAGCGTTTGTCGTTGGATGTTGACGTAAAAAAACCTTAATCAGGTCGCTGCTGTGTAACAAAATTTTATCTGCATCGTAAGGATCATTACAGTTATTTTTCTGTGAATCTACTTGGCAATTACTGATTGGTGTAAAAAAAATTGTGGAATGTAAAAGTGGGATGTTTGTCTCGGAATGGTTATAGTGTTATTTTAATCGTCATTATTCCAAACTATTTTTATATAATTTGTTCATTGATGTCGTAATACTAATAAATATATGAGTTTATATTAAATATAGGCAACCAATTTTAAAGATTGTATTTTTACGTCTGTTTATATTTAATAAATATTGAAATTTTTCGACCAATATCAGACAATATTTTTTTTATTTACGACAACCTTTCGGTACGTGTTTGTGCTTTTTTCAGTAGGATGTGAAATCAGGTTTTAACATTTAGCATATTTAGGAAATTAGGTTTTAACATTTAGCATATTTAGGAAAGAGCCTGATGAAGGTACGAACACGTACAGTAACGTTGTCGTAAAAAAAAATATTGTCTGATATTGGTCGAAAAATGCAACCAATATTGGTTGACTGGTTTAATGAGGTTATTCAGTGGCTCAGTAATGCGGTAAATTGTCACTTACAGTGTCTCACAGTAAAGTCTTTAAATAATTCATACTCTGTTTCTGTTTTTCTTATTCTTTTACTTTAATTGTCCCCCACAAATTTTATAGACGAGTGCTATTATTCTGAATGTAATATTTACCAATATTTCTCTAAATTTTCATATTCCAAAAATTTCCTTTTCGTTGCTTACCGAGTAAATATTTTCAGTTTGTCTATTTTCGACGACCGTCTGTAGACCGTTTTATCATTCCTGTTGTTACAGCTGGATACCTTGTTTTTCTCTTGTCCGTGGCCAATACACACAATTTAAAAAAATTCAGCAATAACGTTCTCAACGAATACAGTTTCCTTCTTGGTGTATTAGAATCTACCGACATGTCTCAAACGTCGCGTAAAATACAAATTAAATGAATTCCAATCGGCTGTAAGTACTCTCTGATGAGATACTCCATACATTTTATTATTTGTTATAAATGAAATTGGACTCTTCAGTAACCATTCCTACTGACAACGATTTCTCCGTTGATGGACTCATAACTAAATGAAACTTTAATTAAATGCTGTTATTAATTTATGTCAAATGTCAAATAATTATTAATTTTATTTCATTCGTATGTGCAAGGGCAACGTCATTGAAATTTGCAACTATTTCCCATAATTCGTACTCCCTTTTTTTAGGAGCTTATTTCCGCAGTATTTTGCCGAATTATCGGTCAACTGGAAGTAAATGTCAGACAGTTCGTTGGCGCGAGACATTTCTAAATATCGCGTGTCTGGTAGCCTACACGCCAGGAGTAACGACCTTTAAGTGTCCCAGTTCTTTTATTGATTTAACTGAGCAATGGAATCATTAATCACTTTCAGAAACTTATAAAAGAGGACTAGATTTTTTTGTTGGCGAACGTAATTGCGAAAAGTTAATCTCACATCTAAATATGCAGAAACGAGCCTGAAAAGCAAATGGAGCGAGGAATTTTTGTGGTATTCGCTAATAGTGACAAAATAAGTAATAACAATGGTAGTTTTAGTATTTTAACATTTTTTAGAATTAAACTCGTGAAATAGTGTGTAGCTGACATAATTACAGCGGTTTAAATAGCACGAATTATTCTGTTCAGGAATAAATATACAGATACATACCTTGTGCCTTACTAGCTCATTGTGACAGAAAAACGCTGCTTATCTGTAACAAAACGAATACGGTATTAGATTAGAAAATAATTACAATAAATCGTGTGAAGACTCTCGTAACGCAAATGTTTTAAATAATATGATGTAATTCCTGCTGTATTAAAAATAAAAATGCGTAGAATAATAGAAGATTTTACCTCGGCATGGTAAATAAGGAAACTGACTCAAAATGAATATTTGCGTATACGTCTACAAATTAGAGTAAATATGATTTTAGTGCAGAAGTAAGTTATTTTCTGGTTTCTGGTTCGATGTGTTACTTTCCTCTTAAATAAAGAATTACGTTAATTTAAATTTTTTTTATTTACTGAGTAATAAAAAATAAATGGCAAAAAATATAAATAGAGGTAGAAAAGAGAAAACGAGCGATATTACATAAAAATATTA
Source organism: Zhengitettix transpicula (assembly GCA_037074705.1). Classification (NCBI taxonomy): domain Eukaryota; kingdom Metazoa; phylum Arthropoda; class Insecta; order Orthoptera; family Tetrigidae; genus Zhengitettix; species Zhengitettix transpicula. The sequence goes on along the minus strand of CM073593.1, from coordinate 44,251,826 downwards.
TGCATTATGTTAATTTGACGTTTTGATGAATCTTGAAGTAATATAACCTTATGACGATTACTAGCATAAATAAATTATATAAATCAGCCTGCACATATCTATAGTTTATTAAGTACGTATAAACATAAAAAGAATTTTATTATCATCATTATTTTATAATGTAAGTACGTAATTAATTTTTTTATTGTGTGCAATCAGAGATGAATATAACCAACTAATTCCGAAAGTTACCAATTCATTTAAACCCGTAACCGTCATAAAGTTATCTTACTTTATCGTACAAAAAAATATTATATGAAAATATAAAGTTCACGGAAGATAAATACTAATTATATACTCTGGAGAATACATACGTAATTGTTTATTTATATTCATTTAATAAAAACTCTTTCTATAAAGAGATAAATTAAAATGTTAGGATTATGAACAAATATATTCAAAAAGCAGACTTCACAAGACTATAAACAAATAAAGTATTTCTTTATATTATTGTTTAGTCTGTATTTTGGCCATATATGGCAATATGTATATACAGACGTCAATTTTAACACAATTAAAATGTTAAATCATATTCCTTCATGATTATAAATAATAATTACAAGGTAATTTAGCACATGGAAGTTGTATGTTTAATTTTGAAACTTCTTCAGCATTCTATCTCAAATTTGTAATTTTGTACATTCTAAAATATAAAACTAATGCAATTAATTGCTTCCCGAGTGTAATTTTCCAATTAAGTATTTTTGACATAAAATGTCAGTTTATACTGTTAAAAACGTTTTTTATGTCACATATTTGCATTCTTGTGGATTGTGAGTAACGTAACAGGAAATTCTTGAATAATTCTCCGTGTAATATTCGTAATTGTACGGAAACATTGCAATACTTGTGATAATCGATCCATGGAAACGGTTGAACGTAACATTCAAGTCATGTTTTTACTCCTAACGGAACCACCAAGTTGAACAGTGAACGGTCCGTTGGCTAGTACGAATAGACATGGTTGAAGTGCAAGTGGCTCGGGGAAAGCCAACTGTTACTGAAGTCTTGTCTACAGAAGCCAATTCTATTTTCCCGAAAGCAATTCGTGTAATATGCGCAGAACTAGGTCGGAACGTGGCTTCGTTCGGATCGTTTTAAACTTGGAAAGCAAATAAGAGTCCCAGGAATATAATAAGAATTCATAATTAGGTCTGACAAAAAGCCATTTTACTTCGAGTTGTCGAGAAGCGGAAGCTGAAGTTGGCGGAACAAGTCCACCAACTATGGTAATATATTCATAACATTACATAGAGACTTCTCTTAAGATGTTAATTAAATAAAATGTTAGCCAAATAAAGACATGCAAGAATAAATTATTATTATAGAACTCACAACTTTACGTTTCTCCAACAGTTGTGGGTTCGTCAGTTGTAATAAATATTGAAACTAAAAATTGCGATCGGAAATTGAAAATTATCAACTGTAAAGAGATAACATTAAAAATAATAAATCGTAGGTTAAAAGTACCGATTTGTTCTTTAAAGGCACAGCAAAAATTTACAACGTGATCTGTTTAATTAGATAAAATTTAATTTAATTAATAGTTACATCGTTGGCAAACTGTAAAGGATAATATTTAAGTTCGGATTCAATTAGAAAATTTATGTATTGAAATAAGAGTGGAATTATAAATAAATTTTGTTTCTATACAGAACTGGACTGTAATACTGTTAAAGACTTGTCAAGTGTAAAATATATTATTTCTGAAATTTACAAATTAAATAAAACAACTGCACATATATTTACATGTTCATTATTGAAATTAAAACAACAGATATATGTAATTGCATTCATTCCAAAAGTATTCCTTCCACTATTAACAAATATCGTATTTATTATCTGAACTGTTCGAACAAAACAACACTACAGGATGATTAAAGTGTGACAACTTTAATCAAAAGTAATTGAAATCACGGCAGGAAAATAAATCATTAATAATTTGGCAATGATAATCATAAACGTCGAAAGTAGTTTAAATGTAACAAATCAAAGAGCTCGGAAGAACCAGGGTAAGATTATCTTGAAGTATTAAGAAGTTGCTGGTGTCTATAATATAGTTTATTTTTAACGTAAATAGTCCCAATCAATTGAAATAGTAGACGACAACGTGAGAAAATAAAAAAAAATGAAAGTAAATGATCAGATTAAAATAACGGGAAGTAACAGAGGTAACGGAAATAGGAAACGTAAGGTGGAAAGCGAAAGAAAAGTGCAGGGATGCATTCAACAAAGCAGCCAGAGCAAGGACGAAGAGCTTTTCGCAAGATCACGCTGCTTTCCCTGTTGCAACTGAAGACAGACCACGAACACGAATTGATGGATGGTCGTTGCACTTTCCCTTCATTTTGGAGGAACAAAGGTCGCTTCCTCTCTGTCTCGACATGTACATATGCCTAATTATAAAACAATGGTTTTTTTTCCCCCGTACTAGAAATAGTCGATTTTTCGAAAAAATTTCCGTTACATTGATTAAGAGTTTGAAACATTCCATGTCATGAATCCACTTTAAAACATTAATCGTTGCTAAAAAAAAGAATAATGTTCGACAATTTTATTTATAAAAATATTTATCTTTTGATATATTTTTAACGCAATCTAACTCAAAAGATTGTCTTTATAGTCCAAATAAATTTTTATTGAATAACCAGTGAATACAAGAATTCACTTAGGTACTGAAATAGGAAATACACAATTAGGGGTTAGATGTAAGGTACAAATAATGTGATATAAAACCTGAGATACATCAGATATGAACAAGAAAGTTATCCAATACAGACAAAAAGGGGATAATATAAATACCACACACCGTTTCTGGGAGCCTTGTGTCTTTCGTCAGGAGCTAAGAAGAGCCTGGAGAAACACAACTGCACTGGTCAGTTGACAACACTCAAAAGCCAATATTATTTTCAATCAGACGTACATTTTTTTTTTCATTTTTCACATCAGATATGGTTTTACAGACAATTATTTGGGTTCTGCATAGTTCACTTGGAAAAAATATATATTCCCGCGACGAGCATTGCACCAGCGAAAATGTAACTGCCTTCGAATAGTCTTGAACTATCTGTTGATAGAAAGTTAAATTTTTAGAACTACATAAATTTCCCAGTTACAGACTTTGTACAGTCTCCATTACTTTTGAAATCAAATATAGTGATATCCTGGTATTATTATGCATATCATTAAAAAACGGACATGGAAAACTATGTGAATATTCGATTTACGAAACTGTGTAATGGGGTACTTATTTTCTGAAGTAGCGAAATGTAGTTTACTTAACATGAGGGGTCAAAATGTGTGTTGCATTGTAAAAGAGACGCGCAATTGTTCATCTAAAGAAGGTCTAATGAGATGTAGAAGGTCATGGGTTGAAAACGAATCTCTTCTCGACTTATCACTAGAATGTAAATGTATGCAAAGTACAACCAGATGTAAGAGAATGATCATAACAGGGATTCTTAGGAGTGTTTGTGCCATATGGAGAGTTGCGGGAGAAGTGGGCCAGACGAGGCTGACGTCACACGGTATCGGGTTACGCCCTGTCGGGCACAGCCAACAAAATCAAGCATTATCATAATTATATCGTGTCAATAGTCTTTAAATATTATTTGGAAAATTCAGAATAGAACATTGACATCCGTTTTGTTTTTAACAAAGAGCATGTAATGTTGAGTGAATCTTGATTATAATTCGTCTGTAATAATTTTACTTTGCTTTATTTCTCAATCGTTATAAATATTGAATAAGAAAGTTAGACAATTCAGACAAAAAGGTGATAATATAAATACAACACATCGTTTTTGAGAACCTTGTGCCTTTCGTCAGGTGGCTAACTTTCTTATTCATTATTTTCAATCAGACGTAATTTTTTTTCATTTTAACATTTTAAATATTGTTTTTTGTTAAAGATTATCTAATTTTATTAATAGGGACTATTATTGGACCTCAAAGCTGAACAATGAAGCTCGGATATCTGTACAACTTTCCCCTAATCGACACAGGAACAACAGTAGATACATCTTATCTTATAAATAAAAATGAGTGTATGTGTGTATGTATGTTCCTTATAGAAATCTACACCCGTTAAGAAAATTTCACCAAATTTCGTACACGTGTTCTTTGCGACCAGGAGAAGGTCACTGTCGGGGTGAGACACGTCTACAACCCCCAAGAGCGGGGGTGGACGGGAGTGGAAAATTTCATACATGCTTTAAACGCCGATATTAAAGCGGGATTAAGATTTTTTGGTGTCAAAGAGACACAGGAACAACAGTAGATACAATAACTAAATATATTTATTCAGACCGTAAATTGGGTTTAAATTTGAGATAAATGAGTTAAATGCGCAAAAGATGTGTTGGCACAGTATAAGTACAAAAATAATGAACAAAAAAATACATAAATAAAAAAGTGAAGTGAGAATTAATTAAAACCTTTTATAATAATTAGACTAATGAATCCCATTTGTAGAGGAAAAAGAAAATTAATCGGGCAACTGAGAAAAGAAATGAATCATAATATCTACTATATACGTACAGAATGCATTACAAACAATACTATATAAATAAAAAGAAATTATTTAAGGGGCAAAAGTTCAAAGTCCAAAAGCGTGCCGGTACTGTACAAAAGTAGCACAGATGTTCGTCAGACTTGACAGATACGTGATACTCGTATTTTTACTGACTACATATGGCTCCGTACTCGTTTAAGAAAGTTTTTGTCGTGCTGGCCTTTTTACTTTTGGTATAGCGGAGTAAGTGGAGCGACTGTTATTCTGGCAAGTAAAAAAGAAAAATGTGACCACCAAGACTCGCCCCAGAGATAATCACCTACAGCAGTTTACAACGAGCCATGGTTATGGGTCATTACGGAATTAATTCAGAGGAATGACGATTATAACTTAGATTTAATATCTCGACACCTACAGAAAATACCAACCAAAGGTGAGCTTCAATGAAATGTACTGACCAGAATTCGAAAAAAACATTCCATATATTTCACGCCAAAAATACACTTATTATTATTGAAAGAACCTGGAACAGATATTTAAATAAATTATTCAAATACAATTATTTTAATAAGTCATACAGAGTTTTTAAAATAAAGATACAACGTAAACGAATTTCCTTAATAATGGAATCCTATAAAATGTCAAAATTCGCCTGAATAAATAATGAGAAAACATAAATACGATTGAACTGGATATTTCGTAATTTCCCTTCATTAATATTATGGAATATTAGCACCGTGTTAAGATAATTTTTAACTTTTAAGTGTAAAAAATGTGATCAAACTAGAAATTATTTTGCAGATGGACGATTAAATTATTTTAAACCGTATCTACGTAGTTTACCAAATTATTGCTAAAGTGCATGCTATTCCTTGGTCCTTTGTTTGTGACATTACTATATTAATTAAATTAATAATATAAAGACTAAATTTGATTATTCGTGGATTTCTCTTTTTAATAAAAACCTAATTGAAACAAACGGGCATGGTAATGAACATATTATTTCCAAACTAATTGGAGGTTTTTGACATCAAAATTACTGAATGCATACATTATGTATCAGTCCTGATAACATACATATCTTACTCGGCTAATTTAGTATGTACTAATTACATAATTCAATTGCCAAATATGAGACAAAAAAGTAAAATTAAATACCACATAACGTTTCTACAAACCTTTCTGCTGTCGTCAGGTGATTAAAAAACGAAAGAGCCGTTAGAACGACACAGCTTTGCTCTTGCGTTGAGTTTCTTGAATCACCTGACGAAAGCAACAAGAATTGTAGAAACGTTGTGTGGTATTTAATTTACTACATAATTTTGTCTGTTATTTGGCTATCTATCTAATTAGAATATTTTCTACATAGGTGTTTTACATTTATAATTTTAATTTAATGTGTTTTAATTTTCTATGTTCCATAGACACTTACGTACTGCTGACGTGTCATTCATTATGACTCATTTCCTTGAAAATGTTGCGATTGTGTAACATGAAATAATAAAATGTTTTACGTGTAATTCGTCCAAATTATTATTTCTAAAACTATGTTTTTCTTCGAATTTAAACCTGTGATTTAATTAGTCTATATTAAGCTGCTAGAAGAAATTTATTGTGAAACGTAGTACATTTTTTAAATTTAATTTAAATGTTAAGTTCTTGTGTTTTAATTCTTCAACCGAATTTAATGGAAAATAAAATACTTCAAACTATACTCACTAATTAGTCACTTAATTACTATGTAATGTAACATGCTCTGTGAGAGTTTTTTTTTAGTTAGAGGCTACATGAGGGTAATCCACGTTGTGGCAACTCCCTTTTAAAAGCATAGGAAGGATTTGAAAGGGGGGAAGAGGAAGGGTAGAGGAAAGTAGCCAAGGGTTAACTACGGCCCCCCGAGCTATTGTTTAAGTATCCTTCCCGGCCTTCGTGTATAGAAAACCTGCAAGAGGTAGGTCGGGAATTTGATTCTTGTCCCACGCCCTTACGATAGCGGGAGAGATGTTTGCTGTAGGGACGCAGCTTTCCCCTCGCCGTGCCTTGACCGGTTTAGGAGGCAGCTGGCCGACTGTTCTAATAGGAACAACACACAACTCGTACCGTATGCCCAAGGTCTGCGACCCAGAAGCATACACTTCTCGAGACAGGCCGAGGTGCCTCGGCCTGTAGGAACCGTAGTTCATAAATGGAGAGAGGAAAAGGCATCCCCAAAGGTAGCCCTATCCGTCTCTAATATATATAAGATTGTTTGCTTAGAAATTATATCAATTTTCTCTAATTCGCCTTCGAAAAACTAATTCTCTTGCTTATAATAACAATTAAAACATACATAAATGATTAATACTAACTAATTGACATTTTTTCTTAGATGATACTATACTCAAAAGTGAGAAGGTTACATAGAATTTAGCTGACGACATTTTAACTTTAATTACTTCAACCTCTGTTGCAACTTTTGTTCACATTTTCACATGAATAAATGGAAACAAAGTTTCGTGTTAAAAATATATTCGAATTTTACATCTAAATTTATGTATGGCGAAAACATTCGCAGATAAATAAAAGATTCTAATCTCTCCGAATAACCCCTCCGTGGTAAATTCTATAATTTCAACGCAGGTTTGCAAACAGTCAACGAGATTAAAATTCCCGCAGGCAACGCTGGCAATTAAGAACGGAGCGAGACACTTGCGAATTCCACTCGCATACCACTGCGTTCTCGTATTGAATAAACTACTCCTTTAATACCGTTGTCTTCTTTAGGCCGGTCAGAGAATTTATTCGTGAAGGCTTGTGGGGTAACTTAAATGTGAAAAATTTAATGACAATAACATTGAAATTATAAACTAAAATAAATTCATCATACGGAGGTTCAGACTGACTTCACAAATTATCTCATTAAAGGGAAGCATAATCTTATGAATGCTTATATTATTTGTTCGTAATTTGTAAAATTATTAGATCATTTTCATGAAAATTATGTACATAATCATAATGTACCAATGAAAATATCTATAAATTAATATAACCTTAAGAGGCGATAGTTTTAGGTTTTATTTACATATTTCAACGTGCAAAATATTCTAAATATCAAATATTGGCATACAAGTTGTGAAATAAATTAAAACGTATGTCAACATTTTCGAACATTTATAAAAAACTTTGTACGTTTTCATCAAGGTATATTTTATTAATTTCTGAAGATCATTTTTGATTACTACACTTACGCCATCTAATAGTAATTTCCTAATTCACAGTACACTATTTCTAATACTTGTATATAGTGAAACTCGAGTCACTGCTGTAAATTTTATTTGATTCAAGCATATTTCTTTAATATCGCAGAGATTTGTAGATTTTGTACCAGTTTGTGTTCTGGGTTTGGAAAGAAGCTTCAAAACGTGGAATGTACCATTCTTAATTCTTTAGACACGCAAAATTTTCCAATGAGTTTTCAAATGTGTATTTCCTGATCCTGACCCCCAACCCTATTTTTTTTCAACTCGCCATTCCAGCGGAAGTACAGTAGACTGAGCTTTAGTAATGCCGGAAATGACGTGAAACAAATGGACATTACATTGGTATTGCATGTTAAAATGAGTGTATAATACAGAAATATTGTTTTTAAGTGTAAAGTTGAAAAAAATAACGAAAGTTCGCAACTTAAAGCTTTCTTAACTGTGTAAATTATTATTGATCGTTTAAAACTTAAATTCCGTCATAGACTGAACACTGTTTATGTGTAATTGTAAAGTACTCGGTTGGCGTACAAACAGTTCCTACGAGGAAGAACTTCAATAAAAAAATTGTTTCAAATTTAATTTAACTCTGTGAACAATTAAGTAAACGTTGTGCCGTTTGAAATGCAAAACTAAAGCCAATGCTGCCTGCTAAAATTTCTCTTAAAAATTTCCGAAAATAATGTAAAAATATCATATGTACATTCTGAATATGAACTACTAAATCTTAAGTAAAAATTAAGCAGAGTATCAAATGCTTCTTACGCAAGATTTCCGTTTCTAGGTTCTTAATTAAAACGTAGAGCTCTTAAAACCCTGGGCATTATTACTCCAAACAATGGTGTTGTCACAGAGAAACGATGTCAAACTTACGGTAAAGTATGTTATCTTATGAATAACAATGTATGTTTCTTTGACGTAATACCTGTAAAGCAAACCTAACATTGATAAGAGTTTTAGTGTCTCGCCGGGTCACATACATCGCAGGGAAACATTCCGGACAGTTCTAGTTATCAGTCTTCTCCGAGCTTTGACAGTATGTGAAACGGACTATTCCTTTTTGAGGTTTATTTATTTATTTTGGCGTATTACGGGTGTTGGTAAGTGGTTGTCCGTGATGTGATGACCAGTTCTGGCGCCTCATAACCCGTTCCCGAACCTTGCGTGTGTTGTCTGTCTGGCCTTGTGCAGTCAGCAATGCGGACTCTTAAATTGTGTTGCTTTATTTTTCTCCTGTTCTCTTTAGTGATTACTTTCAAATACGTTGGCTCTGATTGCGTGACTACACTCTCTTCATTCTAGATTATTATAATGTCATAGAACCAAAACAAGCGTAAATACGATGTCAATGCAGATGTCACATCAACTCTTAGGTATGGATAGGAAACAAATAAAACGATAAATGCATATGTAAATGCATTCACATATATGGGAGCATGACAGAGAACTCATAATAAATTATAAAACATTGTATATAGATAATATAATGGTATGAAAAATGTAGGATAGTTTATAATGATAACCTCCAAGGTATAAATATCAACAACAAAAACTGAGTAATAACTTAATAGGTTTTTTCTGTATTTATGTTTAGATATTTGTTTTTTTTTGTTTTTTTAGGGCAACAGGCTACATGAGGGTGATCCACATTGGGCAACTCCCCTTTAATAGCATAGGAAGGGATTTTAAAGGGGGATGCGGAAGGATAGATATTTGTGACAGTCATTTGCTTCTTCAAAGGAAATATCCTCATTTCAAGTGAGTGACATTATTAATTGTGGAGGGGGTAGACAAGAAATCCCCCCCCCCCTAAGTATTTCAAATTTTCACGTAATTAATATTTATTCTCCGTTTATAACCCTTCTATGCCAGTCGGTTTAATTCCTCCTCCCTTACAAATTATTTGCATAATACACCATTTAAACTTTTATAACCTATAGCCCTTTAATATGCTACAAGAATCGTGAATCTACAGACGTCTTCAGCTTAAGAGGCCACCTGGATGTATATAATTCACTAAGTTATGCTATTGATGGTGTTGGCAACCCACACAATCTTTCCAAGAACTAGCGAACGACCCTGATTATCTCGTACATGTCGACAAAACGAAATAAATCTATATATCTAAACGTGTATATTCACGTGAGATGTGTTTATATAAGATACTATTTAATAAAATTTGTATAAAAAGAACTGAAGATTCCATAACAAAAAATAAATCCAAATAATAAAAAAACATTAGTTAGCATCATATGATATTTATCTCAATTTAAAGAACACTTACAGCTTTAATGAATGTTATTAACGTGTGAAAAACAATTATTGCAGATGTATGCATTGGGTATATTTAAAATGTTGATAAGAGTATTTTCCAATAAACTTATTTATTAATTAATAATTTCTGGGTTGAGGGACAATTGTAACATAAGTAATACTACTCTGTCTACTGTTTTGTCGGCAACGATTTATTTCATTTTTTAGAATTTAAAAAATTCAAACAGAAAACAAACTTTGTGAGTCAATAAGGAAAATTAAAATTGTTAACAAGACGTATTCTATGCGCAGTAATTCTATCATATAACCATGATTTTTCCCGTGTGTAACAAGAATTTGTTTAAAAAGTGTAACGGATTTAGAAAAATTATTTAAAAATACATTCCTGGTTTATAACTCAATAATATGAATCATACCTGTCAATTTTCATATTGCATAAAGGTTTTTTATGATCAGACGACGATTAAATTCACTTGTACAAATGGTAGCTACTATTACGACGCGATTGCACTCTGAACTTGCGTGGGGCCGTGGACTTGACATTGCGGCAGCGTAATTAGAGCTATTTAGCAGCCAAGTGGCCAGCTGGAGATTTATTGCGAGACTGGCACTGGCATCGTTCAACGAAACTCTCGTGCGGAAACCAGAAAAATTCGTTGATTTATTCCTCGGTAATAGCACACTGAAAGCCACGCATAACATATTTCATATGTGGGAGATGACTGGGATTTTACATGAAAAAGCGGCAACTATCAATTCGAATTAAATCCACCTGTTGCGTGTTTTACCAAATCATTTGCATTTAAATGATGAGAAGAATTTCTGTCGAGCACGCAGACAATTGAAACATACCTTGAATAAGAAATTCTTTTTCTTTTATTGGCACTATAACCCAATGTGAGTTTTGGCCTTATTAACAATTTTCTTCCATTCCGCCCTCTCCTGTGTCAGTCTCCGCCATCCTCTTACTTTCATGGTTTGTATATCCTTCTCGATGTCATCTACCCATCTTGTCCTGGCCTCCCTCTTTTCCTCCTCCCAATTGGCTTCCAGTCCATAATCCGTCTAGGTGTTCTGCTTTCGTCCATCCTAAGTACGTGTCCCATCCAGGCCAACCTTCTGCTCTTGATAAACCTAACAATGTCCTCGTTATTCATGAGCTGCTCTAGTTCTTTGTTTGTTCTAATTCTCCATTCTCCATTCGTACATACAGATCCGTATATCCTTCTCAGTATCTTGCGTTCAAATATTCTGAGTAAGTGCTTATCATTATTATTAACGGTCCACGTTTCACTACCGTATATCACTACAGGTCTTATAAGTGTTTTGTAAATTTTTAACTTCAATTTCCTAATTAACATTGGATTTCATTAATTTTCCATACATGTAGTAGGTTCTGTTACCATTGATGATACGTTGTTTGAATAAGAAATTAGCCAATTCAGAAAAAAAAGTGATAATGTAAATAATATTATCACTTTTTTGTCTGAATTTGCTAACTTTCTTATTCATTATTTTCAATCCGACGTAAATTTTTTCCTTGAAACATAATCAAAATCGGTTTCTCCGACTTCAATTTGGAATTTATACATCCTATACCTCCAAACAAATGTTATTCCCACAATAATCTTCCCAATCTATTTTATAACTCTACAAACTTTATTTTTAAGGGTTCATTTATGGAAAAAAAATTATTTTATGCTTCTAAAATTTTAGAAAAATAATTATAATTTTTCTGACTGAAAATAAAAAAGATGAGTATTATCATTCTTGGCAACATCTAGTATTAATCCCCTCTTCATTATAAATTCAACTCATTTCACCGTTTCCTTAACATGGCTGAAACCAGATTACATCATAATCGACCTTGTTAAATGACAAAACAAACAAATGACTTTGGAGAATGTTGAGCAATTTTTGACTAATTTTTAGCAGAATAATTCACTCAAATTTTTTAAAGCCTTTTTTAAAAAGTTATTGGAACGTTATGTACATAATTAATTTTGTAACTATAAATAAATTTTTTACGTAGCCCTCGTTACACCATCGAGCTCCCAATATCGTTATTTTGACCCCGATGGATGGATATCGACCGTCTGATGAAACCGGAATATATTTTAACAGAAAAGCGCACGAAAAGTTTTATTTCGAAATGTATGATTTTTTGCAACATCATGCTTATTGTTGCAAACAGGTTATTAAAGACGGTAATGCAGTTGAATTAATATTCACATACACAGTAACAATATCACAGACATATAAATTTTACGAATGCATTTTTTCAGTCCTAAATAAGAAAGAATTTACACGAGTGGAACTTTTTTTTAGCTCAGACGTTTATAAAGATATGCATGTACAGAGACATAAAATAAGAAAGCTGTTAAAAACACGTTGGTGTGGGAAGAATTGGAATAACTTCTAAAAAGCTTTGCGATGTAGTACCGGATCGTGACGATGAAAGTCCTGCTTGAAGGCTCATAATTAATACAGATCTGGTCAGAAGGACAAATCCATTTGGGCACATTCTAAGAACACAAACTACGTTTTAGTAGTTAAGTTTTGAGGAGAATTATCTGGAAAATTTTATGTCCTATGTTACAGTACAAGGTATTGAGAGAGGAAGATGAAGATTAATTAGTACCATTTTGACGCCAAATAACGCGGTTTGAAAGATTATGACGCCATTTGTGAAAGCAGAGAACTTTTTTAATTTCGTTTAAAATATAAATATGAAGACTTTCTTTGAAATGTTCATGGTAAGACATTATGCTGAAATTATTGCGCGGATTTTAGCTTTCCTAACGGTTTTTTTTCAATGTTGTGTGACCTGTTTCAATCCCATTTTATGACTTCACAAGAACCAATTTTGTTTACTAAGAGATAAACGAAGATGTAGAGAAAAATTATATACTTTTCTTTGCTTAATATATCCACGCCACAGTAGTGCGCCTTTTTTCCTTCAAACGACATTTCACTCTGCCAAAATCCAGATTCGTCAAGACGCGTGGATGTTTAACCCGATCGCGGAACGCATTCGTCAGATGTCAGGCCACTTCCTAACTTTTTACACGGTTGTTAAAGTGCAACGAACTGTAACGCTCGTACTATTTTACATCGCTCTCATCCCACGAGAATTTTAATTTGTTTAAAACCGCCGATCATTACAAAAAGTATCCTCACTGCTCTAAAGTGCTGCGTTGCGACTGATGCAGCTTCCTTTACTGTGGTGATCATTCTTTGAACGACAATAATAGCTCCAGCCAAGTTCCATTACACGAATGTGTAGCGGGAGGGGCAATTAAAATCTAAGATGACTAGGAAGATAAAAATGGCCGGCTGTTAGAGGAAGCTGTGCTGTTTGTGTACAAACATTTTTGTTTGAGGACCGTCAACAGGATCTCGCCATGACCAACATAATGCGATCCTATTGAGTGCTGCAACTAGACCCTGACAGCATTCACCATCCACAAAGGTGACGATTTCCTGCAGCCCAGGGCCACCTGCCTGGACAATCAGCTCTCCATCAACGAGCGTTTCAACCAACCTTCCGAGTTACCTACCTTTATTCACCCTAATGGGCTTCTGGCAGCTTGAGGAGGACAACTTGTAGCGCAGAGGAACATCAAACTTCATTGGGTTTACAGTTTGTCAAAGCAATCAATAGGTAGTCAATAGTTATAGTTTACAATAGGTACTCGAGAAATAAAATCATTGACGAGACAAATGTTCGCAAACAAAGATACTCAAAATATTCCGCAATTATTTTTCCAATTTTCAATTTCGGCACTTAATTTTTAATGTGAACTAACTGGATACTTGACCATCACAAACATTGTGCAAGGTCTCAACGTTAGGATTATCTACAGAAACAAAGAATTACCCAGTGTACTCTATTAATGCGATAGGCCTTCCCTTATTTTTTTCTTGACATCTATTACACTGTCCCGGTATCATTTTTATAGAATACTTTTTGTTACTTCTCGGCTGCATCTAAAATATTTTAAACGACTGTTCTTATTTCTCGTGACAGAAATGATTCTGATTGCCTTCCGATAACGTGAAAATTAAAGTCAATTTCACAGAATAAATTTTACGCTCTAAATTAATGGTCGAAATCAATTTAAAAATAACATTAGAATTATTCAAATCTTTCAAATCTTTTAAAACTTAAAATAAAGTTTTGGACGTTCGCTAAAAATCTTATTACAGCTCTATATGACGAAGGTTTCTTTGAAAACGTTACAGACAGGAAGTTAAATGATATCGGTTAAGATACCGTAATGAAGATAAGCTGAAATATCTCGCTTCTACGCTACATTTTTACGAAACTATCATTTTATTTTTCCAGGTATCTTTAAATTGTACGGTAAAGTCGTAAAAATCGTTACATTAACCACCGATACAACACGACTGAACATTTACGTAATTTCCGATGGTGTTACATATTTTTCAACTATTCTATATATATAATAAAATATATACACTTATAATTAACTGGGTAAACCTAAAATATTTATTCTTGGTTGAAACACGATAAAACCTTAAAACCAATTTAAATTTCCTTAATAATATCCAACGTAATTTCCAGTAAGTTGAATTACTGCAGTCTTTTTATGAAATCAAGCACCCATATGTGCAATAAATTAACCGTCAACACATAAATTTGCAGTTTTAATAATAAGACTCGTATTTTACAAAAAAAAACCTACGTAAAAAATAATTTGAATATTTTTAAAAATAATAAATGAAATTTGGGCACAGGTTGCACGAGTACTCAATTGAGTAAACACAATAAATCAACAGATGAATACAAAAATGCTAGTTGGAAATTATAAGACTATTTTGCATATATATTATTAAAGAAAAACCAATACCAGTCAATGTTATTTATAAATTAATTGAATCATTACAGTATATTTCCGCTGTTTTACCAAAATCATCTGTCTTACTAAGTTTTTAATTAATATTTTAAGATACTTATTAGTCATCAATTTTGTCGTAACATAGATAATCTAGGACAATTCAGTAAATTTACGAATAAAGTGGACTGGAATTAGTTTTCCTTTATTATTACAAAAGTATTTAAATTATTGTTACACTATTTTCTAACTACTTTATAAAACTGTTTTTATTAAAATTATACAGCGATGTAATTCAACTTGAAGAGTTAATTAGTACATTCACTAAAATTCATATAAATCTAGCTTAAACATTAAACAAATTAAAATAAAATTATTTGAGAACCAGACATAAAAAACTGATTATATAAAAACTTGCGAGTAAATATTACGTACAACAAGAGTTGAACTTGAAGTTGTTATTTAATTATAAATGATTTATTTGTACCGGAAAAAGATAATTTGGGATAGTCACAAGTTTTATTAATTAATTATTTCGCCCATGCCCCACAAACTTACATCACATAAACGCAGTCTCTTCCCATCAAATATGGAGGGAAAAAAGGAAATATTAATTGATTATGAAATATATTTATAGCAGCCGACGCAGGAATTAGAATGAAGACGATTGAAGCTCCTAACTTTTTTTAAAAAATTTTGAGGATCAAGAAGCTTTTCTCCTTCTTGCTTATAATACGCCAAGAAACAGGTGAAAGCAGAATAAGTAAAATACCTATACAATCTGCGCTCCAATGTTACAAACATTCGTAATATTTATCTGTATTTTCCTGGAATAGCTTTTCGTATCTGTCAGATAATGTCAAATTCACTGAGCTTACCTTTAAGAAGAAAACATATCCACATTAAAAATTTTACAAAAGTATTAATATTTTCCAGAAATCAGATAATTATTTTTTTAAGATCCAGTAAAAATGGCAACGAAATATCCAATCTAGTTGAATACTACAAAACCGCACATAACGAGCAAAGCGCGTGCTTTGTGACTGTGGTTTAGCGCCTACGCGTTCGTTGTCCACCAATCAGCTGGACACGAAAACGTTGTTAGCGGAAACGCGGCCCTGTGATTGGTTGATTGGGCATTTAAAGGTGCGCGTTAGCCTGCCAAACGCACAAAACTCCTCTTCGCTTTCAGGACTTCGTTATCGTTTCTGAAAACAAAGTTTGGATTATAACGTTTCAATTAAAAAGACCTACATCAAAAAGGGTTCCACAAACAAAAACAAATACAAAGACACGAAAAAGACTGGAAAATCTGTAAAACTTCACACAGTTCACGAAATTAACTTTCATATTGCAGATTGATTTCTTTTCCGATGCACAGAATGTATCAAGGATTTTCGGAGCCAAACAATTATGCAACCTCTGTAATGGCAGAGTGTATGATTTAACGACAAGAATAAAATAAATACAGTTTGTTACGAATCCTCAACCTATTCTCGTACTGTATTGTTATAAAACCAATATTAGGGCTAATAAAATGCGTTTAGAACATGAGAACCTATTCCAGCGAACTGTCTAGCAATAATAGAATAATACAGGAAATATTTTCAGGTCTCAACGTCAATATAGACAAGACATGGCTGTAAAAAAAAGAATATTCGAATTTTATTATTTCAAGTCCATGTGTATTCAAAGTACAAATGAAAGTATGACCAGAAAAACTGACAGTAACAAATTAACCAACTCACAGAGTTTCCGCCACCAATCGATAGTATTGGTAAGGTCCAGCGATTGGTGCAGGAAACGTTGAGAGTTAGTCTTTGTTGTAGTCTGTTTTCCAGGCCATACTTTCATTGGTATATAATAAATTTAACAGAGTGTTTAATTTATTGTGTAATCAAAGTATTGGCAAACGAATCCGAAACAAGTGTCATAATTTGCACATATTTAAGGAGAGGCAGAAAAAGACCGAGAATCAAAATAGGACACATTAACATTGGAAAAAAGCAGCAACTCTCCAGAAAATATTTTATTTAGCCAAGACAGGATCATTGAGAAAATGGCACTGTAGTTGGAAGAAATCAAACAGAGGGGCATAAATGTTTTTTAATGAGAAAATTTTAGAAAATATTTGAAAAGAAACAAAAAATTACATATTAATTAGAAAGAATGCGGAAATCGTTATTCATTATTTCATTGATCATCAATGAAAACGCGGTTTTTAATTTCCAATTTAAAGATTCTTTCCTTATTATAGGAGCGTTATCCGATTTACTTTGAATAATTCTCAGAACGAATACATATTTTTTTTTAGAATTAATTCCCTTCTCCAGCGTTCGTACATTTTTAGCAAATACCGCGGTTATATAGAAAAAAAATTAGCGAAGCTGTCACGTAATAAATAAATATTGATTATTATATTTCTCGTTAAATTACACTAATTGGTAGAGTTTTTATATATCAGATTATTGTAAGGAATTATTTAAAAATATATAAATTACTAGGATTCGAAACGTATAAATACAGAAATTAAATGTATATTTTCACGAACATTCTGACGGTTATATAAGTTTGTTTACAGATAAGTTTCCACAAACTGAAAAGCTGAGAATTAATTTATCTCTATGGAAGAGGCTAAACTGGCAACTGATATCTGAGGGATAGAACAAACAAAGTTGACTCACACTGTTCGTACCTGAAAGACTGCAGGTTTAGAGCCGAGTAAAAAAGGGAGACGAAAAATTATTCTGCGAACACAATAAAAAAATTCTGAGGATAAATAATGGAATCGTTACAGGATGGACAGAGTATCACATGTCAATAAACTGAAATAAAATAATTACTAAATTACTGGTGATTTGGTCGTGATTTTAGGTATAAATTGTTTTTAATAGAAGGCAGGGGCCTCGATGAATTATTTGAAAAAGTAAGAGTGCAGTAGTATCTCTAGTTGTTTTGGTAAACAAGTCCTCTTCGCCGAAATCACGTCATGACATCATCAATGGCGGTGACGGTAACAGGCGTATAGGACGCCACCGACGTCACCGTAAAGCGATTTTCTCCTCCGCTCAATCTACTTAGCTCGAGTGAGAGTGAAACGAAATCACCTTACCTTCGCCCGAGCTAATCTCTTTCTTCCGTAAATAGCCACTCCGCTCCGTTCCTCGCGGAAATGAGACGACGCTACGCCAGGTTCCGACACAAAGACGCCCGACGCCTCTATAGCGCAACACGTCCTACTTACAACGGTACTCGACAACTTGGCTATACACTAGGGGGAACTTAGAAATATATCGTATCTCACACTGATTACACATCGTCAATAATGTCGATGTGAATATTTGAGAAACTAGCCATAACATCTAGGAACGCAATAAAATCTTGAGAAAATTCTATCGTTCATTGGGGGATGTAATAAAAACTTGTAAGAATGGTTATTGAACAAAGTTGCACATTAATTATATGAACGTAATGAATAACCCAAATATGTGGGGTATCTTATATAGAAATTCAGACTACTGTTGGAAGAGGTGATACACACAGACAAATTCATTTTCCTTGCTGCTAAATCAAATTTCACCTAATTGTGTAAATAAAGCAATATAATTATATGATATAAGTTTAGTAAAACTGTAATAGTAATAGAAATAGAAAAATTGTTATATAGGCCTAACTCGAAACTGAGATTTTTGTTAAAGTAAGAGAATAAATCGCACATATTTAATGTGTTTTTACAATTTATTTTATATTGCTGCATTTATTAATGATTTTATACTTTCTTTATCATTACACGATCTTTATTCTCATATCATTTCAGATATTAGGCACTTTGTGCCAAGTCTGGCAGTGAGTTGCGGGTCGTCGTCTCACGACATTTAGGGTGTAATTTATATATCATAGATCTTTACTGTTCCGAAGACTACAAACACCGTTATTTACGTACAGCGGTTAGTATATTACATTTAATTCTTTTAAAAAATATTTTTTTATCTTTAATTATTCATCACAGAAAAATAATTTTCTGTAGATTCACTGTTATCCCTTTTATGAACAAATAAAATTCGTCATGTATTTCACATAAATTATAAACAAGATTCGGAATACATCACACAGTTTTTATACGAGTGAAATGAAGTACAACACACAAATGATCCTAGTTTTCTTGTACATTGCAACTAAATAATTAACATTAACTAATATTTTCAACAGAAATTTGTCAAACTAATTATCACACTACATGTGTTAGCTTCACGTAACGAGGACATATTAAGCCCTCTCAAAATCTGCGTTTCCCCTAAACAATTTTTCTTCTTATCTGCTGTCTATAAGTGACGCCACAAGGTATCTTTGAGTTATTATGCATCAAACAAAGCATAATTTCCACATTTGTTTTTTCGTCTTTATAACAAGTCAATAGGATCGGCACTACGAGAAGAAAAGTAGTTTTCTGTTCAAATTATTGAACGGTACTACGTTTCGGACTATGGTTTCTTCACAAAGGAAAACAGAACTTTTGACTACGAAACCACAAACCGGGTAATGTAAAATTTTAATAATTTATCCATGAATTGATGAGTATCAATTATCTGTACGTTATTTAAAATAAAAACCATACAAAATAAGCAGATGTATTAATTACAAACGAAAACAAAGCATTTTCAGAACGAGCTAACCCTCATCCGTGTGAACGTGGAGAAGTTTTGAAACATTCATGAAAGTTTAAATGTATCCACCTACCGCTTACACAATGTACAATGAATTAAGAGTCCTATTTATAAATGCTATGGTGATTGTAATATTGCGGGAAACGAAAGTAAGGCTTATCTGAAATTTTATTCTTCTACGGATTGGTGAAATCTTACTGGTTATTCAACTTTCCCTTATGAGGAATTATCAGAAACGAAGATATGAACGGCAACGATTGTATTTCGAGAAAGCAAGACGAGTAGAACAGCTGATTATTTCAACAATGTGCTTAAAGGGAGAAACTCAAAAATTAATTATCAAATTTCAAAGAAATTTCATATTTAAATTATATATAGTTTGCCGAATTTCAAGTCAACAGTAAGAGTTGAGTGGCAAGTCGAAACAAATTTGAATTTCAGGCTACGGATAACTACACAGTCTTTGGATTCATAACATTTTATTTGGGAGTATCATTGGAACTTACGTACAGCTATTTCACAATATTAATTACTAACTTAAAATATTTATAAGTATAAGCCGCGTGCTTTATCACTGTCGCTTCGATTAAAAGACTTGCGGCGATGCGCAGATATTTCTGATTGTGCAACTTCTGAAAAGAGACCCAAATTAAGCGTATAATCACGAACAGCGGGCAGCGAAAGTTCGTAACATTTCCCACGAAGTATTGTTCCCTACAGATTCGCTATGCGTAAGGCGGAGGGATCGTCTAGCTGCTGTATGAATAGGCGGAAAATTCTGATTTAATGGTACAACACAAAGGAACAGAGGAGTGCATTTCTTTTAATCCTTCTCCGTAATTCATATCGTGAAACTTAATGCTTTCCCCTTCAAAACCGGGTGAACAAAACGACTCGTCCTCTTACTTTCTGGCTGGAGGGGAGATTAATTCTCTCTCTCATTGGCAAAGAGTTATTGTACTCTTCCTTCTCTGAGCACGTTCAAAGTCATAATTACTTTCTTACGTCCACGGTCTGCGGCGGATGAGCGCGACATGCAATGAGCAGCATTATTCTGTCTTAATCGAAAGTTATTTCTAGCCATTTCCAAGTCTGGATAATCAGTCTTACGGCGACTACGGCATAACCTTTAATTCAGTCACCATCTATATTCTTCTTCTACGTTATTGATATTTATAAGTTCTCCCCATATTTGAAAGAGTCGCAGTTAAAACCTTGAAAATTTAGTTGAAATAATCTTTATTGATACACTGAAGCACTAGTCGGCCAGCTGCCTCCTAAACTGGTCGAGGCACGGAGAAGGGAATGCTGCGTCCCCACAGCAAACTCCTCTGCCGCTATCGGAAGGGCGTGGGACAAGTACCCAATGCACGACCTACCTGATGCAGGTTTTTCTAGGGTTTTCCCTGCATTTCCTTAGGCGAAAGTCGGGTAGGATCCTGAAACCATAGCCCGGGGGCCCTAGTAGCCCTTGACTACCTTCCTCTACCCTTTCCTCATCCCCCCTTTCAAATCCCTTCCTATGCTATTAAAGGGGAGTTGCCCAATGTGGATCACCCTCATGTAGCCTGTTTCCCTAAAAACAAAAAACAAAAAAAAACTGAAGCTCTACAAGAAAAACTGCTGGGCGGTCTATGAGAGATGTTCTGTAGTAGGCAGAACCTATCTGGAGAGACGGAGTGGGGCTACCTTTGGGGGAAGCCTTTTCCTCTCTCCGGATTTGAACTAAGGTTCCCGCAAGTCGAGGCACCTCTGCCTGTTTCGAGAGCTGTATGTCCCGAGAACGCAGACCTTGGGCATACGGTAAGCGTTGTTGGCTGTTACCATTGGAACAGTCGGTAGACTGCCTCATAAAGTGGCTGAGGTACGGAGAATGGAATGCTGCGTCCCCTCTCCCGCCAATCGGAAGGACGTGGGACAAGAACCAAATGCCCGAAATACCAGATGCAGGTTTTCTAGGGTTTCTCCTACAACACTTTTAAGCAAATTATGGGTATAATCCTTAAACTATAGCCCGGGGGCGCTAGTTAACCCTCGGATACGTTCCTCTACCCTTCCGCACCTCCCCCCTCTCTTTCAAATGACTTCCTACGCTATTAAAGGGGAGTTGCCTCCACGTGGATTACCCTCATGTAGCCTGTTACTATATAAAAAAAAACACTGAAGCACTGAGATTGGGAACATAGCAATATTTGGTTTTCTTCAGAACGTTTGCATTAAATTATATATTTGTAAAATTTAGATGTTGGACCACAAATAATTTATCAATTTACTTAGTGGTGTTTGGAATTATTTGCATGTTTAATCTATATAAATAAAATGTTAGCGTTTTAAACATAAAAACAACTGAACACATTTAATTTTTTGTCATAATTTTGTTTCTGCTTTATGAAGGTACAATATTATGTATATATATATATATATATATATATATATATATATATATATAAACTGATGTTCAAGTCAAACATGGCGGTTTTTGGAGGAAAGACTGAACTAAAATATCTTCTAGCCGAGCTGCTACGTCACTGGCCAAAGAAACACCAATCAAAAACCGTCACATGGACAGATTATTTCATGTATAACAGTTTTTAAGACGGAACTCAAAAAGTTCATTGGAATAGAATAACTAGGATTATGTAATAAATAATATAAATTTTAATAATAATTCTTATGGAAGGATCTAGACGACTGCTTAGCTTTTTTCCAAATGTCCCAGGCCTGTGAGGCTCTCAAAAATGATTTAGAAGTCTTAATTTCACTACTGCGGTTTAATAATCGGAGGTTTCTCCTGGTGTAATTCTTGTACAAAGTCTTCTCGGGTAGTCGATCTGGTTGAATGATCGAAAGTTCGTTTTAGATCCGGAGTCGAAAAGACATGCCACTCTTTGTTTAGAAACTTGAGGGGAATAATCGATGTCGGAGCCACTCACTTATAATGACGTCCGCTTTATTTCATCGAGCCGTGCGTAGTGCTTCAACTGAGAGATGGTTTGAACCGGAATTTCTAATTACAGGAAGCGGGTCAGGATATTGCTAGTGGTTCCTTTCAGTTTCCCTTTCCTCCGCTGCAACAGCTTTCCCGCTCGCCTTCTCTTATATCATTTACTTTGAACTTCCTCTGGTTTCTCCTGCGAATATCTGCAAGCTGCTACACTTGGCAGCGGTTCCCCTGCTCGCGTGCCAAAGACACCTCGATCCCAACACTCACGCCAAGTGCTCGTTCACAAATTGTACAAACACCTCTATTTGTCGTCATATTTTGACGTTTGCTCATCTCATTCAGCGGGTCTGCGTTCACGAAAAATTAGCGTAGCCTAAATACCATAGACTGATTATTTCGGAGTATTAGTGATGCATAAACATCTTATATTATTATGCGACTCATTATCTCTGTTAAATCCGCAATATACGTTTGGCGTGTATTCACTTCTACAATAATACGCGAACAGTTCACATCGCCGTCACGGGTGAACGCTGGGACCAGTCAACTCACATTTGTCAAATACCAGTGACATCAAGATAGGTGTTATTTTTAATAAGTGAACTTTTATCTTTATAGCGTTTTAGTCACTGCATTTTGAGAAATTAACTTTTAACTTTCTAAGACACAATTAACATAATTTTTGCTACTCTGCGTTCTAGATTGTTCCTGAAGCGTGAACATTCTGAAATTAAGTGCCTCGTTTGGTCCCAAGTTAACTGTGAAGTGGCCGTGTATAGCAAACATGTCGGCCATTTTAATTTAAATAACGATATAATGTTCCTCATATAAAATATTCTTAAAATAAACTTGACTGATTTTATATTTTTCAATGTTTTATTTATTAGTAAAATTCGTCTTAATCCATGATATAATTAATTATGTAACATTCTATAAAAATTCACTTTTTCTGGCCTATTCTAACAAAAATTATGATTTGTTGAATAATGCCTTAAATTAACTTCACTACATGATATTATTTACAAACACACGCCTTTAAACTATATGAAATGATATTTATGTTGTGCAGCATGGCAATTAAAATCAATTTTCAATTTATCTGTGGGGCGTGTAGCAGAGATTCGGGGTTACGTGCATTTGACACTCTGCCTTCTCGTACGACGTCCCTTGGCTCGGAATTTGGGTTCGCATCTCGTGCAAGACAGATACAGGAGTGTGACGTTTATTTCTTCCGAAAAACAATAGTTGTTAATTTTCGGAAACATATCAGGCCGTCAAATAGTAGTTCTTTCCTACCTCGAAGTGTATCACTTGGTAAAGACTCTTCCTATTCTATGAAAATGTAATTATAAATCAGATAATGTAACATTTTTGCAATATTACCTCAGAACTGAAATCCAACACTGAATCCAACACACATTTTATTTTGATGCTAAAATTTTACAAGCTGCTACGATTTTGCTCAGTCCTGAAGATTTCGAATTGCCGAACCAGAAATTTCCATTTCCCGCAGGTCAAGAATTCCATCTGGTATAGTAATGCCCTCGCCGGCGCCGCGACTAATTACTCTCCCAGAAGCGTAGCTACTTTTGCGAGATACAGAAGAGCTCAAAGTCTGCGGACCTCCTCCCAAGTTATTTCGGGGCGAAAGCTTTACGGTTATAGCCGCGTCATGCCGCGTGGAGCTCCTCTTAATGTTCTCGTGTACAATGAAGCTGTGTCAGTCATAACTTGTGCTCCAATTGGCCATAACGAGCGTTACTCCAACTCATTTCACTCACAACTATGTATGTTTGGCTTGTGAGATTAAAAATATTTTATCACGACATTAATAAGAATTCTCTATTATACATGGAATTAGTTGTACAGGATGGTTTATCCATTTAGTGTGCGACGTATAAAACAAACAGCTTGTAGGCGAAGAACTTTTGTATGAAGCTCTCAATAAAAAAATTCTCGTGCTTCCAATAAATTGCTTGTTAGAAATATACCATTATGTAAAGCTGCAAAATTTTGGTATTATCACATAATTTTCCTCAGACTCCACGTAACATATAGAAAAGATGCTAGAGGTTATTCGGAAACTACACAAACAATAACTACTAGATGATGTTTGATGAGTTTTTCTGAGGAAGTAAGAATTCGTGGCCCACAATGGGGTGCGAACTCAAGCAATTATAAAAACCAGACGTAACTGTATAATATTGTAAGCTACTTGTGTGACATTATATTTTCTTTCTGCCTTAACGATTCTCGGGATTTTTAAGAAAACCCTTGGCTACCTTCCTCTACCCTTCGCATCCCCCCCCCCTTTAAGATCCCTTCCTATGCTATTAAAGGGAAGTTGCCACCATTTTTATTACCCTCATGTAGCCTGTTACCCTAAAAAAAAAGACTTGAACTTTGAATGAGTCATGCTGCTTTATTTTTTGGTCCTGAGGAAAATGACACGGATTGCCACTTGGTTTTTTGATCGCGCGTAATTATTCGCATCTCGTTAGCTGTAATAACTTATTTTTTTAAAATTAACTATATATTTTATGGTAATTAAAAGGAAATAATTAAAAATTTGGACTCGAATTGTTAGCGGCAGAAAACACACAAGTTGCACACAAGAGCGGGCAATAATGCCACATATTTGGGGTATTATAGGCTGTAGGTTTTGCTAGAAGCGTTGTGTGCGCCAGTCGTCGTCAAAATATAGCGGAGTAAAGTCGTCGTGGTAAGATAGCTGTGAACGGTCAAAAGAAAAATATTCAGAAAGTGTCCAGATACATGTGGTATAACATCTAGAAAGGTTAGAAGAGTTTTGTTACAAGTTGCAGTCTGCGAGATAAATATTCAACGATAAACATTTTGAGTGCAGAGTCTAATTTATTTTATTCTCAAATGAGAATAATTCTTCGATTGTAAGAGACCAGGCCACTGCATTCAGCGTCTAATAATCTTCAGAACGAGCAAATAATATTTCTTTAACGAACGGAGAACCAACTTTTGTCAAACCAACAGTGTTTATTAGAATCAGTGATAAAAATGGCCTGTATATATATACAAATATATATATATATATATATATATATATATGTGTGTGTATATATATATATATATATATGTACACATATATATACACACACATACACACACACACACACACACACACACACATATATATATATATATATATATATATACACGAACGAGCCAAATTGCGCTGATTACCAGAGACAGTAAGTTACAATTTCACTAAATTCATATTTGTAAACTCTTAAGTGAAGGTAATTTATCGTCAGATTTCAGATATCGAATGTCGTTCAGAATTTAAAGTTAATATTTTACGTTTTTTTTGTTTGCATTGTAAATAATACAGTGATGAAGTATGTCCATAATAGCTTCATAAAAATTTAACTGTTAACAAATGGTTATTTTATTAGAGGCCCGGTAAACGAACCTAAAAAAGGATTAAATTATATTTTAAAATATTAGTTGATTTGATAATAATTTCTGTAAATTCATTTGATAATTTTGTAAAATTTAATTGTTCGTGCGTTAATAAATTAATTTGTTTTTCTATTTTAAAATCTTGTTTATTATTAAAATATCCTTTCATTTAAATTAATTAAAATGACGCATAAACGTGGTGATATAACTTTCATTAATTTGTGATTATTACAATATATATCAGAATTTTTTATCTTTTACAAGAATCATCACGTTATCGAGCTCGTGAGTAGTGATCACCCACAGAAACTGAACCAATAAACCGAATTGTTAGTAAGAAAACAGTTTTTGGTCAAATTACTCGCTCATCCCAGTTCGAGAAATTTACAGCTTCTAACTCGTTAGTTAATGAGAGAAATTTAAGTATGGTCGGTAAATAGTACATAATGTATATAATAACAGCATAAAACGAATGAATGAATCATAAATTATTAATAGGTTTACATTTTAGTAAACAAAATGATTCCTCTAGGATTTAAGTTTTCTGGCTTCAACATTTATTTTCGCAATGTTCTCCAGGTCCATTTCAAATTTGTCGATTATATGGCCTCTATTAAATACAATAAATTTATTCTCATTAATTTTTTATTCCAACTCTACGGTAAATATTTTGAACCAAGATGAAATGCGTTAAACACATTGCAGGATTTAGTTACAGGTTTTATGATGAAATCGTTATTTTAGGGCTTAAAGACAGCAAACAGTCCTTATCCTATATCAAACACGGTTTGCACTTTCAGAAAGATATTAAACTTTTTCTTGGAAGTGGTTTAAATAAAGGTTAAATTACCTCGGAGTGTATATTTTTTCCAACAACGTTTCGGTATTTATGCTTCCTGGGACCAACTGTTCGAGGTGTCACATGATATTATCGTCTAATGATTTCAACGTGTAGGGGCTTAGAAGACACGCAACTCCACCAACGATGTCCACCAAAACTGACAGAGCCGGTTCCTTGACAGAAGAGCCATCGAGCAAGATGACTCAGCACCACCGGAAGTAAACACCACTTTGGGGTTGTGGGGGTGTAGACAGACGGGGGAGTCTTGACAGCTCGGGAATAAGGCACAGCTGTTGGCAACACTGCTCGTCCTTGGGTGTGCTCCACGCAGCAGCAGTAAATAAGGCATTCTCTCGGGATAATGCTTTTCAGCAGTTACAGAGAAGCTATTCCGTACATAACTCGTTGACACGTAATATACTGACACGATAATACACAAATTCTATTTTCGAAAGAGTGAAAAATAAAAAATAATTATCAGATTAAAATTCACTAATTTAAATGATTTGGGTACTGTTTTGAAAATACAAATCGGGCTAGCTCGGGAAGGAAATGACATCTTTTGCGGGTAAGCATATGAATTATTCAAAAGTATGTTACAGTAAAATATTTTAATAATTAAATAATTGCCCAATGACAGAATTTCATTCTTCGTACTGTTAAATAGTGCAATATGTAATTGTATCTTTAGGATTGATAAAAATAAAAAAGTGATAAATTGAATTTAGTAGAATAAAATAAATAGAAATCATTATATTGAAGAGATGCAACTCAAGCATGGAGATATTTTCACTTTACCTGGTTCTCCACATGTACGGTATTTCTCACTTTCGTATATTAATGACGGAGGCCTGGGGTCATTTGCTAGACAGAAAAAATATTGACATTCTACAGACGACATTTTATAACGTTTGATACTTAAATGGTCATCATATACAATTAATGAAAATATTACAAATTAACGTCTATTATAATTATTCAATAATTTCATAAATATTAAACGGAGTTCGCATACAGATATCTTTATCTGGGGGTTTTTAAATCAAACAATAAAAATGTTTCGAACGCAATTAAATTTGTCGATCTTTTTCCTCAGATGTTTTTATGTAAACAATAATTTAGGAACCACCAAGACCAAAATCGACGAGTTTGATATTTTTGGAGATGTAACAAATATCTGAGAAAATTAAGGATAGGTAAATAAAATATTTTTTTTCCTGCGAAACATAATCTTAGGACTCCATCTGTCACGGAACACTAATTAAGGGGCCCTGAAACTGACGTTCCTATTTGGAGTTACCTCGCTCTTCCGTGGTTAGGTAATTCAGAAGACAGGCTCTCAATCTTCATTCCCATTATCAAGATTTAATGTCTCCCTGGGATTAAGTCTTAAAAACCGGTACAAGCAATGCATTTTTTCGATAATAGCGCACGAATTTTGGTTTATTCACAATCATCTTCGACCCTCCACAAACCCTTAACTCATTTTTGGAATCGACCTTCAAAAGTGCTTCAACTGAAAACACCACGTAGCAAATATTGCGAGGTGAGTAGTAGTCATTCGAGGAAAATAAAAATAATTAGGTTGAGACTAGTTGAGACTAGTAGACGGAATGGCAAAAATCAGCTTAAATTTTGTCACCGATATGTTTTATTAATATATTTTATTTGGCCACGTAAGTACAATCGCACGTTAGAATAGCCATTATACAATTTCCTTATGCATAATAATTGAAACCCAGGGCAGTGATTTAATTGAAATAATTTTTATGTTGTGATATTAGTGCCGGAAAGCATCTTCACATCAACCCAGTGGTCCGACAACTTCTGGAAAAGCGTCACCGTGCTAAAAGATTGAAAAGAAGTAAACCAGCGGAGTGAGTGAAGTGAACACAGAACCAGAAAAATCTAGAAGACCGCATTGTATAGAATATAGTCGTCATAAGATTTTTAGAAGTAAATTAATGGATAAAGACTAGTTTTAATGGCAGACACAAAGTTGCTTATAAGAAACAACAACAAAAAACGTTGGGATATAATTCATTTTTGAATGCATTTCAGCGTTAGAATTTGGCATTTTTTGTCATATTAATCTGTACTGACTATTCTAAAAACATTTTAAATCCAGCATAAGTATAAAATTGAGTAGAAAACAAATTCTACGAAGACAAGTACGCACCTGTATTGGTGATCGTTAACTGTGCAAAACCCATATTCTAATTCTTGATGTGGCATTATCATTTTATGATAAAATGTACATGTTACTTTCTATAGAGCAACTTACGTAGTAATGGCAAAGTCAACAAACTATAGGTTTGATGTTTGTGTGTTTCGTTATTTGACTCAGAGTGTGTATTGTATTGAAAATATATAATATATAATATTTGCGGATGAGCACATGACTGTACGACTTTTCTCTATCTGTAAGCTGTTGTTCAATATATAAGTATACACAAGAATTTTTCGTTTGTCAAGTATATTCCATTTTGTGTAGAATTTTAATGTCCATCTATATTTCGAGCGCTTAGTAAAAGCAAAAAATTTATCAGAAATAATAGACGAGAAATAAAAATATATCTTGTTGGCGTCATTTACTATCATTTTAATACACGTGACCTGAACCAGGAGAGTAGCTCATCGTAGCAGACAGTTGTCAGGAATTTCAGAAGAATCTGGTGGCATCTATAAGTTAGGCGAAATATATTCTTCATTTTTAGAAGATGACCGTGTCCCATTCAAAGCACCCACCAAATTATCCGACGTAAACATTTACGATCCCGATATTCATTTTGCATGAGGGAAACAAAGACCCTAATGGGTTACTTTGCTCAGCTTGACGGTGACCAAGATTAATTGCCTTCACAGAAGGCAAGTGCGTTAAGAAAATACACTGATTGAGTTTTCAGAATGTGGTAGGCAGCACGAACGTGTAAAAACAGAAAAATTTATATATTTAACGAGTACCATAAAGGTATAAATATCAGGACAGAGACTAACAGTTTGGTTCGTGATAGAGAGATAAGCACTAGAGGAGCTTCTTGCTGTCAGCAGATGGCTGATAGACAGTACAGCTCAGTTCGTGGTAGAGAGATGTAATACAGTTCACTTCGCGGTAGATAGAGATGTAAGAGGGACATGAACAGAGATGATTGATCAGAGTTCAAAGATCAGAGTTAACACCGTTGGGAGGTTAGCCAAGGATTAGGAGGATTCTGCTGTTGGCGATTCAATCGAGGGCAGATTGGTGGGTCCGGGCTTCCGAAGGATTTCGCCTAATCACCCCGACAGAGCCAGCTTCAACGATGGATTCATCAATCGATCGCCAACTCCTTGGAACTCCAATTGCGTCCACAAATCACTCCAGATAGATAGATAGATAGATAGATAGATCTATCTATTCTATCTAGATAGATAGATCTATCTATTCTGCTGTTGGCGATTCAATCGAGGGCAGATTGGTGGGTCCGGGCTTCCGAAGGATTTCGCCTAATCACCCCGACAGAGCCAGCTTCAACGATGGATTCATCAATCGACCGCCAACTCCTTGGAACTTCAATTACGTCCACAAATCACTCCACTGCTTGATGTCAGAAAGATTAAAAAATTGTGGCTCGCATCCAAAGGTCAAAGTTTTGCCAGTATAGTTTGTTGACTGATTAACATGAGATTTCGTCAAGGAAGTCTATGAGAGCATTCTCTCGCAGGTGAACGCTACCAGTGAGGTCTGGAAGAAGGGGGAAGCTACCTTTTGGGATACATTCTCTTCTATCTGGTTTTTTGAACTAAGGCTCCCAAAAGCCGAGGTACCTCGGCCTGTTTTAAGAGGTGTATGTTCCGGGGTCGTAGACCTTGGGCATACGGTAAGGGTTGTTCGCTATTCCGATTGGAATAGTCGGCCAGCTGCCTCCTAAACTGGTCAAGGCACGGAGAGGGGTACGCTGCGTCCCCACATCAAACCCCTACAGCAATTTAAGGCGAATTCCCTGGTAATATCCTTAAACTATAGTCCGGGGGTCCTAGTTAACTCCTGCCTACCTTGCTCTAACCCTCCGCATCCACCCTGTCAATCCCTTTGCTAGGCTAGAAGAGGGGATTTGCCACTATGATGATTACCCTATATATTTATAACCTCCCTACAGCTTCTTCTTCTAACATTAGGTTTCAAGAGTTAAACGTATTAGTTTTGATTTTAATCCTCTAGATTGTTTAATTGTATACATGTTTATTATCAATTCAGTGTTAAATGTTTTAATTAATTTCTTTTGTTCATTTTTATACATATACTTTTAGTTTTTTTTCTATTCATATCATAACATCTCAATTGTAATTTATTGTAGCAGTAAAGGCAAGTATTATTTGCGCGAAAAATTTCCGAGTCATTCTCAAAAAATATCGCACCAAAACTAACCGCTGGTATATAGCCAAGTAGTGGACGATAAACAAAAATTGAAATCCGCTAATGCAAAAAAAAAAAGGAATGCTTGCTGGGCACACCACGTTTATTGACCTCAGAATTTTAGAGGGAAAAAAAATTAAATAGGTATTAGTCAGAATTACTAAAACGCGGAGCATGTGGATATTAGATGTGGGTTATCAAACAGTTCTTCATAAGAGGAAAATGGTTTCAGGAGAATAATAGATAAATCGACGTTATAATTATGGCAAATCAAATTTAAAATAACCTCCATGTTACTCTTCATATGAATATACTGAAATAAAAATAAGATGAATATCCTTCTAAGACGCTTTCGATTCTTGATTGCAATTAATTGACTGCATTTTTTTCGCGTAGCGTCATTCTCAGTTCTTTAATGATGAAGCAAATAGAATATGCAAATCTTCAAACATATACTCAGTAGAAGTATACACATTGAATATCTGGATATCAGTATTTTTATGTCTCCTTCCATCTCTATTGTTAATGCTCCCAATTCAATTTGCTTGGAAAGGAACGCCCATATATTTATAGATTTGAGTTCCTCAGCCCGCGAATTTGTATCAGCGAGCCAATGCACGTGCGAGAATTGTCAGGCAGGTACCGTGTACAGTGCGTGGTCCAGGTCGGATGCTGCGATGGCGTGACTCACGCCGTCAAGGTCACCCCAGAGAACAGGTGAACTGCCGTTCAAGGCCGCTCTTCAGAAGCCGTCGCTGAGGTCGTGGGTTCCACTCCGCTGGAGACCGCTAGCGTTGTTTTCGGGAACGGCGGAAGCGAAATGGCCGGTTAGCCACGTGGAAACGCCAACTCTGTAGAACAAGGCCGTTCGCGAAGATGTTTCTCTACCTCAAACCAGTGCAAGTGCATGGTCATTACTGTCTCTGGACAACTCGCATATTACACTTTCTCACCTAAATGTTAATTGTAGGGACAATGTGTGGTGCAATAAAATTACATAAATTTAAACTAATCTGCTTGCACCAGACAACTATTTACTAATTTTATCTACTTTTACCCTTGCATTGACCATCGAGATGACGAAGCTGCTGTCCGAAAGTTCATCACACGATTTTTCTATTGGGAAAATTCTAGTCAATCCGTAATGTTTAAATAACTGAAAGTTTGCAAAACAAAAGAACAGGATATGAGAAATTATTGGAAGAGTTTTGCAGGTTACGGATCTTCTCACCGTCGACAAATGAAGTTGGCCGAAATCGTATGTTTCGGAAGTGGACTTTGATATAAAATGTAAGAGTAAGTTCGTTTCCATTATAGGTTGTTTCTCTAACAGTATATGCCCGTATCTTTTGCCTACGACGAACTAAAGGAGGGACAAATGACGCCATGATAGCGACCGACTATTTTTTTTATATGATCAATTTTATAGTTAGTATACCAATAAGCGTGTAAACGCTTCTCATAAGTAAATAAAGTGAGTGGATCGTACATAACAACTGAAACTTGTATAATAAAATATCATTTAACTCGTCAATAAAATTAGTCTACAAATACTATAAAATAGATTACTTTAGTTTCTTCAATTTCTTGAAAACTCTATCATAATGTTGCCGAATATTTGCGAATTAGAACCTGTACAGTTATGTACTACTTTATTAAATTTTATTATATTGTAATTTAATTATTATGAATGACCTCTTAATCGTAAATCTTTGAACAAAGTAAACTATAGTAAAATGATGGGAAATAATGAAAGAGGGAGAGAGATACTCGAGAAAAATGTGACAGAAAACCCACAAGCCAATTGTTGTGTAGCAAACTCACTGGTTTACTATTCAACGGCTCACGCACGCTCTGTCTCTCTCGCTCTCTATAACCAGGTAGTCTCACAACTAACTTCTTAGGCGTTCCCCAGCTTAGTCACTAAGTATCCAACGCGCGTAAGGACGTTTCACTTCAAATAGTTCAATAACTGTATCGTAAAGATTTATGTATAATTGAAAGTACTTCTTACTTGCAAGATCACTTATAGTGTAAATTATACTACACGGTGTTACGTAGTATTTATATCAAATGTATTTTGTTAATTTTTCATATTTTTTATCATATAGTAAGTCGTCAGAAAAATTGGTTCAATTTAATCTATTTCATTTATTATTATGCTTTATCAATAATAAAATATTTTAGGTTACGAGATAAGCATTATCACCCAAATAAAATGTGTTACGTAGCCTTTGAACAAGTGACAGTCGTTTGTCGGCGTTTCAGCCGGCATTTCACTTGTAATCCTCGGGTCTTCTCAACGCTGGCCTGAGACAATCATATACGCTTTAAGCGGCTTTTATATGGCCGGTTGGGCAGTAAAGCTGTCAGGGAGTTAAACTCTCCGGCTAAAATTTGCGACAACGCGTTTAGTAAATGACGCAGATATATTTTCCGGATCCGACGAATAAAAGTCAAACTTACGAATCGACCTATATTTTTCGCAGATAATTACGCACGAAACTTTGGAGTATTCACCAATAAATAATGTGCCTGTATAGTCCAACTGACATTGGTTGACCATAGAAAATGTTTACTTTGAGACAAGTACGTTGTCCTTGTATGAATATGTAGGTTTCTCTTCCCTGTATTCGTTCCTGGCACCGGACGCTCTGGGAGGGCCTTGCGAGAGAGAACACTCTGACAAACCTGTTCCACGACCTCAACATCTGCCATTGTGGGGTTACTTCAACACGAAATATCACACCACGGAATCGATGAATTCATCGAAGACATGTTTCTACTAAACTGCTATTTGCGTACACATAAATTCAAGACGTAAAACGTAATTATCGTGTTTTCTTTACAAATGATATAATTATGAAATCATTAAAAATATATAGGTTAAAATATAAATTTCCGCTTCAGCGGAAGTTATTTGATTTATTCAAAACTCGTTCTTTTATACACAGGATTTATTTAATAGAGAAGTGTGAATGCTTTGAAGATATTTCATGACTACAGTATGTTTGAAAAATAATTATCTTAAAATTTCGTGAACAAATAGAAAATTTCGCAAGGTTTTCTCAGTGGGATTTCTGTGTCATTTTCATAATGAGTGAGGCTGTAAACTATTAAATACAGCTTGGACTTTAAAAACGTCATTGGAAGCAAAAGAAGAAATTCCACGAATTTTTAGACGAAACAGAGATCCTGAAGTACGTAATTCGCGTTAGATGTTTTGTGTCGATAAAATTATACCCGAAACATCATTAACTACTATACTTTTAATATATATATATTTCAATATTATTAAGACTGATTTAAATTAATTTTCTACAGTTTATTTGTGACCGAAGTGTATAATGAACGAATAGCATTTACTTATTAAGTGAATAACTTTTACTCTCTGCGACTATATATATTGGATTTGTAGTCAAAGAAACTTGCGTCATCATAAGCCAAAATAATTACTGTTTTTAAGTTGAAACCTTTATGCTTTAACATTTTATTACGTCCTTATATAGACGTAATCAAGAAAATACTCTCCAGAATGAGTTGTTAATGGCAAAATAGATCGCAATTATTAATCAACAACGCCAAAAAATTAATCTAATAACCGTGTATGTACCGGTTTAGTTAAAATTTAATTTTTCGGTCGTTGATCCTTAACATTTTCGGTCTATTTTGTCGGTAACAAAGGAACAACAGCTAAAAACAAGAAGGGTTCAACTTAAAAATATATTAACATGTATAATATGGCCAATTATAGACTCCTTGAACTGTAATTGGCCATATTATAAATGTGAATATTAACAGACATTTATACTTTATTATTAAAAACTATATATTGGCTTATGATGACCCATACTGAGAGCTTATTCGACCAAAAGGCTCATTACGAAAGTATAAGAGATTTTACTCACATTGACTGATTAAAACCCGGTGTCACGATTATTAATTAGTATAGTAATGTAACTAGAATACTTGGAAATGTACGTGTATATATTAAAAAATATTTCAGTAATTTACCCTAAATAAATTTTCTGTAGATTTTTTCTATACGAGAATTGCTGAAATTTTGAACACCAATCCTAAAGTGTTTTAATACTATCTCAAATATATATTAACTTTGTTTTACTTACCAGGCACGAGACTCGGCTGCGTATATCCTGAAACAAACAAAAAAAAAGGTTTAAAAAATAATCATTAAATCGGATAGTTTATATGCTATACAAGGCAACGAACTAAATTTGGAAAAATATATTTATCATTTAAAGACGTTCCCGTTTACAAAATGACTACTTCGGAGGTGAACGTGGAAAAATAAATCATGAGTACAAATTATCTTGACACGTCATTGAAAGCCAAATACAATTTTCATAGACTAAAAAGGGGCCGGTTTATATATGTTTACATTTACACAAATATATTTATTTATTGTTAAATAACCACTCTGTCGCCGTGCATAGAGCGCTGTGGTCAGGAGGGCGCTGCTAAAATAATCGGATTCGATGACACCGGGGTTATTTGTGCGCTGTCAACCTGATTCTATTCCCGTCACATCAAATACGCCCCGATTTTAAAAGCGTACATAACAAATCGCTTCTCGCGTGAAAGTTTGTTTAGTCTGGGCGCCAATGGATATGCGTGAATAACCACTCACCTCCAGTGTGATCAAAACTAAATATATCGTTAGTTACTGGTAGTTTTTCTCACTTAAAGTTAGGAATAGGTGTTAAGTTACCGCGGAACCATGTATAATGTTTCTTTAAGGCCTAAAAGAGGTTTCATCTTATTTCTAGGCACCAAAAAGATAGAAACCTAACAAAAGCCGTATCTATGCATAGATAATTTTTAAGTGTTGCGGCCTCGGTTATTCTTTCTCTTTATACTTTGATCAACTAGTAATACACTTGAGTTCGCAGAAGGAAATTACCTACAGAAAAAACTTCAGTCACCGTAAGCAAACGTCTGCCTCACGACACATCAGAGGGCATTCGCGTTGTATTCATTGGACACAAAGCGGTAAAAGAATCAGACACTGAATTTCGTAACGTCCATTTGGCCGTGGCCACGGCTGCAACCTATTTTAAGTTTATATTTTATTCGGCTCTATCAGCATTAACCGAAAACATATCGTCAGAAAACATTGACTACACAAGCGGCAGGAAATAAAATAATTTCATTGAGCAAGTTAGTGAGCACAAGTACGTCACCTGAAGAAAAACAACAGAAAATTATTTTGAGTTTTAAAAGGCCGACCCTATGGAGACAGAGCTTCAAATTGGTTGTGAAAGAAAAGCAGAGATGATAAATTGAGAAGAAACGACCGCCGAGAAAATATGGGATGATAGAGATGCATGAGTGATGTATGAGTTACAGAGAGATGCATAAGGCCTAAGGTGTGAGGAAGAGGAATGGGTTGGGGGGTGGCAGGGAGGGAGGGAGCGAGAGAGAAGATACATCAAAGAAGTTCATGGAGAGGTGGATTGTACAGGGACAACCATATTTATGATTTCAGCCAACTAATTTAACTACCCCCGAGAAAACCATTTAAACATTCACCTGGGGAGTCAAGAGTTCAACGCAGGGAAGAAAGACGTACCTGTAGGTCAGCCCGCGCAAGCCAATCAAGCAAGCTAAACATAAAAGGCAACTTAAATCGTGTTTAAGTATATATTTTTTCCCAGTAAATACATTAACGGAATAAGTAAAAAAAAATCTAAGCAGAGTCTCCACTGCATGGCTCAAAATCCCCTGATGAGACTCATATTTCTGTATTCGTAATCATTAAATTATATTATTAAATAACCAAAATTAGCATTTTGTTAAATCTCAATTATTTATAATTTTTTACGTATTCCCAACGAGTTTCAACTAAATTACGGAACGAAAATTTTGATATGCGAGTCTGCATGTCTCATATCTGCGACTGATATATCGAAATAAAGAGTAATTTTTTGTAGTGAACGTCCATGGAGCATCCTCAAGATACCTCGCTACTCTATTTTTCGCATAGTGTCCATTTATGCAAATATTTCTTCTAGAAATATAATTCCTAATTCAAATTAAAAAATTCATTACTACTGACGGAAAATTTTATTTTAATGTTACTATATTTAATAATTACATTATTCTATTGTATTTTTAATCGGAACGTAAAACCAGCAGACGAGAAGGATATTTAATATGCACGTCCATTAATTCTCTGCGTTTCACATTAATAGCGGAATCTCCGACGTTGTATTTCTATTGTCGTTGCACACTCGCTGCCTCTCGAAGAAGAGTGAAAGCCGAGTCTTTGGATTTTGACGTTTAGAAGTTTCACAGTTTAATCTGTGTATTACAGGCATCAAGCTTTTGTCATTAACACAGTACTCCGAAATTAATTTAAATGAATAGCTTCGCCTCGTCCATTCTATGGCAATGAATAGGACGTAACAAGTCGCCATGTCAAAAAGAACATTTCATAAAGGGACGGCACGGGTAACAAAGAGATTGAAATCGGAGAAAATCAGGCACAATTAACAGGTATGTGAAACTACAACTTCCTGCTGTTTTAAAACGTTTAAGTTTCGTCTTATGTTTCAAAGTGAAATTAACGAGTATCGCTTCATAGCTAAACCACGATTACAACGAATTTAGGAACTTTCCCGTTTCCAATGCAACTTCCATAGTCTTATCCACAGAGAGGACGGTCTTGTTAATTAAAACAAACTCTTCCTCAAACAAGACATTAATTAAGATGCTCAGGAAATGAATACCAGAAGACACACACAGTGATGAATTAATTAAAAACATTACTGTACTATTAAACAAGCTCCAACTGTTTACAAAGCATAAAATAATAAAATATGGCTAAAATGCCAAATAAATTTATTCGTTGGATTAATTGAAATTTACATTAAAAGTTTAGTTTACAAGAAACTGGCAAACGGTTTGCTGAATGTTTTCTATAAAACTCGATAACAAGAAATTAGAGAAATAAAAAATATAAATGAGTGATATACAACACCCGAAGAGGTACCAATTATATATAAGAAACATTTACTTTAATTGTTTTATCTTAAATTTCGATTTATTAACTTTTCACGTAGTTTTTAATTAATTCAATCAATAAATTTATTCTGGCTGTTTTTCCCAATATTTTAACATTTACTTTCTGCATAATTTCAAAAGACGTTTATAGCTATGTATTAGTCAAATGTCAGAATGAATCTGTGTCATTGAGGAATTTGGAAGGAAGCGTCGACTGAAAATTATGGCGAACAATAGCAGAAAAATACGCAATTTCTGTTATCTGAGGTAAAATTCTCTACATAAATTATTTTCTCCCACCTTTAGGATTAACATGAAGCAGTCCACTTTCCTGAAATTTATACGCACTCCATTGGTTTCACTTCACTATTTGTTTCGTTACCCGTCGTTTAAACAGTCAAATAGATGTTTTAGTATTTAAAAATTATGGTATTAAAATTATTGAAAATGAATTTTACTTGAATATTTTAAGTATACATAGATAAGAATAGGTTAATAATAATAATATAACCAAAATGTAAAATAAACCTAAAGCCAAATTATTAGTTGGGATTAAATTTGTAAAATTTTAATTATTATATAATGGTCAACAGTCAGAATATTTATTTAGAATCAGAAAAAAATAGTACAAAATTCAAAATACAACGTGACGTTTCTTCCCTTTGTTTGAGTCCCTCTTCAGTTGTAATCTAAAATTATTTGAAAGCATAATGAAAAAACAAAAAAATGACTGAATCCCAAACAAATACATTAATTAAGTATAAAATGTTTCCTTATATTATTAAAGAAACAATTTAAATATGTTTTTAAATGTTTACATTTCAATAAACAATTTAAGTAAGAAAATGGAACTCTTCTATCAACATCCATGGCCGAAATGAGAGTATACAATGACAATCATACTCGTCTAAGAGCTTATAGTGCATAACTGAATCTTTTACGCACAATAATTAAACATTCAAAAAATATGATTTTAAACATAACAAAAAAAATGGAATTTCAATCTTTAAATAATCAATTATTTAAATTTACGTCAGACCTAACGGGAAATAATTGCTCTCCTCAACTAAGATTTTTCATAATTCCAATCTATTTTACGATTATTCAACTATACATGTTTGGTCAGAATATATTAATTTTCTAATTATTGTTTTAGATTAAAAAATATTCTTTAATTCTAGTTTTGAAGCGTTCGTTTTGTCTGGCCTACATAACATGCGATACAATCCAATCATTCAATTTTGCTTACTACGTTACGTTTCTCAAAATTCTGAAATATATCTTTTGAAATTTTAACATCATTAAAATTATTATATGTTTGAAATATTATACTAACACTATAATTAGCAAAAATGTTGATCAATTTAATTTGTACGTTTTTTTAGAAATGGTATAACAATGTAGCCCATACGTTTTTTTATTATTTTTGGTGGTCAGTGAAATATATTAATATAATATAGTTTAACCTACCTACTTCGTATATGTTTATTAGTGAGACAATGGTGGGGGGGGGTAAAATTTTGAAG
Source organism: Zhengitettix transpicula (assembly GCA_037074705.1). NCBI lineage: Eukaryota > Metazoa > Arthropoda > Insecta > Orthoptera > Tetrigidae > Zhengitettix > Zhengitettix transpicula. Next base: position 44,212,070 of record CM073593.1, on the reverse strand, counting down.
AGAGAATATTAATAATTGTTAAAATTATCCTTGCGGAATTTGCGGTTAGATTTCTCTTTTATGTTGGACCCGTTGATTCAAATAAAAATATATATTTTAAAATCTTTATGCCACATTATTCACGCAGAAGATTCTCACATTTATTCTGTGGTCTCCGGCTGCTGCTTCACGATTCTACCATTGATGACTGGGCAACATCTACTACGTTTAACTAACTTCATAAAATTATATTTTAATCTGACAATTTCCTCCTCTACACAAAGCCTTACAACTAAATATACTCAAATCACAGAGTCCATTGTAGATCTTGCTACTTACTATTACATGATACAGTGTTTTTCATAATAGAAATATTTTTACTAGTGGAAACAAACGGAGGCTTTCATTGTCACTGATTGTATAACAATAGTAGAACAGTAATAATTTTTCAAAGTTGTACAATCAAGTGACCGAGTTTATTAAGCATATAAACGGAACTCTTACGAGAACACTGGATATCCAGGAAGAGTTTCAAGCTTGTTCCAGACTGTGCACGGTCGAGCAAATTCATGGACCGGCCTTGCTGTCTCGTTACTTTTTATTTAGTTGTAATTCGTTCCGGTTCTAATTACGCTGACCATGAAACATCTAACGAACTCTCCAGTCCGCATCCGCGAATGTAACCGGTTACTGATAAACATTAAACCAGAGTGTGGCGCCTTTTCGGAAAAAATACTAAGTTGCTTTTCTGAACCAACTCTATTGTTAAAATATTATTCTAGATTTTTAATTTATTCTAGATTTTTAATTTATTCTAGATACAAAATTTAATAATCATAATTATAATCCGCTTGATTTGTTTAACATTTATTCAGAGTATTTAAAATTCAGTTTTATGTCGTCTGACACGGTGCACAATTTTGTGTTCTTTCGTAATGATTATGCATACATTTGTCACATTTAAAATAATTGTTGAAGCTATCGCACACAAAAAAAATTTCACGTTCATAAAAAGCGAAGCAATGAAACGTAGTATCGTCTTGTGGTGTTCTTCCTATCCCTTAAGTATAATAAATGATCTGGGGAGACATGGTGGCGGTGAGGCTCTGCTGAACGTTATGACAAAATGATGTTCATAACTATAAATGGATTTACATCGTCTCTATAATCGATATTATTCCTTCAGTATGATAATCATTCAAGCTTAGTACATTTTATTCGTCTATAATTTATTGCCTGTCAAATTATTTCTAGAATTATAATTTATCTGTCGCATCACCTGCCATTAAACTGTTAAAGTCACCCCAGTCATTCGATATCCTTCCGTCGTTTTGAGATGACGTTTGTAAATATTTTCCTCCATTCACATGCACAGGTCCCCTTTAAGCGGCATGCCGTGTAGATAGAAACACGCGCGTTCCAGTCTCCGCCTTTTAATAGCAGCACGATAAGACACCCAACAGCTGCAGGCATCAAACAAATACCCTCCTTTTTTCTTTCTTCTACGCTCCACTGAGGCGGCACTACTCTGCCGCTGTTAATTCTCATTCCCTATTTTAAAAATGATAAAGGCGAAGATGAACGAATAAAAAAAGCTTATTTTATGCAGAGGAGCTGGTACGACAAGATTAGAGTTCCTTAGAATAATATGGTGTGTAAAAGACCGGAGGAAGGTACTTGAGTTTTAATTAATTTTTATATCAGTGTAAAGCAATCAACTGAATTATTTAAACGGTTCGTCGTGGAAACCAATGTTGAAATTTGTCTAAGCGAGGACTGACTAACTGCAAACTGACTAATAATAATTTCGAAGCAGAAATACTTGCACTTTGCATTAGGTTTACTTTAAGCATGAAAACAGAGTTCAATTTTAATAATAAATAATGTGATTTACTATTAATTACTGACAAAATTGATCGTACCATTTGAAAAATATTGAAGTCCCTAAACAACTAATTCCTAACATGTGCTAAGAACGATGATTAACAATGACCGGATGACTATAAAATTGAGAAACTTTGTATAGATAAATTGAAATAATTCTACCAGGAAAATTATTTTTCTTTCTAGAGAAGAAAATATAATTGTAAAAAGGTTTCTGAAAATATAAGGCGGAAAACGTATCATAATCATTACGTCCACCAAAGTACGAGATCAGATTTTAGTTTTCAAGGCAATTAGTAATAAAACTTGCTGTGTAAGCAAAAAGGTAGTAATTAAAACGTAGTTTGAGCCGCAAACAATTTTATTTAGGATAACAGGCTACATTTGAGGGTAATCCACATTGTGGCAACTCCCCTTTAATAGCATAGAAAGGGATTTGAAAGGGGGGGGATGCGGAATGGTAGAGGAAGGTAGACAAGGGTTAACTACGGCCCCCGGGCTATGGTTTAAGGATCCTACCCGGCAATTCGCCTAAAAGTGATGCAGGGAAAACCCTAGAAAAACCTGCATCAGGTAGGTCGGGCATTGGGTATTTGTCCCACGCCCTTCTGATAGCGGAAGAAGAGTTTGATGTGAGGACTCAGCATTCCCTTCTCCGTACCTCGACCAGTTTAGGAGGCAGCTGGCCGACTGTTCCAAGGGTAACTCCGAACAGCTCTTACCGTATGCCCAATTTCTGTGACCCAGGAACATACACCTCTCAAAACAAACCGAGGTGCCTCGATTTGTGGGAACCTTAGATCAAAAAAACCAGACAGGTGTGAAGGCATCCCCAAAGTTAGCCTCAGCCGGTGCTAAAAGGTTTCAATACTTTGGGAGATGAGAGGTTATTAAGCCAAAATTAGCTAAATAGTTGAAGGAAACAATAATTGAAAGGTTACAAAACTGTTAAAAATATTTTTACGAAAACTAGATGACCGATAAAAATTGCCAACTTGTATATTTTTGAGAAGGAAAATTGAATATAAAAAAGCCAGGGGCCGAAAATTGAAGACATCTGTTATTAAGAGAGACGGAGGACTGTATTCAGGCAGTAGAAGTGTAAAGGTGATATCTACACATCATCACAGACGCCAACGACGGTTTGTGGAGACGACGTCAACGACCGCAGGCGCTGTCCCAATTTGATGCTGACGTATTCCTTTCTGTGACTTTGAAACAAACGTTAATTTTGATTATAAAATAAACGTAGCATGTCCGCGATGTGAACTCAATTTTCATTTCTCAGGTTATCCAACGCACGGAAGAAATTAAATACAAAACATCTATCTATGAATATAGACACATTAAGAATGACAATTCATTGGAAGAAAAAATTATTTAAAAGAATTCAAATACAGAATTTAATATTATAACATCATTGCTTATATGCAGTATTATTTATCTATATGAAAATATTTTTCATACCGTTCTATGTTCTTATTAATTTGTGCGCTTTTCAAAATATTTTTTAATGATCTATTCATGTATTTAGGCTATGATTGTAATTTTTATCATCTTTTATTTGTCCTATTTCCTCAGCTCAGAAACTAAATAATCTAACTAAGTCTTCAAACATATGTGAAAACACAAATTGTTGCTTTTCTAACCATAACATTAAAAACTGCGGAATTTACAAAAAAATATGTCCGCTAACGTTAAATTACGCGGTGGGTGGAAGTTAAACTCGTCTATTAGTTTAAAAAATAAATTAGGGCCCTACTTGTGTGTGGTGGTAGGAGGATTCAACAACAATTCGTATTATACAGATATTATTAATTAAATAGTACTTCATGGTTTATGCACCACTGCCTGTCAAGACATAGAAGTGGTGATAATACAAGGATACAAAGACGTAATTTCAAGGAAAATTCATGTTTCGTTTTACCCGATAATGAAAGGAAATTATTTTCTCCATTCTCCACTTTCCCACACGCCGGAGTTTTCTGTTCTTACAAGCGGCCCTTTCGATACTCGGTTGTTTTATTCATCCAGACGTGACCTACCACCGGATAAAGGATGCTGTGTGAGAGCCAGGAGGCGATCTGCGGAGTTCAGTTCTCACGATCCACTTCGCAGCTGACCCTTGGTGGTGGCCGACAGTGATCGCAGAATAGTTATTAAATCAGCAGGCAACGGGGTCTCGCGACAGTCAGAAGCTCGCTTTGTTTCCACGCTTCACAACTTTCCCTGCAAAGAGCTCTCCAGAGTGACCTTAATACCCCGATCCATTGTCCGCTGTGACCCGAGACGCCCACACAAAGAGCGCCGCTCTAGTATTTACGCCAGCATCTTCCAGCCACTGGAACTGTCCGAAAACTGTCACATCGCCTTTAAGAGAGATCCAAGCAGACTTTCACGTAAACTTTTTTCCCGCAACTCCGCTGACAACACAAAAGTTTTGAGAAAAAGGAAATATGTAAAGAATGTTTTGGCATCATAAGGATGTTTTAGTGATTTATAAACTTAATTTTTTGAGTTCCGTCCAGATGTACAGATTAAAGGCCGTGCGATACGCGGACAACCTCCCCTTATTCTTCCGGCCCCTTCCACAATCCTGACCGATGAGCGAGCAGGTTTGAAGATTCGGAACAGAAACTTTATACCAGAATCAGTCTTGGTTTAAACATTACGTGAATGTTAAACAAGTTTAATGTCTAAAATTTCTGAAACTTATTTTTTTTTAGGGCAACAGGCTACATGAGGGTGATTCACATTGGGCAACTCCCCTTTAATAGCATAGGAAGGCATTAGAAACGGGGGATGCGGAAGGGTAGAGGAAGGTAGCCAAGGGTTAACTAGGGCCCCCGGGCTATATTTTAAGGATCCTACCCGGCATTCGCCTAAAGAAATGCAGGGAAAACCTTAGAAAAACCTGCATCGGGTAGGTCGGGCATTGGGTACTTGTCCCACGCCCTTCCGATGACGGGAGAGGGGTTTGCTGTGGGGACGCAGCTTACCCCTCGCCATGCCTTGGCCAGTTTAGGAGGCAGCTGGCCGACTATTCCAATAGGAATAGCGGACAACTCTTGCCGTATGCCCAAGGTCTGCGACCACGGAACATACACCTCTCAAAACAGGCCGAGGTGCCTCGGCATGTGGGAACCTTAGTTCAAAAAAAACCAGAGAGATGTGAGAGCATCCCCAAACTTATCTGGATTTTTTTTTTTTTTTTTTTTTTTTTTTTTTTTTTTTTTTAGGGCAACAGGCTACATGAGGGTGATCCACATTGGGCAACTCCCCTTTAATAGCATAGGAAGGGATTAGAAAGGGGGGATGCGGAAGGGTAGAGGAAGATAGCCAAGGGTTGACTAGGGCCCCCGGGCTATGGTTTAAGGATCCTACCGGCATTCGCCTAAAGAAATGCAGGGAAAACCCTAGAAAAACCTGCATCGGGTAGGTCGGGCATTGGGTACTTGTCCCACGCCCTTCCGATAGCGGGAGAGGAGTTTGCTGTGGGGACGCAGCATTCCCTTCTCCGTGCCTCGACCAGTTTAGGAGGCAGCTGGCCGACTATTCCAATAGGAATAGCGGACAACTCTTGCCGTATGCCCAAGGTCTGCGACCCCGGAACATACACCTCTCAAAACAGACCCAGGTGCCTCGGCATGTGGGAACCTTAGTTCAAAAAAACCAGAGAGATGTGAGGGCATCCCCATAGGTAGCCCCCGCCAGAGCTCTCTGGGAAGGTTCACCTGCGAGAAATCCTCTCGCAGGCTTACTTCCTTACTTATCTGGATTTATAATTTTTATCTATATCCAATATGGAAAATGTTCCAATTGCGAGTGAATCGTTTAATAAATATGATTAGAAATGATCAATTAAGATACAAATCTTTGAACAGTTACATTTATCTGACGTTCTTAAAGAAATGAAAACATCAACCTGTTTGGTTATTAATTTAAATTTTTAAACGTAATAGATAAAACACTCTCAAAGTTTCTTCCCTAATTTATTATGACCTCTTCAGATCTTTTAAAGTCAATTAAATGATCTAATTTCAGAATCCTTGTTTCTAAAAATTCCAACAAAGCAAAATTTTTACAAACATTACAATTAAAAATTTATTGAACGTTACTTACGTCAGATAAATATAACTATTAAAAGATTTAAATTGATCATTTCTAAGCATTTTATAAAACGAGTCACTACCAATTGGAACAGTTTCCATATAATAGAGACAGAAATTATAAATCTAGATAAGTTTCAGAAATAACCATTATACCAATTCGGTTTTTACTCCAAATCATTTCACAGTTGATAATAAATTGTTAAAAAATTAAAAATATCAAAGATAAGCAACGATTTGTTTATAAATAAAAAATATTAAAAAACTTAATACACATACACAAGAGGTATTCTAATAATTAAGTTGAAGGTAGCGAATGACACAATCGAAAACTACTTACAAATAAAACATTAAAAATTATATAAATGATTTTTACTTTGAATAATAATCCCCGTATTTTAAAAAGTGTCTGTAAATGTTTTCATTACCAGACATCTAATTTATTTCGTCATAATTCATTGAAACTACATGCCTTGGTTTGTAGTAATGCAGAATAGATATTTTGAAGACGATCTTAGTCACAACGCAGATGTCAGTGCCCCATAGCGGAAGTGAATGTGTTATTACGTCTTACGCAACCGACTGCAGCACGCGATCAATTAATGTTTCATATTGCCATTTCTCATTGTTCCGCAGTCGTAAATAATCTGCATGGGGAAGGTTAAGAGGAAAAGAAAATTTGGTGCTTCGTGATTAAAGAACTAACACGCGCTAAAACTTTTCGCAATGGACGCGTGTCTCCTAAATAAATGGTAGAGAAACTGATCATGACCAAACTAATATAAATAATACATTGCTACGCATTTGTCAGTCTTCCTTACAGTTAAGGCTGTTTAGCAATCTTCCCAATATTTTTAAACAGAAATTTAAACATGATTAAAATGTTGAACGTTAGGCTGTAAATATATTTATATTCCAGTAACCGCGGATTTTAGAACTAAAAAAATTCCATGGAATTTCTTTTTATAAGACCTGTAACGAAAGAAAAAAATTTCAGTATTTTCTTGCATAACCTCGACATTCTTTGGAATATTTTCAGTTGATTAGCGCCTGCAGGAAAATAGCAAGCGGCTTGCTCTGCTTCGATGTTTTCCTTATTGCTTCCACACTAAAGACAAATAATTAATGTTTCTGTACTTAACTAATTATGTTAAAGTGGACATGTAATACTTCTTAATGTAGTTGTTTAGCAATGAATATTGAGGGTCCTTGGCACTCTTAGTTTCTTTTTGTATAACAATATAGTACTTAAATATTATTATTAATTATGGCCGTAAACACGCGGAAGTGTATTAGGAAATTTTATTAATTAAAACATTTTTAGATACTAATGTAGACTCATTAGGTATAATGATAAATTTATTATAACTGATAGTGGTCTATACAAAGACAGAAATTTTTTTTAAATATTTTTAAAAAAGACCATAATTTTATGGTATATCCTATCATATATTTTTGGTCCTATTGTTTCATTTATTCTATTAAGAGGTTTCTACATTTCTTCACAGTAGATTTAATTAGAGCTGAATCAATTCATCTATCAGCATTTCGTTACAGAAAATTGTTAACGATGTAAAATAATTTTAACGATTCCGACTAATGATTTTTTATTCCTATAAAAAGTACGTTAGTCACAGAATAAATACCGTATAAACGAAGTGATATGGAAACTGGAATTCTCATACATTTGAATATGAAGCTCTGTATTGGTCGTTGTTGGCCTCGTATGATGACTACACCGTACTGGATAATGTGGAGGGTCCTGTCTGGATTAACTCAGGTGACCCTCTGCCAGTCTTCATCAAGAATGGTACGTGAAGGCACGACTCAAATTACGCTTGCTCAATATTGCAACGCCGCCGCTTCTCAGACAACGATCCCCTCCATTCGTGAGCTAACCTGGCAAGAACGCTGGATAATCGGTTATGCCCCACGAATCAACATCCTACAGGTGCCTAAACACATTCCTGCCCCACTACCAGAATGACACGCTGTCGTTCATATTTCGTTGTTGAAAATTGGACAAAACGTAACATATTTCTCCTTCTGATAATAATTTGATATATGAAAAAAGAGTGACGATTTCATCTATTCAGTAAGATTTTCAATTTAATCAGGATTCCAATTAGTTATACTTCCACGATACAATTTTTTTTATTAAATAACAGTTAACGCATATGTTTTAGTGCATTTATACTGTGCTTCTTCAAAGAAAATATCGGGTGAACAACTTCAATTTAATGAATTATTTAGAAGTATTCAAATACTATTTCTGATAATGACATACGTCCCTCGTCTGGCTACTGTGATCCACAGATAACGTTACTCAATGCATTTTATTCAGATTTTGTGTAAAGATATAAAAAATTGTGTACTCAAAATGACTTTATTCATACATTTCAATTAATAATGACAGTGAAAGTATTTATTAATCATCGTTATCGAAATAGCAGAATGAAGTTTTCAGGACACACGTTTTTCCATCTTTTCAAACTGTTGTTTCACGTTTTTCGAATCTCTGCAGTTAATCTTCCTTGTGGACTGTCACTCATAGTTGCCACAATTAATGTACTGTACACACATAACTTTATAACGTTTTTCCCTCTGAAATTTTCCATTTAAATATTAATATAATTTTTTTTTCTCAAAGTTATTAGTCTTCTGAACTTGTTTTTAATTCTTTGTTCTTCCTGTTTCTTCTGCATATGTATGATTAAGTACAAGAATACATTCATTTTTTTATGTTTTATTATTTATGCGCTTTACTGTAGAATAGATGTGTGAAATTGCATTGTGTTTGTTTTATTACAGTTCAGAGTCAAACCATTTACACGATATCAATTTATAATAGTATTAAATGCATAATTACGTCTCTTCCAGAGTATATACTTCTTATTAGTATACTTGTATAGATGAAAAAAATTACGTGATTGAAAATTAATAAAAAGAAAGATAACCAAATACAGACAAAATAAGTGATAATATAAATACCACACAACGTTTCTCGGATCCTTCTTCCTTTCTTATGTGCTGCTACGAAGAGCGTAGAGCGACACAACTGCACACGTAGTTAACAAAACTCAAAAGCTCTATATGAAAGATTAGAATTAAATAAAGAAATATTATTAACCTTATTGTGTACCTCTAGGCTCTCGTCAACACCCCAAGAAATGAACAAGGATTCGAGAAACGTGGTGTGGTATTTTATATTAGCACTTATTTTGTCTGTAGGCCAATTTGGCTATCTTTCTTATTATTATTCTCGAATAATCTGCAAAAAGAAAAGCTTCAGAGTTTGAAGTGGATAATTTTCGCGAGTCATTTATATATTATATATAATAATAAGAGTGGATCTAAAATAGTACCTCGTGGAACTCCAACATCTATAATTCCACAGTCTGAGCCGAATCTCAGATCGGATTAACTATTCATTATGAGTTTTTGGTTCCTGCCTAAAAATAATTTTGTAATTCTATTATATTAAATTTGAGAGAGATTCCGAAATTTACTGGTTTTTTTAAAATATTTTTTTTAGGGTGATCCACATTGGGCAACTCCCCTTTAATAGCATAGGAAGGTATTGGAAAGGGGGGATGCGGAAGGGTAGAGAAGGTATCCAAGGGTTACTAGGGCCCCCGGGCTATATTTTAAGGATCCCACCCGGCATTCGCCTAAGGAAATGCAGGGAAAACCCTAGAAAAACCTGCATCAGGTAGGTCGGGCATTGGGTACTTGTCCCACGCCCTTCCGATAGCGGGAGAGTAGTTTGTTGTGGGGACGCAGCATTCCATTCCTTCTCCGTGCCTCGACCAGTTTAGGAGGCAGCTGGCCGACTATTCCAACGGGAATAGAGGAAAACTCTTACCGTATGTCCAAGGTCTGTGACCCCGGAACATACACCTCTCAGAACAGGCCGAGGTGCCTCGGCTTGTGGGAACCTTAGTTCAAAAACGGAGAGGAAAAGGTATCCCCAAAGGTAGCCCCTTCGTATCTCTCCTACAAGGTTCTGCCTGCGAGAGAACATCCCTCGCAGGTTACCTGCGAGAGAATCCTCTAGCAGGCTTCTGATCTCTAGTGAAATTTACTGGTTAGTGTCGCTTGCTATTTAATTCTTCTAATATTTTATCTAACAGGGAGTGCACGGATTTTCTAATGAATTCGCCTTACTAAATCCGAACCGAGATTCAGATGTTAAATTTATTTTTTTAACTGATTAATGACTACATTGTATATAAACTGTTCTAACATTTCTGAAAACACAGAAAGGAGGGATATTTGACGGTAGTTATCAACAGTCTCTTACACCATTTTGAGCTTCGATGCACGAGTGAAAAATTGCGAAATAAAATATTATGTTTGTTTCTAGCACCTCTGTGATTTCCACTCCATTGCCTAAGAATTCAAATCAACAGTTTAGGTACGAAAACGAATAAAAAAATTATCCCAGTCCGTATACGTCTGGTAGCACTGTGTGACGTATTGCACCCGTACTTGGCCAGGGAGGTTCTGAGAATTTTTCTCCCCTCACTTCCAGAGGCGACTGCTGCTGAGTCAGCTCCATGCTCTTAACTCAGTGCTCTTCCTGGCAACAAAATTCACTTTCACATGGCTGCAATAGGTGCCACTCCACCATTAGAAAACATGTCGTTCCTTTCCGACAGTGAGTCGTTTCATTTCCACGAGTTAGGCATACTACAGAATATCACCAAAAAAATGTATAGTGTTATTGTAATATTTTCTTCCGCTTCGAAGTCAGACGAAAGCGCCGTTATATTTAATTGGAAATACAATAGGGACGGATCGGTGACAGTTACAAATAAGAATGTACTAAATTTACAAAATTTAATACTTAAAACTTAACTTTTCTGTAAAAAAAATAATTTTAAAAACTAAAAATGAAAGAGCGTGGCTGTTTAGATTACCTATCAGTACTTCACTAAATAAATACTTTTGGTCAAGCAGAGAAATATCGCGAAACAAGACTTCACTTTTTTTACACCCATAATTATTAAAATACGTGTGTGATCCTTCAGTATTCTTTTACAAATTTGATCTTTATGGGGAAAAAAAAGTCTAGTACTGATTTTCAATTATATTTCATACAAAATTTAAGTGGATTCCAAAACGAAAGCATTTCTTCAATTCCTGTGTAGCTGCATAGATTTTCTTTATGATAGGCTTGTGTTCAGTGTAAAGCACACAAGCGCCCAAAAGAAAAAAATATATATTTATAAGCAAGTGAGTAATGGGGATTAGTGAACTCCGAATGCATAAATATCTGACGAGAGTTAAACATATCAGAATATTACACCCTGAAATAGCTGCGGATTTTCTAGTACCCGCAATTTTTTCCTATGCGGGTTCCATTTAGCTTTTTTCATAAAAACATAATTTATTTAATCCATCTAATTTCTTTTCTGGCACAATAAAATTTTAAACTTTTAATGTGTTGGCATAAATACCATAACAATGGATGTTGCTAAGTGATATTAACATTTCAGGACTACGTGAATTATAAATATACTACGCAAAGTTTTATTTATTTATAAGTAATGTTCAATAAATTTTTAATTAATTGTTTTATAAATTATCATGATTGTAAAATCTTCCTTTGCTCGAAATTTTAGAAACACGGATTTTGAAAATACATCATTTAATTGACTGTACAACACCTGAAGAGGATCTAATAAATAAGGGATGAAACTTAGAGAATGTTTCTTCTATTATAACTAAACAGGTTGATGATTTCGTTTATTTTAGGACGTCAGGTAAATGTAACTGTTAAAAGATTTGTATGCTAAATAATCATTTCTAAGCATATTTATTAAATGAATCACTACCAATTGGAGCAGTTTCCATATTATAGAAAGAGATATAAATTATGAATCCAGGTAAGTTTCATAAATGTTATACATTAATCTTGTATTAAATTCACTGAATGTTCAAGCCAAGATTAATTCGTTAAGCAATAAAGTTGCTCTTCCGAAACTTTACACCTGCTCGCTCAGCAGTCAGGTTTGAGGATCGGGTCTGACTGACGAGGGAAAAAGGGGGGGGGGGTGCTTGTCCGCTCATGGGACGGCCGCACATCGCACGACACCATGGAAGCAATATCTGATAGCTGATATTTAGCTTTTGGAAGGAAGAAAAGATTTACCACCAACCAATCTCTGTCAATAATCGAGGCATTGTAAACATTGAATGAATGATTGAAAATTAGGAAAATAATATACTATTTAAAAAAATCTTAATATCGTACTGCTTCATATTTCAGTGGTTTGCACAGTAAGTGACTTTAGTGGATGTTTATGGCCAGTGTAGCTGTGAGTCACGACCATAGTCCTGTTTACTCGGCACAATCCCTGGTAACCTTTCACCTTCATTGTCAAACTCAAGATAACGTTGCAGTTGGAAGCTCTTATCTGATACATCCATTTACGATTACTGCATTTTCTGTGCCTCTCCACCTTCATGACGCCATTCAGATCCGCTCAAAGTGGAACGTGGTATTGAAAACAGTCTTCGCTAACGTAAATTATCGACTTGCGTCATCCGTCTGTCGACTAGAAGTACACGTTTCGCTGTATATGAGCAAGTTGGCTCCAGTTAGCAATGTGGAGAGACGTGATGAGTTTTGCACGCAGACTTCACATTGGGGTGAGCTCTCCGTCACGGCCAACGATCAGACAGGCTTCTAGTGCAACTTACAAACCATTCTCTCTCACCTACAGGCTGCCATTGCATAACACAGCGAGTACAGACGACAAACCTTCTCCATTACTGTAACTATTCTCAACGTTCGCTCAATACCGCGCTCCTCGCATCCGAAAATTGAAATTATAAGTGTATGAAATGACAGTTTAATTTTGTTGTAAAGTTCTAATAAATGAGAATAACAGATACCGTTTTTCTCATACTAAATAACTAAAATTATCTGTAAAAATAGTGACTTTTAAATAGGGGACGTAAAATATTTATGTATATAATTTTTCTTGGAATGGGATATATCCAGGTCGCAGTGTGAGAAAAAAGAATATAAACAATTGTGTAAACAAATAAATAATATTATTTTCAAATAAAAATTTATTTGATGTTCTATAATACTATATATGAAATTTGTCCACACTTCAAAACAACTCACTTTACCCCATTCCAAAAAAACTGGACCCTATTTACGATTATTATTTAATTTAGACGAAATAATATATTCATTCACGAATATATTTCGGTTATTTTCAATCCTCCTTGTTTCTGTTAAATTGTTCCAATCTCATATCGATCTGTTTGAGAATAAAAATTTTGTTTTGTTTTTAAATTTGTAATTGCCTCTCGCAATGATTTCCAAGCTCTTTCAGCGCTGTGTTTCAATATAGATTTATAATTAAGTGTTTAAATTTAATGATATTACAAGTTATTTGCCACAGACATCTACACAATTTAACTAAGCAAAATATAAATAAATGTAATTCCATATTCTTATATATCTACGTGCGTACTCAATATGAACGTAACGTTTTATTACTTATTGGGACCTCTGCAGGTGTACATTTCAATTAAATTCGATATAACTCATTTATGAAAATTTATCTTGACGCAAATTTACAATAAATTTTATGATTGATAGGCTGTTGTTTTTCTCATTTTTTATTATTAATAGCATAAACTTGTATTAAAAATTGAATAGTTCAGAAATATTGAAATAATGTCAAAATCTTAGATATGTTTATTGCGATTGTATGTTTTGTAGAACGTACCACCGCTGGAATAATGGCGATCGTTGTGCTGCAGTCGAGAGAAGCCTACTCTTTTCTCTTACATCTGCGGTACCATTTTCTTTTAATAAGCGAAAATGCTCCTTGAACTTCAAAAAAGTATTTAATAGGTCTCTGACCCCCTTAGAACACCTTTTGTTTACTTATGTTAATAAAAATGTACATTTCACTTTCTTTGGTTTATTTTTATGGATCCTCCTCTTTATCCGTAAGTCTAATTTAAAGTGATTATCTCAGATTAAGTTTTCTAGCTTTCCTGTTGTTCTGCCGTTCGCAGAAACTTACCGAAATTAACCCCTTTCCCAAGTGGACATAAACATTGAAAATATAAAAATGTTAACCCGCGATGTTATTACAATATATTGTAGTAATTGGTAATTAAGACATTGTTCTAATTGAAAAGTTGAATTGCAAAGGACTCATTATTAGTGGATATAGAGCGGACGCCGCAACAAACCGGCAAGGCAAAGAAAACATTGTTGATGAGTCGAGAAGGTTCTACGCGCTCAAAAATTTGCGAGACGAACGAACAGTCAGGAAATGTACAGTCGGGCAGCAGACAGCGAATAGAACGGACGAAAAGAACTCATTGAAAGTTTTACAGTGGGGCAGTCGGAACGAAAGAATGTGGCCCAGTCACAAACATGCTTTCAAATATTAAAAAGTAAAGCAATCTTCAGTCGGGAAAGAGACAGAGCAACTAGTGTGTATTCGGTGGTCGAGCGTAGATTCATCATGCTGGCCATAGACAAACCAATTAAGTCCATTTTCAACTAAAGTCACGAGATCTACAAATCCAGGTTGCAGTAAAGCATCGAGAACCAACCAATTTGTGTTAAACCAACTAACAAACAACGCCAATTAGAGCCTGTGAACATTTAGAGTCTGTGAGTACTTAGAATCAGTGATGTACCCAAAATTGTGCACGAAAAACTAAAAATGAGACCTGGGCGGCCGTAAGTAGAGAAAACTTTAAAATCATTTGTAAACCGTGTTTAAAAGATAAAAGTCAGATCGTTCTTTAATTATTTAATTATCGATAAAATGAGATATTTAATTATTCAGATCATTCTTTATTTCTTGATAAAAATTGAAATTGTTAAATTCACTCTTTAGTATTATTTCTTCCGCAACAAATTTCGTCTATGTTCAGACGCATTCATTTCCATAAAAAGTAAATGTAATTTTGATTATATAAATTCTGCCATTATCAAACCCAGTTCAAGACCCTGAGATCCCAAAATATTTTGTAATTTGAATACTTGTTTTAAAATTGTTTAATAAATCTTTTTTAATAGTTTTCACTTAAGTTCTTTCATTTAGAAACGCCACATCTATTATTAGTATATAATTAATTATTACAATATACACTGCCAATTTTTGGTATTTTTTTAAATATATTTTGGAAGTCAACTAACGTGGGATTCAATTTCTTGATCCAAAACTGTTATCAACTTATTCGAATATATATTTTTAATTAAGTTGTCGAAGCATGTTCTGAGCACTTAAGTGGAATTCAACAGTTATGTCAGAAATTGTATGCAGTTCAAATGATACATAATTTATATTTACGTTTACAAATATTTTTATTGCAAAGTTTAATCAATGTTTCTCATTCTTGATAAGAATATTATTTCATACACACAAAAAACCTCATATCCCGCGTTCATATAGTTCAAATATTCTGGTTTGATAGCAAAGCTTTTACGCATGTAATATAATAAGCGAGGAATTTAATGAAACGGTCCTTGTAATTACTGCTCTTAAATACTATTTATATATTTGGTAATTATTAATACAAAATATTCTATGCTGTTTTACGCGGCGGGGGATTTTACCTGCAGAAAAATAGGAAAGTACAAGGACTTGACATAGAAGGAACTAGGTGGAAGTCGCGGTCGTACGTACGAAATGGAAAGTTGTCCCCTTTGCATTTGCAGGACGTGTTAATTGCACTACTCACACACCTACTGGTCCGGGTTGCAGCAGGTTTGCAACGAGTTTTCTCCGGTGATTAAATTCATCACCGCGGAAAGTGAATTTCGCTGCATCCCACGGTTATCGAATGTGTTTTATGTGTGGGTGAAGTAGCTTCCTGGTCAGGTGACCTAATACGACTCCTGACCGTAATTTATAGTAATTTCAGCGTTTTGGAAAAAAAACATCGGCTGAAAAAATTACTACGAGATTATTATTATTAAGAGCTTATTTTCTTCAAGACATAATCGTATGTAATTTGTAATATTTCCTATTAAATTCTAATTCTCGTGTAAATGTCATGATTATCTATGATAATATAAGACCATTTTTATAGAAACAAACCTGAAATTGGAAACCACTATGATAATCCCAGATACCGTTACAAACAACCTCAAGCTACCAAATACGAATGAATGACGTTGTATTTATTCTACAATTCATCTTATAATAGTTACATAGTATCAACAAAATGGGTTCGTCGTTGTTTAAAATAATTTTTAATAAAGCGAGGCATTAAATTATATTAATTTAAATTCTCACATGTTTCAAACCGCCAACGATTTGCGACGTTATACTTATATTTGATAGAGTAGAAATGCATTGCATGTAATTAATTTAATATGCCATAGTAATTTAACGTTATTTTTCAGTCAAGAAATAGAAAATAATTTTTCTGTCTACACCCAAGTTCTTTCGTTTTCTGAAGTATTACAGATGTTTGGAAAAAAATAATATGTTTGGATGGTATTTTAATAATTTGAATTCATTGACGCTTGCGATTTGATAACAGAACACTAAACAATTCAAATTTGTCCATATTTAATTTAAATAAAAACAAACATTAAACCTTACGTTTTAAATATATTGCCATGTCATGGTTGATCCAATTATAAAAACACTATCGAGAAAAGGAGGACTCAAAATATCAAGGGTTATAATTTAAGACAATTACCATTCTGAAAATAACTTGTTTCGAACTTGACCTGGATAACGTAAGGTTGTTTACCGGTAATTACTGGGAGTCCAGATGTCTGCTGTCCATTGAGTAAGTAAGTGGTGAGTTTTCAATTTAATTTTATAATATTTTATTTAACAAAATTTTCCTAAAAACTCTAGTACTATATATGGATCCTCATCTATGTATTTCGATCTCCTTAAAATGTATCTGTATAACAGACTTTCTCTATCTCCAAATTCTTTCCATAAACTAACTTTCATCTCGCTTCCCCTTCAACTGGCTAAAACTGAAAAACCGTTTCCATCCATCTCGCAGTCTGAAGCTAACTTTCATCTCTCTACCTCATTTAAACTCTCTCTCTCCCTTCAACTCACTCAGGAGCTAAAACTGAGACTAATTATTCCATCTATATTACTATACGTATGAGTCTGACTGAAACTGCGTTCCGTTGGGTGCATAAATCAATCCTAATTATATGCATTCAAATATTTGAGCCCATTTTCCTTTACCAGCCTCCTCTCCGCGTATTTCGCATTTTTGACAATTCATCTAGCAGTCGCATTTACGTATCTCAGTATCTGAAATACTGATTTGGAAAAGTGTAACGAACACCGAGATATTTTAAACACAAATACTATAGCTTGCAGGTTATTTAATCGTAGCATATATTAACGACTATTACTTATTTAAAATATGAAAATGTATCGCGTTACCGAAATTTTTATAAAAAATTTACTTCATTAGTGGAAATAACGATGATAACATTTTTTAATGTGATCATTCTTAAAAATATAAAAACACTTATTTGAGGAACAGTAAGTGTGTGAATTTATTATGATTATTTTTTTTACAAATATCCATTCTTTCCAAGCTTATCAGCAATCTTGGAAACAATTATTCTGAAGTTTGTATATTCTCATCTCTGCAAGTATTAAAAATGTTATGCATACTCTAAAACAATTCGAAGCAGTTATCTGTAAACTTTGCACTTCAGCGCCCTGTTCTTAATTCAAGACGCTATTGGAGAGTTGTGTTGGATTCAATCCTGGTATCGCTAACATTAATAAGCAACCGTGAATGCATCTTCTACAGTTTCTATTATCCTCAACGCAATTTAGAGAATTATATACGGTTGAGTTGATTGTGTTAACAACTATATATAGCTGGTGTACCTTGCCATGCCGTACTGTGTGAGAAAGAGCGGTAACTTCATTCCTGTCACGTAGTTCTCTCACTTGCTAGTGTCTTCATTACACAGTTGGCTCCCAGACAGATCCGCACAGTTTCTCAGTAATGATAATAGGCCAGAGAAGTCTTAGAAAAACGACTTTGCTCCGTACTTCCGCGGTCTACTATTTAGTATTTCAAGACAACTTTCCTCCAAGTGTCTTAGTGGTAAGTAAGACGAGAAAAATTCACCTTCCCTTGGTGGGCAATAAGCACTAATAACATTTAAATTCAGAAATATACAAATCTAATGCAAATATTCTGTTTTTACTTACTAATACTGTCGGATAACACGGATACATGCGAATGGATTACACTAAGATTGAAAAATCGCATTTTAAGCGAGTTTAATGAGATAGAACAATAGCCTCATAGTAGCGTTGCATAATATTTCACGAGGTAGCTTCATTTACCCTGAACAGCTAAGAAGAGTAATTATATTGGGTAGACGTAGTGGTGCTCTGAGTCTCAGCTGCCGGCGTTGTCACACTGGTGAAGAAGATATATAAATTTGCACTCTAACCGATCAAGGGTAGTTGTGATCTGGGAGGCGCCGCGGAGTAGTTATAATCTTAGAAACGGCACTATTTCACGTATCACGGGACGTTACTGAACAAAGCAAATAGATTGTGTCCACCGACATCTGCATAAACAATATTGTGTGATAAAGATATTCCAAAGTCGTTCATAAATGAGGGAAAAGTAAGAAAAATGCGATTGAGGTATTTAATTCCTAAGAGAGTCATGTGTTAGACTACCACTGATGAAACTGAAAGGGTGTTCGAGAAAGAACAGAACTATATTTGGGAATATTTATCACTTCAATGTATTGCATCCTTTTTCATATACGTACACAGAAACATTTATTTGAAAAACAGAAGGAAATATAAGCAGAAACATGTATTAGATGGAAGGATCTGGGAAAGTTAGCCCAATGACAAGAAATGAGTCTTACTTTATTTGTTCCTTCTTCGTACAACTTAATTATGTTTTTTATTAACTTAATTATGTTATTCATTTCAGGTTTGTGACTTCCGTACGTTGAAAAACGATGGTCGACACAGTATAACAAAGCTGTTTATGTGGTTGTGTGGCTCAGAAGTTTGTGCAGAATCTGAGGACTTGGAGATCGAGTTTAATCTTCTTGACATCCAGAACTGTGGTCAAGAGAAATTTAGCTACGATTTCTTCTCCGGAGGTGAATTACGACGCCAAACCGCGACCGAACACATCAGCAGCACTTTCTCTCGATCCGCAAACACAATAACAAACGACGTGTTAAATACATTTAGATTTATGCGAGATGGGTTTCCTGTTGAAAAACATTCAACCAATTGTTTTAATTAAAGATGAAAATTATTCTGTTTCCACGGTCCAGTAAGCGAGCCGTGACCTACTTCGCATTTTCTTCCTCTTCTGATCCTGACAGACGAGCGAAGCAAGAAGACAGAACACTGGAAAACCTTACACAGATCCATTCCTCTAGAAGCAAGCGCAGATATCAACGGTCATTGGGCTATATATAGATCCTCTTGTCGAAGACCTCGTCTCAAACAGCCAATAAATATAAATATAATGATAAGTTCCACACGATATTAAGCTAATTTTGAAAAATAATATTCGCCACTGTAATTATTTAAAATGACTGGAGTAAACGACAATGATCTCCTCTAAATTAGTCTGGAACAGTCTACGAGTTTTCGATACTCGTAACATTTAGAATTTCGGACTTTATTTTAACCATTTTCATATTTTTTTAGAGGTAAACAACTTATCCAAAAAAAGCTGGTACTTGATACAATTTAATTAATAAAGTGAAATACTAAATTAAAGACTTAGTTTAGATTCATCGGGGAAGAAGTTAATCGAGTCCGTGTAGAAAAAAATCACGTCTGCGAGCTGTACAAAGTCATCAAATATTATGTTCCGGAATATAAAAGAAACTTGAAATACATTACCTGTTCATATCAGCTTCGTCCTAGCGGTTCAGTCCGGAATGGCCACTATTCTCCTTCCTTATATCAGTCTTATCTGCACTTCCTGTAATTTATACTTTTCTTTTAATCCATCTTTGTCTTCCGCTGTAGTATGGTTTTATTTATTTTTGGATAACGTACCCCGTCACCCTGACCGTCCAATCATTTCAATTCCACGGTTACCTCCCAGATCTATAACGTCATTACTTTTATTCACGGAACTCGATGTTTCATGCCTGCTAAACCAAATTCCAGCGGACAATCGCACATCACAACACCTGGAACTTTTCACGTTTCTGATTCTCGTCTACTACTCAGTACTGTTTATAGAGACAAATGCTGACATCCATTTCTAAGTCCTCAGTAAGGAACAGAGGTGAACTAGTCTTTATTTTTATGCGGGTATCGTCAATACAATTGTATATTTGGATTTTCGTCTTTGACATTCCATGCAAAGAATTGCTAGCCTCAAAATAATTTAAAGCCTTATAAAATTTAATGTTAATGTATTTGTGGTATGAAAATCTAATTCGTAACAGAAAAGTCCACGATATGAATTTTATAGTCGATAGAAAACAGCTACTGAACCTAATTATTTATTTAAAAAGAAAGCACGTAAATTTCTCCCGAACATAAGTGTTGTATATTACTGCCAACGGAGTTCGGACCAGTAGTGTTTATTTGCTACATATAACGGGAAAATAATATAAATTCTTCCCAAATTATAACGGAAATATTTAATTATAACGCTCCTCGCAGCCGCGAACTAAAACAGCATAACCAATTTCGTGTATTTTAATTAGTTTGGTGTCTATATTATTATTCTCGGCTCACGTTATTTAAATTGGAATTAAATCTACAGTAAATTACTCCAGTCTGAGGCTATATTTATAATTTTAAATATAAACCAAATTTGCTGTTTGGAAAATTAGCAACAAATTTTTCTTTATTTACCTGACGAGTCAGCACATGCTACGGCAACACCCAGTGGCTGTGACTTGGCAGATTCTTAATCTGAAACAAAATGAATAGTATATTTATAACAATTTTTAACAAAATATGTTACATTTAAGCTGAAATTAAAAAAATGTAATATTAATCAGTATTCGTTTTTTGTTCGTTTTTCATTGCTCACAGAAAGATGCATAGCTGCAACGTTGTGAAGATAATAATTGAGTAAGTTCCTTTTCCTAGCAGAATTTGATATACACTAACTGTTCAAAATTTCTAATTGCATATCCTTATTAACACAGCGTATTTACGATAATTATTTCAACCTTGGTTTATCAGTAGGAAATTAAACATGTCTACTAAATGTTTCCAATAGCTTTTATTCAATTAATTAAATATATAATGTATTCAATTAAATTTAATCAAGGAGCTTTTTGAAAAAGTCATACTCATATTCTAGAGCAATTTAAAAAATTTACAAGCGGAACCCGAAGTCCTAATTCCAAACTCGTGTAGTAACATCGTCCAAAATTGAATTTCATACTGAGTAGGTAAATCTATACTTTGTCACTTCTGACTATTCAATTTATACCCACAGATAAACCAGGGGTGAAATAAATTATAGTAAATTAAATGAAAAATCAGTCCCATGTAAATAATTCTAAGACCTAAAAAATTGGCGATTTATTTTGAAACTATTTACACGGACATGTTTGATCTTAGGAAAAATCACGACATTCCTTGAGGCAATCCTTTATCAAACGTGATATTTTATCTCAACTCTCTATTTCAATTTTCCTTTTAATATGATTTATAACATAGTTGTTAGGCGTATACTTCAGTGTTTCTATTAATAGAATTTTGAGCCCCCTGGAAACCAATTTATTCTCGTAACGAATAAAATCTGGTGTTCTCAGTACCCGTTTAGTGACTGACTCCGATTCATAGTTGGAACTCCAGAGAGCTGGCCACTTTTTATAGCTCTAGAACATTCAGTCCTCCATGACTCCCATCAGGCCACACTAAATTCCAAAACTAGTTTTAAAAAATCGTCTTTCGTCAAAAGTGCTTACACAACTAAAAACGCCTCTTCGTAATAATCGTAAATATCGTAACTATATTACTTGCAAAATTCCGATCGTTACTCAAATAAATTGTCCGTAATTGAGCCATTTCGTTTTCAAAAATAGCATGAAGCTCCCTTTAATGCAGCCAAACGCTGAGCTGTTCTAGATATCGGTGAAGAATATCGACGTCCTCAGCATTACCTTCCTGCAAATTATGCAAGTCGCCGCATACATATGTGATTTTCCGCAAACTGTAGGGTCATTTGCACAAGCTAAAAGCAATAAAGTAGTTCTCTAGGGAACTTACGAAGTAATTTAGTAACATAGTCCTCCAGTTTACATCTAGTCCCGCGCCATCAAGGTACTCGTGCCCAGACTGATGGAGTGTGGCTCGCCAACTCTTACACACAGTTACTACAGAAAAATCGTCAAACAAAACGATCACTTCGTAACACAAATCCTCAGCATATATATCATTTGACACCGCCGGCTATTTAATTAAATCTGTGTCCGAAATATTAGAATTCTAGAAAATTTTGAAGTTTCGTGTTCCATAAAAATTTTAGAAAGTGAAATCAAACCAGGATCTACTAACGGCAACAATACCATTTAACGGCTGAACATACCACAAGGCAGTTCAAATAAATTTCGAAATTGTATCTTGGAATAGCGAATTTATTTAAAATCGCGCAAAGTGGGAACACTTTGTAAATATTAAAGTAAACAGGTGTATTTCTGCATAGGAATATGGTGGAACAGAAGTTGTATTACTCCAGAAACGTCTTCAAATGTAAAATAAAAATGGTGAACGTATTCTCTTTATAGATAAACAAGGGTATGGAAGTTTGCCAATAAAGATATTCTAGACTTTGACTGCTAATATTAACATCTCTACGTACCAATTAAGAAATACGGGCATATTCTAAAAGCGGAGAAAATAAGTTTAGTTATTTTGCGTGTCATGCAATTTGTAGAGTAATTTGGCCAAATTATAGGATGGAGTCAAGTCGGACGCAATTTCCTGTAAATAATATACGATATATTATTTTCACTTTCATATATACGAGTAAAAAAAATTGACGCATTTAAGTAATCAAGTAATAAATATTTCACTCATAAAATAATTTTTAGTACATTTTTCTCCATGTTACTTTTCGTTTTGCAGCTCCTTTATAGTTCAAAAAATTATTTCTCCTCTCCGGCTATCGTAAGGCCGTGGGACAAGTACCCAATGCCCGACCTACCCGATGCAGGTTTTTCTAGGGTTTTCCCTGCATTTCTTTAGGCGAATGCCGGGTAGGATCCTTAAACCATAGCCCGGGGGCCCTAGTAACCCTTGGCTACCTTCCTCTACCCTTCCGCATCCCCCCTTTCTAATCCCTTCCTATGCTATTAAAGGGGAGTTGCCCAATGTGGATCACCCTCATGTAGCCTGTTGCCCTTAAAAAAAAATCCTCTACTCCCATAGGAATAGTCGGCCAGCTGCCTTCTAAACCGGTCGAGGCTGCGACCCCACAGCAAACCCCTCTCCCGCTATCGGTGGGACGTGGGACAAGTACCAAGAGCCCGACCTACCTGATGCCGGTTTTATTAGGGTTTTCCCTGCATCACTTTTAGACGAATTGCCGAGTAGGTCGTAGTTAAACCTTGGCTACTATTTCCTTCCTATTTCGCATCCCCCATTTCAGTCCCTTACCTATGCTATAAGACGGGAGTGGTGACTATGTGGATTACCCTATATGTAGCCTGCCTACACCTCCTTCTTTCATCTGTCTTAACAATATTTTTTTTAGCTACAGTTATCGCTGATTTCCCATCCTATCACACCGTTTATTGTTTAGTTTAATAATTAATTATGATTAGTCATTTTAGATTATACCTTTGACTACGTCGTTAAATTATTAAACATATTTACTCTCGCTATATTATATTTTTTCTTGTGGTAGTGATGTACTTATTTATTATTGCTCCATTTTTATTGTTGTAAAATCCTGACGACTTTTCTAATTGTGCAATTGAATAAATGTTAAATTACAAAACGTCTGTGTTAAACTAAAAAATGATAAAAATAAAAACAGCACGTTTCTGAGATCATTGTTGCTTCCGTCAGGTGATTCAAAAACGCAAAAGCCTCAAGAACACGTGAAGTGACGAAATAAAAACTATTTTCACAGACGTTATACTAAATACCCTAAAAAAAATTCAGTTCGTCACCTGGTTTATGTAGTGTGTTTTTCTTGCGGATCTTGACATTTTCTCAAAACCAAATCAACAAAAATTGATTAAGTAAGATGTATAATATTTTAAGCAATTACATGTAATACCATTTATCTTCGTTATTTATTCACTTATTATAACCTTTGGCTATCTACAAATACCTATGTACAATTATATCTATAATTTTTAAACTGTTTCTGGTTAACCTGATGAGAGTCCACATCCAGAATTAAATATTCATTTAAATTATATTTTTTACTACAAGTTTTGGCCTTATTAATAATATAGGGACGTGTTGTAGGAAATTGACGTAAATGAACTATCGCGATGCACTGTCGGTCGCAGTCACGATTTATACGACTGTGTTCTACAATAAAACATATTCATGTTAAAAAGTTGACTTTCACCGCTTTTTGAAGTAATGGATCTTCGAGAGCTTTCACTTAACCGATATATTTGAAGTGTGGTCGCCACACTTCACAATTGTCAATCACGTGAACCTCAGACATGATATTTTTCGTATTTTATTACCGTTTCTGTAGAATTTATCGCAGATGCTAGAAATTTGCACACACATTGTTCTCTAAACAACGTTACTGTAAAACAGACAGGAAAAGAAAAAAAACATTGTTTCACGTAAATTGATTAACATAAATGGAAACCAAATTTTGGTTACTTCCTTACGGAATAGTACAGATGGACTTCAACCGGAAGTTAAGAAAAGAATATTTTGATATCAGATGTATTCAGCATCTACACAATTGATAATTCTCAAATCCATTACACATTTCTTCCGTCCATTTACACGCTTATCCTATGTCCCGTGGGAAATGATGAATGAGTTTGAGTCGCATAAAAAGAATACTGTAAGTAGGTTTTAACACGAATACGCTTTCTGGAGGGTTAAGTCGTGTTAATCGTGACTGACCCACAATGCGTCATGTTAGAACATTTAGGTGAATTATCTGGGTCATAGTCGTCTCCTGAAACTAATATACATGTGTGTGTATAGTTTCATCAGAAATCTACCACGAATATGTTTTATTGAATACTAGCTGGGAGCCCATCGTTACCCGGGTTGTCACATAACCATAACCCCCTATTTGACTCCACTCTCAGTTTCTTTTGCGTTAAATTTATGTAACGCCCCTCCACCTCCACCCCTTAGCGTGCCGCAAGGGGTTGAAATTATACAAAAACAACATCGGTAGAAATACTATAAATGTATTTGATCCCTACAATATTTATTCCACGCAAATATCGACCGTTTAACATATCTGACAATTTCCACCCCCGCTCAGAAGAGCTAAACGGCAAGTTTAATCTCATAATTAAACTCGGTGATATCCATAACCCCGGATTCGACTGCAATCTCAATTGTTTTGAGTTATTTTTACATATTGACAATCCACCCCCCACCTTTAAGGGTGCTCCCCTCCCAAGCCCGACAGGGGTGTTAATTGCACACGGAGAACATCTAGAGAAATTTTATTAATCACACATGTAAACTACTATTGTTTCATTTTTTGACTGTTGTAATACTAAGTTGAAAGAATTGAAAAGAGTTTTGTAGATAGAGGAAAGAAACGTTGGATATGACAACATGATTAGTTTCTACTCGGGCCCCGTAAGAAACAATACAAAAATGGCGTGAAATAATGTGCCACAGCGTTTGTATAGGAAGCATTCTACTTCTGCTACACGGTCCCGGCGGGTGGTGCAGAGAATCAGCGGCTTTGGAACTCCTCGTAGCGAAGTGGTGGCGTGAGAACGCGACAACACGTGTTGCTGTTCTCGAGCTCGAGCCGACTCGTCTACTTTAGTTGGTACCAATAAGACGGAAAAATAAATGAATAACGTTTAGGTTTTAAACAGGAAATATTCAGGTTACGATTTCAAATTGTATGTTTTCATTCACTATATTTAACGTACCATTTTGCAATTATTTTTTTAGTATAATTAACCTTCCAAGTTCCACACTATACTCCAGAAGATTCACCTAGTTGACGCTTATTTGCTTCCCGCGTCTGATGAATTTATCACGTGTATATCGCTATAGCAGTTTGAAACTCACGTCATCTGAAATGTAAATGCTCCAATGTCAACAGCATCAGTCGTCAATGATCAAAGGCTTTCCAGGTGTAGTTGCTGTTCGGGTTTCAAACGAGTACCAACCGCGATGTTTAGACGTTGTGTCTGTAGTCATCTTCTAGGCCTTCTACTTCGCTTAGAGGATGACGCCAGAGCTTGCGGTCATCGAAACGTCGCGGTTTAATCTATGTTGGTACCCCTGTGAAGCTCGAGAGCTCTTTCTGCACCATAAAACATATTCAGATTAGCTTCACATTCCAAATACTTGGTGTCATACTTCTCTTTAGAAAACCATGTATTATAGCAGAGTCTTTCATAATTGCTTAAGGATTAATTGTAATTAAAAAACGAAAATTTAATAGTTGAAGAGGAAATTTAAAGTGCTACGAAAAAAACCTTCAATTACAAAGTAAAATTTTTAACTGCAATTGCGTTGAAAAGTTTGAATCATAAATATCGTTTCAACTACTGGTTTATTTCTTCAATATCCATGCTACACATTCAAAAGATATGAAATGGCACACACACACACATCAGTGGTATTGTTGATGTTTTTTGACATAAAATTACGATAAAATTGAATAACAAGAAGAGGATCGGATTCCATGTACGTATAAGAGATTCAGACCATTTATCAAGCAAACAGAATTGAAATATGAATCTCAATATTTTTATGACGCCATTAGAGTATCCTTCAGACGACGTCTAAGTCCGTACACGCCGCGAGGTAATAATTAGCCATAATTTCGAATCGGCTTAAAGTGGTCGTTTTCAGAGTTCTGAAAATTTTCCAATTATATATTATATAAATGTCCATGAAATGTATTTAATATATATTATTGGATTCTCTAAAAATATAGATGTTAGTAAAATACTATTTGATAAAAACAAATTATTTTCTATTCATCAGTAACAGCAGGCAATAATATATGTCTAGACATCGGAAATTACAACAGGTTAATAAATGGATCTTCGTAAGTAACTCGAGACACTCGAGAAGAAAAAACAATGGGTGCTAGAGACCAGCCCACTCCAACGACCGCAGATGCCACCCACAGAGATCATCTCGTTAGGATCACATATCGAGTCAACATGAGTAAGCTTTCTAGTAACACGAGGATTGAAAGTTTGTCGTCTTGTAATACTAGTGCGTTCATTTGTCTCTAAACTGTAACGTTTCAGTAAGCCATGTAATTACTTCTGGCTGTTCATGTTATTTTAACATTATTTTAATTGGCTAACTGTTGTTACGAGAATATTTTTTTCTAATTTTAACTGTAACAGAGAAAATTTAATGTATTTGAAAATAGAACAATTTTACTTAGCTTTGAACATCAGACGGCTTTATTTAAAAAGTGGTGGACGGGGGAAATGTTATTACGCTATAAAAGAAGATTGACTTCCCATTTTCCAGTGTTACTGTTTTTATTTCTGGCTTCGACTTATTCGTTATATTGGTTGGTTCTACGAACTCGTTAGAGCACTATATTTATAATGCCGTAAAGTCTAGACTTTTCACCTCGGTGTTAAGAACACGGGCGTTTCTCGTTTATTTCTGACTAACACGAGTGTTGAAGCGTATCCTTTCGCCCACACATGACACGAAAGGGTCGTTATCGTCGGTTGGCAACACTGACGGGATGCAATGATGAAATAAACAATCCGAGGGGACCCCCGCGCCCATATGCGTCGTTTCGAAACTCAGCCGCCCATATCCATCCTCACGTAAGAAGCTGTCACACAGATGATGTCTGGGATCCGAATCACAAAACAAATAAATAGGGTGCGGTCCCCTCGTAGAGAATTAAACCATATGCATTATATAAGAGCAAACGTTATGTAGGTCATTAGACGTGTTCATACACGAAGGTAATAAATTATCAATGATAATAAGCCATTAGAATCGAATCCAATTATTTTTAGTAACAAAATTTGCAGTACCAAAATTTAAGATTGTACCTAAAAGTTCTACAATTCTGAAGAAAAGTACTTCAACGTGAACTAAAAAAGATATCTCACGTAATTAATACAATTAATTATTTATTTACAGTCGCTTCAACAGCTCTGGTTATCAGCGACTCAGTATGGGAACTCATTTTTCCTTGTCGGGAGACTGACTTGACGAGAGTATCTCTCACGTGCACCAGCATCCTTGCCCCTCGCCAGGATTCGAACCCGATACCTCTGTGATGCTAAGCAGTCACTCTGACCCCCTACACCACAGGAGGCCAGCTCAATGAATTTCTAAGATCTCATTTGAGATAAATGATCATTTTAAAGCGACTTCCACTGATAAGGTTGAATGAATCGTCTGAACATCATTTTCAACAACCGAACAACTACAAATATTATATTATAGCGTTTAAACTACAAAAACAATATGCATTCTTCAAAACTGAAAACTAGTGGATACTGTACTACGCATAACAACAAACACTATCTACTTTGATTTGATGCAGTTAACATAGTTCATTTGTTAAAATATAATTAAAATTTCAAGCAATTTTAGTATTAGAGACAAATGGAGGTAAAAACTCGAAGGATATAAATACGATTATAAAATTAAATGTAAGCAATCACTTGAACGTAGTAATATATTTATGTTGCAAAATAATGAAGAATTTACATTTACTAACATTATTAAAGTAAAAACAGAAATTTGAAGAATTTTATCGCTTGGTTAAGTTGACAGAAAAACAAGATAAATTAAAAGGATGTCTGTAGCTAACTCAAAGCTGAATCCTCTCCTTGTGTTTATCCGTGGAAGCAACAGGCTTCTCTATTTCTCTGGTAATTACAGGAATGTTGTGAAAGTAGATTGACGAAGGGGAAAATTGTTTCTTTTTTTAGCTTGCTAGAGGTAAAGTGGATTGAGCCAGCGATACGCCGCGGCGGTTGCAGAAGAAAGAAGCACCCGAGCTGTGTTTTACGGAGGGCTTTATCTCTGGTTCCCTATTGTGAACGCTTTCTCCACTCGTGTGATCGGTGGGTCCCCCGGTCCTTCCCCGAAACCCATTGTGTACCAACAAACAAAGCTCCCCTATGAACGTGACGTCATCGATCACACATTCGCCCATACTTGGCGAACACTAAAGCACAGTTTCCTGCTGCAGTTCAAGGAGAGTTTAAAAATCGATCGGAAAACCAGTGATAAATATTTAATGGTAAACATAGGAACATGTTAAAATAAATTGGCACGTAAGATACATTAAAACAATGGCTGCATGTTTTGAATTGTGAACGCGCGAGAAGAACGTTAGAAACCACTCTAGCACTTTCTTTTAGGAATTATAATTGTATAACGTTACAATATTATTTTAATTCCTTCTACATAGGGGTAAACAAAACGTTCGCTTAATACCCGTACCAAGGATCATGTCAAATATAATCCTTCCCAACTATAAACAATCTGTAGTCTCCAAACACATAATCAATTCTAAACACACATTTGATTGGAAAAATGCCAAGACTTTAGACATTGACACCAGGTACAAATTCAGACTCATTTCAGAGATGCTTCACATTAAATCAAACGTCACTGCTATTAATGTACAAATAGACACTATGAAACTCAATAATTGCTATGATCCCTTATTATTACGCTAAACCTTCTGTTTTCCCATTGTCGTTGCTCCCTTATTGTTAGGCCACCCCTTCGGCTCTTCCATTGTCGTTGCGTTTTCGTCGCTTTTGAGTGTTGTCAACTGACCAGTGCAGTTGTGTTTCTCTAGGCTCTTCTTAACACCTGACGAAAGGAACAAGGATCCCAGAAACGTTGTTTATATTACCCGTTTTTTGTCTGTATTGCATGTCTTTCTTATTCATTATTTTGTATCAGACGTAAATTATTTTTATTTTAAAATATACTAGTTGTTGATGATTTCTACTATTAATCGATATTTATAGGAAAGCTTATCCGTCAAGCAAAAACAACACTAGCAGCAGTAAAATAAACAAAAATTGCATAAAAGTAAATAAATCATATTCTCAGCCGATGGTTTGTGAATAATGTGGTACTAAATGCGCTTATGGCCAGGACAATGTTACTGCTCATTGAAGTAAACTAAGTATTAAATTTGAAAACGTGGATGGAGAACACAGGTTTTTCATTAATCTTATTTTGATTTTTTAAAAGCAAAAAATAACGTAAAAACATTAGGTTAAGTAAAGAAGGTGAAAAAGTAAAATATTAATCTGCTAGGTGCGTACGTGAACCCCGCGGCTTTTTTGAAATGGCGTCCCCGAGTAGCGGTTGAACTCTGCTAAAGTCTCTGCTTCTCCATAACTTCGGTACCCTCACCATTACTACAAGGAATCTACGATAGGGCCACCAAACCCCGAAAATATATATTTCGAAGACCGCAAACTTTATCGTAAAAACTTAATTATAATGCAGGTACGAAGAGTGCTTGTTAATAGAACACAAAATAATATATTTTGTCTGCAATGAACGCGACCAGTATTATTAAATGTTTCTCTGGTTACAGGAAGTTGGACACATATTTCTGTATTTCACGCTGCGCGCATCCGAGTGACAACTCGCGACACAGTCACAGTCTGATAGCCTCGTGTTCAGGGACAGGAAGTCCACGGATCTGACAGTCCCGAGTCATTTGGCAAGTTCCTCGGCAGCGACACAGAGAACTCATACACGACTGTGTTGGCTTGCATCGATCGGTGTGAGAAAATGCCACGACACACGATACGCTCGCCAGTGTAACTTGGTCCAGAGAAAGCGGTTTCGATCCAGTGGCAGCGGACCAGTTTTCTGGCTTGCTGTTCAGTCTTCAGTGTAGGGTGTACTGTCCCCTGTCTCTACGAGTTTGTCTTTTCGTACTCATCCGTCCGTTCAACGGAAATTTTGCGTTACCACTCTTCATCGCTATATTTCCCTTTATTGAGAACATAAAATTTCATAACCAGATTCACCTTAACAGAAACTTGGAAAAATTCTAATAATTCCAGAATCTAGCAGACGAAATAGACAGTGGTCGGAGAATAGATGCTATCATCATTGATTTCGCTCAAGTATTTGACGTCGTTCCACATGACATTTTGCTAGAGAATCGTCATGCGGTTTGTGTTTTGGGTCAAGGAATTTCTGAACACACAAACTGAAGGAGTAAAGAATGGTAGAACGAAAAGTAAAATAGAGGGTGTCACAAGGATCGGTAATCAAACCTTCATTGTTCCTGTTATATATTAATGATGTACCAATTAAAATCAGTCCTAAAATTAGAATTTTTGCCGATTGCATCGTGAATAGAAATATCAAGAGCTTCGGATGAGTGCGAGAAACAAAATGACTTAACTGCACTAAATAGTAGGGCTGAATAAAATGCAGAATGAAGATAAATAGCGAGAAAAAGCAAATAAAGATAGTTCAATAAATATCGTACAGGTATACAATTGAGGTGAAAGTACCTCAAGTCAATATCTAGGAATCATTTTGAGCTCAAATTTAGAGTATAGAAGAACAAGTAAATCCTTCGTCGCGAAAAGCGTGGAAATCGTTACATTTCGGAATGAGAATATTAATAAAGGGGACCGGCAAATAAAAATAACTTTTTTTTATTCTCCGTTTCGATCCATACTGGGATACGGTGCAGCTTTCTGGGTTTTATTTAGAAAACAGCACACAGAGGGCCCAGAAGAAACAAAATTTTTAACACTGGGACCTGCTCACGGGCGAGGTAAGGTGGAGAAATTAAGGTTGGAATCGTTGGCAAATAGAAAGATAAGGAATAAAGTCTTCTCGGGCTTCTAAACGAGTAAAAACAAATCGTTTACGCGGTTAGAAGCCCGAGAAGACTATACATTTTCTACAATAAGAACGACTACATTCTTCATTAAGAAAGATAAACTTCGTCTTCTATTTAAATCGTACACGGGAAATACCGTAGAAAGACAACTTATATTGGGAAAGGTGAAATTAAAATGAAAACGAGACCGTTAAAAACAGATGTAGATAAATTTTAATTCTTAAGTGATTGGAACGATTTACCTGCAGCACTGTTTGAGGAAAATCTTCTAGACACAAGACGGTTTAAAAATAATATAAATATGTTCGTGAAGTTCAGAGAAAAGTTTTTAATTTTCCTCAAAAATTAACATTATTTCTATATATTCTTTTAGTAAATTGTGTAAAAGAGTGGATTTTTTTGGACAAATTTCTAATACTCCTTCATATCAAAATTGTATTATTTATTATATTATATTTTTATTCAAAAATACAGTTTTCATTTAAATATTACAGTACAGTATTTTAATCGCAGTTTGCTTTAAGCTTTACGTTCTTTATGTCTTTTAATTTAAATCGTCAAAGTCCAAAAAAATCATCTGTTTTGTTAAATTATTTCAATGAGACGAAACTTTGATTCGGATAAAGTCCGATATTACGCGGATGTGAAGACAATAAAATAGTGACGATTCTAAGCCGAGTCGCGGATTCTGCACAATCAATAACGACATAAGATGAAATAAAACGTGAAATATTCTCTAATAAACAGCACAAAATCTATTGGCAGCATTAAATTCTTTCGTATTATCGGTTCTCCATTGCGCAATGTAATAAATAATGCCACGGTATTGAGTATATGTGAATCCTACGTGTGTATTGGAATAACAATGCTGAAGTTCGTGATGTTTCAGAATGTCTCAACGACGAGACAAGAAGACCTTGGCAATTCCTTAGAGAGAAATGAAGCACACGTGTTGTGCGTGTGAACCTACTACAGTCAGACTTCATGTGAGAAATGCCAAGAAAACACATTACCAATCGGCCCTCAACATCGGCTACCAACTCTTAGCCCAATCACAACTACAACTGATTAATGAGACATGGACGGTACATTATTATCGTTATTAACTGGAAATTATATGAATTTATTGAAAAATAGAATACAAATTTTAATGGTCGAATAAGTCAGTATAAACAAATAAATTCTTCATACAAATTTGTTATAGAAACCTGTAATTGCACATAAAAGGAACGGCAACATGAAATAATTAATGTTTAGGACTATATATCCTTAATGTAAATCTATTTTAAGAACCGCCAATCAAAAGTTGAGTAATTTTATGATCCTTCAGGCGGTTTCCGCAAATTTATAGTTTTATAATAAGCAATTAATGTATATATGAATAAATGGTTCTCCAGCCGGCGTATTATTTACAGCACTGTCACTTTGGACAGAAGTGTTTTCTCAGACTTTGTACGACTGAAAATGTTAATATTGACATCCACACGACACAGTTTTATCTGTTAGCACTGAGCACGCGTCCTCTTTCCTCGGCTTACAGAGTTCCTCCGACATTTGGGAGAGAACGTTTCCCAATAATTTATTACAGCCTTTAAACTATTATTTGGGCTGAGCCGGGCCCTAATATTACACTTTCGTGACGCGTACTATAGTATCAAATCTCTCAAAATATTTTTCTAGTGTCTTATAAAAATAATTTCAGTTCCATCAGAGAAGAATCGATGTGGGACAGACGACATTAAGGTCGTTCAATGGGATTAATATGTTTGGGCGATGTTAAACCTCATGTGGTTGTAATTTTTTTAAATATAAGCTGTAGCATTCTGCACGACATATTAGTCGGACAAGGAACATAGTGAGCATTGTTGAGGCAGACGAGAAAATCTTTCAGGACCAATTATACGAGAGTTAACGAGCAGTATAAACACCTAACGAAAAGGAAAGATGATATAGGGTAAGGGTTCATAAAGTTTTGCACTGGTTACTACGTTATGAAGAATAACCTTATGATGGGTGGAAAATGGATTAGCCGGATGCCGTATCTGTCTTATACTAATACGGTAATTGTATACGAATGTGAGTTATTTTCCAAAAATTATTTGGCGTAACAGGATATTGATTAAAGTGGAATCTGCATACAATTATTAACATTTTTCTCGGCAGAAGTTTCCTACCTAACCTTGTAAGAAGTCTTGTCAGATTTTATCAGCTGAAAGGGAAATATCTACACGATGACAATCAGGGAATGAAACCAACAACGTGATAATAACAATTTCAAGTCTAACCATCATGGGATTTCTCGTGAGCGTTGTAACAAATGACCTTTCAGCTGAGACCGGTCACACTATGTATCGTTAAAAAAAAATCTTTAGTAATTTCTTGGATAATCGCTGAAAACCGTTGTTACTTGGTTCTAAAAGTCCTTTTAAAAAATTGGAAACGAATAGACCTGTATTTCCCATAGTTAAATATTAGAAAGAGTTTTTTTTGTAGGTGTAGACAGGCTATGGTAGGGTAATCCACATAGTGGCAACTCCCCTCTTATAGCATAGGATAATTCGCCTAAAAGTTATGCAGGGAAAACCCTAGAAAAACCTGCATCAGGCAGGTCGAGCATTTGGTACTTGTCCCACACCCTTCCGATAGAGGGAGAAGAGTTTGCTGTGGGGTCGCAGCTTTCCCCTCGCCGTGCCTTGACCGATTTAGGAGGCAGCTGGCCGACTATTCCAATAGGAATAGAGGACAACTCTTACCGTATGCCCAAGGTTACTATAGTATTTAAAGTAAAATACTAAATTCTGACTGCCAGAGATCTATGATGTGCGAGAAGTAAAGTGCATTTCGCAGTTGGATGCCACAAAGTGAAACTATTTTACACTGTTGTCTACGTTTTACTAGGGTTTGTCCTGCATTACTTTTAGGCGAATTCCGGGTAGTATCCTTAAAATATAGCCCAGGGACCTTATTAAACTCTTGGCTACCTTCCTCTACCCGTCCACATCCCCCTTTCAAATCCCTTCCTATGGTATTAAAGGGGAGTTGCCACCATGTGGATTACCCTCATGTAGCCTGTTACCTAAAAAAAAAATATTTCAGGGTCACCACCTCAACCGCGATACAATAATAAAAAATAAAAGAAATGTCTTCTTGAAACCACAATCAACAACAAACTATGTTTTGTAACCTCTTGTACCTTCTCGGTTGTTTGCTATTCAACGTAGAAAAAAAAAGTTGCGTGTCATTTTACTCGCTGTCAATAGGACTTTTATTAGCCAATTATGCATGCGCATACGTTAGACGATTCAGTAGATGTCATTTTAGACGAAAGCTTTCTCCTTAAGTCAAAAGTCAGAGGATACAAAGTAGACAATAACAGGGCGCCGGATTGTCGCGTAGAGTTGATTACCATTGGTTTTAAGCTGAAAGGTCGCCGGGTCAAGTGTCACAGAAAGCTAAGAGAGGGTCTTTTATTTTAAACGGTACCACCGCATTTTTTTTTTTTGCTCATGTCCGGCAAAAGAAAGGACACAAATAAAAAAAACTTTCCCCGCGATTCCGCGAAAGCCCAAGACCATGTCCTGTGGAAAGTGGCGTGACCTTTGTGGTGGGGACTTTCCTGGTGTCAATCAGTGTCTGCGTGTGTGTGTGTGTGTTTCTAACTTATCAAAGCGGCTGTCTCCGCAAACATATCGTAGTATATTCAACTTTATTGAAAGTTTTTCCAATAAAACTCACAGAGAAATGATATTTCGCCCCGTAAATCTTCGTCTGTTATTTAGAGCACATTTGATTTCTGTTTTTAGATTGTCTCACATGAGTTTCAATTTTGATTAGACATCCTGTCCACAGGGAAAAGAGACATTTTTATTTCCATGCTATACTAGAAATTTTTTCTTTAAAATTCTAAAACGTTATTTTGGATAAAAAAACTATTTTTATTTTATTGATAGGGCTTGGGTTTATTCTTTTTGCCGTATTGTTCCAGTGTCAAATTGACTCGAATTAATACTTTTTGTTACAAAACGATCCTGTAGAGAAGATTATTGTAAGGCTAATCTCGTCTGCATCAACAACATATAGTTTCATAGAAATCGGTTTGGCCATTTTTTTGCGAAGCTCAAACAACAGTTTTAGAACGGCCACCTACCATTTGTACTCAGTGTACCGGATGTCAGTTTAATACCGCTAAGAGCCTTTTCACGGGTTAGTAGAACAACGAGATAAAGTTTCGTAAAAAAATGAACAAAGTCTGCGTGAAAGACAAACCGGAATTTGGCATCGGTTTCGGGTCCTCCAAGGCATAACATAAAGATAAACTAAATTCACTCGATTCTTAGCTAGGCACTGACAAAACTAATGTAATTTATTTATACAAGGTTCGTATTTTTCTTGTGTGTTGCGCATAGACGAATTTATAAAGTCATTCATTCAAGAATTAAACTAAAACAATATTGTATCAATCTCTTTTATACATATGCATAATATATTCGCTTTCTTTTGGAGTAAAAAGTGCTTAATTATATCCATTTTCATATTTTATTATTTACAACTGTTTCTATACTTTTAATTATCCGTACCACATTC
The DNA here is from genome assembly GCA_037074705.1 of Zhengitettix transpicula. Classification (NCBI taxonomy): domain Eukaryota; kingdom Metazoa; phylum Arthropoda; class Insecta; order Orthoptera; family Tetrigidae; genus Zhengitettix; species Zhengitettix transpicula. The sequence continues at coordinate 44,175,513 of CM073593.1, read as the reverse complement.
GTGTTCCTGTGTAATTATTAAAGGTGTTTACAACATAAGTTTGTTGTTCAAATCATTTGAAGGGCCTAAAATATGAACTTTTATTCAAAATTTCTAGAGCCTGGATGACAAGCATCAATTTGACTATTTAATACTTTTTCGGACTTCTATAAATAAACACCCGGGCAACGCCGAGCACCCAGCTCGTCAAAATAATTAATTTGGAAGAAAACGTGGATATTTAATATAGTGTTAAATTTGCGAGTTATATCTCAAATGAAATTAAGAATACAAGTAGAAATACTACGTTTCGTCTCAGCTTTTTGGGACCTCATAGGTAATATGCTGATGACAATCTACGGAATACAAAAACTTCATGATGTTTTCGAAGTTAAAAGAAGTGTAAAAACACAATTGAAAAGTTTCAAAACAAATATATTTAACATTACCCTCATGCAAGTTAAATCCGTATTTAACTTTAACAACATCATTAAAGAATTTTATGTCTTCCATAGATTTATATTAATTTAAGTTTCATTTTTACTTGATGAGTTTCTAAAGTTGGAACGAAACGTTGTTTCACAGTTTGCTGTAATGAAATAAAAATAAAATTCAACAGCGGTAAAAATACATACGATTATTCAGAGCGAACGGCAACCGTAAAGACCGTTTCGGCAACACATGAGGAGGCAATAATAAAAACGGAACAGCAACTTTGGTAAGTTGCGAATTGGAGAAGTTTCGGGTTAGAATGCCCTCTTCATTTAAGAATGCCCCTCGGTACCTTCGCAACTCAGTTATCCACAAAGACCTTGAAATTCCCCTAATCCTTGCCATAATTCATAAATCTACCAAGTCCTTAATAAATAGCTCCATCAACAATCCAAATCCCCCCATGGAGCTATTCTACAGTAACCCACCACCTCCGTCACAAAATCGCAGACTAAAACGTAAACTCCCAATTGACATCATCCTCCCCCTAAATCACTCTGGAATTACCTAACTCTAGCCCCTCCTGCCAACTGGCACTACATACTCTCTAAATATCCGCTATTCCCATCTTCGCCATAACATCCTTAACACATGTAGTTTCCCCAATGACCAGATTGATCGCTAACATCATGCCTGCTTATATGTTAATATGCGGTAAACAAGTTAATCTGCTTCTCTCGTCTCTAACTTGGAATGGCAAGGGTCACATCCAAGACCACAAGTTTACATGTGAAATATTTATAAATTGTAAATACCTTTTTATTTGATAATTTTTACAATTGTAAATACTGTTATTATTATTATCACAACTGTAAAGTCTCCGGACTAAAAGTTAACTTTAATAAAAAAATAATAATTAGGGATGAAGTTCTAAGATTTGATCAGGGTCGTCACTTGACCAAGCGTCCAGCCAATAAATTTAAAATACCTCAAGAAAAGTTGGTAGGCGCCTTCGAAGAATAGTACGAATTCTTAACCGCTATATACATATTATCAGCTATTGCAAGCAACACTTAAATGTATCAATACACATTTAACGAATTGGTCTCATTTTTCTCCAACCTTTCCTACATAATCTGACATGAGCCAGTAAGTCCCTTCAGTCTTCTTTATTGCCGTTGAATTCGTACATCAGTCTGGCTGTGTCAAAATTTATCCAAGCTCTGACCGTAAATGCGTGGATCAGCCAATCGGGTAATTTCCTTAATGTGTTTGCCTTTGCCCCGCCTGTTCCACGGACACGTGACTGATCTCGTGGAGATTGTGGGTTTCCTTGAGGTCGCAGGTCAGCGACCCGGCGACGGCGACTCTTCCCGACTGGACGGCACAAGCGGAGTGTGCTTGGGTTGGCTGACTGACTGACTAACGGGAATTTCTCTCAACAGTTATGACAACTGGGGCGGACAAAGAGGTTCCCGGCTACTTATCAGTGCATGCGTCAGCCAAGGACGAGCTTTCTGTCTTGTAGATACGACACGGACCTGCTTCTGAGCCAATGAAGGGCATCCTCCTCAACAGTGTTTTAAAACACTTCAACAATCAATATTCGGGAAAACACAAGGAGAATAAATCGAAACCAGTTCGTAGTCCCCGTGATTTCACTCAAGGTGTTCGCAATACTACTCTTTAAAGTTGAGTTGATGATACAGGGAACTCTTAAGTGGAAAGTTTTAGCGTTTAAATTTCCTGTTAAAGCATACTAAAGTTTCCTCTGTTTACTTCATATTCTGGAATGAAGTCATCATTCCAAGGCAGTGAAGCTTGGTTTTAAAAATTTTGGTGTGCCACTTTCCGAGCTTTCCATTTTCCATAATGTATCAATCGGGTTAAGCGTTGCTTTTTAAAAAAACAACAAAGACGATTCATATCGATTCTCTGCCTTGGTTGATCTCGTACATATTTCTGCAGACTGATGTTGCGGGGAGAATAATTTGTTTCCAGCTTGGAATGCTGGCTGGATCTTCTTCGTTGATGCGAACGAGGGACATGAGACTCCATCTCAGTTGTCACTTTTTACAAAGGAGCATTTCATATCGTAAGTGTAGGTCAGTGGTGTTCTCCTTCAACCCTGTCGTGACTTTTGACGTCCAGAAAACAAATACGAATTTTAACTACATTGAGGTTGATTATTAAACAAATTTTCAACTTAAATTAACCATAAATAAGCAATCATTCTTGTTTCCGTTAAGCGAATATGAGTTATGTTCAATAAATTGAGTCGTCGTGCACTGATTGCAGGATGTTCTTAATACATGGTAAGCTTAGTCCCTGTGTGAAATTACAGGAATGAGAAACGACGAGTCACTCCCAATTCTATCATATGATTTCAGTAGCAGAATCAGGATTTTAAATCCAATTAAAACTTTCTGAAGGAACTTTCAATGCTTCCCGCAACATGCAAATGGAACTTATTGGATTGTAACGTAGTGGTGATTTAAAAGGATGTAGAACTTTCAGCTGTTTACTGTACGTTGATGAAGACAAGAGTCGAGTACTGTTTATAGCTTCACTTTTTTCCAGCACATCAATGTGTGAGAAGCTATTGTCCAGGATGAAGATAGTGAAGTCGTAACTGTGGAAGTCTTTCCATTCACTTGGGGTTATTTATTAAGAGGATAAAATAATGCAAGTATAATAATACATAATATTGTTGCAGTATAATTATAATATACTCGAGTCTTCAAGTTTCCAGTTAGTAATAAATCAATGCAACTAGTGAACCTTTCAATAACAATAACAAAAAGGTTTATAGGAAGCAAATGTTAAGAAAAGAAGCAGTAACTATTGTTGCGCGTTAAATTTGAAGCGGAGAATTTGCATAAGCGTAAGACAATCCTTCCGGATTTTCCAGTGCGTTGTCGTTGGGGTAAAGTCTTTTTTTGTTATTGTTATATTGAGGTAAAGAGAACAGCCGATGCTCAAGGTTGAGCAGAGGAGGTGATCGAATCGAAGTGATAGTGATGAGATGTATTTCCATAAAAGCCATAATCCTGAACTGAATCGCTAATAATTATTAGAGTTGAAAGTCTGAAACACACAGCTTTTCAACAGTTCCCATTGGATGAGGGAACCTCAGCTTCCTCAGACTTCGGCTGGGAAGCTGAACATCTCAAAGCCGCCGAGGAACGCCAGATTGAGACCAGTCAAGGATGGTGAGGGCCACACAGATTAAAACAGACATTGTCCGACCTAGGGAGCTTTCTAATGTTCGCATTGTTTCTGCTGCTAGGCTCGTAGTCCCCTGAGACGAAATTTGTAATTTAAAATAATTTTTTTCCTGTTCATATTACAGTAATACAATTGTCTTTAATAAACATGGGCCAGAGTCCAAATAAATTAATTATTTTTCCGTTGACAAAATATCCACCAGACTAATTTCTATATGTCTGTTCACTTGACAAACAAATCAACCATCATTGATGTAAAAATTTTACCTCAATAATATTTAAAAATAGCTTTAATATAACGTCTGTTTTGAATTAATAAAACAATTTATGACCTTATACAGACAATTTTTAATTTGTATTATGACGACGTTTCGATACCTTTTTGTATCTTCTTCAGGTATTTTCCAAAGTAGCACAGGAAACTAGCTCAACTAAAGAAATGAAGTCATTAAATTCACACAGTTTTTTGAACGGGGGTCCTTGGCACACCATTCACTTAACGCTAACAACAATAACTTGTTTCGTTTAGTTTCCTGTGTTAATTTGGAAAATACCTGAAGAAGATACAAAAAGGTATCGAAACGTCGTCATAATAAAAATAAAAAATAAAATGTGTGTACGAGGTCATCAATTGTTTTATTAATTCTAAACAGACGTTAAATTTAAACAATTATTAATTATTATCGAGGTAAAATTTTTACATAAATGATGCTTGATTTGTTGTCAAGAAATTAGCCTGGTGGATATTTTCTCAACGTAAAAAAAATTATTTATTTGGACTGGGAAGTAAAAAAATATTTTAAGTTAGCTTACGTCTCAGGGGATTAGTAAAAAATAAAAATATAAAGTGTCTGTATAAGGTCGACAATTGTTTTATTTGATAATTAATAATCTATTGAACTAATTAAAGTAATTAAATCTTTCTGACAGCAGGTAAGACAGTTGATTTGCGATCTTAGGAAAGAGAGTTGGTAAACTATAGATTATAAACGCGATCCCGTTATTGACGACGACCGTTGTAACTTTATGAGCATTGTAAAAAATACTATTAAAACGTATAGTCTTGGCGATATAAGATGAATTTATAAAATGTGCGTCTCTGTGGACTTAAGTTTAAACCTCATTCGTTGACTTTGAACATGTCCCAAAATTTTAATATACTTTCATATATGTTACAGTGAAATTGGTTTCCAATTTTATATTCTATTATTAAGTATCTTTATTAATTATTGCAAATATAAAACTGCACAATATATTTTAATTCACTTGTAGGTAGTTTTCTTATTGCTTGCCCCCAAACAATTTATTTCCATACAGAACATTTAATATTCTTATTACAACTTGAAAAGCTCGTATGCCTCTCAAAGCGCCCAACGGAGTGTTCTGCACCAGCCTTTTTTTTTATGCGAAGAGGACTTTTTGCGTGTTGTTTTAGTTTAATTCCCAGCGCGTCTAGGAGCGAACGGCGTCGTGTGAAGCTACTTACGAGGAAGCTGCCACTTTGCATGCTCTATCCGTGGGAAGGATCAGACGGCAGGAGCGCTCTTTTGTACTACAAAGCCGACCCAATTTGGTTAAACCGTTGTTACGGGCCAAAGTTCTTTCCGGGTAGAGAAATTATAATAATGTAAGTGGGTCCATTCAGAATACTTTCGCAGCCTACTTTCGAATTGAAGGATTAAAGGTACATTAATATGATTAATTAAATATGAAAATTTTTGTATTTGCCGATTGTTCGTTACAACTATTCTGAAATAATTCTAGTGAAAAACTAGTTAATACCTATTCATATGTAATTTCTATTTTACTATTCTACAGCCCATTAAGGATCTTGGCCTACCGAGACGACTGGTAGACTTATCTTACATAGCACATTCTGGATTTAGGAGTGACACCTGATCAGAGTGTAGATTCTCTCTCAGTCATAACACCAGTTATCGTGACCATGACGAGAAGAAGAATCCATGCCCATGCCGGGATTCGAACCCGGAACCTCTGTGGTTCGGCATTAATATGTAAAATAATACATATTTCAGGTATATGTAGTTTAATTTCCAAAGTAATCTTAAATTGAAAATTCTGTTGCACTCGCAAAAATGCGCTCAAGAGTCATGTAATGTTGCTGACGAAGTTATAGGGTTTCATTACATTAGGCAGCCTTCTCCGATGTTGAAATCATGCGCCACCCGACACCAAATGTTTTGGTGTGGTTGGGATCTCTTTCGTCGCCGGAGTTACTACGTAAAGGAACACATTCTCCGAAACTCGTAACCGGATCAGAAGGCGATTTTATTGTCTTCGCCGGTACGACGAAACAACCAACAAAGAACAGCATATTGCTTTACAACGGTTGAATTTCGTGATCGTAAATTTCGAAGGATTGGGTGAAATTGGATGTAAAGAAATTTGATTTCTGCTCGTAACGGTTCTGCAACGCTGCGGTAGGAAAATAAGAACGAAACTTCAATAGGCATTGAAATGTCTGCTTCGGATTAATAAATAATAATAAAATATGTGGAGTAGAGGCCATCGTGGCTGCCTCGCATCACGGAGGTCCCGTGTTCGAATCCCGGCGAGGGTATGGCTGTTTGTGTGCGTGAGAGAAACTCTAGTAAAATGAGTTCCCATTCTGAGTCGCTAATAACCAGAGCTGTTGATTCGACTGTAAATAAATCAATAATATATATATATATATATATATATATATATATAGTAATACTAATTAGAGGCCATAAATAGTTTTAATATAATTGGATTGTTAGGGGTACATTTCTTGAAAGCAACAACCACGGCTCTTTGTCTGCGATAGTTGTTGGAAACCGCGCGCTCGTACGGAAGTCAGTCCAGCGAACGTTTCGAGAGAGAGAGAGGAGGCTGACCTAAAAAGTACGAATAGCGTGGTCCAGGAAGTTCAACTGCGAGATCTATTAAACTCTACAAAACATAAGTAAATAGTTCTTGACGGAGAGACTCATGATATAAAATCACAAAGTGAAAGCAAAAGGTTTGCACCACACAGATGCGACGTAACATTTCGCATAAAGGCATCGAGGAGTCACGTCCGAGGGCTGACCGAGAGAGCGGCTGATCCCAAAATTCCAGGTGGAATAACAACGAGAGCTACGACCGTGTTGATTAAAAATGATAAGTAGAATCAATGAATAACGGCCTTTTTAGTGAGTTGAGCCCTCAAGCTCCAAGAATCTGATCTGGTACCAGAAAGACATTCGTGAGTACAAAAACAAATATTTAAAGTCCTTAAACGAGAATTAAAGGTATAAGTCAGATTTCGATATTTTGTTTAGTTTTCGTTTGCTTTATTGTGTTTAGAATTTATATTCCGTTCATTTCAATTTTGATTTGTTAATTAGTTTATTAAATTTGTTTGTTCTGACTATAAAGCCCAGTAAAGACCCTGAGAGAAAGAGTAATGAGATGTAATTGTTGTAAAATTATAAAGTTGTATTTTCCTAGATAGCCACAAATAAAAGAAATAAAAAATTAGACTTGTAAATTTAAGGAAATTAAATGTGCAAAAATAATTTGTATCTTTGAAGAATAAAATTTGTTTTTTTTAATTAATTAATATATATATTGCGGTAATTAAAGACATGTAATTTATTTTTAATAAAAAAATTTACGATTTGCATTGTCGGCAACGTAAATATAAGAATTGTGTACAAGAATAAGGGGCCTATAATGCTTGCTTGCTATGGGCATTGGCACGAAGGCATGGCTGGACGCGCGGAACTTTAATGTGTGTTGGGAGTTGGCGGAGAGAACAGATCTTGAAAGCTGCAGTGTGTTTTGGGAGGCTGACGAGTGTGTACGTTAGAACTTGTAATTGAGAATTTCTTTGACCAGGAAACCGAACCTGATTCAAAGTTCCTGTTACTATATTCAAGCAAGTGTATAGAGGCAGCAGAGACATAATATATTAAAGTCCCGCGTTTATGAATTACGAGGCGACAATCTGAAGTATTTGTCCACTGGCATATTTATGCAAGCATCAAAGATTTAAAACAACGTTGTCAACTGTAAAGAGCAGGAAGTGTTGTGTCTGTAAACTACAACCACATTAAATTCAGTGAAACATGGCCTGTCTCTGAAGTGTTTAACAAAATAATCGAGTGAAATCGAGCCGCCGACGAACAGCTGATGTAAAGTAAAAAGAAAATTTGTTATTTGTAAACCTAATGTAAATAATAATTATAATCAGATTTCATATTTCAATAATTGTTTGAGTTAAGAATTAGTCACATTGTAAGTTTTTAATTGTCTTGTCGTAACATTCTTTATTGGAGACCCGATAGTAGGCCCTGAAATTAAGCCGTGGCACTTAACCAACTTAACAAAATTTTCAATGGTGATAAGATTTTGTTTTTAATAATTAACTTTGTTTTATGTTTTAAATTATGATTTTTCATTTTAAATCATATCATTTCAACTATCAATTGTGTTCATTTTAAAATCTAATTAAATTGTATTATTACGAATGTTCTCCAATGGGGGTTTGTTTTAATTTAGAATTATTCAATTAATTGTGTTCATTACAATATATATATATATATATATATATATATATATATATATATATGTATATATATATAAACAAAGCATTACTTAGTATAAGATAAAGAAGTTGACATTCTTTGTTTTAGAAACTCATTGTCAGTAGCATACTGATTTAAGGCACGTACAAAGTTTTAAAAAATACTAATTTCCGGATTCTCTAAAAGTAACCCATATAATACTTGTAATACTGTCAAGGCCATAGAGATTTAAACAAATCATACAGTAAATGTTCAATCAATGGAGACTATGAGAAAGAGCTAATCATGCTAAAAAAAAACACAACATGCATACAACATATTTAAGGTTTTAGAACTGTCGCGATGTATGATTCCAAAATTAAATATTGCGTAACCAGGGCGCAAAGCGAGCCACTATTTACAACACTTTGTTTATCGATACAAAGCATAACTGATAAAGGAAATTTCGGAATTGACCATTTTACGTTTATGAGCTGGTTAACGTTTTAAGTAAAAAAAACCATCAACGCGAAGTAAAACATTTAATAAAGAAATTATTTTCATCGTTATTTATATTTTCAGTAATTCACGTCATTATATTGAAACTAATATTTGGTATACGATCAAACTTTAACTTTCTAGACCAAAGAAACCTAAAAATTTATTCGTAATATTATACAAACATACAACATGAATACGTAAGTAAATTTTATTTTATAACCTAATTTTTAGCGTTTTATTGGAGCATAAAGTCGCACAAATCGTGCCTGTAATCGTAACGCGACGCGTACATTGACGCCAATTTCTGTGGTCAGACAATCTGATGATACTATATACGCACTTAATATATATGTATTTATATTTATATTCCATAACATTGTTTAGCCATTCTGAAACCTTGTTTGAATAAATTCTCTAAATACGGACGTTATTGGGTCACGTTTAGACACACGAGTCTCCAACTGCATCCATTCCAAGCCACGGAAAGCTTTAACGTTAGTATAACAAATTCTGAACCCTATAGAGATATCCTTCTTTTATTGAACTAGGTAGTTAGAAGAGGGACCGAAGAGAATACGAAGACCTTGAGATAACTGCGCCGATGTATCATCTTTTCGGGACAGAAATGCGATAGCCGCGGTAGAAGCAGAGCCACCAAGAACGGGAACTGCGAAAAAAATTAATCCCCAGCTGTGCGCAAGAACTCACTCGTTTAGTTTCGCGGAACTGTTCCAGCACGGGGGGAAAAAAAGGCAGCTAGAGCTCTCATTAGCGATGTAACATCAGTCTGGTGAAACGTAGCTACAAATGCCATCTGCAAGTTTGCGCATCAGCATTCATTGTCTTTGCTCAGTAGCTTCGACGACAGGACGAATATTCATTTTACTACTAAATATTTATCTAATAATATTTTTATTAGCCGTTATTGTTCTTAGGTCGTAATAATTTAAAGTGTAAACGAATTAAATATTTCATTTATAAACAATATATACTTACATCTTGTAATATAAAGTTAATTACAAAGAAAGAGGTTTTTAATTAGGTTTTAACATGTAAATAAAACACAAATAAATTTCATTTTTATATTATCACTGATCGTGTTGCGAGACCGAATCAGGACATTCACAATTAAGAATAATATTTTAAAAAAAGAACAATAATTATAGAAGAAATGTATGAAGTGATTGTTTATAAATAATTGATTAAATGGCAAATCGTAGACCTGAACTGCTGGTTAACAGTAGTGATATATCTCGAATCTGCAAGTTTAACCAGTGTTGAACGTACGAGCCTGTTATTCTTTATCAACTTATGTTCCACTATTAACTTTGGATTTCATATCCTCCTCACCGAGGCTGCTATATATCATCTTAATTCCCCACTACAGTAATACATCCTGGTTCCCTTCGGCTAAAAACTAACTTTTTACCACATTATCCGATTAATTTTCACTGCCCATCGCTCCGTAACTGTTTACAATTCAGGAGAACAAAATATTTACCTATCAATAATCCCATTGGAAAATTTAATGATGTCCAGGCATCACAAAAACCTCCTGTAATTAGTAACTAATTAGCTAAGCCAGATTAAAATTTAATTGATGTATTTAAATAATAATTTAAACAATTAATTTATGACCCCTACCGGATGTTTAAATAAAAATTTGTTAAAGATTTATATTAATAAAATTATTTTATGAAAACAATGAGCCACAATAATACAACCTACGTCGTTTACATTTAATTTATAATTTCTATGTAATATCAGAAATTAATTATATGAAACTGTTACGGACATTCATGTCCTTCCTCTGGCTGTTTAAGATGGTGTAATAATATACACTTTTTTATATTGTGGCTGACATTCTAATTATTTCCGTGAAAGCACGAGACTAACGCGATTTTACTTTTTATTGTAAGGGGGAAAAAATATAATATATATGCATGTCGCTGTCACTGTAGCACATTTCTGACCTCAAGTGCTCCACATGACCGCTCCACCATAGCACGCAACGAAATCTCAGCTTTTAACTGGCACATTCACACGCAATGGCCGCGCTTTTCATTGTCGAGTACAAACTCGCCCGGTGAAAAATATAAAGCACTGCTGTCGTAACATGTGGAAAACAAACACCAGATCTGGGAATGTGCATTACGGATTTAACGCTGGTTTCCCATGAAAAATACTCTCTTGTATAGCTTAAAACTCGTATCATTAAATCCATATTTCAGGCTAACTTCACTTTAATATTTGTTAATTTTGAACCGAGATTGTTTCCGCTAACGACAGAAGATTTTCAGCGAGTCGACGAACACGTTGTTTCGTAAACATATGAAAACTAATTGTAGAACATGTAAACGAATATTTTAAATAATCTAAAATTTAACTTTTCAATCTATTCATAAAAGTACATCTCCAATGAATTTCAAGGCTCGGAGTCCTGCATTTTCAAGGAACAGTCAGATAAAAGATAGACTCAGAATTTAATATCAAACATTTCAGCTTTTTCCTAAAACTTGTAGCTATTAATTAAACAAATATTTTTTTAAAAATCAACTGAAGCTTGTATTGCAGTTTCTTTTGAGAAATTGGGTCTTTAGGTATGATGATACAGGAGTATTTTGAAGTTTAATTTTATTTAATCTTTATGAGAAAAAATATTTTTATAATCATGGGGTAGAAAATTATTACGGTTTAAGTTACGGTAATGAGAGAGGAAGACACTGATCACACTTTAAAGGATTAATAACTGAGGAAGTTCGAAGAAGCACTTTGATAATGTTTCCAAAAATAATATCATTGGAGACGAGTCAAATTAAAGCGTAACAGAGACTATTTTAAAATGAAATAAATTAACAACGTAAAAATAACGTTTTTGAGTAAATTATTTTTGGAAATCAAAAGTAAAATGTGGTAAACTTATGAAATGTAAAAACTACCTCATTCATGGAATGGAATCAAAAATTGTTTATATGAATTTTGATTTCTAACTCTGCTCCCAAACCCAGATATTTCCTTTACACAGGCTATAAGCAAAAATAGTTTTTAAGAAACCCCTCTACAGTTTAAAAGAAGAGCACATTATATTTGTTTAATTTATCTACAGATCCTTCGTAAGCACTGACGTACATAGGTTGTCACCTGGTTTGAGCGGCGTGTCATTCTTGCACTTCTGTGTTTTTGAATACCTGACGATATCAACAAAGATTGAATATATTGTAATAATCAAAAAAGATGGCGTTTTAAATGAAATCATTTAATTTCAAACAAACAAAATATTTTATTATCAATGTTTACACAAATAATTACAAATTACATTTATCTCCGGGTCATTACTGGGTTTGATAATAGCTAATCATTTATTTAGAAATCTTATCAACACAAATTTCAATAAAAAGATTTACTCGTCAATTAACAAAGACGAAATTTACTTGTCCACGAAATTATACTAAAAAGATGTATTCTACTTAACAAATTTTAACAAAGGAAGAGAACGAAATCTGACGTCTATCTTTTAATCCGGTTTACATAATTAATTGTTTTATATTGGTACTCACGGCAGCATTCCAGGATACCTAAATAATTGTCGTAGCACTATGACGGGTTTTTTGCACAACTTCTACAATTCACAGATTCTAAAATTAATATTTTTAGATCAAACTCAGGAACCAGGAACCTCCTCTTCGTCTCTCCCTCACTCGGTTGACTTCTGCCAATCTCTGCCTGACTATGTTCACCAAAACTGTCTGTGCTTAGCAGGTTTTATCGTTCTGCTTGTGTGAATGTTTTGTCTATGCTTTCCTGCAAGTTTATTTCGATTCTCGTTCTCGCCTTTCGTTTTCGTCCTCGTCTCTCGGTACGTGTTTAATCTCCAAGTTCCAAAAGTTCTTTTACGACCACCCGATCGATGAGGAGCCAAAATGCGGACTGAACTCTACCGTAACGTGAACTCTTAATTCGACCTGCCTTCTGCCATATCATAACGTGAACTCTTAATGCGACCTGTACTTGACCAAACCTTCCAGCCAACTGAACTACCGTCTCGAAATTTTGAGCGCGCAGTGCTTCTTCCGACAAAGAAACAATGCTCTGCTACATTGTTGTTTTGTGTCCGGTACCGCCGTCAAGAATATGTTTCTCTAACAATTTAGATTATCAAATTTACAAATAATGTGTTAATTAATTGGTATTACAATATGTTATATGGTATTTATTTTATCACTTAATTTTATCTGTTGTTTGCGTACTTCTTTATCAAATTGGTACACAAATATGCACACAACATTCATAGTTATATCTAAAACTTTATAAACTTGGAAAATATTTTTTTGGAAAAGATATTGACCTTCCAATAGAATGACCTTTCGGTGTACGCGTTAGCAATTAAGCGAAACCAGGAAAAAAACACGAATGAGAACTGTCGACTACGTTGCTATTCGTTTCCAGGTAAACTGCCCAGCCTCGGCGTTGGTTAATGATTACCTTCAACAGCACCGAAGGCCGATCGAATTGAAGCAATGGGTGGGTAGCCAGAGCGCTCATTTTCTATTCCGGGCCCACTTTCCCAGAAAAAAAGAGAACACGCAACCTTGTGCCCCGCTCTCTGTGCACCATTACCGTGTTACGTTACGTCATTCACGTGAGTACAGCGAACACCTTTCATTTGGAAACTGGCTGTTGGTCCGGTAGAAAGCGACGACTGTACTCCTAAAACACTGAAGGGAACTTAAAGCGGGCTGGACTTCCGAAATGCTACGAAGAAATACTGATATGCTACGGAAATTTCTAAACAACTTGGTCCTTCGTTGCTATGCTCATTATTTGCTCACATGCCACAATCGTCGCCATTTCTCATAAAGAGAACATTAATAGAGACGTTTAAATCTACTATTTATAAAGTCTAGCACAAAATGATTTTTTTACTTTTCATATTACATTTGAACCTTTGGTTCCTCACAGTATCTGCGGAATTTCAAGTAGTTGTTGTATACTTTAAATTTTATCCAAAACCAGACAGGTAAATCTATAGATATGGAAATTAACATTAAATGTTGTCCCCCTTGTCCATTATAGCACATCTATATAAATTCTTATGGCATCTGGTCACTGGTTTCCGTTGTATTGACGTGGCTTGATGGAGACTAGGTCTACCGTAATCCGGAAGTCTTCTGTATTTAGGAAGAAAACTGCCTCCTTGTTGAAGAAAACAGTTGTAAAATGTTTCGAGGCATTATTTTGGGATTAACACCACCAAAAATAAACTGCTTCTTTTATACCAATAGTGGATGACAAGCAACAATTTAAGGCTCTGAGACAAAGGGGAAGAAAAAGTCTTGTTTTAAACTAAAAGCTTTGCCGTAAGTAACCCACTCGGATTTTTTATCAGTGCTGTATGTTTTGTACAGCATTTTCGAAGGAGAAAATTATATTTCCCGACTGTACTCTGGGCAGTCTACGATGGATTCACGAGAAGACACCGACTACAACATATGTATTCTGAGATACATGTTCATTTTAATTTTTAATTATATAAGTAATAAATATAGATTTAGCCAACACAGGCAAAATTAGACGATAAAAAGAAATATCACACAACGTTTCAACAGACTTTGTTGCTTACTTCAGGTGTAGTGTTAAGATTAATTTGAGCGATCCAGGCGATGGAAACAAAAGCAATTATATTAAAATAAAAACAAAGACGTTAGTTTAAAAATAAGGAATCTTAGATATTCTAGTTTCATAGTATCGGTTTGACGTTAATTTCAATCATTCGTATATTTAGTATAAAACATTTCGAATATAATTCCAGAATATTACCACGTCTCTTCAAATAAAATATTTTCATCGGCCAAAGAATGTTTGGAATGAATAAAATATTTTGATCGTTTATCAATGTGGACTTTGATATATACGGGGTTTTAACGGCCTTTTAGTTAGACCTGTGTAACATGAATTACATCACAGCAAGAGATTTTGTAAATCAACCTATTCTGATTTATGTGAATTATTTTAAATAAAAGTAATATTGCTAATAGCCCGATTTATATTTCCAATTTAATAAATAATATTTTATTATTTTTATTATAAAAAATGGTTCGAAAAGTATGCTATACTACTCATAGCGCACTTCTTAACTAATAAAAAAAACATATTTTATTTGTTACAACGCATAGTTTTCGATATTCCGTTTCAGAGTCGTATTAAAATTATATTTGTTTCAAGAGAGAAAAATGTAAACAGTTATAATTACTATTGTAGACAGAAAATAAATTCAAAGTTTTATTATTCTCAAAATTTTAACGTTAATTGAGGGGGAAAACACGCCTTTCGATATGTGGGTACAACTAATTACTTATTCGATTGAAACGGGTTCAAAAAAATTGAATCTAACGTCTCCAGAAAAAAAGTCCAATTCGGAACGAAGTATATTTTTTTATTGAACTCATACAGCGTTCTGTAAACATTTTATCTATATAAATATATTGTTTTGCTGTATATTGCTTAGAATCAAGTGTTTCAATCGAAATTCAAGTATAACAGTCACGTTGACATTTTTTCGCTAATCACAAAAAAAAGAGGTGAACCGATTTCGATTTAACACTTTTTCGCTGCGGAATTAAAAGGGCGTTCCTAAACCTGATTTTTTAATCGATTATTTAAGCTTTTTGTTTCACTTGCAGAAGAGCAGTTAGCCTATTTTCCTCTTAAGCGGGAAATAATTTTGAAGGTGTATTGAATTGTCATTCACTGTTTTGAAAAACCCAAACATAAAATTCAGTTTGTGAAATAAAGTATATATCAAGCGTAAGTTAGAAGATAGCCGTAGATTTTAACGATAGAGTAGTAGAAATAATAATAAAATAAAAAAAGCTTTAAATTATAGTAATGAGTTATATGTAACGTGTTATAGAAAACAAGTGCGACGCAGCTCCTACAATAGCAAAAGTAGAAGAAAAAAATGTGCCAAAACTTAACCCTAATCGTGAACGTAGTTTTCAGTCCCGTATGAAGGACATTTACCCAGGTAGTATAACGAAATTATTTTTCACTTTACTGTAGGGAGCCGTTACCGATAACGAACTGAAACTTTGCCCATCTTGTTCCATACGTACCAAGCTCATTTGAACCATCTTAACGAATACTTTTATGCAAAAACTCGAAATACAGCGAAAAGCGTTTAAGATATCGAATTAAATAATCATTTACTGGTTCCACGCACGTGTATTAAATATGAATAAATATTATTTATGTACTTCTCCGAATGTATATTTAAAAATGTAGCAATATCTCGAAAACTGTTAGACGTGAAGTATTTAAATGTTATCTTGGTCTTCCACGCACTTTTTTTCTTCGGATAAGACACATTTACGTTTCGGCTTTTGTTATAATTCACAATATCTTGAAATCCGTTTAATGTATATGAAATATCGCTTAACGTGTTCCATCTCTCCGGTTACATAGCGATTCCATTTATTTTAACCCCGTTTACTTACGTTTTATTCCAAATTTCGCAATATATCGTAAGCCAGTGAGAATATATAATTAAAACTTCGACTATTTTATTCAACGCTAAATTTTAAACAGAGATTCTGATATTTTTAACTACTATTACTAATGGTTGTTTTTTTTTGCAAAAAAAATCCCTATATCTCGAGAACAAATAAAGTTAACGACTTCAAACAGCGTTCATCGTGTTTTACCATCACGTTTGAAAATTTGGACATGATATTTGATAAGTGTCCAAGTGATTTCAGATTTAAAATAGCAAAATTAAAGCAGTGAGCTACAAGTCACAATTCTATGGTATTAATTTATAATGAGAGTTCACCATGCAAAGTTCTAGGTATTCGTCGGCCGTAACCTTCCTATTGATGGACAAACCAGGGTATTATTTGGGCAAATTCGCAGTGTTTGTGGACGCGAAAGTGGAGTAGATTGTCGCTTTCTCCGTTACGCAACATCGCGGCTGGCAGACCACTCGGAGCCGCCTTCTTGTTCCACTCGGGTCACCCACGTCTCTTCTAAGCTAACAGAAACAAACACCGGGAACGAAACGACTCGTGATCACGGGGCTTACTTAAGCCGGCACATTCAGGAATGTGGGCGCGTCCGGAGACAGTGACGACTTTGTACAGACGTATTCACGGCCACACTTAAATCTCGTCGATTTGCATCGGACTTTGACCAGTCGCCAAGTAAAACGACAAGGCAGACAGTAAAATTTAAAAACAAGGACACAAAAAGTATCCAGCTATTAACGGTTCCGATCACCACTAGGCCCTTAAAAATCCTATTTAAGGACACAAAAATAATCCAGCTATTAGCGGTTCCCGGCTCGGTTCACCACGAGGCGCTTAAAAATCCTATTTTAGAAATCAATTTTAAGTTGTTTGAAATAAGCAAGTAAGAGATGCACACAAAGATAAAACTCTTCTTGTCTTCAAGATCAATGAAAGCTTAACGCGTAATTTCAGATAGGGAGATATCCGGAATGTTTCCTGAACTCAAAATAAGTTCGTATGTTTCATATGTCAAGAGTCCTATAGCTAATTAAATTTGCGACGGCGACAGAAGTTTGTTACAGACACGTGAAAGTTGTTTTTTTCGACATTGCTGGAACGCAGAATCAACAAAAAATTCTGGCCAGTTGACCTAAAAAAGTGGTAACCAATCATTGGAGAGGACCCCATCAGGCCAATAATTAATTAAATTATGTAAATGAATTCTAAGCCAACAAAAATAGCCCTTAGAGTGCAATTATGATTGCTATTAATAAAAGAAATTAGTGAATCACTAAATTTGTTATTGGTTAAAATTAAACAAGTCTGTTTTGAATTAATAATAAGCTAAAATAGCCAAGTACACACAGAAGAAGTGGTCATATAAATATCACAACTCAAAAAGTTAAAGCTTATCAACTGTATTTTCGGTTGTGTCGCTCTTGTGGTGTTCATAAAATCACTTCTTTTGTCTGTATATGGATATTTTATCATATATTCATTGGTTAAAGCAGGAATGCTACAAACACATCATATATGCTTGTTAGTTTCTACGTTTAAAATAAAAAAGGGAGATGGTTCTTTTACTTGGGTTTGACTGAACTAAGCAGGACTTAATCTGTAAGGGAATAAAAACTTCCATGTCGTAGCTGTAGCCTTAAAGAAGAACAGGGCTAATATCGAACAAATGACAATGGAAACGATTAAAATATTAGCTATCCTAAACCACTTTCCGACCATTTACAAGTCGATTTGTTAAATAAATACTTTTGCGGAAACATATACTTACGAAGATAGGCTTAATTACAAATTAGCAAGTGTGACGTCATTCTGTGACGTCACCAATAGGCCCGACGAGCTTCCCCCCTCCCCCCATTTACATACCCTCGATTCCTCCCCATGTATATTAACTAAAAAAATTAACTTCATTAGAGAAACTAGAAAACAAATTTTCTACTATTTACTTATTTAAATATCGTCTACTAGAATCCCATGGATGTTAATTATATACTCTTATAATAGTCGATTTTAATTAATCTCGTTTTTCCCCATTTGTTTTGAATTTTTATTCGAATTGTACTTTAGAAATGATCTATTCATTAGAATTAATCGCACAGAAATATCATTTCTTTAATATTAATACAGAGAAAATTAATTAATTTTTAATTGTAACAAAAATAGATTATTATTACTGGAAAATCAAGATTCTTCTTCGAATTATCGTTGTTTATAAAATAACATAAATCTTAATTTTGTACTTGAGCAGCTATTTCTCTGCAACCTTAAGATTCAGAATCTCCTATTTTGGGATAAGAAACTAGAGAAATTTTAAGAAGTACGCTATATTCAGTAATAATGCTTCAAGCCCCCAATTGTTACATTTACGTATGTTTATGCTGCAAAATATATCAGCATCCTATGACATGCATATATTTAAAAAAAAAGTTTAATTATCTTTAATAGTTCATAATTTGAATATATTAATTATAATATTATTTATATATCGACTGATAAAGCACTAGATATTTCTATCAAAATCAGATTAAAAATTTAAAGATGAATTTACAATCTCCGTCGCCCGAAGAACAGAACGACCGTCAACTTTTTATATTCCACTACTCTTAATCTCCATTGACCCAAGAAGGTTGTTTCCTACCGTTGGATCACTTTCAAAATCTTCCTGTCCTCGTCCAAATTTCCTCTTTTGCGTAATTTCCTTCATGCATCGTGTGGAATTTTACGTGTTTATTAATTAGCAATTTACCTGAAATGAGATAAAAAATTAACATTAACAAGAACCGTCATTAAACAATACAAGGTTTAAATTATATCTACACTTATTAATGATCATATTTATGTTTATAGGAATGGCTTTGTTTACAGAAAGTGATAATTCTTAATATCACAGTTACTATACATTAATTATCATTACTAGTATTGTAAATCGTCATTGCGAGTAGTAGTAAATATGTGGAATACGTTGGAAACGTCTAAACTTTAATGCAATACAAAACAACCCACTGTACACACACAGTAATCATGAAAAATAAAACATAAAATTTGCAAAGCAATAAATATATACATTATTAATATAAGAACTTAATATTCAAAATATAATTTTCCAATACACTAAAAACAATGTTTTTTGGAAAAGTTTAATTAACTGATCTCTACAAATGATAGGTGATGTTTTTATAATTTCTGAATTAATTTATCAGGTCTGTTGGACAATCCTGTATAAATTTACCAATTTTTCCATGAGAAATTTGTGTATTTGTTTTTTTTCAATACAGCAGTTCCTGATTGCAATTATTATTTATTTAAAGTCAAATATTATTCAGAATGTGTCATACGAAACTGTTAAAATCTAATATCACAAAAAAATTGTATTTTATTGGAAAGTACAGAAAATGTAACGTCTATGGGAGAAATGAGGTCACTTCCGGCATAAAGAATTTAATGGGAGAGCGCATACAGAGATTGAAAAAAAAAATGACACTGATGCCTCTTACTTGATTCATCTGAGATGTGCAATCGCTCGTCGTCGCCTGCAACTTTGGTCTCCATTCCTTTCACAGCCAAAAACATTTCCTGCTTTCAGACGAGACAGAAACTCTACCGTTTTGCCTTGTACCCTTCCAATGTTGCAAAATTGGCACCCTACAGCGTCTACTGGATTTTCCGGAAGTTAAAAAAACATCGCACGGCGATAAAAACAGGGGATTATAGAGGTTGTTCTAGGGCTGATGTTTCTATTGACCAAAATCAACTTGCCTGAAACGCATTGTCCTGATGCACACATTCAACCACAATTCACCACTGGTCATAACGACGAAGCATCGTCTTGACTGTCAAAGGACTCATACAGGTTTTCTTTTCTTTTGTGGGAAGATGTTGCTTCCCTATGAATGGATTGTCCATTCGATTTCTGTTCGTACGTTACGTATAGTCAGGTGTAATACTGCTATTTTAGCAGCTTCGCTCTACACCAACCCGCCTTTTAATGTTTCACGAGAAACCTGATGTTAACGCACTGATCACTTCTCGTGTCCGCCATTCTCTGTCGTAGCGTCGCCTAAAAACACGACTGCATTCAACGACTCGTCGTATGCAACTGAGCCGATCTGATAACTTTTCACAGTACACGTTTCAAGGTTAAACACAGAATCCGCAAAAACACAACAAGGAAATTAGTTCCTACCATTACGTTACAAAATCAGTCTCGGTATTGTAATAATTTATAAACTAGCTTTTGTTATCTTTTGACAATAATTCTGGATATGAATTATGTGGCGTTTTGAAATGAAAAGAACTATTACGTGAAAACTATTAAACAAGATTTATTAACAATTTTAAAACAAGTATTCAAATTACAAAATATTTGGGATCTCAGGGTCTTGAACTGGGTTTGATAAATGGCAGAATTTATATAAACAAAATCACAAAAATTACATTTGCTTTATATGGGAATCAATGCGTCTGAACATAGACGAAATTTGTTGCTGAAGAAATAATACTAAAGATTGAATTTAAACAATTTCAATTTTTATCAATAAAATAAAGAATGATCTGAATAATTAAAGATCTCATTTTATCGATAATTAAAGAACGATCTGACGTTTATCTTTTAAACGTGGTTTACAATGACTTTAAAGTTTTCTTTCTACTTACGGCAGCCCAGGTCTCATTTTAACTTTTCGTGCACAATTTTGGGGATATCACTGATTCTAAGTACTCACAGACTCTAAATGTTCACAGACTCTAATTAGCGTAGTTTGTTAATTGGTTTAAAATAACTTTGTCGATTCTCGATGATTTACTGCAACCTGGATTTGTAGGTCTCGTGGATTTTTGTTGAAAATGCACCTCATTGGTTTTGTCTGTTGACTGAAGACTAGTTCAGTTTCTGCATTTTTGATATAACAGCGTACTGGTTACTGGAACACTTTCTCGTTCTTTAAATTAGACCTTTTTCATTCTCGCTGCTGACTGACTAAATTGTTCGACTTTTAGTGTATTAGAATTTTGTGGTCTTTACACCTCGCTGTTCATTGCCTGACTGTACTACTTTTGTAAAATAGACTTTGCTTGTCTTTATGCCTCGCCGTTCATTTCCTGACTGTTCGTTCTTTTCGTCCGTTCTATTTGCTGTCTGCTGCCCGACTGTTCGTTCGTCTCGCAAATTTTGAGCGCGTAGATCCCGGGATAATAATTGCTTTTCTGAAAACACTTAATTGTCTAACCATTTATACATAAACTTGCATTACAAAAAAAAATGATTAACTTAATTTTGTCGGTTTATTTATTTTTGTATTAGCAGATGTCTGGAGGCGCAAAAAAACCGTGGTAATTCATCCCTACATATCAGCGGTCTTTAATATCAATTTTTATTCCACTAAAAAAAATTATTTAACACAAATTAGTTGACGTATCAAACTTATTTAATTTATTTCAGTTGCACGTTGATGAATTACAGCATGTTTAATAAATCAGACACTTAATTTTTATTTATAGAGTTACGACGTTTCACCAAGTTTTGAAACTAGATGAAACTAGTTTTGTTATAATAATTTGGATAATTCATGAAGAAGATACGAACACGTACCGAAACGTCGTAACGCCATAAATAAAAATAAAGTGTCTGTAAAACTCATTGATTAATTCAAAAACAGACGTAAAATAAAAACGTTCAGTATGTTTAGTTTGGCCAATTTTATTTCAGTATCATCGAACTCTAAAAATGCTAAGGAATAATCAATTTCATTAACTGTAACGCTGAAAAATTGAATTTTTAAAAGATGATTTCGTATACAACTAGTAACGATAAGACGAAAGCAGAGGTTTTTTTTTCCTGATTGTGTTGTACACAGTATCGTGTTGCAGCGAAGGGGAATCAACGGATAGAATGCCATGGCTTGCAGCTATATGCGTGTGCATGTGTGTTTGAATTTCCCCCACTCTCATGTGTGTGTGTGTGTGTGCAGCGAACTTGCAGCTGTCTACTCTGGCGTCCCTGCGATACTTCTCCATTACATGAAGAAAGCCGACCCTGGGAAATAACGTCATTACCGCGTGAGTTTCCTCAAAGTGTTGAGCGTCGCGTCGCAACTAACAATTTAGTTTCCATTTTCATGTTCCTCTAATATTTGTGCTCCGCTAGAACGAGTTGAAACTTGCCGTAGCAAAATTTCCTGTGAATTTTCAGTGGAAGTACATTAACAATGCAGAAGTTTTCGAAACCAGAGTTTTCAAAGGGATTACCGGACCAGACCGGATTAAGTGCCGGGGATTATTAAAGCTTCCACATCCTCCGGAGAGGCACTAGCATAATGGAAAAGAAGATCAAAGCAAGATATTATCTAAGGAAGGAGGAAAAGGCGTCGAGAACTTAACACAACAAATTCTAACGAGTTCTTGGATCATAAAAACTTACTAATGAATTTACTACTTTTTATTGAGTGACAGACTACATTGTGGTCTCTCCCCTTCAATGGCATAGGAATGGGTGGAAAGGGGAGGAGCGGAAGGGAGTGTAAGGCTTAACTAGGACACCCTTGCTGCAGTTTAAGGATACTATCTGGCATTCACCTTAATGTGATGCAGGGAAAATCTTGAAACAGGTAGGTCAGGCTCCTGGTACTCGGCCCACGCTCTTCCAACAACGGTAGGTCAGGATATCTCATAGGGACGCAATTTTTCCGACTCCACGCCTCGACAAGATTTGTGCAACGTCTGTGACCCAGGAATATGCATTTATGGGAACCATAAGTTAGATTCCCTGGTTTGAAACCAGTGACAGGAAAATCCCAAATGACAGAGTTAGCCCTTTCAGGTATACTTGTTTTTTCGTAAATTTTTAAAATATATATTTCAAGACCAGTTCACTATTGGTTAAACTACAACATTAAAGAATAAGAAAAATTTTAAAAATGTTAATTATCCTTCCATAATTCGTGATGTTTCTAACTCATGCTCCTTAACGTAACGTCACAAGATATCCGAACATCAAAAGTGAAAGAAATTTACGTTTACAATCTTAAATGTGTAGACCAATTTGTACCAAACTTTATATTCATGTTACTTACGATCTAGAGACAAACACTGAGGGGCTTCATACACACTTACCGCCTCTAGGAGTGGGTGGAATTTTAAAAAATTTCTAAACGGCTATTGTCAGAGTTTCCTGGGGCGCTTAATTTGATAGTGTCAAACTAGAATTTTTAAGTGTCTAATTTCAACTTCAAAAGGCAAGGGATGGAGTGGGTGGTGGCTGCTGAAGTAATGCAAAAAAGAACTATATTAGCTTCGATTCCGGGGTTATAGGAGTCGCTGAGTTTAAATTTCGCATTATTCTCGGTAATTGATGAAATTTTATGTTCCTCTTAGTAGAGGTGGTCACGGTTGAAAAAAGTTATCCGGTGTATATTTTATTTTCTTAGGCTCCGAGCTATATTTTGGTCTCTGTTTAGTTAACAGTTGTATTACTTTACTCCTTTAAGATACCGGGAGTAGTTTTAGACTTTATAAAGTTAGCGAGCATTTTTTATTGTTTTAATAATCGTGGTGTTTTTTTATATACTTTTATTTAGTTTGAGAGTTTCCGAATACCGTCAGTCAACTTCGTGTTTTATTTGGAGTTAAAGGGTTAAATGTTCCAAACACTGACGCTATTGAAGCTGGTTAAATTAAATGTTTACCAAGAGGTTAGTATCGAATCAGTTCCTACTCTGGGTTAATTTAAATAAATACCCGGGAAACGCCAGCCACTCAGCTACTTTAATATAAGAAATGTGACGACTTAAAATATTTTATATTATATTATAATTGAATTGACACCTGAATAATCACGGACGAAGCATCGTGTTTAATATTTGTTTTAAATTGTATATTAAATTTTTTCTGACTAAAAGTATGGTATTTTTATTATTTAATTTTCGCCATTAATTACTGGAAACGAATTTTTTAATATATTTAATAAGCTATACCTAACACAATGAAAACAAAATTAAAGTATTAAATAAAAATCAGTAAAATATAACCTAGTATATAATCACCAGAAAACAGTTTGTATTAGGTTGACTTTTTGTAGTAGTACAATCTCATCAGAACATTGAGGTATGTAAAGTTTGCTTGAAAATTGTATAGAGATAAAGTAATCACAGGCTACATCAGTCGTCGTTGAAGTTCATGAAATAATTCAATCCCCAATAATATTTTTGTAAATTGTAATTTCAAATTCGATCGATTTCAGCGAGGCGAAACCATCATTAATTTTAAGGACTGACAAACGTGGCAACATCCTTCAATTTAATCAAATAAGAAAATAATATAATATTATTGCTATAGATTTTTTAATCCCGGGGAATATACGGAAACGACTTTAAAATGTAGACAATTACCGTGTTTCATTCTTCTTAAAAGCCGATACAATTCCAAAGACTGTTCAATGACGTGTTTGTGTGTCATCGTTTCACAGGAATGTGCCACCTAAGCTGATGCGTAGCAAAGCACTGACACACTTCGGGCTTTTGTTGTTTAACGAAGCCTGTATATTTAAACGTCATAATTAAATATGATATACGAATTAATTACCAGAACGTTGATACACAACGACAAATTGGACAGAATTTTTTTAATTAAACTGTTACTAATAGTATTTCGGGGGAGGGGTGGAGGGGTAGAAAAAGCAACACGGAAATTTATAGGCTTCTAATGTAAGATACCATCTCCAGAGATATTAGAGTTACTTCACTTATTATTGTTGGTTGAGATAACTGGGCTCTATTTTGCTTTGAAAATCGAGAAAGAGATTTTCCATTTTTCACATTCAGTCTATAAAACATAGAATTAATCTCAGTCATGCAGAGAAGGATGAGAAGTTATAGGTATTCAGATAACCCGAACGATACACCGTTACATCAACCACAAGTTTACCCAGTATTAAATATCGCCTGGAGCTTTCGGTCGAATTTTTGTCGAGGTTTATTGAACCTGCGTTTCACAGGGATAGTCTTACAAGAAATTCGACCAAGAAACTACGATCTGGCTTTTGTACTTTGTCTTGATGTTGACGTGTCAGTTTCTAATCATGATCCTCTGACTTTGAGGTGTAGGACTGGGCTTCTGATCAGAAACGCCCTGTGACGACGAAAGGGGGGATGAAACCGAGGGTCAGAATGGAGACTTACTAGCCTTCAGCTGGAGGAATTATACAGGGTTGTCCAACTATACTACAGTTTCGACTGTAACTCTTGAAGGGCTCCCTGATCCCAGAGAAAATTGTGTACCTTTCCCTTGATCCCAATCACTAATATTTTTTTTCCGGTGTTGAGAGTAAAACCTGTTGTTTCAACGACGTTTTGGTGAATTTGATTTTAATGATATAAGCACTCCACTCACTGAGTGATTTACTTATAATACGGCATTGTCCAATAAAATAAATTTTGGTACCAAGAGTGTTGATTTGATAATTTGAGAATAACTGAAATGTGCTTGTTAAGTAGAAAATAGTTTTTCAACAAGGGGAGAATTAAACTGAATATTAGTTTTGAAGTTTGTGGACAATGGTAATGGAAGAAAAAAATTAATGTTTCTAAACGTAAAAATATTTAGTGTCAGTGAACGAACTGTTATGCCTTACCATGAAGATATATTTTCTGTGAGCACCTTAGGTTATTTAAATTGTAATTTTTTTATTATTTAGGCAAAAGTGGGGAATAGACAGTGAAAGATGTGCGTCGAGTCGTTGAATAGTAAACCAGCGAGCCCTATAACACATAAGAACGGTTGTGCGACTCGGTATGTGGATTTTCATGTTATGTCTGTTATTACATTTATCTCTATCTCCCTCACACACAATTCCATATTTTCCATTCATATTACAATAATATTCTTTGTTTAAAATTTTTTGTGACTAATATGAAAAGTACTTAACAATAAAGTTACAATACATATACACATTCCATAAAAAATTAAAAGCAAAATTATATCAATTAAATATCCGATCGATTACTTTTTTTTCTGTATTTAAACGTGATACCGGTGACAGATTTTGTATCGAAACTCTTGTCTTTAAATAGGCTGTTGATCCGCCAATCACTATCGATTACTGCCTAAGCAAAGCCTTGATAATGTCCCATAATTACAAGGTGTCCCAACAGGCCAACTAGTGAATAATCCTATGGTTTGAAATAACATCAGCTGTTTTATATTCGTCCAGTAAACGAAGAGCTTCACACAAATATCCGTAGTATGTAGTTGTTCTGCATTATTCATCCTAATGTGACAAGAATGAAGTTGTGTATTTTAAGTTCATTTCAACACGATTAATGATTATTTCCATTAGTTCGGCGCAAAAATATTGTGCCACAAGGTGATGAGACGATAGTTCAGTAGAAAACGATACTTTACTAGAAAGAGAGAAAAACCGTATGTATTTCCTAGATTTTCTCTTATTTATGCGCGAGTCGGGCCGTTCGCACGGTGAAATTGAAAACGGTGACAGAACTCGAGATTAGATTTCGGTGAAAGCAAGTTTCGCAAAGAGAAAGGATTGTCGCAGTCAGAGATGTGTAGAACAGGTGAGTTCTCCGTTAAATCACAGACAAGTGCGGATTTCAGTGGAAGTAAACGAAATTAAAGTAATCGTAACGATCATAAGTTTTGAGTATGTCGTTTGTATCCTAATTGAATTACGTCCACAAATTCACTTGTGCGGAACGATATCGTCCATTACGTCATGACACAGAAGATTCACGTAAATGCGCAGTTCAATCCTTGAATCTCCCGTAGTTTACACGTAACAAAAGACCATATATGCCTATCCAATTTATTCTAGTAGATCCCTGCGGTATAAGGCGACAAAACTATTACGTATGCAGTGAATGATAAGTTTCAGAGTCTATACAGAACTGAAATAATTATAATTAGAAAATTAATTAAAGATATGAATATTTATGCAATCAAAGAATAATTGCGTAGATTCAAAAATTCGTATTGGTTAGTTCCTATACCCGTATATCGGGTTTTATTGCGGGATATAGTTGCGAATCGATACAGCCTTACCCTCGAGTTTCATGTCTAATCAATATACGAGGGTAGGTCAACAGGTCTAAGTACTTACAACATAATAGAAAAACACATTATCACTGAACGATCACTGTGCCCTAATGCAACACACAATATTTTTCAGACTAATTTTTTTCTTCAAACAAAAATGAAAGTACTGAGCCATTTGATAGATTAATGAATGAAAGTGACTGTCGACCTAATCTTTAGGAGAATTACGGTCGTGTAGGATTCAGAAGCGAACTCCGCAATTTCAAATTCCTCATTTGGTCGCTCGCCATCTCTCAAGTGTCTGCTCTTGCAACTTCTGGTATTTAATTTCCCCCCCCCCTAAAATCATAGCACATTACTTCACTCAATTCGCAGACATACATGCAAAATATTCAATATGGGATAGAAAAGAGTATTTTCTGGATCAGTAAAATCCCCCACAAGACACATTCATTACACTAGACATTTTAAAAATGCAAATAATTGTTCCAGACGTATTGCTAAATAATTGTTTATATTTGACAAAAAATACATTTAAATGGATCTATGCTCAACCCTGTAGGTAAATCTGAGCATCAGTGAAAATAATTGTTTTACAATAATATTTATTACAATAATATTGGACATTAATTAAAATTAGTATATTGCAACCCTATTTGCGCTTTAAAGAGGGTAATCTTTTGGTCTGCCAATTTAATTATATCTCAATTCGCCATCAAATTTAATTTAACTTAAATAATATCTGAAATAACATTTCCCTGTGTTCAATATATTGTTCTCGGAGTTCAACCGGGTTTTGCATAATTATATATTCGCCTAGAAGATGACGATAGAGCTTTTAGCCGTCGAAACGTTGCGTTCTAATATAATTATGCAAAACCCGGTTGAACTCCGAGAACAATATATTGAACAACTACACCGGGAAAGGCTTCAATCTTTGATTTCCCTGTGTTCTTAAATATAGATTCACGAGATTCAGGTGAAGCTAGTCTGCTTTCGTTGGCAGAACTGCGGGAAACATGTGCACTTCGGCACAGGTGGGGCTTTTCCCTGAGTGAGTCTATATCGGGAGAACGGCTGCTGCACTCAAGGTTGTGTTTCCCTGCGCCCGTTCTTTCGTTTTGCGTGAGGTCACCTTCCGCTTGATAGCGGCGCAGATTTCGACTTTGTGTCAGATCAAGGTTCCGTGCTCCCGAAATACGACAGGAACAACCTCGCGAAATGGCACAAGATGCGCGCGGCCTGACTCTCGAACGTGAACTCGTTCAAACTGCTAACATCGTACAAAGAAACTATTGATTGTTGGCATGTTTATCGACGTTCGATCCGCAGTAATCAATGAATAGCTGCGGCCTTCCCTCAAGACCTTCGAACCCGGAAAAGTCTCTACAAGTCTAAAACCAACTGTTGGTCGTTATAGATTTAGTAGGTAAGCTTTGGCTATAGCGGAGTTCTGACATCCGTTCAAACCAGGTATTACTCATCCTTCAGTTAAATTATTTGGAAAAGAAAGAAAATGTGTAATAAACAGCCATTAAATAAGCCTTAAACCCCCCCAACCAATCATGAAGACACTTGGTGGTCAAGGATTCGAAATGGATTCGAATTTTAAGTGTCAGCGGTCGTTTTCTTCAAATTGTCAAGACGAAGCTCTTTGCACTCTATTCACAATTCATAATATCCTGTTTTATAAGCGAAAGAATTACTGTAATCATCAACAGCCATTTCAAACCCGTATAGTAGGTTGTGACTTCCGACTTCCCTTTCTTCACACACTTTCACTACACTAATGTACATTTCCGGCTCGTTTTTATCCCATCAGCTCTAGACTGGGTTACTTTTATTTAGCTAGTCCCTGCTCAATTTTTCTAATTGAACGTCCTCCGAGTCGCTTTATGGTCTGGTGTGTCACCCCTTGTTGTCTGTCTTTATATATAAACATTCCACTACACGATCACAGCTCAGGGTGACAAAATTGGAATTACTCATTCTCATGAGGCGTTTGTAACTTAAACATCAGACCTATTAATTTTTCCAAAAGTTATATTTTGCATAATCCTCTTCAACAGATTGAAAAAAATGTAAATATTTTGAAAAACATTTGACGGGAAAAAACTGATGAGATAATAAGATGAGACTATACGAAGAGATAATTATTGAGAGTCTCTTGGGGAATCCGAAGTGGATGAGACATTGTGAAATTAAGATACTTGCTAGATGACTTTATTGGATGAAAAATATGAATAGTTATGAAGGACCTGGAAAGAGGAGTATTTTTCTCGTATATAGATAATGTAAAAAGAAAGGATATATTTTTTTTTGGGTGTAGACAGGCTATGTATAGGGTAATCCACATAGTGGCAACTCCCCTCTTATAGCATAGGAAAGGAATTTGAAAGGGGGGATGCGGAAGGGTGGAGGAAGGTAGCCAAGGGTTAACTAGGGCCCCGGGCTATAGTTCAAGGATCCTACCCGGCATTCGCCTAAAAGTAATACAGGACAAACCCTATAAAAAAAACCTGCATCAGGTGGGTCGGGCGTTTGGTACTTGTCCCACGCCCTTCCGATGGCGGGAGAGGGGTTTGCTGTGGGGTCGCAGCTTCCCCTCGCCATGCCTTGGCCAGTTTAGGAGGCAGCTGGCCGACTATAGGAATAGCGGAGAACTCTTACCGTATGCCCAAGGTCTGCGACCCCGGAACATACATCTCTCAAAACAGACCGAGGGGCCTCGGCATGTGGGAACCTTAGTTCAAAAAAAACAGAGAGATGTGAGGGCATCCCCAAAGGTAGCCCCCGCCAGAGCTCTCAGGGAAGGTTTACCTGCGAGAAATCCTCTCGTAGGTTTCCTTGAAGGATAAATATATAAATTATCAGAAAATAATGCGGAGTTGTTAGTTATTCCCATTGGAATAGTCGGCCAGCTGCGTCCTAACCTGGTCGAGGCACGGAGAAGGGAATGCTGCGTCACCACAGCAAACTCTTCTCCCGCTATCGGAAGGGCGTGGGACAAGTACCCAATGCCCGACCTACTCGATGCAGGTTTTTCTAGGATTTTCCCTGCATTTCTTTAGGCGAATGCCGGGTAGGATCCTTAAAATATAGCCCGGAGGCCCTAGTAACCTTTGGCTACCTTTCTCTACCCTTCCGCATCCCCCCTTTCAAATCCCTTCCTATGCTATTAAAGGGGAGTTGCCCAACGTGAATTACCCTCATGTAGCCTGTTGCCCTAAAAAAAAATAATAATGCGAACTATACACATAAAAACGAACTGAAACATCAATGATACGAAATTAAATTCTACAAAACAAATATATTCAAAAAATATTAGAATATATGTATACACTACCCAAAAATTTCGTGAATAAAAAAAAATTGTATATTTAAATAGTAACTAACAAAACATTTCGAGAATATGGTTGATGTTTAACGAGACATAACATTCGTATTATTTGGAGATATAATTAATTTAAGTTTGAAATTGACAATGTTAATTATATATATGGTGTTTGGTTTTATATCAATATTTAACTAACTATAAAATGTAATCATATGAAAATAATAGCAACTGAGAAATTATAATAGTAATATTAATCGGTTTTCAAAATTTTATTGGCAGAATTTTTCTTTAATATGTTTTAGCTACAGACTAATATACTGGAAGTGCACTCGGAAGCTACTCTTTATTAACGAACAAGAGTTGTAGAACTAGGGTTGAAAATAAATCATTCAGACGTTAATATTGCATTTGAAGGGGAAACCTCAAATGTACAAACAATTTTTCAAAAAAAAATTATGGACCTTTCGTAAGAATAATTTGATAAACTTAAATTATTTTTCTCAAACGTTTATTTGTATTTCAAGCGTAATGAGGGAACGGCCCTAATTTTTTCAGATGTGTACGTCGGCAGTTAATTTAATTATGAACATGCTCATTGATGCTGTAATACGAAATGATGTTGTGAGTCCAAGGCAGGTATAATACTTTTATTACCATTGTTCCTGGTTGACTGCAAATCACTTAGGTTCAAGACGCAGGTAGAGAAAAGGCTTAGGAGTATTTGTCACAAATTCAATAGGCTAATTAGTCATACTTGAGTTGCCGGCTTACTTCGTATCTCATAGTCAATATCTTCTGTGTGCGAAATCCTCTGTTGTAATGGCTACCCTAACAACTAAATATTTTTTTAAATAATTCAATATCTTTTATATATTTAATGTATCCTAAATGCATTTATTTAATCACGCTCAATTATAAAAATAAGAAATTTATAGAATTTTATTCCAATTTTTTAAAATTAATTTTTATTGTCCAGTAATCTTTCGGCAATTTTCATAGTCTCATAACATCAAAAGTATCAGTATTTAAAATTTATGTCATTGTAAAAATCAACATTTCTCACATTTTATCAAATCTACAATAACTATGATAAACAATTATACACCTTCAAAATTTCGATGTTTCTTAAATTTATTTTAATTTAATGTGTTCTTTAAGTGTTCCTGTATAAGATGTATTTATTTTACAGAACGAGTATAAATTTTTGATTAAAACACTAATGCTCAAATTTTAAAAATAGGTACAATTGCCAAAATTTTATCCACACCTAAAGTTCTTCAGCATCAAATTTATTTAACTACCACGTCATAATTATCTTATCGATATATAAGATTAATCGATTCATGTGAGTTTCTAAAATTATTGACTAAAATATGTTATATTATTATTTCAAAGATATTTTTTTATAATGCTTCTATGATTTTGGAAAATGTGTTTACCAATTTCAGCTCTTCTTTTCTTACTTCATTAAGGGGAAATTAATGGCGTATGTAAATAAGTTTCCATAGTAAATAGTTTGCGTAAATATAATTATCATACATACAAATTTCGTATTAACAGAAGTAAGGAGAGCAACGGAAAATGGTCGGTATCTAATGATAACTGGGAAAAGGGTAATTTACCATAGCTACCTTTTCAGAACTGTTACAATATTTAAGGCTAAACATAGCTGTTGTTCGAAGTACTTAGTAACTTTGACACTAGTCGATGAGCTTTGTGAATTATTAAAAGTTCACCCCTGATTCGTCCTAGAATTTTGAAAATAAACATGGCCGGTGTCTTTGAAACAAGGGAAGAGAGATAAAAAGTGAAGGCAGAGGAGGAGGTGACATGAAACGAAGCTTTTATATCTGGAACTCTTGCAAGCGAACTCCACCTGCAATTAAATGAAGATAAAAATAATAAAGTTGGTCGTGTGGCAACTGAAGCGTATACACTGTTATCACCAAGGAGTTGTCCTAATTCTTTCTAGAATTCAGAAACGTTCCATGGCCTCACCATACATCAAAGTCAACTTCCCGGCACACGTGCGCTTTTCGCGCAGATTAATTGCCGTAATTTCCTAAAGGTCCGCCAAACCGGAATTCGCACTTGCTTGATGAGTCAAAGAGAATCGTAGGAAAGAGAGAAAGTGCAGTATCAACTAGGCTTTGTTGTGTTAAACACTTTGCTCATTAGCGTCTGTGAGAGAAAAGGACGTTATTGTTTATTTGCTGTTTGGCAGATGTCAAGGGTTCATGTGTATTGTAGAACAGTTCTGTAATATCGCAAAATTATCTTGCAGAAGGCAGCTTCACTACTTCTTGGGAAAATCCTATCATCTTCTTTATTACAAAAATAATAAAACCACAATATAAAAATTAACCTAGTAATCTCCTTTTGAAAAAAAAAATATTTATCGAAGGAATTTTGATATGATGGAATCGTAGGTTTTAACTCGGTAAATGTATTAACTGCCCGAAAATGTTCCGGAGTAAATGACTTCTAAGATTCACTTCAGACAATTATTAAGTCGATCTACCATCACTGTGAAAAATAAATTTTGTAACCGAGTCCCCACGATAAATGCGCGCCATCAAGGACCTATAGTAAGTTATTCCAGTTAGCAATACTCAAAGAACGTTATCTTTCTCCAGAAAAACACATTAGAGTTTTAAATGCTCCATAAATCGGCAGAGCAATAGAAATCCATTTAGATAGAAAAGATTATTACACATAATGGTTCATATTCCTCATTGACTGATCATTACGGCAATATATCAATGGAAATGAATGTTTTACGATAGCAGGATATCACATTATAGCGTTCCTTTTTTAGAAAGAAAATACAATTTACGTAAGTCCATTAATATTGCGTGAGGTTGTTTACGTGCTTCCTAATGACGTAACCGTGGAATTATTACATCAAAATAGGTGGTTTAATATTTTTGAATTAACATTACACTGATTATAAACACGCAAGTAATCTGAAGTTCAAAACTAAAACGCCAGACATATATATATATATATATATATTGTAATAATTTATTAACTAGCTTTTGTTATCTTTTGTCAATAATTCACGATATGAATTATGTGGCATTTTTAAATGAAAAGAACTATTACGTGAAAACTATTAAACAAGATTTATTAACAATTTTAAAACAAGTATTCAAATTACAAAATAATTGGCATCTCAGGGTCTTGAACTGGGTTTGATAATGGCAGAATTTATATAAACAAAATCACAAAAATTACATTTACTTTATATGGGAATCAATGCGTCTGAACATAGACGAAATTTTGTTGCTTGAAGAAATAATACTAAAGATTGAATTTAAACAATTTTAATTTTTATCAAGAAATAAAGAATGATCTGAATAATTAAATATCTCATTTTATCGATAATTAAAGAACGATCTGACGTTTATCTTTTAAACGTGGTTTACAATGATTTTAAAGTTTTCTTTCTACTTACGGCAGCCCAGGTCTCATTTTAACTTTTCGTGCACAATTTTGGGGATATCACTGATTCTAAGTGCTCACAGACTCTAAATGTTCACAGACTCTAATTAGCGTAGTTTGTTAGTTGGTTTAAAATAACTTTGTCGATTCTCGATGATTTACTGCAACTTGGATTTGTAGGTCTCGTGGATTTTTGTTGAAAAATGCCCCTCATTGGTTTTGTCTGTTGACTGAAAACTAGTTCAATTTCTGCATTTTTGATATAACAGCGTACTGGTTACTGGAACACTTTCTCGTTCTTTAAATTAGACCGTTTTCATTCTCGCTGCTGACTGACTAAATTGTTCAACTTTTCGTGTATTAGAATTTTGTGGTCTTTACACCTCGCCGTTTATTGCCTGACTGTACTACTTTTGTAAAATAGACTTTGCTGGTCTTTATGCCTCGCCGTTCATTGCCTGACTGTTCGTTCTTTTCGTCTCTTCTATTTGCTGTCTGCTGCCCGACTATTCGTTCGTCTCGTAAATTTTGAGCGCGTAAAACCTTCTCGACCGATCAACAATACTTTCTTTGCCTTGCCGGTTTGTCGCGGCGTCCGCTATATCCAATAATAATGAGTCCTCTACAATTCAACTTTTCAATTAGAACAATGCCTTAATTACCAATTACTACAATATATATATATAATACTTTTAGTTTGTTGTATATATTCACTGAAACATTTTCTGATATGTATAACATGTATTTGAAGTAGTATGAAATATTGCTTCAATTATGGAGTTTGCGATTTTAATAATTTTCTATTAAAGTTAGATCGCTACGCGTTTCTATCCAGTATATGTAAATGTAAATTTTTGTAATAAAAAAACAATTAATAATTATATATTATATCACCACTGCAGTTCATCGGTTTAGTCTAAGCATAATCGAAAAAAAACCTCATTTTACTCCAGTTGACAAAAAGAGACTCAAGTCAACGTAACTTAGTTATCAAAATTTCTATTTCATAAAATAATTCCAAACTTCACGCAGAAAGTTCCAAATATATCGTCTAAGCGCAAATATAAATTTATTGTAAAAGTTTGATTGCTCGAAGAAACGTCAAGTTTGAACATAGAAACAGTAAACCTTAAAGTGTAATAAACAGGGTACCGAAAGAACAACGATGTTATTTTTGAAACTTTTTACTCCTCTGACATGTACAGTAACACACTTCTGCCTAAGTTCCTTTCTTTAGTCAATGCATTTTTTAGATGAGGCTCCCCCGTTTTTTATTTTAAATCTTTCACAGAAGAGAAATAGATCTCTTTTAGAGCCGACACGATTATGGGGAAGAGGAAGAAATCGCACGGTTTCCAATCAGGCGAATATAAAGGATAAAGATAAGCTTAGTCTTGAACATCGGACGACTTATGCGTACTCTTTTTTTCCCCCTTGGCGTTAAGCAATGCAAGAATTGCTGTTTGGTAATTAGACTTCAAAGCACCCTTTTTAAGTTTAAAGAGAACAGTATTTTTAACGTGTTTAACACAATTCATGTCTGACATTTTCCTTCCTAAGAAACTCCAAAAATGTCCACGTCAACTTCTGACCCACAGCAAGTGAGCCAAAAAATCGACTTGTACTTCATTAGAATAAACACAAAACAGAAAATATTTCCGACGTTACAGCACCGATCTATCAACTTTGCTGTCTCGGTTATTTCAAGACTGACAAGCGTCAGATAGGACTTAAAAAATAATTAATCATTGATGATTAAAAATTATTGGTGCTTGTAAAATATTCTGTAATACAACTTGCCGTATTGGTCGTCAAGAAAGGGTCGTATTCCAAATTCTAATGAGGAGTTCAATATTGCAAAATCTGAATCTTACTGTTTATTAATAAAACAATCTATGACCTTATACAGACACTTTTTATTTATATTATGACGACTGTGTGAATTTAAGAAGTTGTTAATCGTTTAGTTGTGCAGATGAAGGGGATTAACAGTCGTAATATATGGATCAAAAGGGATTGAAGACGGAAAGAAGATGAACATTAAACCCGTCAAGGCTTTACCGAAAATGCCATCCACAACTAAGTTAAGCTATGTGGCTCATGAAAATCAGTTATTATTTCCACTCTTAATGTATGCAAGTTAATCACATTTGAGCGTCCAAAGAGATGTATGTTAGCATGATCTGTAACGATATTCATCTTATCTGGACCGGTGAACGGTTTGTACAGGTTTAATTCGAAGACCATAAGGCGAATGTGGAGTAAATTCATATTAAATCCACATCTTATGAAATTATAATTTAATCATCATCAGTTTTACAACACATTGTTGTATCGCTGATCTGTAATGCTGATTGTGGTTGAATTTATGGGCATGGAATCAGTAGTTTTTTCATTTTAGCGAAGCCTTGGTCATCATCTCTGATGAGAAGTACTTCACTGCTCCATTTCGCATGAGAAAACGTATCCGTTCCTAGGGATAAGACCACCAAACGCTGGTAACAGAGATTCCGACCACGAAACCACAGCTCCTTCATATAACGGGGTTAGCCGTCTCGCCTTATTCGTATTGCGACAAGTGCAAAGTACACCTGCAAGTAAAACTAGAATCGGACTTTCCAAGGAGGGAGGGATTCACGCTGCGTTGCCACGTGTCTCTATTCTTCCTTCCTCGTTAGTCTTCTTCCCCACCTGCCAACCACGAATGTCCAGGTCTTCCTCCTCACCCTGTCACCGAATTCCTTAAAAAGTGGTCCCTCACAGGTTTACGAGGTGAAATATGTCCAGGGGTGTGTATATAGCCACTTTTAGCTACCTGGTTTGACGCAGTCAACCTCTTAGCTCCGTCATCCTAACAACTTGCCTCTACTCGTAGTATTTTCGACAGCTTTTTCAACTGACGAGTGCAGTTGTCTCTTAGTACCCTGAGAAAAGCCCAGAACCGTTGTGCGGTATTTATATTATCCCTTATTTCGCCTGTATTTGGCTATATTTCTTATTATTCATATTCAATCCGACGTAAATTTTTTCATTTGAATTAGGAAAATACCTGAAGATACAAAAAGGTATCGAAACGTCGTCATAATATAAATAAAAAATAAAAAGTGTCTTTAAAAGGTCATAAATTGTTTTATTAATTCAAAACAGACGTTAAATTAAAATTTATTATTTACGGTTCCCTGCTGAAATAATCGTTAAAACATTTACGACTCTTTGGATAAGGAAATCCTTTTAACGCGCACAAATTTTGAGTTACAGCCACGGGTAAATTAATCTAATCAGGGGAAATTTAAGTGAAGAAGAAGCTTTTATAATATAATTTAATAAAATAAAGATTTATTTCCTTTTTTGAACAATACTAGTGGCCGGGGTCATTCATGATCCCTTTTGAAGAACCACTATATATCATATAAGTATGAAAATGTGTGGTTTATTTTGTTTATCAGTTTCGGCAACATCATTTACAAATTAACCCAATTTATAAATTGTCCAATTCGTTTTTATTACTGGAAATATGCCCAAATGATTAGTTTGGAAGCTATGACCCTCCTAAACAATACATTTAACGTCTCCCTGTACTTATTTTCTATATTATTCTTATTTATAAATAAAATACTGTTAATAGTAAATTACTTAGAATATAGATATCAGAGATTATCTACATGAGTCGTGTATCGAGTAATGCGAAACCTATGTCAACTACATTTCTGTGACGCTCATTTTGTTCAATTCTCGCAGGAAAACTTTCGGACCGTTTTCCATGAAAAATTTTAATTACCACCTATCATCATGAGACACGAAAGAGGACGTTCCCATGCCTTGGTTTTGTCCGCTTTCCACTAGAAAAAAAGTCGAATCAAATTCGATTAAACTTTTTTCCGTTCTCATATATATCTATGTCAAGTAAATAAAATCTTTGTTGCCAAGAGTAGGAGACTATTAGCCTTAAAGTTGTAACAAGTAAAAAAAAACATTAAATATAAAATTTGATTCTGGAGCCTTGGTTTTTAAGTACGACGCTAAAGGAGAAAAATAGAATCAAGCTGTACTCAATCAAATATAGACACCGTAGACAAATCTAGGTGCCAAAAGCTAACCCTAATGTTAAGAACCGTTAACAACGTTTTCATCCCTCGTAATCAGATACTATAACGAAAATATGGAATCAGTGATGGTTATAATCCAAGAACAAGATCTTCATATTAAGCAAGCAATATTCGCGACAGAGAACGGGATAAAATGAATAGTTTAGATACGAAGCTCGTAAAAATATTCATGCCGAATATTTATGTCTGAGATTGGTGTCGAAGACAAGGGGACAGTCGTACGGATTCTAAACGTTGTCGTTTATCCAATTATTACTTAACGCCTGTTAATGTCAAATGTAGTTAGGAATTGCCTTTGGTTGCGCAACACTGCTTTGGTTGTAATCTTAAATGATATGTCAAAAATGTTTTAAGTTCTAAAGAATTTATAGGAATATAATGTGGTAATGATACGTGCATAATAGTAATTTCTGTGTAAATACACGACACTTCATGTATGACTTAAAGACTGCGTGCATCAAAATATAAATTCATTTAAAAATCATTATGATTCACAACGTTCCTGGTATACATGTAAACAAAGTCACTCGTTCCCTTTAATACACGCTCCAAAAAGAGAAATAGGGGTCAAGGTTGGGCAAACTGGCAGACGGGCAGCAATAAGGTCTCATTAGGTAGGGTCCTCGGACCATAACGACGCCATAACATTTCCGTGAATGTCATGAAAGTGGTTTAGGGCTATGGAGCAAACATAGTTACGAGGCACTGATCCGGGATCGTTTCTTTCACAAGGTCAAGCTAACCAAGGACGAACCGATTCATTCAAACACGCAAACATCTCCAGGGAAAGGATGTATCCACATCCAAAAATTAGTTCGTTCCAACACTTTATAGTCATCATAAAAATCTATTATTGCCCCAAAAAATATTGTTGGCAGTTTAATTTATTAATAAAGAAATGGAGTTTTTCTTTTACTTTTTCAACTGAGTTGGATTGTTCAGAATTATATATGGTTGATTATTTTAAGGAAATTCAAACAAACGGACGAACTTCTTGTAATGAACAGGCATCGAAAATATAAATAATTTCTTATTAATTGAAATTAATTGCAAATTAACTTAATTTATTGTTTATATTTTAAGCATGTACGATTAAGTTTAGCCCAGGCTAAATTGTTACGTTGGGTGAAACATACATTTTTAATGATAGAAACTTGAAATTCGAACTATATCAAGCCGACGGAGAATTCATTCCGGCGATGGGCATTTGAGAGATCAAGGTTACGCTTGTCGGTGGCTGATGCCATTACCATAGTCACCAGATACTGAAGTGACAACAGTTTTTAATGTATCAGTAATCCATATAAATCCGGAAGGTGAATTGCAAAAATTCTAAAAAATCTCAAAGTCCTACTTTTAATCTGGAGATGTTTAATCCATAATTAGAACGGGGCGAGTTATTCCATCCTGTGCGCTGTGGCGCGGAATCCTAGCTGGTGAGCAAGCCGGCTGCCTGCCCGGGAACTGTGTGACGAAAACAGCTCCGCATTGTTGTTTTGAGGGACAGTGATCTTCGTTCGCATTATCTAGAGAAACGTCGTATAGGAGACAATGTTCGACCATATATGCGCCGATTTGCCGTATGGAACCCGACGTGAAACATATAGTTTTAGGACAATTCAACAAACTGTCAACTCTAAAATTCAATATTTTTTTTGTCAAATACCTTCATTCCAATTATATGCGATAAAATTTCAAACGCTCTTTTGTTTTGAATTAGCAACTTTTGACTCACAATAAATACCTTGTTGAGAGAGAGGTCCCATGAATTACATACATATTTTATTTGTAACCTAAATCCTTGTTATGACTTCTGTGGTAATATACTATAAATTTGTAGTCAATCCATTATCACCAAACAAAATTGAGCAAAATTCTGGTTTTATCAATTAAATTCTGTATATACATCGAATAATAATAATAACGTTTATTAAATTCTTCTCAGCTCTTTTCTTACTACAGGGCAACCAGTGATGAGACTATGTAATCTTTAACACTATGATGTACAGCCGGTTTAATTTGTTTCAGGCGATACACGAAAAAAAGTAATTGCTGGTTGGGTTACTGACCGTGGTCTCGTCAAAACCGGCCAGCGAACGGTGGTGTATAATGAGAGCAAAAATCCTTGCAGAATTGCAGGTTGTCGATGAAAGTAATGATATGACTTAGATCAGCATTCTACAAGAAGCTATATCACAGAATTGCGAGTTTGTAGAAACATTCAGATTACAGAAACACGGATTGAATATCTTACCACAAAAGAAATGGAAAACAACGTTTGAAGCATTTATAACAAATTCCAAAAAAAAATTACTCTCCTCAGGACTCAAATTGGAGGAATGTCTCGATTAATAGATTTGTGTGAGACAAACCAAAATTCACCCCCCCCCCCTTAATAATTACTTTACATTGATGAGTAGAAATAACCATAAACAGTCTCCAAGTTTTTAATTTTATTAAATAATCGGTTGGAAGCTTTCAACTATTTTGTTATAATCATCCTAAATGAACAATCAAACGTTACTACTTATATAAAAAAAACATCAAGTTAAGAATACATAACAAAACCTTCAGCATAACATACCTTCCTGTCGTATAATTAAAATCACAATTACTTTAAAATATATTAGTACCTATAGGTACTTGGTCATTAATATAAAACTATGTTGTTTATTCAACAAGGTCCGTTTTTAACTGGTCGATTAGGTGGTTCAGTGTGGATAATTACAATAAAAAATCGATACTATAGTATCGATTTATCATGTTGTTAGTTATTATTTACTTATAAATATTTACGATTATACAAGCATGTAAACATATAGACCTCAAAATACCTAAAAACGCTTATAATTTGTTACATTTGATTATTATTTTTGGATGTTCTACTCATCAATATTTTAAGTATCTCTGCATATTATTTTTCTATTTTTAAACCTTCGTTTCTATTATTAACAATATTGTTTCTGTTTAGATTAATATAAACAAGTTTTTCTATTGTAAGTTTTATTTTATGAACATTATTAAGTAATATTTTAATATTATTAAAATCGAATTCATGGTTAGTCGATTTTGAGTGGGTGGACAGCGCTGTGTTGCTTTTGACTGTTGGTTTTAATTCTAGTTTTAATATTTGTTGTGGTATAACCCATGCTGATGGTTTTGCAATGTATTCGTAACTTGATGTTTTTTTTATATAAGTGGTAACGTTTGATTGTTCATTTAGGATGATTATAACAAAATAGTTGAAAGCTTCCAACCGATTATTTAATAAAACTAAAAACTTGGAGAGTTTTTATGGTTATTTCTGTTCATCATCGTCAACAGTCCTTTTTATCATAATAATTACTTTACATTGAAGGAGGCACGTTGTAATATTTTGCGCCTTAAATCCTACAACTTGTCATACACGTTTATAATTTGAAGTATTCACTGGTCAGGAATAAAATCTGCGGAACTATGGAATTGTAAATTTAAAAAATATATACAATTGTGTCGTCTACAATGTTATAATATATTTAAAAATCATTGCTACTGTCAAAAGATGTTTCTTTTAGGATTACACTATTTTATTCGCATACACTATCTAAAATTAGAGTGATTTTTTTTCTTTTCTGTTTTTTGCAAGAAATGAGCCTCGCTGGCAAGGAACAATAAAACACTTCGGTCCTGCACTCTTTAAGTGCTTTTGTTATATAAATCTAGGTATAGAAGTGAGTATACCATAATATTGAAATAACTGCGCAAGACTACATATTATATTTTTCAGTTCGAGTACAGCAGGACTTTAAATTTTGAGTCAGAGAATAAACGTGCCGCCCTTTTCTGGTTTATGCTTGCTATGATTACACGTTAGCAACTCTCAATCAATAACTTTTTTCAGAGTTCGAAGCCCGCCCGTAATAACCACGAAGGCAGTACAAATTGCAGTAAAACACGAAGCGGCATCAAGTCACGCCGAATACTACAAAAATAATGTAAAAACCCCAGAGAAACTCGGACAGATACGCCGGAAATACGGGGAGATGCAAAAAGAAAATAACGCGCGTTTGTTACGTCCTCGTGGTAACCCTTGCGAAACGCTGTTCGGAGGTCAGGAGTAGCTGACTTTCCATTGTTTACAAGATGGCTGAAGCTGTCCGTTGGAAAGCAGACC
Source organism: Zhengitettix transpicula (assembly GCA_037074705.1). Classification (NCBI taxonomy): domain Eukaryota; kingdom Metazoa; phylum Arthropoda; class Insecta; order Orthoptera; family Tetrigidae; genus Zhengitettix; species Zhengitettix transpicula. Next base: position 44,133,245 of record CM073593.1, on the reverse strand, counting down.
TCAGCATCTGCAAGGACCACGCCCTCCCGAGCTATGCACGCGCTTATCTGCGTTATGGGTCAACGTAAACAGCATTCTCTCTTCTGCCGCTGTAAACAAACACTGCTATTTCCAGACTCGGTCACGTGTCGGCACCATCTTGACGTAAATTGCTCAATGCTGGTTGTCTCAACGCCGAAGAAAATAAAAGTCACACTTAGCACGGCTGCAACTGTCATTACGCAACGCGCCGACAAAGATATCCCTCGTAGGTGCTCGGCGTGACGTCATTTTCCTGTCATTCTTAGTCACACTAAGATCAGCTCAACTCCACTTACGACCGTGGGACATGGTGCACTGGAACTCGAACTCACTACTCACAACCACGCGAATACTCGTTTTAATACTGACAACACTTGGAGCGATTTGGACCATTACTTTACCCAATGGAAATCCGACTAACAATATTTATCGTTTCACTGTTGCATAGACTATAATATTTAAAACTAAATCGCTTGGTGTGCGACCACAAAATATATCAAATTTAGTTTATAAATATATTACATATAAAAAACTTCCCCAAATAAAAAAAATAGTTTCTAGATGCAGAATCTTCAATTCAATAAACAGTACCCCAGTCGTGTCCAACATCACATACAATAATCCACAGCCTGTATAAACCGCCAGCCGCGAATCAGCTTTATTTACGTTACAATATTTTAAAACTATTTTTTTGTTCCCAAGATGATTTTATTATCGTGATGCTGCGTGCCTGAAACTGGGTGAACTTAGCCTAATAAATTAAGTGTATATTCATAACCACGAATGAAATTTAAAAACCTATGTTTTTTCTCAGCTGTTTGAAAGTATTCGGTCCAGAAATTGTCGTGGACTGCATCAGACACAAACAAATGCTTTTCTCTTCCCCATAATTGATGAATGAGATGAGTAGATGTATCGATTCAAAGGAATGTAAGTCCCAAAAAAGAAATCTGTGGTGAAATTATTCTCCCGTGAAATTAATAGGGACAGAAGGACTTAGTTTAATAATTTTAATTGTCGTAAGTTGGGTGTTCAAAGAACGATCATTGGACTATTCTGCCGCGCTCTTCTTAAAGTTGCACCTCTCTTCGGAATACGGCTGAATCAGGAATCTTCTGACCTGAGAAACTTATCTCCCCTTTGTAGCAGCACAGAAACGTTTCCCATGTTTCTATGAATCACTCGTTGTTAACCGATAAGTTATTACACAACTAGCTGAAAACCGATGTTTCATACCAGAAAATTAACGTAAAAATATTTCCATGGTTGAGTAAAGTACGTGAAAAAGTACAATAAATTCTTCCGTGATCGTCAAACACTAGAGTTGGTCCGAAAAAAGATGTTACACAGTTATCGGTTTTAGTTTTAGCTCTTTATCAGAGTTGGAACATCAAAAGAACTCTCAACTTAAGTACGTAATAAAAAACACCATAAATAACGAAAAATAAAGACATCAGAAAATAAGACTATAAACACTATGAAGATGTTAAGTAAGAAACAAAAAGTTTTATGTTTACTATGTAATCTTCAATCCTGAGTTTTTGAAGCTCGTTTTGTTTGTCCAGTATAACAATGACAATCCTTACATTCAATTTTATAATTTGTTATTAATCTATTCAGAGTGTTAAAATATGGCAAATTGACGCGGGGGGTCGTGACATCATTTACATACCGGAAAAGCGATTACGCGCCGCTTAGAAAACAACAAAGTGATTTTATATTTAAATTTTAGGTTTCAACATAAAAAAAATCAACATGGCATTTCTTCGACCACTAAATTATTTAAAATTAAGAAAGTAGAAATTACTGATTATAATCTATGGGTCTTAACTGAATTATAGTAAAATAAATATTTTTATGTATCAGTATTTCCTCAAAAAGTGCATATTACGGCATAAAAACATCGCATTTGTCATCACGCGGGAGCTCCCTAATTCATTTTAGCCTATAAAAACGCATAAAATTTGCAATTTATCGACCTTTATTGTTTAAATGACACTTCAACTCGCATTCAACCACATTAAGGGATTTAAATTCAAAATATCCGTTCTCAATGGTTACATACATCGTAATTCGAATCTACAGGATCTGTGTTGATGTCGGTCAGATCTTTCTTTTACATATATTTATTGTAAGTATCTTTGAATTATCTTTCACTTATATCTAACTATCTTCCTATTTTGTTCTCAAGCCCGATATGCATTAACCCAATAATATAACCACCAGTTACCAAATTTCACAAATTGATAATCCCGACGTATCAAATTAACAGTGTTTAAATTACAGACTTGAAATTCTTGTTACAGATCAGATTACGTTAAACAATAATTTAATTTATAAATCATTAAAAATATTCCCCGTTCTCTATTTCAATATAAAGGCTAGTCAATAATTCCACAAATGACGCAAATTATCCTTGTGTATCAGTAACACGCAAAAAAAAAGTAAATATCACATAAAACGTAAATGACCTCCAGCTGTAAAGAAACAATTGAACGAATATAATTTGGACTACTGCGAACATTACTACAAACACGCACACTACGCGATACGCTTAATATATTGTAGAGATTACCAAACTGTAATGTTTATTTAATAATTTTTTCTTTAATATTATTGTCGGCGTAGCTTTCGGGCTAGAGAATTGTAAAGAACAGTGAGCGTGGCGCAAGACTGTAAAGGTTGCTACGGATTATTGACGAAAAGCGTACGCACACATAACTTTGGCGGAAAACAGTCAGTGTGTTTTGGGAGCCTGAGCAGACTGTTTGGAGGGCCTGACCAACGTGGTAGTCACGGCGAGAGTGTTTTGTGGGAGCCCTGACCGCAGTGGCCACGTCAGTCTGCTGTGGGACCGGTCAGCGGTGGTCGCATTCAGCGTATGTATTAAAGGAAGCAGTAAAGTGTTGAGGCGGCATATTAAGTGAAACTGTTCGTGAACTGTTAGAGGGGCGCCGGAATTTTTGTGAAGTGAAACGATATAGCAATCTTTTTCAAACAGCCACAACTGACGCAAATGTATAATATAATACGTTATTTATTCTTATGGCCTGTAAAATAAATATTTTTCTTTAAAATTAAAATAACTTTGGAGTGCACAAACCGGTACCAGAGCAGCTCTAAATAAAAATGGTATGTAGAAACGTAATTTTGTAAACATTTATGTAAAAATTTCTCCAGCTCAGTCAGATTTCTCTAGTTTTTGTTGTTGTTAGATTCTTTTTATAAAATTCTGTTAGTTGTTCAATTTTGTATTTTATTTGGTAACTTTGGAGACAATTTCAAACACATTTCATCATTAGAGGCCCTGTAAGCGACCCAGAAGATTTTGATTCTCATTAAAGCTGAGGCATTTGTTAAAAACATAAAATGTAACAAAATTCAATGTAAATCAAATTTGTAATTAAATAATATTTTGTTATTTCTTGAAAATAATTTTGCTTTAATTCAATGTAAAAGCCTGTTAACTTTCTTCCTTTGTTTATTTTGAATATTACATAATTTGTCACTCCAATGTGGAGCTTGTAATATTAAAAGTTTTTGTATAATATATATATATATATATATATATATATAGTGGGAAATAATTAATATTGAGCGTAAAAAAGGTGTTAAATACCAGGTAATACAACCTCTGGACGTCAACGATTAAATACAATAATTTGACAGCACATATACACTACAATTGCAATAAAATATTACAAATGAATCTTGTGTGCGACCGCAGTATTCGGCGTTACGAATGCATGAACTCGTTTTTTTCCTACCTGCGAATACAAGCTTTTGCGTAATCCCGTCCTTGACTTTTAATAGAGCATAGTGGCCAGCTCAGAGACAGATGTGCTCTAGCCGGAGATAAAAAGCGACGCCCATCTGGGTTTAATAAGCATAAAATGATGAAGAAGTCGTCAGCACTGAATACAAAAGGAAGAGGAACAAATTGGATGAAACGGTTAAGTTTTTATGGTGAATGTTTCGTCGGAAGAGGGAAATAGACCAAGAAAATCTGGAATGCAGGGAATTGTTTCTAATCGCGTAAAAATTCTTGATCGACAAGCAAAGTACTGGTCTGAAGCTGAAGCAGTTCGCTGACCCGTTAATTACCAGACCATTAAATGTGACGTTCCGATCCGGAGGAGATAGCACGCCTGGTAAAATGTTAGGAACGGATATAAAGTAAACATTCTACACTTATTCTGTGTGATAAAGTGAAATATTTGTACTTCAACTTCTGTAACATAGATATAAAAAAAATGATTTTTTGCTTAAGAATTGCAATTCTCGTATTAACAACGTGAAACACAATACAGCTGTATGGATACGACGTGCCGCGATATCGTGTAGCATCTGCTGCATTCCTTCAACGAAACCAAGGTCAAACCATCCCAGACACAACTCAGCCTAAGAACATTTTCAACCTTAAATAACTTGCAATAAATTATGTTCAATTTTTAGCTCGGTTTCAACGCGTAGCGACGGATTAACACTCTTACGAGATCGTAGTGTTCTCGTTAATAATATTAATTGATCAACAAGCCACAAACCCAATAGAAGAAGCAAAACAGAAAGTAACATAATTATATGTCAACATATTGTTCACAAGAGACATTAGAAAATGAAGTGGTATATTATAAATGAATAAACCAGCCAAATTTGTCAGAATTTTTTTTTAATAAAATAAAATTTATTAATAAAATATAAATTGGAACGAGGTATCGTTTTCACTTCGACTGCAATGTGCAGATAAACCACACAGTTTTAGAAATAATTACGTATTGATATTCAATATATAACTAGTAAAATTTTTATATTAGTACCTGAAGACGTTCCTAAAAGGAACGACACGTAGTGCAAATTTTTATTTAATTAAAATATAATTCTGATAAATTTGATTGGTTTATTAATTAATAATTCAATGAAAGCAGACAAATATAACTTCTAAATGATAAATTCATTCAGATAATTGATTTCAATGTTGAATGGCTTTCGACGTTTGCCATCATCAGTTTCATATCAAACTATTTTAAAAAATTACTTCAATAAAAATATTCAATTTAACTCATCTAATAATTTTTAAATACGAAGTTCTTTCTAAAATATGAGAACCAAATTTCTCGTTCTATTTTCAATAGATATCCAAACATAGAATATGTGACACTGTTCAACGATTACTTGTATTGATATACTAATTGTCACGTGGTAATTAAAATTAGTTTAGGTCTGACGAACTGAAAACACGGTAGATCGGATTTAGGTTAATTTTATAAATTCCAGGAATATTCCGGACGAAGAAAACATAATTTATACCTCATCTAGAAACCTGGAAAATGGTAATTAATACATTCAGTATGCGCCGAACCCAATTAATATTCATCATTATCCGTAATTGCATTGGAACAGATTGATAATTTATAACTGTCACAGAGCCAATAATTTAATGATTTTGAATTATAAAATACAATTAAATAGTATATTTTTATTGTAGGAATTTTATACATAAACTGTTTTGGAAATGGTCGGAAGAAATTTACCTTTTCATTTATTACCTGTGACTGATAAATAATATAGCGCTATATAGTTTTTAAATTATGAAAAATATCAGTCTTAGTAAATCCACAGAAAATTGTAACGTTTATGTCGTTTCGTGTATCGTATTTGTTTAAAATGTTACTGGTCATTTAGTCATAATAAGTAAAAGTCATTGTGTAAATTTATAATAATAATAAGGTTAGTCAACTACAGAAAAAAGAAGTGGTAATATAAATACCACTCAACGTTTCTGAAAGCCTTGTTCGTTTTAAAAACCACCATATTGACTTTCTCTTAATTTTACGTGTTATTTTTCTTAATTTTTACATAATATAAGAAGGTGTACAATAATTGACATGTGGATTAAAATGTGTAAGTAAGAAAAAGTGCCAAATAAATATATTCAAAAAAGGAAAATATTAAATTTGTCCTAATTGCTTTTTTGAGTAATTACAAGACTTAGAGATAAAAACATTAAATAATTAACTGAACAAGAAAAGCTGTAACGCTGAATGAAAATTAACACGTGAAACACGACGACATTACAGCGCCGTGCACAACACTGTAAGTTGCGCAAAAACGGACCATGTTGGGAAAGGCTAGAAGAAACCTATGAGTTAGAAATTGGACTTGCAAACGTAGTGAATCATAGTCAGGGAAAATTTCGAGAAGATAGAAAACTACCAGTGGACTGAACGGGTTTAGAGCTGGGAACTACAACAACTTGTGCGAGGACGAGGACGAACATTTGATATGACACGTCAGGAACGTCAAGAAAATGACTGGGACTAACTTGAAAGTAGAGAGCACTTAGTCTCGATAAGGTAAAAGTCTCGGTGAAATTGTAGCTTCATATTTCTGATGATGTAAAAACTACTCCAGTATAATTGTAATGTATTTTCGTCTCTATACTTCGAAGTTTTATTGATAATTTGTAGCCGAGAAACAGAAATGTTTCTCCTAAAGAAAAGGTACCTGCTTAACCTACGTGTTAGAACCTGAATTATATTAGCATATTTAATTATACTTTTCCCTGTTCGTTCTACCTCTAGTAATACATTCATAGACATGTCATGTAATATAAAGGTAATATCGTTAATATGTCAAGGGATAGTAATTAGACGAATACTGAAAACGAAATTAATACCAAAAAATATATACCATCCATTCTCGGCTTAAGGAAATTCATATCTCTGAGTCTTGTAATTACTCAAAAAGTAATTAGGACAAATTCAATATTTTCCTTTTTTGAAGACATTTATTTGGAAATTTTTCTTAGTTACACATTTTAATCTACATCCCAATTATTTTACACCCTATATGATGTCAATATTACGATCTACATTAATAAAAATAACACGTAAAATTAATAGAACGTCAATATAGTTGTTTTTAAAACGAACAAGGCTTCCAGAAACGTTGAATGGTATTTATATTATCACTTTTTTTTCTGTATTTGACTATCTTCCTTCTTATTATTATTAAAAATTTACACATTGACTTTTACTTATTATGACTAAATTACCAGTAACATTTTAAACAAATACGATACACGAAACGTCCTAAACGGTACAGTGAGTTGTTCTCGATTCTACAATTTTCTGTGGATTTACTAATACTGATATTTTTCATAATTTATCAATTACATAGCGCTATATTATTTATCAGTCACAGGTAATAAATAAAAAGGTAAATTTCTTCCGACTATTTTCCAAAATAAATTCCTACAATAAAAATATACTATTTAATTCTATGTAAATATAATTTTTTAAAAGGGTCAATCGTTATAATGTCTTGGAAATTACAATATGAAGGAACTCTGTTACGTCTATTTTAACATATTCCCACAGTCAATTTTCTGCTTGAAGATTAATTATAATGGTGGAAGTTAGTTGGAAATGAGCATTCAAAGTTTCACTAAACTAAATGAGACTTACTGAAGTAAAAAATTCGATATAAATTGATAATCTGTGAAACTAAGTAGACACTGTACTATTATTACATATGTGACATATTTGATTTACTAACCAATCTAGCACATTCAAAAATAATTGTCGGACTCTACTGCTTCCAGAATGTCTTTTCAAAATTGTTCTCTTCTCGAGGAACATAATAATCAGAGACGAGTCGCTGAAACTTAAATAAATCGATATTCCAGTCCTTTTAACTCAGTTTTGCTATTTTAGATAGTTCAAATAACATTTTAAGGTTTCCTATACTTATTTGTATCATATCCACTTTTTTAAAATTAGATCCTATGTGGCGGGAACTGTAACAACAATTTATTGATCAGAAGTATTTTGGATCGAGTTTCTTAACGCAACAAAACGTCTGGGAATTCGTTTAAATTATTGCTTTATTTTATAAAAAAATACTAGTATTACAATTAATGTGAAGGTACTGTTTATACATTAGTGGAATGAAAATTAAAACACGATTTTATACGTATATATGTTAATTTATCGTTTATAAATGTCAATTTCATTTGCCAATGCGATCATGTTCTATTATGATAACAAATAACATTGGATGTTATTGTGTTTTTTTTTCCAATGATTGAAGTGAAACAGCAAACACGGAGCACTGATATATGTGCTATATATATAGGTTTAGAAGCAACTCAACGATAATGGATCGTTCATGAATGAAGTTTCCCCCCGGAGTGAATGCTTGTTAAGCTTCTCATCCGGGTGCAGGTCACCTGGCACTGCAAGCTGTACAAAACTCGAGGTAACTTTGACTTGCAGCCGCGTGACCGGATAACTTTATTCATACCGCAGAAAGCGATGATTACCAATCTGCGGAAGGAACCGTTGCAAGAAAAGTGATCGAAGCAGCATAGTCTGTGGTGGACTGCTGAGCCTTCCAGCTGGTCCTCGACGAACACCAGTTGCAGAATTATCTTACGAAGGAGTAATCCGTGACGAAGGGTTCCGCTTACCTGGAGCAACAGGGACGACGATCTGCGCTATCCCACTCGGTTATCAACACTCACTTCACTCGCACTGCGAGAACTCACGGAGCACGCGACGCACGGACCAGCGAGACCAGGCGAGTCTGGCCGCGGAATGCAGCCTCTACGCACTCGGCGAAAGTTCCCCCTTCCTCTTCGCACAGTTACTTCGGTGCCCACCAGATGGCAGGACTCGTCGCCATGGCAACCGGCCACAACAAAACACCTCCCGGAAGGAAAGTGAATGAAGAGTGAAGGGTGTCAATTGGCAACACTTGGGACGAGCATTACACTCCAGAAGGTGGGAGGGAAAACAGACTTCTCACGCTTTACTTTAGCGTCATTTCTGGTGCTCGTTCGCCGAGTTGAATGAATTACTTGAACATCAGTTAATCCTTTGTTACTGCATTACCATTAAATCGATAAAAAAAATAAGACGGATCGTGCGTCTTTTTGCAACAAAGAAAAACATTTTTTCCTGTGGGGGAAAACCTACGATTCTCCTAGACGATGTTCGAGTGACGTAAATAGTGGAGGATGTTGATGCCTTTGTTATACAAGGACCTCAGTCTTTTGCCGTTATAGGTCCAGAGGCCTTCTTCAGCATGGTGATTTGGAATGGAGGGTTTTCTATTATTATTCTGATGGGAAAGTGAAAGGCGGAGACATTATAATAATTTTTTTAATTATTTGTGTTTGGGAGGTGTTTTTCGCACTTATTTGTTACTTTGGAGCGGGGAAAAGAAGTCCAAACGGCGATTTTCAGTTTAAGTTTCGATTCTCAACAGATCTGGGATGGGACGGTTATAATATGGTGGAAAATTGGGAAGTTGTAAAGTCTTTGTATTTTTGTTTTACGTTAAGCAGAATAGGATTTTGAATTTATGCTCCCGTCCAAAGCTTATAGGGTAGTGGGAAAAAAAATCCTGACGGAGAAAACCTACGATTGGAAATATATAGACGATGCTTCGAGTGACGTAAATAGTGGAGGATGATGATGATGACGCCATTATTATATATGGATCTCGATATTTTGCCATTATAGGCTCAGAGGGCCTCTTCAGCATGGTGATTTGGGATGGAGGGTTTACTATTATTATTATTCTGACCGGAAAGTGAAAAGAGCAGACATAATAATTTATTTTAAAATTATTTGTGTTTGGGAGATGATTTTCGAACAAGTTTGTTACTTTGGAGCTGGGAAAAGTAATCCAAACGGCGATTTTCAGTTTGAGTTTCGATTCTCAACAGATCTGGGATGGGTCGGTTATAATATGGTTGGAAAGTTGGGGAGTTGTTAAGTCTTGGTATTTTTGTTTTAGGTTAGGGAGGACTAAAACGTTAATTCCCAATTGACATCATCGTCTCCCTAAATCACTCCGGAATTACCTAACTCTAGCCCCTCCTACCAACTGGCACTACATACTCCCTAAATATCCGTTCTTCCCATCTTCCCCCGTAACATCCTTAACGCTTCAAACATGTAGTTTCCCCAATGACCAGATTGATCGCTAACATCATGCCGGCTTATATGTTAATATGCGGAAAACGAGTTAATCTGCTTCTGTCGTCTCTAACTTGGAATGACAAGGGTCACATCAAAGACCACAAGTGTACATGTGAAATAGTTACAATTTGTAAATACGTTGTTATTTGTTTTATTTATAAAATTGTAAATACTGTTATTATTATTATCACAACTGTAAAGTCTCCGGACTAAAAGTTAACTTTAATAAATAAAAATAAAAATAAAATAAAAAACTTAGGGGGGATGATTTCCGGGGGATAGGTTTTTTGAATTTATGCTTCCGTCCAAAGCTTATAAGATAGTGGAAAATAGATAGGACATTCGGGATGTTTCGGTAGTCGTAGGATGCACGGAGATGGGCAGGACGATGGTAGACAGGGTGGGAATTTAGAAGGCGACGGTGTTGTAATAGGTTGATGGATGGGTATAGGAAGTGAAAGACGGAAACGGAGGATACCGCTATTCCGGACACGTAGAGATTGATGATGACGTTGTTGGAAGAGAGCAGAAACGATGTGGATATATTCCACGGCGGATGAAGGGTTTTTTTTTACGAATGGAGGAGGGTTTTAGGACAGGAGCCAGTTTTGAAGCGTAGGCATTTGATAAGGTTAAATCTTTGGCTGACGCGTTTCCGGAGTAGTTGGACATGTGGGTTTAGATTAATCTCGAAATAGGTAATTGAGGTGTGGGGGGGGGGGAGATTACTATACGGATGGATTAGTGGAGGACAAACCCATATAAAGACGAAATACACATTTGAACGTTCAAATATAATTGTATGTGGTCATTGTCACGGAGACCGTCCTGCTGTGGTCCAGCGTCATTGCCTCGCATCACAGTGGAACCGGGTTCGAATCCCGGCATGGGCATGGATGTTTGTGGTCGACCAGGTCATGAAAACCGCGAGAATCGACACTGACCAGTTGTCACTACTAAATCGAGAATGTGTCACGTAAGATAACGGTCTGGCAAGCCAAAGCCCTTCATGGGATCTCGAGATAAGGAGTAGTAGTACTAACTGCCCCAGAGCAGAATGATATAGGAAAACAATTTATTATAATACCATAAAAACTTACCACGACGACCATTTCAAAGGCCATATTTTTAACGGAGTAGTACCGAAATATAACGACCGATCCGGGAATCAAACTGAGGACCTCATCAGGACACGTTGCTTATACCAATTGAATGATTCTTGTTTTAATGCACGTATATACAACGAGTCTGTCTCCGCCAACTAATCGCTGTTTTGGAAAGTTTTGTCAACTGTGTGATGAAACAGCAATATATATCACCCTAAGCGAGTAGAGAATAAACCTTTGAAAGTTGGAGGCGTCCAGAACAATTCTATATCAATAATGCACCCGTTTGATAGGATGATCATCGGCAATTAAAAATATGAAACGTGTATTCTGTTTGAATGTGATATACCAGCGTCACTTGGAGCCAACAATTGCATCGCGGTTCTTCGTGAGACACCCCACGACGAAGAGATGATACACTTATTCATCCGCAGATGTCAAAAATCTGAGAAAATCAAAAAATTCGAGGGTTAGACAAGCGCAAACATCATATGGTGCATAGCCTTCCCGTTTTTACCATTTTATATATAATTATATTAATTCTATATAACCTATATTGATTGATCAATATCACGGTTCAAATTCAATACACTCCATTACCATGAGAAAAAGGACATTATAATATCTACTCAACGTATTAATAAATATAAATACATGTATTGGCTCAGTGTATTAAATGCAATGTTATTAAAAAAAATTATAAATAAATAATCAATAGATCCAATGTTACAAAAAAATATTATTTAATTAAACCAAAACTTCGCAGTTTTCCATTGTTCCCTACTTAAAAACAATATTTCGCCTACAGCGATCATAGGATGCAGTCCATGTCTGTAAATTCATATTTCTTCTAATTCAGTGTATATGTGTATATGCATACATTCAAAACTGTAAGTCATTATAATTTATATTTTAACCGAATTTAATTCTAATCTGTAAGTTTTTATAACTGTTTGAACTACGTTTTGATCAATTTACATTTCTTATTTATAATAAATGTTTTTAATATTTAGATATATTACCTCATTGCCTGAAGAAGTCCCAAAATTGTGGACGAAACGTTGTAATGAATATTTGGTTTAATTCATTATTAATTTTTTCTGACATATTGGCTGCATTACTTAGTTATTTATTAAATGATAATTGTCAGATTATGATAAATACGATTTTTTTATATCTATTAATCTCAATCCCTGATAGATTCATATATAATTGCGTCCGTAAAGGTATAGTTATCAGGTTCGTAAAATCTTTGACTCGGCTCTGTTTCTACGTTTAACCTTAATTACCATTAATCTCTTTCAATATAATGTAACTGACTTCAATGGGAACGTCAACATTGAAACATTATTGTAATCCGACGTAATTCGGTATTTTATAATATGATTTTCAAAAGCCCTTACTGCTTTTACTACTAATTCCGAGAGAATTTCATCTACACCGGGAAAATCTTCGCCGTAAACTTTTGGTTCTACATTAAAGATACTGATATCTTCTCACTTATCTTAACTTTAGGTTCGCAGCAAATAGTGTGAATTATATTTAGTAACACTTAATTCAGGTTTGTTTTTGGTTATTTTATAATTTTATTGTTAACATGAAAAGATACAGACATATATTTTCATTATGTGCGTTAGCTGAAAGCGTAAGAACTAATTAAATTATGAAATGAATGACAATAATATTTAAAATAAAATCATCCACATGCAAATAAAAACCTATTGAATTCCCTTGCCGTAGGGAAAATATTCAAATACTAGGCATTACACTTTCAAAGCAAATTCTTCGTGAAAAGTGAAATATTTCTATGATTGCTCCCCGACCAAGTAGAATATATTAGAATATATTAGTGGGAACTGGTGTGTATCTGTCGATTGAATATTCTCATTCTTCACAGAATGTATGAGTGACTGGGGCACAGCAAATGATTACCATAATTTCGTTTGCATGCAAGTTCTGGCGTTTCTTCTAGCAGTGGTTGATCGCTTTCTCCCAGAAGTACAGTAATATTATTTTATAACAAACTTTGAGAGACAGTTTACGATCCATTGACGCTGCTACAATATTCAAATTATGCTATTTTAATGTCATGTTTAAATTTATTATCAGTTTTATTTTAATGTTACATTAATATACTGAATACAATGGGATATTGTGTAATCATTTTGGTCCAATATTACAGTTTCTCATAGACTTTAGCCGTTTATTCATCTTGAGCTATGAGCTCACTCTGCTACTAATTTCCTAGTCCACTAACATTTAATTCTGTCATTATTTGCATCCAAATGTCGTATTGTTCCTCTGTAGAAAAAATATTACCTCCGCTGTAATATAGTGTAGAGGTCAATTGCCTAGACTCTCATTAATTTACCAAGAAATCTACAAATCACGCCGCTTATTTTATAGGTTCGCTTCTCTGACAGAGTAAACGTTCATAGTTTATTGAGCACACAAATCGTCGATATGCTTCGCCCGACATAGAAAGTGTTTCGAACGTTGTTCAAGAGTTCCCTGTAATTAGCAAGTATAAACATGCGCAAGGAAGCGTGGAGGTAAATGTGCCATAAAATTATATGTTAAAGAGAAAGTCGGGATTGGATGCTGCTTGAAAAGACGATGAAAGACAAAATGCTAATTTATCTGCGGAAGTACAACAGAGTCTGTCTTCTGACGATAGTTAACATATTACTGAAACAAAAATTCATAAACTATACTCTTACTTTCAAAAGAATAAATTCGTATAGGATCTGTTTCGTGATTACTCTCGCAAACAAGTTGAATTAATTAAATAAGGTATAATTACTTATTCATACGCCACAAAATCTTAATTCTGTTATTTATTCCACGCTTTTTATTTACCCTACATACCAAATAGGTGTTTCCTCTAAGCATATTAGCAACCAAAAGTCACAATCTCTTTAAGGTTAGGAATATTATAATCTTTAAAAAATCAACTGAATTTAAAATTTAAATTTGCAAGGATATTTTCAATGACTAACAGTTTTATCTCGTGAAATGTGACCTATAAAAATATTCCTTGCTTAATTTATTTTTATTCCTTACTTCTTAACCCAACTGCTGAACATTATATGAGTACGAAGAAAGAAAGTATTTGTGAAAGAAAAATAATACATTAAGAGAGTCTCGTCTATTAGGTTACAACACTCATAAGAAGTGAACGGATGTAGAAGTATGTATAAATGGACTACAGGCAAATTTTAATGTTATTCAGACAAAATAAATATGTATTAGATTTAGCATATCCTGTCTAAAAACAATGTCGATTGTGGTGCAAGAAGGTAATAAAACTGATCCTCAGAGGAAGTAAGTGAGCAATAATAAAAATTCTTAAGGTAGAGTGGTTATATATTATTCCAAGAAATGATTGCTGCAAATTAGCAATAATCTAATGGCAGTCACATTAAATATAAATCATATTCACCGCCACAGATAAAGGATTTGTATTCGCGATGCCCAGCTACTGCGTCACAGACTGACGTTGAGCGAGGACCAATCAAAAACCGCTGATTGATCTGTTCTATCAGTGCTATGCCAAGCGGCAATCGGCAGTATTAAATAAGGCAGAAAACAAAAAACTCACTCGAGTGATAGCAAAGAAAATAACATAACATACTAATTGTTCTTAATATTGAATAAACTCATCTTTGATATAAATAAAATGATAACGTATGCTTGTTGACCTGTTGTAAACGTATAAACTCAAATCTCTTGAAAATATTTCAATTAATTTTAGTATATATTGTAATAAATAAAATAAAAGTTAATTTTATATATTTTGCCCCACGATGAAGCACCAAAATAAATGATAATTAAATTTATCTGTAGATAAGCCCCACGTTGAGGTGCCAATTTTTGTAATAAACAAATTAAAGTTAAAATGAAAACAACAAGTTAAATATATAACAAAATAAATTTAATAAAACAAATTTTTATCTTAGTTGAAATTTTACAAATTGATATTGTTGTGCCACGGCTTAATTTTCAGGACCACCATCGGGCCTCCAATAAAGATAGTTACATAAATGACAATTGAATCTTACAAGGCAAAAATATTATTGAGTTAAATTATTATCATCTTAAATGAAATGATCGAAAATTGAAATCTGACGATATTTATATTTACAGTACAAGGTTTACAAAAGTCTTTTTATTTACTTTACCTTTGTCTGTTCATCTGGGCTCGATCTCACTTGTTTTTTTAAGCACATCACAAATAGGCCATATTTCACTGAATTTAAAGATATTTTAGTTTGCAAACACAAATCACTTTCTGATCCTTAACTGTTGATCACTTTGTTTGAACAATCACAGTTGATAGCTTTGTTCTCTAAAACTTTGATAATTACTCGGATATGGCAATAGACGAAATATAATTCCACACTGGCGACATGCAATTCCAAAACCGGGGACTTTTAATACAACATTTCTCAGCTTACAAATCACACTTGCTCAGTTGTGGTCCCGGGAACTCAAAACACACCTTCATCCATCCTGCTCCGAGCAACTCTGAAGTTCCGTACGTCTCAGTGCTGCCTGAGACAACAATGGAACTCTAGCAAGCAAGCATTATAGTCTCCATATTCCATCCATACGCCGCCGATAATGAAAATAGTAAATTTTTATTGATTAAATAATTACATAATCGTAATTACCACAATACACTTTTTTAGACTACAAGTGTGTTATATAATAAAAATCGATTACTAGGAAGCGACAACTGCATTGTCGTCTGTGGATTAATAACAGTTTCATTACAAATAGAATTTGGTTAATCCTTTTTGAAGACTGACATATGAATTTTAAGGGAAGAAAAAGAAGTTTGCCAGTAAAAAATCTTATTTATTTGCGTGTTATTGTTAATTTTGGTGTCTTTTCATATAGTTTTCTTCGTCTTATGTCGTCAAACACTAACTACATTTCTATTTATTCTTAATTTCATTTCATACATTTCTATTTATTCTTAATTTCATTTCATACATTTACCTAATTTTCTTTTCTTTCATTTGGTCCTTTAGCCCTTCGTACCAAGAAACAAGATCTGGCATTGTAGAAGCACTTCCCCAACCTTGAAGTCCTACAAATGCTTGAGGATAAAATTTCCAGACACCGACAAACAAGAATAGTGTCATTTTGATTTGTACAGACCTCTACTATGCGAAGGAAAATCAGCTTTTTATAATAAATTTGTTACGTAGTTAAATAAAAAAGGGTTGGAGCAGAATATCTTTTTTTTAGAATAATAGGATATATGAGCGTAATCCACGATGCTTGCACCACAGAAAAAAGAAACTGGCATTTGGAGGATGATGATAGCAACATTTATGCACGGCGTTTAGAGTGAAGGCTTTATATGCGTCAATGAACTATTCAGAAGGATTGCCGACTTGGCGAAACATTGCCGAGGATAAAGAGCGCGTTGTGATATGCTCAAGCAGATAAGGTTTTCGCCTGGTAATCAACGTTAGTTCAAATCTGAATCAATACTCTGCAAAAAAAAAAAAATCCGATAGTTTCTTCTATGCCATTACAACACCTCGACATGTTTCAATGACTATTATAGCCAGCCTCACAATTCTTTACACACATAATCTGTTTGTTTTTGCTATATTTGGAAATCTGGTTCAATTAAGTGACTGATGCAGTTGTGTCGGTCCAAGTACAACATTGACGAAGGTCACGCCTTATAAAGTATATATAAATATATTCTGGTGTGTAAGATATTGGACAAATGGCAAGAGTTGCATTTCTT
The DNA here is from genome assembly GCA_037074705.1 of Zhengitettix transpicula. Lineage (NCBI taxonomy): Eukaryota > Metazoa > Arthropoda > Insecta > Orthoptera > Tetrigidae > Zhengitettix > Zhengitettix transpicula. The sequence goes on along the minus strand of CM073593.1, from coordinate 44,116,359 downwards.
ATCGTCTTATGGGTTCAAAGGTTGGAACTAAGCCTCATTTTGTCTGTATATGAAGGCGATATGTAAATATTTACTGTCGTAATCATTCTAGATATCGACAGGATTCTGTTCCCAATACTTGGTCTGCTTGTTACAAGATTTCCTGCTTAATCTCCAATATTATTTTTTCACTTGGCTCTACGACTCTCTGAGATCTTTTGGTCTCCACGACGACTATCATCTAACATTCTCGATTTATTTGAAAGACTCGTGATCAGTGTTCCGATTTTCCTTCAGTGTTAATCCCGTTTTTCTTGACCCGAGTCCGTCACACAGGTTCTTTTTATTCTAGATCCTACAACGCTCACGTCATCAAAACCAGTCCTGTTTACATAACGACCCAGACACTAATTATTTACACTCAGTTACACGATTGTAATCATAAAGTATCAAAAGTATTAAAAGCAAACACATATTAATTTCCTTTATCATTCCAGATCCGCAAAAAACGTTTTATAAATTGTGTTTGTTGAGACATTCACAGCTTAAAGTCTATCTTTTGTAATTATTAGTCTTAGGCCATCTTTCCATAAATTAATTTTTTGTTACTACCGCATGGAAAACGAAGAAAAAATCAATCTCATATGTAGAAGAAAAGATTTAAATTAAACGTAGATGTATTCGCTTTACAATCATTCAATTTTAAATGGCTCGGTTTTTTAGGTTGTATTTTCGTGTCAACTTGCAGTTTTAATTTTTTCTTTTTAGGGGAACAGGCTACATGAGGGTAATTCACATAGTGGCAACTTCCTTTTAATAGCATAGGAAGGGATTTGAAAGGGGGGATGCGCAAGTAGATGATTTGAAATTAGAATTTCGATTCATAACTGCGATCAAAACAATTCATGTCAGTAGTAAAACCATTGGACTGTACGGGACTGAGACAAAATTGACTTTAGATGCGTCATTCAGCGTCTCTTAGGCGCCGAATCAATCCGTAACAAACAAGCATCAACAGTACTAAATTACTTTTTATGTGCTTTGCAACAATGATGTTCTCTTATAATGATTATTAACTTTCCTATTTCCACAGATTAATTAAATATTTCCAAGAGTTTCATAGAGAAGCACAAAAAAATTTAGTATGTTTAAATTTATCTACAATTAATGGAAAATTTGTCACTTAACACGCTTATTGTAAACACAACATTCCATTTGTTATTAAACCAATAACATATTTAGTATATATGTATATACTATTATAACGATGTTTAACGCTCACAAAATAGTTTTTCTTATTACTATTTATTAAAACAACTTTCTGCTGCAATTGTCATTATAATTATGTAATTTTTTTATAGATAAACATTAAAGACGTTATAATTTTCGAAAAAAAATAGTTTGAAACGTTTAAAACTTACCTCTTTGGACGTGTTGACATTTTAATGGTCACAGACCTGAATTAAATATTAAATGATTGATGTTATACTGTAGAAAGGAAAAATTTTACAGTAAAAAGTATAGCTTCGATCATTTAATTTTTTTTTTTTGCAGGCTAGCTTTACAATAATAATAAGGCGAAGAAGGTGTGTTTTAGTATATGGGAAAATAATTTTTCATATATGAAATATTTAACACAATAAAATATAAAATATTTTACAGAAGGATAATGGTAAACTTAGCCGAAAGCATAATAAATCATAATAAGAAAAAGTAGAAGAAAAACTACTTTGTCATGAATGAAATATTTTTGAATGTAACTGTTGGTTCGTAAATTGTAAAAGAATTCACTATAGAAGAATCTTTTTCTCGTTCAGCGGCAACTTTTACAATAATGTAAGTGTAATAAAATACGTTACATGATACGTAATAAAGTAATGAGACTATATAAACGTTTTAGTCACATGAAACTGAAATGATAAATAACGAAAATTTTATTTGAAGTAAAAATACATCGGCTGTGGTATTTCATCTTTTTTTTGTCCATATTCCTATAGATAAAGCTCGGATTAAAAATTTACTTTCAGCCTTCTTTTTAATTCTTTGTCTTGAATCAGTTCTCTCTCTAAAAACTAATTCCTTTAATCACAATATCATTTTTCATTTTCTTCACTTACCAATATAGGTGAATGCAGATACAACCAGCATGAGTCAGTTACCGAACATGGGAAGAAATTCTACAATTGCAATCTATTTTTCATTTTCTCGTTCCTTTACCCCTGTTGATTCACTTACTTGCCTCTCGAGTTGTTCTCAGTTCTCATTGGAACAGTCGGCCAGCTACCTCCTAAACTGGTCGTTCCCGGAACAAACCCATTACCCGCCATCGGAAGGCCGTGGGACAAGTACCCAAAGCCCGACCTACCTGATGCAGGTTTTCTAGGGTTTATTCTGCATCACTTTTAGGTGAATGCCGGGTAGGATCCTTAAAATATAGCCCGGGGGCCCTAGTTAACCCACGGCTAGCTTTCTCTACCCTTCCTATTATATTAAAGGGAAGTTTCCACCATGTGGATTACCCTCATGTAGCCTGTTACTCTAAAAACAAAATCATGGTACTCACTTCCTCACCACTCTTGAAAACTGGATTCAGCCGTTCAGTCTCGAAAATTCTTCTTTTATTTTTAATAGGTTTTCAGACCTTCAGGAATACCGTCTCTAAAAAACAATTGCAAGCATAAGAAAAACATCTTTATATTTTAACTAATAATATATTGTAATAAACAGATTAAAATAATACTAATGGCTGTGGCTGAATAAAATAAGATTTTTACGGGAAACAATTAATCAAATTTTATTAAAATTACAATATAAAAAATTTACACAATAATATTTAGAATCTCAGGGTCTTTACTGGGTTTGATAAATGGGTGACTTGAATTTAAATTTATCTAACAAAACAATTAAAGAAAAGAAATAATTAAAGAAAAGAAATAATTGAAGAACGATCTGACGTATCTTAATGAAATGGTTTACAAATAAATTTAGAGTTCTTTTACTTACGGCCGACCAGGTCTCAATTTTGGGGTTTTCTGTGCACACGTTTTTGGGGATATCACTGAATTTAAATTGGTTACAAAACACTTGTCGAAACTTTTGGGTCTCTCTTCTGGAAACTGGAAACTGCAACTCCTTCCGGATTAATGGTTAGATGGATTGTTACAATTGATTAGGTTACTGCTTGTAGCTGTACAATGGATTTTACAGTCCAAAACTTTCTTACTCAATTTAACTTGTAACCTTTCCGGCTAGACCTATCTGTCTGCCAGGCTGCTCGCCGTCCGACTGTCAACTACACTCGTCTCTCCTCGTTGACTGTGTCCGTTCGTCTCCTAAATTTCTGACTGAGTACGTCTTAACAATGGTTCTTTTGTCTCGCCGCCCGCTTTGTCGCGGTGTATGCTTTATATAGTCTAATAATGAGTTCTTTACTTTGCAATTATAACAATGGATTAATTACTAATTACTACAATATATTCAAATTGAAATCTAATAAACATATTGCAAAAACCATCAAATACTACTGAAAAATTATATCTATATTTTCAATACTATATCCAAAATTTTCACTCTTCCGCCAAGGAAAATAATTTAATTTTACGATTCCATGAAGGTAAACTTTATGCAGACATTAATTTCTTATCCCGTTGAAGAGGTAAGAAGACTCGTCACCAGTGACGATGGCAATCTCAGTTCTCCAGGTGTCTGGGAATTATAAGAAACTGAATTAGAGGAATTCAGATGTTAAGTGTTGAAAGTTTGACATGGGAACAGTGTGAATTTACGCGTTGTTTTTTTAGAAAAAGATTTATTCATGGATTAATCTTTGTTCTCCTCAGAGATGCTACTTAGTACTCAGTTTTGAAAAAGCTATCCAGATGAATTTTGACTTTATAATTTCAAAGTACATCGGTCATCACCTTCCTGGTAGATATATCGTTGTTATGAAGTTGATAAAAAACGCGACATTATGGTCTTATGATGTATTCACTTGTTTAACTGGTGGAAATATAGTTATGAAATGACTTTGTATCGTAATAGTTAGATTACAGTAGTGAGTGTGAGGTCGCCGAGTTTTATTGCGACCGACCAGTGATGGAGGGGCAAAAAGTCTCACGCCGCCTGTTGCGGAACAGGCAGGGTTACAGTTTAAGTGGAATAATGAGCAAGAGCTCTCAATTGCACTCAGCGTCCTTGGAGCGCAATGAGGTGAAAAGGGCAATAAAGACGCAGTAACAAGGAGCCTAGGTGATTCACGCCCGAACTGGGGCAATCGCGTGACGAGACGAGATAACCGATCGCCCGCCAGGGGTGGTCGAACAATCTGCCTTAACGAGCTTTACCTCATTTCATTCCAGACCAGATTAATTAACATTAATAATTTTTATTTGATGGCGTGCGTCGAACGGTAGTTCATGCCTGTTACCTGGAAATTATTGGCGGTCTAGAGTTCAACATCAGCGAGCGTTACAAAATCTAAAATATATTGTTGCATACAAATTATGTGCCTGAGCTGAATGGCAAAGGAATTTAGATTGACTTAATTTAAAAAGTTATATTAAATATACATAAATCACCGAAAAAGTACAAATATATCAACTGTTTTACACAGATAAAAATAATATATAGCCACATTACAAAATTCCACGAGAAATAATGTATATTCTCTTCGTAATAATGAGACGTAGATGAACCATTCTGACAGAGGCACTAAATTCCTATAAATATTAAATGGGACTGTAGATTGAAATTAATCAGAAAAAGCGAAGAGAATGAAGCCGATAAATTATTGGAATAATTAGACTGCATACATTCCGCAAATTTTCAATTAAATACCCAATTTTTAGGGGTATAAAATAAAAATTTTGCTAAAAATTAATACAAACATTGATAATTGTTACTGTCATTTTTCTCTCCACATTATTTTCGATAAGAAAGTGAATATACCTATGAAAAATTTTGCGTCATATGTACATATTTCAATCTACTTTTTGTACAGTAACTGAGGCATAAATATAATTTTTTTTTCATTTTTCGTCCTGTCTTAAGAATTTTTCTCGAGTCAGTTTCCACATTCCTTAATACAAGTCAGAGTCAATTTGATATTAAAAATTAAGAATATGGAAAAAAAAGTTAAAAGTATATTCAGTTATATTATTTTTCATAAATTTAGCAAGATATATCTCAACACAAATTATTACTCTTCTATATACTAATTGTCTATCATCATTAAAATTAGCGCAATATGAAAATTTATTTCCTAATAAAAGAATTAATTACTCCTGATACTTCTCAAAAAATATGATCGTCTTGAAAAGTGGTAAGTAAATCGATACAAAAATTTGTCTCTGTGATAGTTGGAGATTGCTGTTTCTCACCCTACGATTGGCAGCCCTGGTGGCGTTGTTCAGTGAGGTGGAGAAGAAGGGATCAGTATGAGTCAGTGGTTCGAGTCGATGAATGGCCAACTGATCGATCCGACATTAATAAAGAAATAGATTCAGCTCTCCTACGAGAGATCGGTTGAAGTGAGCGACAGGATATACTTCTTCAATCATTCTTCTCGAAAATAATACCTTTGATTTACTTCACGGTTCCGTAATCACTGTAAAACCAGTACTTAAGTGAATGTTTATCTAGAAACGCGAATGTAAGCAAGTAATAATCTTCTCTGACTCCCTGGAAGCATTAAATGCCATAACGGACCCAAATATCAGAACTGGAAACATTAACAAAATACTTTTACAGAACATATCAGCGTGTCAAGAATCAGTCCACCTCATGCTCATAAAGCGGTAATCGAGGCGGCGGACGGTCTCACTGCCGTAGAACAGCATGAGCATCACCCTGACACATCTACAGTATGCACAGCCTCGTATATACAAGGAGTTCAAGAAGAAAATAGAATCAACCTGGCAAGCAAGGAAGCGTACTGGAAACAACGGACACTTCCATCAGGAAATAACATTATCAGCCGAACTAATACTCCCCAAGAACCTACACAGAAACCAGCAGATATTAATCGCCAGGATAAGTTCTCTCCATAGAAACCTCTCCTTGCTCACCTCTTCTGCAGAATATCCCAACCCATATGTAGTGGCTGCATCCAATACCATTCAACATGTGCTCTGCAGAAAATACGAACAAAAACGAAACAAGACAACAGCCAAATTCAATACTAAAGACTTCTGCACTGATCCAGAAGCAATCGCTTCATTACTAGCCTCCTTATCCAGTGCCAAAATCGACCAATTTGAGGAGAAACTGAATGCAACCACTGTCATCGCACTAGAATAAAGAAAATATTATGTACCGTATCAGTTAAATAATTTAGAAGGTCGCCAGCAACATTTTGGTTGACACGACCATAAATTTCAATAAAAAAAACTAGTAAGCAAATATGTCTGCTATTTATAAGATCAGTATAACAATAAATAATTCAAAGTAAGCTTAAGCCACGACGTTTCGATGAGGGACTCTACCATCTTTCACAAGTGAAGTGACTTCCCAAGATCTACTTATCCAATAATAATTGATCTAAAACTACATCAAATGTAAATATATGTTAATGTCCTCGAATATACGAGCAAAACTAAATCTTAAGTTGTCTAGTATAAGTATAAGATTAATCTTAAAGTGAAATACGGACAGATTTAAATCCAGAGGAACGATAAAGAAAGAGATGACAGAAAATAGGTGTATACGGAGTAATCTAGCCCAAAATAGATATTAGTCATTAGAATATATATTGAGCCTATCTGGTTAAATACCGAAAAAAAGGTAGTAAGTCGAGTGAGAAGAGAATTCCGTATGTAATGAACACTTAGCAGACCATACTGTGGTCGTTGATAGCAACATTTCTGTAGTAAACGTCACTGTCGCGGTATCGCCGTCGGCTTGGAAGTTTAGATCCATTTGTGGAAGTTTCACGAAAGACATTAAACACCAATGGTGGCAGCATGTGACACAAAAACTGCTTGGGAGGTTCGGTCCCTAATACGTATAGAGCTACCGTTGGGAGCAAAGAGAGTGACATGTGAAGTCTACGTAAGTTACATAGGGCAAACAAAACGTTCCCTTCATACACGTATCAAAGAACATATATCTAATATCAAACTTCATATTGATCTGTAGTATCCAAACATATCATCAGTTCTAAACATACATCTGATTGGCAAAATGCTAAGAATTTAGACATTGACACCAGGTACAATTCCAGGCTCATTTCAGAGATGATTCACATTAAATGTAACATCACTGCTATTAATGTACAAACAGACACTATGAAACTCAATAATTGCTACGATCCCTCATTATTACGCTAAACCTTCTGTTTTCCCATTGTCGTTGCTCCCTTATTGTTAGGGCACCCCTTCGTCTCTTCCATTGTCGTTGTGTTTTCGTCGCTTTTGAGTGTTGACAGTTGTGTTTCTCTAGGCGCTTCTTAGCACCTGACGAAAGGAACAAGGATCCCAGAAACGTTGTGTGGTATTTATATTCACTTTTAGTCTGTATTAGCTATCTTTCTTATTCATTATTTTCAATCAGACGTAATTTTTCATTTTTACGTATAACAAGATTAGAGAAGGAAGGCTACAGGGAATGTGAATCACCAAACAGGTTTAAATAACTGATTATAATTTTATATATTTGTGAATTCTGCAGGATACTAAGAAGTACCAGGCTGTCTGCGTTGCTCGGTTCTGGCACGTCCACTTTGGCAAAATCAGAGTGACTCACGTAGCCACATTGGACTGCCATCTCGAAATGACTCACACAGCTTCCCTTCGGACCACGATGCTCCAAATTAAATTCGTCATCCACAGGAACCTGCGAGTGTTCCCAGTGACAGGGAATCTGAGTGACTGGCCGGCGGCGACGTCGCCGCATCCAGACACAAGAATGCGAGTATAAATAAGCCACCGACCGCGCCCTGATGTCTGAGGCTGTGTCGCCGCCACTTCAGGGGGGAAAAAACCTCGAAACAGGGGTGCAACGTGTTAACTGCTTGGCACGTCTACGATCCTCAACATTTTCTTCAGATAAAGAATGTTCCGACTATCACTACCAGGAAAAGCTAAATGCGGATAATAGTTTGAAAGTCCTACAGCCTCACGTTAGGTATTGCTACAGAATTTGAACCTGTCTGAAAAAAAGTTAGTAATGAAATTTCTGGAAAATTTATAAATTGAATATGGAGCTCGTGCAGTTTTGATAAACAGACTTGTTCGTGTAATACCAAAATTGCCTTTCGTTTATCTTCTTCGGTTTCGTAAAAATTGCATCTTTTGACTATCTTATAATATGAATTTAAATAATTTCGGCAAGTGTGTTAATCAGGTAAATGAAAACGATTCAAACTTCCTCTAAAGTATAGGAGTTTACATTTATTTAAATTTTTAAAACTTTAACTAGACATTAATCAGATTTAATCATAGACGTTGGTTCGTTCTGTGCCACGAGATTGTTGCTCTCAGTTCTTCTCCGAGCAGGTGTCAACGATTTCCTGTGACACTTGGCCGCCTGTCACATCCACGCGGCCGGAAAAGGGGAGCTTCGACGTAAATAATATCGAGCTTCTTTATTCCGGAAATCAAAAACAAAACACAAGAACGCGCTTCCTTTCTAAACCATAAATTGTTGGGTGAAGAGCACCGTTTGTTCCTATTAGTTGGTATTTATGAAATAACTTAAAACCTGGCAGGTCTCCCGTCGTCTGTAAAATTATAAATCTCGCTGGTTTATTTTATTATTTTTTTAGAGTAACAAGCTACATCCACATGGTATCAATTCCCCTTTAAAAACATAGGAAGAGATTTGAAAGGGGGGATGCGGAAGGGTTGATAAAGGTAGCCAAGGGTTAACTAGGGCCCCCAGGCTATAGTTTAAGGATTCTACCCGGAATTCGCTTAAAAGTGATGCAGGACAAACTCTAGAAAACCTGCATCAGGGCATTGGGTACTTGACCCACGTCCTTCCGATGGCGGGGGTGGGGTTATCTGTAGGGACGCAGCATTCCCTTCTCCGTGCCTCGACCAGTTTAGGAGGCAGCTGGCCGACTGTTCCACTGAGAACAGCGAACAACTCTTACCACATTCCCAAGGTCTGTGACCCCGGAACATACATCTCTTAAAACAGGCCGAGGTGCCTCGGATTGTGGGAATCTTAGTTCAAAAAACGAGAGAGGAGAAGGTATCCCCAAAGGTAGCCTCTGGGAAGGTTCACTTGCGAGAGAACACCACTTGTAGGCTTCCTTCGCTGGTGCACTGAGTTAACTTTCTTTATATAGATCATAAATCTTTGATAGCTGTGAGATTTCTCGATCGTTTACCAGTACACAATAATTCCCGGTGGTGCTCAGTACAATTTCCTGTGTTGGTCGGCACCAAAGTATTTGGTCTCGTTTCATTAAAAAAAATTTGTTATGGTCTCTGGGATGTCATCGATGGCAGTTTTACATTATATATTATTTCGCATATTCCGTAATCTAAAGCATTTATTTTATCCATTTAAATTAAAGTCAATAGAAAATAAACTACTACTATATAAAACCATAATTATACCAATATGGTCCTACGGGATAGAATTATGGGGATGTGCCAGTAAGTCAAATACTGCAATAATCCAAAGATGCCAGTCTAAAATATTAAGAGCCATCGTTAACGCCGCCTGGTACATAACAAATGAACAAATACATAATGACTTAAAAATACCAACTGTTATGGAAACTGCCCATCAAAAGAGTGCTAGTAACCACGAAAAGCTTAAATCACATTCAAATCCATTATTACAACCACTACTAGAAAATGATGAAACAAGAAGACTGAAAAGAAAATGGCCATCACATCTCTAGACAAGATTTAGAAGTTCTCTTCGCTGGAGGGGATCTCATCATGCCATAATGTATGATATGTACATAACATGTCAAAGCTACCACATTAGCTTATAGATTAAAATGTAATCTGATTGCTGATAAATATAATATTAAAAAGAATTGATGTTGAGACTTTAAATTTAAATGTCACCAGTCTTTTTATTTTTCGCAATCTTGTTTCACTACTCGCACGGTGAAAAGTTGTTAGGAATCCTAGTTGACTCGCTTCAGTCGACTGACAGTCATGAGGATGTTTAAACGATACGACTGACTCCAGTCAACCTTTATCATCAATACAAAGCCACTCGGTACTGTTTTGTTCGCGATTGATGACCAGATGCAATTTATTGCAGACCTCATACGTTTGCAAAATAGATCTATAAACAGAATATTGGTTTGCTTAAAAATAGCTCAGTGGGGCAACAAGCTGGATAATGATATTTATGTACTAGTAACAATTCTGCTGCTGCATCTTCGTTGGTGTTTTATTTATTTGTGAGAATTGCATCAAAATATTGTAATAGACCTAGTTACTCCTTTTCAGCGTAAGCAGAAAATATCAAATCAACCTTAGGCCCGTTGCACACACGGCGATTTTTATGTCAGCCGCCGTAACCGCAGTAGACCATTGAAGTGAATGAGAGCTTGCACACTGGGCGGTAAAAATTCACATCGATAAAACTGTCACGGACGACAACTTGAGGAGTCGCTCGGTGCCTCTAGCGTTCAGCGATAAATTTATCGAAAATTACAACTAGTGGCCTACGTAACCCAATGTATGTTTGCACACAGGGCGGTTTTTTTTTTGCCGCTGGAGTTATTTTTATTCTTGATTTGAATTTTCGTATGAAAAGGTTGTTGTTTAGCCATCCTATCTTTTGTATCCTTTTTTTGTTGCATATGTCGAATATAAATAATTTGGGGAACATCTTTGATAATGAAATACTTATTTAATTAAATAAAGAAAGACTTGACTGTTATGGGATAAAATCCTGAACATATTTCGCGTCATCCAGCCTCAACTCTTCAAACAACGCGTAGGAAGCACCAACCTCCTCGCTTCTTTCTTTAATTGGATAAACCCAAATTTTTCTTCCCATTTTCATTCGTCACCAAAAAATAAACAGTAATGCTAGAACCTACTCTCTGTTTCGTTTCGAACTACAACTGAGAATCGTACGACGAAAAATTTACGACCGAGATAATGTGTAAGTCCCTCGATTTCTTTGAGGGGCGACGATAATTTTAACTCCGAGATAAAAATCGTCACTTCTGTAACGGTCGAAATTTCAGGACAACTCATTGAATTATTTTTCCGGTCTTATAAAGTTATTAGGATGGATGGTAGAAAGTAACAAGTTATCTGCAAGGTTTGCATCGCATTTGGCGAACGTGATGGAATCCTATGGGACTCCGGTCACGTACTCGTCCATCTGCACTTTCGCGACTCCTCCGAATCGTTGCCAAATTCTCGCCTGCATATAAATGGTCAACGGTGTTTCAGTGCACTGCCCTCGTACAATTTCCAAAAACCAAACATGAACCACGTTTTCTGTAGTGTTACTAAAATAAACACTTAATATCAGACACTATTAATAGTCGTGAAAAAGAAAGGTGGAGGAAACGGCACAACAATGAGATATACACTGTATATAGAGCCATCAGTCAGTAGAATCATAAGATCTTCGTTTTTTGTTTTTTTTATTATATTTTTATTAGCAATCAGATTACTAATGATCTTTAAGCTAATTTGATAACATGTACAATTTAATAATAGGGTCTTGTACTGATGTCGTGGAGAGGTGAGGGTCCAACAACGCCACCTCAGTTTTTATTGCAGTCTATTGGCCAGCATCTCTTCAGTCTTCGGTTGTTAATTCGTTGTAGTAACGGCTCTAGTAGTCCATTGGGGTGGGTTTGAAATACAGTATGGTGTTTACTATTTTTATCTTTGAAGACGTCTGCTACATATGGTGTATTGAGGTCAGTATGTAAACTGAAGTTGGATCCATACCAGGGAGCATTTGTAATAGTGCGGAGGATTTTTGATTGTACTCGTTGCATGATAGCGATGTGAGACTTGGCTGCACATCCCCAGAGCTCTATTCCGTACGTCCATATAGGTTTTATCACTGTTTTGTAAATGATAATTTTGATTTTCGTCCAATCAGCCAGTTTAATAATTTAGTTTTTATTTCTATTTGCTTTTTCTTTTTATTGATGTGATCCCTCCATTTCAGCTTGGTGTCTAAGTGAAGACCAAGATATTTGACTGATTCTGCTTTTGGAATTTCTTCCTGATTGAGCATTACTATAGGACAATGTTCCTTTTTAAGGGTAAATATTATGTGGGATGATTTCGATGCATTTACTTTTATTTTACATCTTTTTAGCCAGGTCTCTATTTTTTGTAGATGTTCTTGAAGTTTCTGTGATGCGGAATCAGGGTCTGTGTGTGTTGACAGTATTGCTGTATCATCAGCAAAGGTACTTGTGTTTACGTCCATTGAGGTTGGCAAGTGGGAAGTGTATAAGACGTATAATAGGGGGCCAAGGATGCTGCCCTGTGGCACCCCGGAGAGAATGGGATAACGGTTTGAACTTTCTCCATTTACGTAAGTAAGAAATTCTCTTCGGTCAAAGTATGATTTTAATAAGTTGAAGTATTGATCAGGCAGAGTCCTTTTAATCTTAACTGAATGCCAAACCTTATCAAAGGCCTGGCTTACGTCTAAGAATATTGCTGTGCAGTACTGCTGGTTCTCCATAGCTTTGTTAACTACATCCACAAATACTCTGGCATTGTTGAATTGTTGAATGCGACTGTCGGAAACCAAATTGATGATCCGGGATCCAGTCTTGATTACTGCTGTCTACTCTGATTCTTTTCAGTATGATCTTCTCAAGCAATTCGGATAGTGTTGATAGCAGACTTATGGGACGATATGAAGTGACGTCAGTTATATCTTCGCCGGGTTTTGGTATCATAATTATTTTTGCAATTTTTAGGGATTTGGGCCAGTAACTTATCCTTATTATTGCATTAAACAAGTACAAGAGTAACTTGAAACCTTCATCTGGTAATTCTTGAAGCATCTTAGCCGTTATGAGATCAAGTCCTGGAGATTTATTTGGATTAAGTCTCTTTATTTCTGCTTTGATTTCATTTAAACGGATTATTTTAATGCGTTGTTCCACGTTAATATGTTCTGATAGTTCTTGCTCCACTTCTTGATCCAGGTCGTTATTATGAGGAGTAAAGATCTTCGTGACTGAGTTGGGCAGGGCACGTGGCAATGATGGAGGAAACGGAGATACCAAAAGAGTCCTAAATGGACACCCTGGCGCGCAAAGAAGAAGGTTTACCCAAAAACCTGGTGGCTGGATGGAGTGGAGAGAGATCTATATAAAAAGAGGTACAAGTAATGGAAGGATTTGGCACAAGATAGAAATGAGTGAAGAAGGGTAGTTGAAGAGGCCAAGGTTCACCAAGGACTGTAGAGTCAATCAAGAAAAATATAATATTAATGGTTCATAACAATTATAAATTTATTATCAGCCGTGCTAGATTTACAGCCGGTATAATGAACTTTTGGTCACAAATGCGATGAGTACCTACAGTCGTATTTCCTGATCTCAATGGTAATATTCGTTTCCTCCGAATAATATTACAGGAAGACTAGCATGGTACTCGTCCTTCATAGGAGAACGAAATAATTGTCTTCGGTTTATATATGATGGGGGGCGTCTATTAGTTTTCTCTGACGCCTTACTTATTCACTCAATAAAAAGTTTTTAATATTTGTTACCTTTTGGCATTATCTACTTCTTGTCTATTCTTGGCAAAAATATTTCCTTTACTTTCACGTTCAAGTACATGCCCCCCCCCCCCCCCCCCTGAAAAGGAAATCTAAACTAGGTGTTTATACTTTTTCGAAATAGTGGAGGGGTAAAAGTTATTTTATATCATCACAGAAAAACAGTTCACTCGTTTCCGTGTAAAGTGAACCAAATTATTATTTCTACAATTTCAATAAATTCATTAAATTGTAAACTTGGTGGGCAACAAAAATTGGGTTGAAAAGCCTTGATGATTTTATGAACAACAGTCTAGACTCGTAATGCATCATTAATGTGCGGGATCGAACTGGTAGCTTTCAGATGATGAACACATCGGTTCTACGGCGCTAAGCCTTGAAGAAACTATTTATTGGGAGGTCCTTGTGCAGTGAGGCCGTTTCGTAAATGTTATTAGGCAGTTCAGTGAACACGGGTTTCTTATTTTCTCTCCGTTCCGAATAATCTGGTTTCTCTTTCTGATGGTTAGATCCGTTGTAGTGTGACGTTTGGACTTAAAACAGATTTTCAGTATTCAAGGCGACTTGTATAAAATATTATATCCGGTTGAATCGTTCAAAAATCTCAAAACTGACCTACAGAATACCTTTTTGTTTAATTTCAATCATAAAACGTCCGGAAACTAAGATTTAGTTATGCCTTTTTAAAATTTGTTGAGAATACCTGTAGTGTTACCAGGGCTATATTCGCCATTAAAGTTTGTCTGTAAATCATCAAAGACTGAAAAGAAAAAGTCCACGTATATAACAGTACAGAACATGTCCGCCTTCAGGGCCACAACAGGGCACACGATGCAGAGTGCACTTGAAGAACTAAGCAGTATATTGCAGAGATTCGGTTATAAAAGCCTTCGCATCTATGAGATGAAGACGGACAGTTTTTAAATTCTGCTTTCATCCATTTAAAACTCCCTATATTAAAGAAAATTTAATTTTTCACTGGCTTCTTCACTCTTTTGTAACTTTCTATATATTAAATAAAATTCCCGATAAAACATTAAATTAAGGGTATTTCTTTCAAAATATGGTTTCTGAGGTCTTTCGTTTTGATTTATAAACTTGTTAATAGTCACGTTTTCATCGTACCCCTCGTACATAATTAATTGTAAAGAATCATATCAAACTGAAGTATAACAAGTTCTGTGTAATTAACATTAATTAGATTTGCGAGTTTTAATAATTGATTACACAATTAATTTTGATGACTTATTTTAGATATGAAAACAAAACAATTATAAATAATTAAATATAACATTTACAATTTAATTAAATGTGCTTCTATTTATATAAAAACTTTAACGCATACGACGATTGAGCGCTCGAAAGCGGTAATCATAATTTTAAAAAAATTCTGGGTATGATCCTTAAACAATAACCCGGGGACCCTAGTAAACCCTTAGCTACCTTCCTCTACCATTCCTCATCCCCCCTTTCAAATCCCTTCCTATACTATTCAAGGGGATTACCCTAATTTTTTAGAGTAACAGGCTACGTGAGGCTAATCCACGTGGTGGCAACGTCCCTTTAATAGCATAGGAAGGGGGGGGGGATGCGGAAGGGTAGAGCAAGGTAGCCAAGTGTTAACTAGGGCCCCAGGCTGTAGTTTAAAAATCCTACTCTGCATTCGCCTAAAAGTGATGCAGGGAAAACCCTAGAAAAACCTGCATCAGGTAGGTCGGGCATTTGGTACTTGTCCCACATCCTTCCGATGTCGGGAGAGTGATTTGATGTGTGGTCGCAGCATTCGATGTTCCGTGCCTCAATCAGTTTAGGAGGCAGATGGCCGATTATTCCAATAGAAATAGCGGACAACTCTTACCGTATGCCCAAGGACGGCGACCTCGAAACATACACCTCTCAAAGCTGACCGAGGTGCCTCCGTTTGTGGGAAACTTAGTTCAAAAGTCCAGAGAGAGGAGAAGGCATCCCCAAAGGTGCATGCATGCCTCACGTTTTTCTTAACACCACTTTCTAACTTTACTCTTACTATTTGCACTGTTTCATAGTTACTCTCGTCTATTTCAAAGTGTTTTTAAGACTTCTACTGCTGCGAGTCGTCTTGTTGAATCATTTTACGAAACTTCGGAGAATCAACGAAATAGTTTCGAAGTCATTCTCCCGAAAATGGAAAAAATAATAATTTTCGGAGCCATTTGTCACGCCATCTCATATTCCTATATTGTATCATTTGCCTTTAACAGTACCGCTAATAGCCCTAATTGCAGAAGCGGACTGCCATTACTGAACGCGATGTCTCGATTAGGTCTTCAAATTATTACTGCCTAAACGTTCACAACAACATTCCCCGAAAAACATACGTTTTTCAAGATATTGTAATTTTATTATAACTGATTTAAACTATCTGAAGCAAAATCAACCGAAATTCCAATATACAGTAATGCCAATTAATTAGACCATTAATTGTTTGGACATAAAATTTGAATTGTTTGAGAAATCCATTAAGCGGCCTGATCGAACAAAGTGACAATGGAAAAGCAAGCTCACTTGCTTTGTTGAAAAGTCAAAAATGGCGTATGCGCGCAAAAACTCGAGAGCACTAGGAGTCAGTTGGTGGCGGGACATTTCAGAGGACGGAACAAATAATACTAGAGCAGAGACTAGCCGTCGTTAATGTATTATTAAACAAAGTTGTGAATTTAAGACAAAGTAAAAACATTCACGGAAGTATTACCTCGTAAATATCGCTAAGTAAAAGCAGTTTACGTATACAGCCAGCCAGGAAAGTCTAAGAGAGTTTTACGTCTGTAGCCAGCCAGGAAAGGAAGTCAGTTTTTTTTACGTCTACAGTCAGGAGCTAAAGAAAAGTTAGTTCGCTCCGAAAGAATAAACAATTAAAATAAATAGCCAAGGAGATACGTTGCAGTTTACGTCCAATTCAGTAAAAGACTAATAAATCTACGAATCATAGGATTCCGGTAAGGCAAGCAGATATCAGATAGCTGACATTCAGGAGGATCATCCGAGTTCCGGGGAGCCTATCAGTTTTGACTTCAATAGTGTAAAATCTGTGAGTCGATGTTTTGAATCAGTGTATAGTTTTGCAATAGTGTACTTCCGAAATTAAAAAGAATGCTGGTACCAGCTGGACAGCACGTAAGTAACAAAACCAAAACTAATGATTAATTGTAAACCTTAAATTAAAGGATAAAGTCAGATTTCGTTCTCTTTGAATTGTCAATCAGAGTTAATTTCTTTACTTTTAATTTATTTCAATCGACATATTGTTTAGGTAAATTGTGAACTGTTTGTTAATAAGATTTTTAAATCAATTTGTTCTGTCCATTATCAAACCGAGAGAGAAAGATCTCAAATTTTGTGTTCGTAATTATATTTATTGCCACAAAATAAATAAATATTTTGTTTGTTAAATTTTTATTATTATTTCATTTAATTAACGCCTTTCATTTAATTATTACCTAAATGGAGCTTCACGTGAGGTAAATTCTTTAAATTAAAAATAAATTAAATAACCCCTACCTGTTGATTATTACAATATATATATATATATATATATATATATATACAACATGCTTAACCGAAGCTTTGAAACACTTGGGTACTAAAGTGCAAAATAAATAGCAAAAGAATAGACAACCATTTGTATGTAATAAGATTCCATGGCATGAATTAAATTAAAGCAAATAATTTAAAAAAAAATGCGAATAGGGTGACACAAAGGCAACTGACAGGAGTTGGAGTTAAGAGAACTTGTATTCGAATTTCTCCGTCGTGATTCTGATTTATATTCCCCTTAGTTCTCGATATCAGAGATGTCGTATAACGAACAATTCTCATAATGAAAAATTTATAATCATTCTGATATGATGGCGCTCACCTAGTATTCGTTCATTTAACAGTAACTGTCAGACAATTTAATAATAGAACTCGTTCTTCTCAAGGGCTACTGATAAGTTCTTTTCAGTAACGCTTTGTGCATGGGATGTTTTTAGCTTGAGGTATAAATAAAGAAAGGCGACTATAACCAGGCAAGTGTTATTTATAGTAAAGTGAAACAATTGATTTTTTATTTGCTAAATAAATTAATAGTGCATACATTATTCTGTGCGGAATATAATCAGCAATTGACTTATTATAAAAGACACACACAACTTACCTCCGATTTTATGTATTAGCAGCGTGTATTCTTCAAATTTACTTCATAATAGGTTTAGAATTATACTTCTTTAAACATAAAGCTTTCTAAGTCAAAATATCCTGGTTTCCAAATATCTGCAATACAATCACATTCCTGATCTCAACTCTACTGCACGAGGATCCCAAGAATCCTATTGTGATAGTAATACTAAATTCAGTAAAAATCGAAGAGTCAAAGAAACAACGGAAAATAAAAGCTATCAATAGCATCCTTAGGATTGTGAAAGGCCAATATTCTTTTATATTAAGTGGTCAGAATATTTGTAAAAGTTCATTACTGTTTTCAGAGATCCATTAATTAGTTTAGTAGACCCTAAGTCGCCTTATCTGTATCCCTCTTATCTAATTCCTCAGAGAGTGGCACGTGTCACTAAAGAGACGGATGGGAGGGCGTCTATGAATGAGTCGCGTTCCAGCTCGGGAGCCCCTTTTCTCCAAAGAAATAACTCATCGCCATACTCTTTTTGTCTCTTCTGTGGTCTAATTAAAGACGGCTGCAGACTAACGAATGTCTTCCTGTGTTGGGTGCGACGGCCAGGGACGCCTGGCGTCGTCTCGGCGACGGTCTTAGGTATGTCAGGTATCCAGGTGACTTGCCTCGTATTGTTCCCTGGCAAGGAAATAGACTGTTCCGCCCACTGTTGATTTCAAATAAGGAGAAGGCAGCTTTTCGTTTGGCGAACTATGTGTAATGTCGGAGGGGAAACGAGACGTTGTTGGGATGTGAACCGAGTGGCTCCCTGCCAAATAATAATTCAGTACTTCTAAAACATGCCTTTACAACTAACCTTGTAGTGTAAAAAAGATCGTAAATTTCTTATAATATTTGCCAATTCGCTGACTTACAGTGAAATTATGATAATATATTAATTCCAACAATTCTCACATGTCAAGCATATTGTTTTTAGTTCATCAAGTCACTAATAGGATATTCAGAATCAGTACACAATCTGGCTCAATGTTGTCGTCAGTAGTGGATGTGGCTGGATGTCTCTTCGCCGTCCTTCACGCTTGTTCGACCAGAATTTGAAGTTTACAGTCCACGAGGACGAGGTATAACATTGCCACCGTATTACGTTGACAGACGTCTGTGGATTTCAGCTTCAGACCACGAAAACAGATTACAAACGCTGTTATTCTGTGGTGCTAACCAACAGTGGCGCAGCCATGTTTAGTACGCAACAGAGAAAAACAAATTGGAAGGGGCCCCCTCTCCCGCCATCGGAAGAGCGTGGGACAAGTACCCCAATGCCCGACCTAACTGATACAGGTTTTCTAGAGTTTTTCCTGTCTCACTTTTAGGCGAATGCCGGGTAGGATCCTTGGCTACCTTCCTCTACCCTTCCGCATACCCCTTTCAAATCCCTTCCTGTGCCATTGAAGGGTAGTTCCCACCATGTGTATTACCCTCATGTAGCCTGTTGTCCTAAAAAAATGTTGTAACCTGCCACGATCGAAGACAATGGTGTCACCTACCGGCCTGTGAACGCAGAAAGTGAAATTACTTTTTGACTTACCGTCCTGCATTCTTTTTCCTTTATCAGTTGAACGACCGTTCTCTATTCGTACAAGCTACCTTTCTGGCCCTCTCTTGGAACTTTGCATACATTCACGTCATCCGCTCCATCATATCCTTTCGTCATGTATCCCAAGCTAAATTACTTAGAAATCCTCCTTCGCATCCCTTTGCTTAACGGTGCCACATTCTTTTAGTGATCCCACGATTTGTATATTCAACACATTTCCCCATTGCCCATATTTAACTGCATTTTCCTGATGAAATGTTTCCTAATTTCCCAAGTCTTAAATCGCGAAATGGATACTCTTTGACACGAACTTAATATTCTATTTCCACTACAATAGTTCGACTGAATGCACATTATTATACTGGTTATCAAGGAAACAACTCTTCGAGTATTGCTAATCACCGTAGTACATTTTTAAGTCAGGGGTACGCATGACGAATTTGAATAACTATTCGTATTTTCGGGTTTCAGGCGTCCAGAACAAAAGATTCTGTTTTAACCTGCACATGTTGAGTCGGCCACAGTGACTTCACAATTGTTGGAACGGATGATTTCGACATATAGTACGAGGGTGAATCAAATATAAACGAGACTTTTGGACCTGCGTGCGCAATAGTGATGGAAGAACGTTCTGCTGTTATTGGCTGTTAGGTTGGTTTGTCAGGAGTGGGGGAAGCACGTGACTTATCATCATAGACTCGCTCAGTGTCGATCGTTACGATGTCCGAGCAGGAGGTACCTCCCTCTATTGCGCAACGTATTGTTATCAAGTTTTTAGATGCAGAAGGTGTAAAACCGGCCGAAATCTTGAGAAGATTGACTGCACAGTTCGGGGAAGAGACGCTGTCGCGAGCTAGAGTGTTTGCTTGGCATAAACAGTTCGTGGAGGGCCGTGAACGTGTTGAAAATGAGAGCCATGACCGCAGACCCCGCACTAGCATTACAGCGGGCAACATCGACAGTGTTCGTCAACTTGTTGAAGGTGATAGGCGTCTAACAACTTCGGATATTGCAATTGAGGTTGGAATAAGTTATGGGAGCACTTACTCTATACTCTCACAGGAGCTAGGGTATCGCAAGGTGTGTGCCAGGTGGGTTCCTCGCCTTCTCACAGTTGACCAGAAACTGAATCGTTTTCAAGTGTGTGAGCGTCTTCTTGCACGATTTCGGGAAGAAGGAGACCCATTTCTTTCTCACATTGTCACCTGTGATGAAACGTGGGTGCATCACTACACCCCTGAGTCGAAACAAGCGAGTATGGAGTGGAGGAAGAAAGGAGAAACCGGACCAGTGAAAGCCAAGTCACGATTATCGGCTGGCAAGGTTTTGGCTACCGTTTTTTTTTGACCAGCGTGGCCTGCTGCACCTCGATTTTTTGCATGAGCGCAGAACAATTAATGCGGCATACTACTGCCAAATTTTGACTGAGGTCAGACTTGCATATCGCCGCAAAAGACGAGACCTTCCGATGAGAAAAGTGATTCTCCTCCATGACAATGCTCGCCCCCATACAGCAGCCCTGACCGTACAAAAATTGGAGCAACTGGGTTGGGAGACACTGGAACACCCTCCATACAGTCCAGACCTGTCTCCCTGCGACTTCCATGTCTTTGGTCCTCTCAAAGAAGCTTTGGGAGGGCAAAAATTCCACAGCGATAATGAGGTTGAAGCATATGTGCGCAATTGGCTACAAACACGACCTGACTCTTTTTTTGTGGAAGGAATTAAAAAATTACCTATACGCTGGGAAAAATGTGTTTATAAATCAGGAGATTATGTAGAAAAATAAACTATGATTGTTTGTGCGTTTAAAATCAAAATAAATATTTAAAAAAATAAGTCTTGTTTATATTTGATTCACCCTCGTATCTAGATCAAGGAACCAAACGCCTTCTTCTTTTCTCTACATTATTAACATATTGTACTTATTTTTTAAACGAAGCAAATATTTTATATTGACCATACTTCTACTTAAAAGTGGCAGAGAGACTAGCGGACGTGCTTGCATGAATGCTCTCCAACAGCTGAGAAAAATAATTGAAATCTTTTCTACTTTTTGATTGGCCGTAATCACCGACGACATCCCTTGAAAGACAGGATCTTTGTGCGGTGAGAAAGCGTAGCTTGCGATTGGCTCTGCTGTAGTCGACTGTTCCTCTTTTCATTGTAGCTATTGTCCCTCAACTGCTGTAAACCTCCCGGCACAATGACAGCAATATTCTTCACATACCCTAAACAATTATGGTTTCGCCCGCGTATTGTGAATCCAAACGATTCGTTCTCAGCGCTTCTGACACATTATTCTCGCTTTCACATTAATCTTGTCCTGCCAAAGTCAAAGATTTCTTTATAACATGATAAAAAAAATTCTGTCCGTATAAAAAACAATAACAGACTTTGTAATCAAATTATTAAAAGGCCGGTTACCGTAATATGCTCTTACACGAGAAATGATTCCATTCACCTGATAGAATTAAAGGGCTTTTTTTGGTACACGGCAGGGAATGTAAAAATCACTGGACCTCTCTAACAATTCCCACGAGTGATTATTAGAGTTTTCTGTTTTAATAATACCTTAAATTGGACTTTGCTTCTCAGTCATAAAACTGATAATATAACCGTTTCTTAAATACCAATTTCTCATTGAACTCTTTCTGCATAAACTACTCCAGGAAAGCCTTCGATCATTGTTTTTGTCTATATTATTTTAAAATTTTCAGTCGTCCATGTTTTAGTGAACGAAAAGGACACTTTCGTATAAGCAGTTTTATAATTACCGACAGAATTTTTCTCATAATGCGTAATTAACCATTCCGTTTTATTGCTAATATAAAACTTTTTTAAAATGAAATAATTTACGTATGATTGAAAATAATGAACAGAAAGATAGCGAATACAGACAAAAAAAGGTAATATAAATACCATATACGTTTCTGTATGCTACATAGGACAAACAAAACGTTCCCTAATACACGTATCAAAGAACATATATCTAATATCAAACTTCCTATTTATTAACAATCTGTAGTATCCAAACATATCATCAATTCTAAACATACATTTGATTGGCAAAATGCTAAGGCTTTAGACATTAACACCAGGTACAATTTAGAAGGTCGCCAGCAACATTTTGGTTGATACGACCATAAATTTCAATAAAAAAATAGTAAGCAAATATGTCTGCTATTTATAAGATCAGTATAACAATAAATAATTCAAAGTAAGACGTTCCGATGAGGGACTCTGCCATCTTTCACAAGTGAAGTGACTTCCCAAGATCTACTAATCCAATAATAATTGATCTAAAACTACTTCAAATGTAAATATATGTTAATTTCCTCGAATATACGAGCAAAACTAAATATTAGGTTGTCTAGATGAAGTATAAGATTAATCTTAAAGTGAAATACGGACTGATTTAAATCCAGAGGATCAGATATATTGAGAATTTATTACATAATTCTGAATTCGTAAAGTCCAGGACGATAAAGAAAGAGTTATTTATAACAAGAGATGACAGAAAATAGGTGTATATGGAGTAATCTAGCCCAAAATGGAAATTAGTCATTAGAGTATATATTGAGCCTATCTGGTTAAATACCGAGAAAAAGGTAGTAAGTCGGGTGAGAAGAGAATTCCGTATGTAATGAACACTTAGCAGACCATACTGTGGTCGTTGATAGCAACATTTCTGTAGTAAAAGTCATTGACGTGGTATGTCGCCGTCGGCTTGGAAGTTTAGATCCAATTTTTGGAAGTTTAACGACAGAAATTAAACACCAATGTGACAGAAAAACTGCTTGGGAGGCTCGGTCCCTAATACGTATAGAGGTAGTTGATCATACTACCGTTGGGAGCAAAGAGAGTAACATCTGAAGGCTACGTAAGTTACATAGGGCAAACAAAACGTTTCCATCATACACGTATAAAAGAACATATATCTAATATATAACTTCATATTGATAAACAATGTGTAGTATCCAAACATATCATCAGTTCTAAACATACATTTGATTGGCAAAATGCTAAGATTTTAGACATTGACACCAGGTACAATTACAGACTCATTTAAGAGATGCTTCACATTAAATGTAACATCACTGCTATTAATATACAAACACTATGAAACTCAATAATTGCTATGATCCCTCATTATTACGCTAAACCTTCTGTCTTCCCATTGTCGTTGCTCCCTTATTGTTAGGCCACCTCTTCGGCTCTTCCATTGTCGTTGCGTTTTCGTCGCTTTTGAGTGTTGTCAGCTGACCAGTGCAGCTGTGTTTCTCTAGGCTCTTATTACCACCCGACGAAAGGGACAAGGATCCCAGAAACGTTGTGTGGTATTTATATTACCTTTTTTGTCTGTATTGGCTATATTTCTATTCATAAAACGTTTTTGCTCTTACAGAAAAATTTACTAATTTATCTCAAATATTTTGTCATCCGACGTGTATAAAACAACATAAGGAAGAGTTGCTCCATTTTATTTAATGAAATAAAGTAATTGTAGGTTGCAAGGAAATTTTAAAACACGCGTGAATGTGCGTATCTGTGGTTCAGTAGCGTAAAACTATTATTTTTTCTGTGGATTTAAGGTCGAGGTCCTCATGGTAGGGAAGACCAGAAGTTAATAAGAAGATAAGAAGCAGGTAATGTGAGCCAGATGTTGAAGAACTTATGAAGCCTATGAAATGCTACTCCACGGCGCAAATGAACGATAGACAAAACCGGAACCCAACAAACCGGAACAGACATGAAAACAACATCATATTCTAGAGAAATGAACAGAAACGTAACAATGGAATATGATTATAAATACAGTCGACGTTGAAACTGATGACTGTCAGCATAAATATGTTTAGCATGATGCCACTAGAGTCAAGTGCCATGAACTCAATGCTCTTAAATCAATTGTCTCCAATTATTCTTACCCTTCACTTCCTGTGTAAATTTCAGAACTAGAAACAGACCTCTGTTCTACTCTTAGTCTTAGTCCAAAGAATTCGAACTTGGGAGTTGTAGAACAAGAAAACAAAAGATTACGTGTGGTTTCCAGTGTTAAACTCTTTTCTTTTCATTGTTAACTATTTAACTGATTTTTCTCCTGTCGTTCCACAATTTTCTTGTGAACATTTTCTAAATTTCATTAAACAAAAACGTTACTGGCTAGCTTCCTCCACCCTTCCGCATCCCCCATTTCAAATCCCTTTCCTATGCTATAAGAGGGGAGTTGCCACTATGTGGATTACCCTATACATAGCCTGTCTACACCCCCCAAAAAAATTATAATAGTGCTTAATTATTACTACTTTTGTGATATTTCTCTTGATTTAAAGATTGTGGTAACCTTTAATTTATTTATTTTTTTTATTCTGATTTTAACGACATTTTGAACATTATAAAGAGATTAGGATCTTTTATAAAAAATGAAACTTAAAATATTTAATAATATATATATATAAATTTAATATAATGAAAAAAATATATTTACACAAATTTATATATATAATGATTTATTTTTGCTCCGGCCAGAGGTCATGGACCCATCTCAGGTTGAAACATCGTGTAAGAAAAATTACACCATAATTACGAAAATAATTATAAATGTCGCGCCGTTAAAATTTTATTCCCATGAAAAAAAAAACCTTAATGGTCAAAAATTTACTCTCCAAAAATTTAAAATAGAATTAAACCCCGATTCCCGCGCCACGTGAGAACAATTGGTTATTGTGATCTTACTGGCGTGCATTGCTGCCTCTGTACCTCTGTAAATCTCGACTCCGGGACCCGCTCAGGTGCCGCTCTCCTTCGCTCCGAGATCTTTCTCTCGCCGCGTCTCTCTCCGTACTCTGATGTTTATCACGCACAACCAGGGAATTTTCAACTGTTCTCTCGCAGACAAAACCTTATCGGCCTATACCCTTGGCGGAACTTCAAAGTAAATTCTTAAAAGGAATGCCGCTGTTACTACAATATATATATATATATATATATATATATATATATATATATATATATATATTGTAATGCCAATTAATTAAGACATTAATTGTGAATTTGAAAATATAAATTGTTTGAGAAATCTATTCTTACGGCGGTACAGATCATAGCAACAATAGAGAAGCCAAGCAGTGTTCCTTTGTAGGAAGAGGTATGCGCGCTCAAAATTTGCGAGACGGGAGTCAGTTGGCCGGAAGATATTGAGAAGTCGAGTTCGCATTAAGATATTGAGAAGTTCAGGTCGCAAGGTTTGACGAGATAAAGTTTGCGGTGGGACGTCGTCGAATAATAACTGTTAATTGGAGAACGATAGAGCAGGTCGCATTAGGACATGATGAAAAACAGTTTGCAGAGAAATATTGAGAATTAGCATTCAACTGAGTTGATTGGTCCTTGAACATTTTGCTCAAGACAAAACATTCACTAGAGCATAACGACGAAACCTGCTAAGCACAAAACAGTTTTTGTGCACATAGCCGAGTAGAGTTAGCAGAAGTCACCCAATGCAAGCGGTATACCCAGAGGACGAAAGGAGGATCATCCGGGTTCCTGACTACGTATAAAATATTGAGTTAGAATCAGTGCAGAATCTGTGAGTAGAACCGGTGTAAAACCCGCCATAGTTTTTCGACAATTAAAGGTATCCTGGAATGCTGGGAAGACGTGAGTACAATTTACAAACAACTAAGTATGTAAACCTGATTAAAAGATAGCGGTGAGATTTCGTTCTCTTCTTTTAATTAAAAATTTGTTAATTAGAGTCAATCTTTTAGGTTAACTTCGTTCACAAATAAATTTCATTCTGATTTATTTGACAAGTACTTTTCTTTTCCTTTAATTGTAATTGGTTGATACGATTATAAATATAATGATTCGCCATTATCAAACCCAGTTATGACCTTGAGAGACTGAGATATGTTTAAATTTGTAATTGTGTTAAATAATAGATAGTAAATATTTTGTTTGTTTGTTAAATAATAAATTATTTTCATTTAAAAAGCCCATCATTATTAATTATTACAATATATATATATTTATATATATATATATATATATATATATATATATATCGTAAAGAATATATATAGTGGTTGCTGGATCCCCACTTCATCCTGCCACAGATACCTTATTCATTACACATCGATTTTCCTGTCTTTGGCGGTTCTCTATCTTGCCAAAACTTTTGTTATTTTATTAAGGACTGTATTAAAAAAATTATACAATTCACCTTACCTTGAGTATAACTGTAGTTTTCAAAGAAGTGAGAGAGGAAGTTAACACGTCAAAAATCTTGTGTGTTTGCAAAAAAAAACATCATATCTTCAACAAAACAAAGTAGGTAGATCTGACGCATTTAGGCGTCTTTGGAAATAACCCCTGGTGCTACCTGTTGGAGAAATTGTGAATCACGTTTATAATGTTGAAAATACAGCATTCTTCGAATTATTATTTATATTTAGTATTAAGTAAACCCATAATGTTCAAGTTTCCCCAAAATAATATAGATTGTAATTTTATGACATAATTAAATGCAACAAAGGAGGAAGTAAAATTCAAATGTCTTAGGCATGAATTTAGCTAATGGTGTGTACCGATATTTAGAGTATTATGTATCAGATTTCCATTGTCTAGAAGAAAGGAGTCCGCTCTTTTTCAAACTTTTTTCCCTAAAGACGAATATAAAATTTTTACCGTTCGAAACGTCACCACCGTCTTTCCTTCCAAACAATGGAAAACCGGACCAAGTATACTCTAAATATTAGCATTTAGACCACATTTAAAAATTATATATAAATATATATTCTGACTATTAAGGAAACTAATAAAACACTGACCAATTTAAAAGTCAGAAAAAATAATTTATTAAAGTAAAATTAAAACGTTTCATCGCTTATTTTGCGACCAAGTTTAAAATCCGAAAATCTTTACAATTGGATTAGTTGATGTCGTAATGTTTTCTTACTCGGTGCCTTCAGAACTGTCCAGATATCTGAAACCATTTTCGCAACAAACGTCGGCATAACGGAAATGTTATCACATACTGCCGTCGGCTGGACTCCAACAAACTGGAATTTCGAAACGTAATCTGTATGAATAAACCCCGTCTGCGCTTTGGAATGCCGAGGAAATAGTCAGAAAGTTGCTCGTTCCTCTTGATTAGTGCATTTTGAGGCGGAAGGGTAGAGGAAGGTAGCCAAGGGTTACTAGGGCCCCCGGGCTATATTTTAAGGATCCTACCCGGCATTCGCCGGGAAAACCCTATAAAACCTGTATCGGGTAGGTCGGGCATTGGGTACTTGTCCCACGCCCTTCCGATAGCGGGAGAGGAGTTTGCTGTGGGGACGCAGCATTCCCTTCTCCGTGCCTCGACCAGTTTAGGAGGCAGCTGGCCGACTATTCCAATGGGAATAGCGGACAATTCTTACTGTATGCCCAAGGTCTGTGACCCCGGAACATACACCTCTCAGAACAGGCCGAGGTGCCTCGGCTTGTGGGAACCTTAGTTCAAAAACGGAGAGGAAAAGGCATACCCAAAGGTAGCCCCTTCGTATCTCTCCTAAAAGGTTCTGCCTGCGAGAGAACATCCCTCGCAGGTACTGCCTGCGAGAGAATAGCCCTCGCAGACTCTTCCTAAGTAGTGATCTCTTTTGATGACCAATTTACCATTCTATGATACGCAACAAAATTATTCTACCTGAGAGAGAGACAACGTGTTGTGAGTTTTGTTTCCGATCAACTGTGAAGCTGTTGTTTCATCCGATAATCACCTTCTGGGCCGAGTTGAAATTGTCTATTAAGTACCAACAACTAAACCGAATGTTCGATGGGTCAATATTTGGTAGTACGCCGGGCACCAAGATATATAAATAACCATCATTCACTGAGATGCAGCGACATTTTTCCCGTAGTTGCAGACTTGTAGAAAACTTAAGTGTTACGTGAATGGTCAGAACAATGAAGAAGACAATCGTCCAATGACAATCACGAGAGATTAATGGGTGTATTTGAGGGTCCAGTCCGGATTGGCGCTAAAAAAAATTGAACTCTGATTGGTCAGAGAAACGGGTTGTCGAGAATCTTCCAAATACACTTTAATTGCCATTGAAGGGTTGAATGAGGTTTATTGTTACACATTGGGTGGAAATGTAAAGGGAAAATAAATATGTAAATAATAATCATTCACTAAGATGCAGCGACATTTTCCCCTTCCTTTCCGACTTGTAGTAAACTCAAGTGTGACGAGAATGGTCAGAAAAATGAAGACGACAATCGTCCAATGACAATCACGAGACATTAATGAGGGTCAAGTCCGGATTGGTCTTAAAAATAAATGGTGCCCGGAACGTAAACAGTCAGCATTCGTCATCTAAAGGGGGTGGAGTAATGTTTGAATATCGAACACCGATTGGTCCGAGAAACGGAAGGGACGAAGTAAGAGTCCAGAATCTTCTAAATACATTTTCAGCGTAATTGAAGGGTGTATTAAAGTTTATTAATACACCTACCCCGTTTCTTTCCCGGCTTAAACAATTATAAACCAGTAAATAATATATTTTTTAATTACATGAATAATAACGTAAAATAAAAAATTGAGCTTTTTGCCTGGTTATCTGAATTAAAGTGAAACAGGAGTATGTACAGGCTGAATCTCACCTGGAACATAAAAGAGAATCATCTCAATGCGAATTTATTAAAATATTTTTGAATTGATGTTCGTTTAATCTAGGCTGTTATATAAATTTATTTAATTATATAAAATAATAACTATTATTTTTTCGAATATAATTTCTGTAGAAAATATTGTACACGATAATGGGAAACACAGGTGAAAACACTCTGATCTTCTTATAAATAAAACAGTGCGTTTCGCATACAAATCTACACCCGTCCAGCAAATTTCGTACACGTTTTCCAGGAAACAAACACTTTAGTGTTGAAACACGACTACCACCCTCAGGACCGGGGGGTGGAAATATTCAATCATGCTAAAACGGCCGATATTTGCGCTGAATAAATATTTTCAGGGTTAATTAGATTGATAATATTTCTACCTATGTTGTTTCTTTATATTTTCAACCCCATTTCGGCATGGGAGGGGACCACGCATAGGGGTTCTGATGTAGGGGCGTTAGATAAAAATAATGCAAAAACAGCCGAGATCCGGTTTTATGGATGTGTCCGAGGTTAATTACTATATTAAACTTTTTTTAACCCTCAGTAACGGTGGTGGATTGAGATAGAATTTTTTGAACATGTTTATAGGTCGATATATTCGTTAAAAGAAACTTTTTGGGGGTTAATGAGTTCAACCCCTTTAGGCATGGAAGGTGAGCACATTTAGGGATACGGGTTGAAGTGCGGTACATAAAAATAACGCAAAAGTAACCGAAATTAGAGTGAAATCGTATATATGACAACCCGGTCAACGCCAGCTAGTATGAAATAAAAGCTTGGGTTGTGTTATTCAACATTATCTGTTTATTTCCATATTTACGCCGAAAATGTTAATTTATAGTGTTGCGCAAATATTGATAAACTTACAGTAGTTAAATAAAAACACTTTGAAACTATCTCTATTGTTACAGTGCTCACATGAACACATTATCTCGAAAGTAAAAACAGAATTAAAACAATTTATTCACTTATAAAATGATGTTTTATACTTCATTTGCCAACTTGTTCGTCGTGAACTCACCCAGGTTAACATCGGGAGTAATAAAACAAATTAACCCAGAAAATAAAGTTAATATTTTCTGTGCACCAGCGTAAATGACTGATATAGATGATGTAGGCCTACATGTCACTTGTGCTCCTGTCGGAAAATAGTTTACTGTCCGTCATCAAACCTCGATCGTCTATTTCTAGAAAGTTCCGCGAAAAAAAATGAAAAATCTCAAATTTATTACCACCAAAATCCATATAGATATTCATTAAATATACAATACAGCTGGGTATTCTACTCTCTGCTTGTTCGCTATAATGCATAGTTGATACTTTTTAAACGCGGAAGCATGCAGAATAAAGATTCAATGAAACAAGGTTTTTTTACATTTAACAAAATAGAATCCGGGAGAAAAATATGCGTATTTTCGTTGATAAATGAATGGAAAAGTTAAAATTATTTTACTTATTAGTTGAATAGAGGCATATCGCTCATTGCCGTAGATATTCGTAGCTAATGAGCTTTTCTGAAAGCGCGTTCGGGTCATTATGCTGTAAATGCCTGTGTCCCGTGGGAAATTTGCCTGATGGCAAGATTTCAATATCACTATCAATTAAGCTTTGCGAGCGCATAGTTGTCAGATTATCGTTCAAACATGCGGGTATATAAAACACTGGAAACTATTGTATAAGAGGGCAACAGGATCGCGAGTCCTCTATTGGCTACAAGCAAATCAAATATCATTTATAATATAAATAAAAATGAATGAATAAACCAAATTCGTCAAAAATATATTTTCATAAAATGAAAACATTAATAGAAATTAACATGACGAATTATTACTTTTTTAAAACATCTTAGTCACACACTATTTACAAATCTAAATATAATCCTATAAAGTATTTTATAGGCCTATTCAAATTTGTAAAAAAATTAGATATGCACCTTAAGAGGTTGCAAGAAAGCAATATCAAGACATGCTTTTTATTAATATATTTCTTCTGATGAATTGGTTGGTTCATCATATATATATATATATATATATGTGTGTGTGTGTGTGTCCACAGCCCGCCAGTGCACAGAATGGTATAACACTCCTTCCTGAAGGAGGAGGCCGAGAGCCTCCAATAATTTGAACCACCACCTTCACTTCCCTATGGCTACCGTACCATACTTCACTTTCAAGTAAGCCACAAGCTCGGTCTCTTTTTCCTTTCCATACCAATATCACAATTAGTTTTGACAATGCCATATCCTTACTAATATATATATATATATATATATATATATATATATATATATATATATAATGTGTCTCATTGACAATGGAGTTTATTCTGATAAAAACACAGGATAAGGGGTGCCATCAGAATAAAGGAATAAAAATTATGAGCTGTTTCAGTAGACAAATTATAAAAACTGCTTGCAATAAATATTTTTAAAATTAAATGAAAAAAGTGAACTTGCAAACCAGCAAAATTGGATAATTTATATTAATACAAAAACTTTAGAATAATTTATAAGCTTTTATTTTTGATAACTTATTACATATAAATATATTTCACTGCATACTAGTTTATATGCTTTTTAATACAAAATATAATGTTGAACATATACTTTTTTGATCATAATGTTAATTACAGATCAATCTAATTATTTTTAAGTTTTATTATTAGGTAATTTATGCTAAATCAATAAATACAGGAAGAATTTTCATAAACTATTTACTAAATCTTGCATGTGTATAACTTATTTTTATAAAGTAAATAAACATTTCCAACAATTGGTTTCATAATTAATATGTTCAGATTCATCTCTTTGCTCAGGAATGCCTACAGTTTTACTTTTTAATCCACGAGTACAGCAAATTCTTCAGGCTCTCTTTGCTGCTGGAGGAGTTTGCTTAAGCTGCAGTATAATAGATCGCATTCGTGACACATCCTTGCTTGTTTTACTAGACTTTGGATTGAAATCACACAGTTTTGCAATACGTTCCCATTCTGTACCTGGCTCTATCTCATCGGCTTCAGCTACAAATTGTTTCTCAGCATTCCTAGAAAGTAAAAATATTTCCAAGAGTTTACAATGTATGAAATAAATGTTATTCAACAATAAATTCTAAACTTTAAAAAGTTTTGAAAACTTACTTTGCAGCCTCCCTGTGTAAGCATTTATAACAGAATAACAATATTAATTATACATTGCTGTACAACGAACTATTGCAATAGAACAATGTAGCAGTGCTTAATTCACAAATTAGGTAATTCGAAAATTGATAGCATTCTTATTTTCAAACCATAATTAGGTATGAAATTTGAACTTTAATAATTAAAATATAATTAATCAGATTTTATTGAAGTTTTAGAGTAATTTTACTATGTGGTTATATAAAAGGGTATAAAAATCTTAAAAGAAAATTATTTCTGATATACTAATTCAATTTGTGTACAAATATTCATATTAAATAAATGCTCAATAGTGTTGCTGCTTATTTTTAACACTTTAATTTTGATAATAATGCTGAAAGGAATTGTCTTAAGCATACCTGTTAGCTGTCTTTGTTTTGGCAATTTGGTCTTCATGGTGATGGTACCATTCTTCCAATTCTTTCTTTGCTCCATCTCTAAGTTCCTCTTTTCGTGTCTCTTCATTGGCATCTGAAAATGAATAAATTTTACTAGAAAACAATTAGTCACAAAAATAATCAATGAAATGAAAAAAGTTGTTATATATGTACCAAACTGGTAGAATAGTATACATTAGTTAAGGCATGATTTCATTTTATCATAACCAAAATATACTTATCTGAATAACTGTTATTCAGTAGCATTTTATTACTTACCAATAGATCAAAGTGAATTAATTAGTTTAATGCTGAAAATGGGCATTGACTTGATGACAGTTACAACGTAATATAAATTAAATGTAATATAATATACTATATGACTGGGTGGTTGGCTGTCACAAGGTGCAGTCCTGGTCTGTCTTGGGGAAGGGGCCTTAGGCCAGTGGAAATTAGAGACATGCTTCTTACAACATGGTAGGTATAACACTTCAATAAAACATGTCAAAGTCAAATTTGTGTCTGACCTACTTATCCTGATGAAGGAGGCTCAGGTCCTTGAAAAATTGATTTTTATTTCTGTACAGCCTGACTGGATCAACTGTTAATTTCAGGTAAGTCAGCTACTCTGACACACTGTACTATCCAAATGTGTGAGGTAATATGACCTTGTCACATTTTATTTAATTAATTTATATGCATGATCATTTGATTTGGTGATAATGTTCATTGTGCACACAAACCTTTTTCTTCAAGTCGTTTCTTCTGCTCCTCTCTCCACTTTTTAATTTTCTCTGGCTCTTCTCTTACAACTGGCTTAACAGAAGGTTGGGTAGAGGAGAAAACCTCTGCAAATAAATAAGAAGTCTTAAACTCTATCTCCAGAGGAGCATTGTCACTATTAATTAGATAAATAAAAAGGCAGCAGACCAAAATAAGTGCTAAATAAATGTCACATAACATTTCTGCAATCCTTGTTGCTTTTGTCAGGTGATTCACAAAAAATATAAGAACCATAAGAACAACACACAGAACAAACCAGGTGAATGACTCAAAAACAAAGAATTTTAGCTTTTTATTTATCTAATTAGTATACTTTATAGATGTTTTATAATTTAATTTTCTAACTGTTAAAAATAAATGAAATCAGAATTTACTACAAGTATTTTTAATATTAACTGATAAGGTGCAAATTTACCAAAATATTCCACACAAGAAGATAAATTATCCTTAGTGAAAAGCATACTAGATAAAAGTGAAAGTGTGGCATTTTGCAGTTTGTTAGAAGAATTTGTGATAGCTTGTACCAAACTACAAACTAGCTTTAAAATTGAAATTTAATGTGATGCATGTGTGTGCACAGAATATATTTATGTTAATCTAAAACCAACAACCATTCTGTTTGTTACAGATAAAATATAATGAATGTAATAAATGAAAGAAGAGAAAAATACAACTCCCACAAGGATGATAATATGCTTTAATAATTACAGGGAGTGGTAAGAATCATGGAAGTTGACTGTTGAAGAAGCAAAAAAAACCACAATAGGATTGTTATACTGTATAATAAAAACAATGTTCCATTAACTTTACAAAGGGAACCTACAAATACAACTGAAAAAAGTAAACACTAACATACTAAACCTTTTACACAAATGTTTTATTAGATTCTAAAAATCTACTTATTAATATTGAACAAATCCCTTAATTATATTTCATGAATAAAATTTTTGAATAAATAGTAGCACAATTTAAATTATTTCTTTTAACATCAGAAGTGTTTCTTCCATTTCATTCATAGTCAAGTACTAACTACAATGTAATGAATAGAATTCAGTTCTACATCTAACACTATTTTATAAGTTCTATATACATAATAATCTAAGGGGTCTTTAATAGTGAGACCTGTTAAATTATCCACACAAATTTGAAATACATTATGTAAGTACCATACCAACTCTTGAAAAATGCACAACTGAAAAATTTGGGAAAGCTATTTACATTCTAAATAATATTCTTACGTGGTTGTGATGGAGGTGCTTCTTGTTGTGTAGCTGCTTGCAAAAGAGAGAAGCAAAATTAGCAGGAAAGATTGGGTGAGCGTTTTCCAAAGTGAGCACAAATTAGTTTTGACAGGAAAAGTGCTTGTAAAAAGAAATTCTATTATTTAACTTACCGAAATCATCTGGCTCAGCTTCGCCCCTTTCTTCAGGGCTACCAGCTTCTGAATACAAACAATGCAACAGTAAGCCAAGAGAACCATAGTGTTATTCACAAATGATGCAGAAATAAAATAAAGGTCACATGCTTAACCAAAAAATAACAAAGTAAACACACATAAATAAATACAAACAGATGTAAGAAGAGAATTGTGGAATGTTCAATATTAATGCAGGAAACAAATACATGCTAAAGCATAATTGAAAACAAAACCTTCTTCAAACAATATTTCCTTAACAGCAATGAGGACCTAATGTAAGCTGCTCTAAGTACTGGGATGTTAAGGTGGCAATGTTCAGTGACAACTACCTACAAGGCCTCCACTTCACAAGTTGTCACCAAGACATATGCTACCTCTCACACACCCGAGTCCCTAGTGAAGGTTGCATTTCCTTCACTTTGAATAGTCTGGTCATCTACACAAACCAAATCCTCAATGTGTACATAAATATAATATACCCTGTGGATCTACTACAAAAACTGATATCCTGCACCTCCCAACTATCCAAACCTTATCCTTTACCACCACCTACTTAACTAGACTTTGTGAAGTAAACCTTGCCTAGACAGGATCCAGCCCACAAATTAAACATTCCACCCTATACTCCATGGATATATATATATATATTAGTAAGGATATGGCATTGTCAGAAATAATTGAAATATTGGTATGGACAGGAAAGAGAGATAGGTTGTGGCTTACCTTAAAGTGAAGTGCGGAGTCGCCATAAGGACCTGAAGTTTTTCTTCAAATTTTCGGCTGGCTGTGTACTGCAGAGTTTTCACCGCCACACGGCTAGTAGCCCATAAACAATTAACACTCCACCGGGTCACTAACTTTCTCTCTCAAGGGAAGGTCGTGGCATAGGAAATGTTCTGATAGTGATCATCCATACAAAGCACCCTATGTATACATATATGCTTTAAACATACATATACACGTAAGCATGCACAGACATACATACACACACACATGTATATATACACATACATACATACATACATGAGCATGCTCATACATGCTCATATGGTCTCATGAAAGTGGGAATGGCAGGTAGGAAGGGCACTATTTAAAAATGTTTAGTCCAGGACTTTGCCTGGACTGCAAGACAAGTTAGAAAGAGAGTTCCCACAGATGGAGTTCTGCCTTTGATGAATCGGGGTTTTAAGGATGGTTAGTGTGCATTGGTCAAAATTGTTTATATTGTGGCTTTGGGCGTGAACAGCTACTGGGAAAGGAATTTTGGAAAGTTTGACAGTACTGTAGTGGTTGGCTAGTCATTCAGGGAGGGGTCTTTTGGATTGGCCTATATAGAATGCATGGTAGAGACTACAGTTAATTTGATAGATGGTGTCGGAGGAGAGGCAGGTGATGCTCTCTTTGATTTTGAATGTTTTTGTGTGATTCTGAAAGGTTGTGGTGGGCTGTAAAGTAGGGCAGACATGGCATCTGTTCCTACAACAAGGCGTGGGTGGGTGGGGGTGTGGGTTTTTCATGGGTGGACAAGTAAATTTCCAGGGGTTGGGTTGCCGTCTGAAGGCAACCCTTGGGCAGGTGGGGAGTATAGTGGGGATGATGGTTTTAGTTCAGGGTTGGATTGCAGTCCAGTGTATGCTAGGCGGTGACCTAGAGTTGATTTTTTGTAGTCCAGGGAAGTAGGTTATAGTGAGGGGTGGACTACTTTTTTTGTTTTGGTCCAGAGTGGGTGTGGGTGTTTGGAGGTTTGATAGGGCATGGGTTATCTGTTTTCGGAGGAGGTCGCTGGGATAGTTTCTATTGAGGATCTGGTTGGTGTAAGAGGCCAGGCTATTCCAGGTGGAGCAAATACGTGCTCCCATGAGGCAGACGGACGGTGCACAGAATGGTGTAACACTCTTTCCTGAATAAGGGGGCTGAGAGCCTCCAAAATTTTAAGAACCAACTTCAGTTCCTTATAGCAACACCGCACTTCACTTTCAGGTAAGCCACAACCTATCTCTCTTTCCTTTCCATACCAATATTGCAATTATATATATGATATTAGTAAGGATATGACATTGTCAAAAATAATTGTAATATTGGTATACACACAAAAATTTGAAAGCAAAGAATGGTAATTTTCCTGTGCTCAAATAAAAAAGAGACTATAAACAGAATCGGAGAGAAAACCAGAAGATATTGAACTTAATTTGCAATTATAGCTTCTTTATACATAAACATGTAACACAAGCAACTCAATTTATTTGAAATTTTAGATTAAAAGGGTACGAATTACAAATATTGCATATAGTCCAAAGTTTTGTGGATGCATTTTTAATGAGAAAGTATAAAGCATAATATGGCAATTCAAATTGCTGCAAAAGATTTACAGAAGTTATTTTTATTATTTGCTGTATGCAGAACATGCACACACGTCTATTTTTATTTATTAATAAAAAGTTATATAAGCAACTAGTGTCTTTACTTGCACAAATGGAGTACATGACTCCCATACTCAAATATTTGGCTTCCAGACCTCACAACAATTAATTCACAATAAGAAATACACAACAATAGTTAACAGTTAATAACTTTCTTGACAAAAGACCAACCATATTTATCTGTAACGACAGTAGTTTCCACATTTATAGTTTACAATTCAAAGTAAGAGTATACACAATATATATATATATATATATATATATATATATATCCTCCTATTTCTCCTATTTATTTCTATCCTTCCTCACTATCCAAGTTTGAATGTGAATTAATTCCTTAAAATGGATTCTCCTAATATTGTATTTATTCCTTAATGGAAGCTCCTAATACTTCATTCCCTCTACTCTATCCATTCCTCCACTAAAACTATTAATTGTCCACAATAAGACTGTCTATATTTGCCTGGTCGGGAACTTGACCCGGTGGCCGAGATGGTTAAGGCGTCTGTGTACTAAGCAGAATACGTGGGTTCAAGTCCCGCCTGGGTCAAATATTTTCAGTCTTTCCTTCTTCTTCCATCCTTCTCTCTGCTTTGAACATATGCTTTTCTATGTGCGTAATTCTTCGCCCGAGCATATGAATTCAAATAAAGCGCAATCCTCCTATTTCTCCTATTTATTTCTATCCTTCCTCACTATCCAAGTTTGAATGTGAATTAATTCCTTAAAATGGATTCTCCTAATATTGTATATATATATATATTATATTAAATAGAAAGCCTTTGTATGTTTCTATTGAAGGACTACCTGTTTTTTTTAAAAAAAAAGAAGGATTAATTTAGCACCCTGTGGATACATTTGTAACAAGAAAGCATTTTGCCTTTGTATATATTTTAAATGAAGTTAATTTTAGGAAGAAGCCACACACAACAACAGTGTTGTATGTTCTCACTTGCCCAGACCACAGAAAGGAGGCAGTGTGTTGAGTTTTATGAAAAGTTCACTGGGCGAAATGGAAAACTGAGAATGCTCATTTCTCATTCCAGAGAGCATAAATTATTAAAATGAAAAGTATTTATTAAAACTGTAGATGTATATTTATACAACTATTCATTCATGAATGACAATTTTGATGTGGTTAGCCTAAGGCAGTGTGTCCATATAATTAGATTTATCATTCTGATGTTTGCCTTACCATTTATGGTCTCTCTATACATACACAATTATTGTAATGTATGTTAGCCCTGATTCTTTACATTGTCAATTTATTCATCTACTGTTCTGTAGTACCATATTTTCTCAACTTAGTCTTCCTTTTCAAATTTACAATGACTGTTTCACTTCCAAAAACACCTTTCATTGAAACCACACTCCTTATGAAGTAAAAGTCTCACTTCATCAACAGAATTAGAAACAATAACCTTTCCAGGATAATTACTTACCACAAATTTAGTATTTTTAATTCTTAGTAATTATGCATAACAGAACTTATTAAGCTTATTTATTCTAATGTTTTATGTTGGGTGTAACTGGGAACTATTAAATGCTAGAGTATAGTTTCAGGATTGACAATATATACTTTTGTTTTAAAGAACATATTCTTTGAATAACTGCTGTGAAGTATATGTTAAGATATATAGAAAACTGATGATGTTCATTATTCAGAATAGCTACAAAATTCAATCAT
This sequence comes from Zhengitettix transpicula, assembly GCA_037074705.1. Classification (NCBI taxonomy): domain Eukaryota; kingdom Metazoa; phylum Arthropoda; class Insecta; order Orthoptera; family Tetrigidae; genus Zhengitettix; species Zhengitettix transpicula. The sequence continues at coordinate 44,077,414 of CM073593.1, read as the reverse complement.
GTTCAATTTAAAATGGTCAAAAGATGCCTTACAATTAACCAATTCAACTTTTTTTTACTCATTTTGCATTACAAATATGAAATTGGGTAAATCATATATAAATGCAAAATGTTCAACCCCCTCCACCAATGTAATTAATTAAAATTATGGACACCATGAAATCAGAAATTTAACCATTTTTGACAAGAAATAACAATAAAGCTAAATATAACTTCAGAGATATTAAGTAAAAGTACATTTTACAAATAATCATGTAAATTATAAGGGAAAAAATCTAAAAATTACAATATTTTACATATGAGACTTACCAGATCCAAGACCTGCAGAATCAAAACCATCCTGCTGGCCAAAGTTATCAATCATTTCAAAGCTGCTTGCAGGGTCCACCTGCGGTAAGCCAGAGCCTTGTGTAGCAAATGAACCATCTACAGCAGAATATAAAATTCAAGAACAAGTCAGAAACAAAACGTTAACTTGAATTTGCTGTTTTTAAAATAATCATAGCTACTTAAAATCCAACAAAAATGTATCAATAAATATTTACTTATTTACAATACATTGCCACTGATCCATCTTTTAACCATTAATAATAGATTTTATCATGAAAATAAAACAACTCCATTTTTAAGTGCCCAATTATAAATCAGTTAATTTGATTCATTACGAAATTTATAATTAGCAAAAAAAAGCTAAATAATTTTCAAATGTGAAATCCATTTTGTAAAAGTATGCAATTTCTCAAATACAAAAACTGAATACATAGCTCAATACAGTATGGAGCTCACCTATTCTTTAACGGGTGGAATTTAAATAAGTCTGTTATAATTCACTGCTGCCATAGCTTCTGCCACACTCCAATAAAAGAATCCGGTGATTCAAAAATATTTGACATTTCAATGCAATCCATTCTAATACCTAACTGAAGACCAAGTGGTGATGAAAACTTTAATACTACTAATTATTAAGATTTGATAATAGACGTTCCAATTGAACAAAATGATAAACTAAATCACAACTTTCCAACAGAAGGTCACAGAAAATTTGTGTTATTAATCTCAGCATGCGTACAGAAGCAAAATAATTTCATATATTAAATAAAACAAATATGTGAATAAAAAAGTCACTGCTCGTAACGTACAGTATAAATGAAAAAATTAATTAATAGTTTTACCTTCGATCAAACCAACCGGCTTCAATTCATCTTCCAGACCAGCAAGTTGATCTTGCTCTCTCGCCAAGAATTCCGCAGCGGGATCAATTTCAGGTTGATCGAAGTTATCCCCAAAACCGTCCATTTCTGTAAAAGTAAAAAAAAAAAAAGTTAATGGAGTTTAAGCGGCGATGTATTTTATACAATGATATAACTCGCCTAACCTGAATTCAATAAAAACTAATGGAGATGCACCAAGGTTCACCTAAAAATAAGAATGGATATACACAACTGAAGCAACAGACAATTTTTCAATGACAGCTGATGAGGTAGCAAGTTAACCACCCACCTCTTGATGACAAGATATGTGCTTTCTGTCCAATATCTTTGCTTAGTTGTCAAATGCAAGTACATTCATTTGTAATGCAATCTCGCATATGACTCATTGGTAAATTTATTTCCCATTTATCAGTTTGAGAACGTTAACATAATGACTATATTCAAGATTACATTGATAAAATTAATAAAAACAACATATCAAATTCATTCTTTGTATAGAAGAAATCAAGAAAGTTTTTTCTTCACTCATAACATCTTTGTATTGAAGGAAACATATTTGGTATTTATAACGTAGATCTTTGGTAATCAGAACAACGTGTGTTTGTAATATTATTTGTTCTTCAATTTCTTTATAATCAAATATTAGCGTAAGTATCATGTTTTACTATCGGTATTTTGTATTTAAGTATGCTGTCATATAGCAACCGTTTGTAGTTAAGTATTTGTAAATAAGAGTATGGTTAAGTACACTGCCTTCATATTTCTTAACAGCCGTTTGTAGTTTTTATCTATTTATAAGCAATAGTTTCGTTAACTAGAATTATTTAATGTGCATGGTTCTTTCTTTCTTTCTTATTGCAAATGATTGTCAATACTTGCAAAAAAATACGTTTTAAAATATATTAAATTGTGTACAAAAGTTAATTGGGGAAATAATTATTTCACTTAGAATCTGAAGCGGCATGAGAATATTAATCCCTAATAATCTTTTCGTAGAAGTGATCACCTTTTGATTTTTTACTTTAAGTAGAACATATTTTTGGCTCAAAAAGTGTGACTTTATAATTTTAATTTTCTTTTACTAGAACAATGGCAAAAACCAAGTCAGAAGTAAAAGCTCCTCGGAAGCAAGGAATCAACCGTTCAGGGCACAGCATGAATCCTGAGAGGAAGGCTGAAGGGTTGAAGGGTGTTGCTGTTGTAAGAACAAAAGCAACTATTAAACGACTGCAGATGTACCGTAACTTCAGACCAAAACGTGATAGAACTGGAAAAATCATCAACCCAGCACCCTTTCAAGGACGCTTAGCATCTGGTTCTGTTGCGAGAGTTGAGCCAAATCAAAGATGGTTTGGTAATACCCGTGTCATATCACAGAATGCTCTTCAAAAATTTCAAGATGAACTAGGAGTTGTAGTTAAAAATCCATATGAAGTGGTCATGAAACCAACAAAACTTCCTATCACTCTCTTAAATGAAAAGTCCAAGAACTCCAGAGTACATATTCTGGATACAGAAAGTTTCGAAAGTGTATTTGGTCCCAAGAGCATCAGAAAGCGACCCAATCTTAAAGCTGGTAGTCTTGAAATTCTGTCACAACAAGCCGAATCAAATACTGAAACATATAAAGGTGAACAGGATCGTGACCTCATAAAAGAAGATACAGGAGTAAAGGAAGCACCAAGAGAATGGATAATGGCAGCTGGTCAAAGTAAAAGAATTTGGAATGAGCTGTATAAAGTTATTGACTCTTCAGATGTAGTTCTCCAAGTTTTGGATGCAAGAGATCCTCTTGGTACTCGCTCTTCCTACATTGAAAACTTTTTACGTACTGAAAAGCCTCACAAGCATCTAATATTTATATTGAACAAAGTAGATTTGGTTCCAAATTGGGTAACACAGAGGTGGGTAGCTATCCTTAGTGCCGAATATCCAACAGTTGCTTTCCATGCATCTATAACACACCCTTTTGGAAAAGGTTCCTTAATAAATCTCTTAAGACAGTTTGCAAAACTACACATTGACAAAAAACAAATAAGTGTTGGTTTTATTGGTTATCCAAACGTTGGTAAAAGTTCAGTGATTAACACCTTACGCTCAAAGAAAGTATGCAAAGTGGCTCCTATTGCTGGTGAAACAAAAGTGTGGCAGTACATCACTCTCATGAGACGAATTTATTTGATAGATTGTCCTGGAGTAGTGTATCCATCAGCAGAGACAGATGTTGAGAAGGTTTTGAAAGGAGTGGTCAGAGTAGAACTTGTGCAAAATCCTGAAGATTATATACCTCATGTTTTGGAACGTGTAAAGAAAGAATATATGGAGAAGACTTATAAGGTTGACGATTGGGAAACAGCCCAAGATTTTCTTGAGAAACTAGCTGCACGAACAGGAAAACTTTTGAAGGGAGGTGAACCAGATGTAAGTGCAGTTTCAAAAATTGTGCTGAATGATTGGCAGAGGGGAAAATTGCCCTTTTATATAGTTCCATCTGGATTTGAAGTGCCTCTAAGCAAAAGTGAAGTAGATATTAATGAACCTGTAGCTGATGAAAAGGAAGTAAAAGGAATGGATGGAACTAATGTAAATGAACTTGGCCAAGAAGATCAGAATAATGTAAATAATAAAGTGTTACCAAATAAGGAAGAAACGGGAATTGTGGTAAGTGAAATTCCTGTGATTAATTCAGATGATTCCTTAATAGTTAAAGAATCTACACAGTGTGAGGATATTGAAAATAAAAAAACAGATATCTTGCATATTGTGGAAGAGAAACCTGGAAGCAACGTAAGTGGAGAAACGGAAAAGGCCCCTGTAGATGTTTACAGAATTGGTGAATCATTGGTGTCTGGTGGTGTTAGAAATAAAATAGATGTGATTGGCAAACCAGACTTTAAAGTTGTTCAAAATTTTAGTAAAATTAAAGTTTTGCTCCCTTTCTCAGCTGAAGAAAACAAGAAACTCAGTCCAATTACTGATTGTAAAAGAATCAAAAGACATTCCGTTAAAGATAAACACAATGCAAGAATTAATTCAAATGATAATAGTATAAGTGAAAAAACTAATGAGTGTGATTCAGCTGCCATTTCAACTATTGATTCTGACAGTGAATTGGATTTCTCTGATTTTGAAAGTGAGACAACTAAAAACCAAATTATAACTTCCAGTAGCGGTGAATTTGAAATTACTCATACAAATGGAGGTAGGAAACGCAAGTCTGCACAGTTTGTAGATGATGGACCTGTGGTACCAAGACTAACTAGTAAGATTCGCAGAAGAATTGAGCGTGAAAGTAAACCAAAACGAACTGGAAGTAATTTCTATGCTGTTACTAATGTTAAAAATAGGAATAGAAATAAAGTCAAATTTTTCTAATTATGGTTGCTTAATTATATTTACCATGTCTTCCTATTTAATCTTGTTTCCTTGATAATCATTTATTGAAAATAATGTTTTGAGTGTAGAATGCTAAATTGTAAATTGGTTTAGGAAGGTAAGAACAAGATAAATAAAATGTAAATAAACCTATCACTTTATTGTTCAGTTCAATCTTCGTAGCCTTTCATACCATCTGTTTACTATAATTAAGCATTGATTGAATGCCATTTCAGTTCCTTCGCTTTTGTCCTAACTAGCCATTTCAGCACTTGTATTTACACAAAAGGTTGCTTTGGAAGAATTCTCATCTTGAATCAAAGCAATATATGTATCTGTCATGTTAATTCATGAATCTCGCAATAGTGTAATGGCAGAGTTCACATTCTATAAGTTTTATTTTGTTGACTGACACAATCATGTCTGGCGTGTGAGAAAATGTTCCCATGTTTGCACTGATAATTAATGTTTTTTAATTGTTTACTCCATCTACCACAAATTTAAGTTGATTGTGAGCGATGACAGAGTACACAATGAAAACATTGTGTAATAATACATATTTAACCTACTTGAAAAAATGAGAATGTTTTCTTCATATTAATGGAAGAATCGTTGCAAGATTTATGCAGCTGGTTCAATGTTGATACGTTCATTTTTTTTAAAAAAATACTTTTCGGAAAAACATGCACACACCATCCATGCCCTGGCCTAGATTTGAAGCTGGAAACTCTTATGTGAGGCAGTGATCCTGATCCCCTACACTATTGGAAGTCAGCAGAAATACTTGTTTACAATATAAATATAATTTTCTGGAGTATCAAGTTGTTTCTGAAATTACTTGGATAAGAAATAAAAATTACTTGTACAAGCATGTGAAATCTCTAATTATATTATTATAATGCTTTTAGATATTTCCATTAAATAATGAAAAAATAATACAAGTTTAAATGTGAACTAAATATTTTTTACGGCCACTTCTATCAATGAATTTACAGATTTAAGTGTACCATAAATTAAAGTTAACATAGTCATAGTTGATTATAATAGAAATGGTAGTAGGTCATCTTATTAGCTTATTATGAATAAATGTAAATAGCATAAATAAATATAAGACATTGAGTCCATAAGTATAAAAATTAATAACAAAAAATTAAATTTATAACATTTCGTCCTCTCCATGTTGGACAGTTTTTAATAACCTAGTATAGAAGTCATACATAAAATTTACAGGTAAGGTTCTGCTGCTAAACCTTGTCTCTACGTTTTATGCATGATTTGTATACAAAATTATTAAAAACTTATGGAGAGGACAAAATGTCAAATTTAATTTTTGTTAATAAATATACTTTTCTGACTCAAGGTTGTATATTCATTTAATTATATAGTCAGATATTTTTTCATCAAATGTAAATTGCAACAAATAGCTATTAATCATAAGTGAATTAACATATAGTGTAACATTAATGTGCATATGAATAAAATCATATTTCATGTACAATTTCTGGCTCACTTAACATCCTTGTAGTTCTTTTCAATTAGGTGTATGAAATATAATTAAACACTAACACATTTATTCCACTTTTATCCAGCACAAATAAATAGATTTTTGTGTTGTACCTATAGATTACAACATGGTCATATTATAAAGAAATTATACAACAAAGAATTGTTTTATATAAAAATATTTAATGAAATAATCATAGATACAGTTTCCACTGACAATAAATATTGAATATACATTTTTTAAATTAATGTTTTAACAATACTATTATGTGAATCACAATGTATTGAGTAACTGAAACAAATAATAGCTGGACTGAACATCACTTTTTGTTTAGTATGAATACTGAATTCAGTTTTCATCTTGTATAGAAAAAATTAGGAATTATTTCTTTGCAGCTGAGGTAACATCCAAAATCAAGTATGTATCATGGATATATCTGCAAGTTTTTATTTGTAGAAAGACCAAGCCCATTGTTTCTTTTATACTTTATTGAACTAGAAACTACAAAAATCAGTTGTTTAAGGCAAAATGAATGCCCATAAACCTAAATAAAACTCTGGGTACAAATTATACATGCACATACTACAGAGACAACAAATACTTTTAAGGTATACATCCACTCACTTATGTCTACACATAATACTGTAGTTATGTAATATTAATGCAACATTAATTATTGTTAAATTGTTTTTCAAATGTCATGACTTGAAAAATGTCAAGTAATATAAATTACATAAAATATGTTCCACATTGCAAATTTTTTTGGTCACACATTTCACAGATCTTTTTTTAATTTTTACCTTTTGGCCGAGGGATGATAAAGTGAATGAAAATATCAGGTCTGTGTAAAGTACACTATGGACCTAAATGAAAAAGAATGTTCTTAATAATTATATAATCAACATTTCTATTACATTAATTCATTTTCTGATTGGTATATAATGAGAGAATAATTATGGTAATGTTTTATACTATTTTTTTTTAGTGAGAATAATAATTTGTACATTTAAAATTGTTTTTCTCTTTGAATGATTCATAGCTCACACAAAACACTAATGTGAATAAATTGCACTTCCCTATTTGGTAATGGATAAATACTGTTTTATTATGCATGTAAGTTCACATATCATCACCACTTCTTTTCAGCAAATAAATTTATCTAAATGTTGGCAAATTCTGGTAGGAAATGCACTTTGTACATTCATATTTTTACCTATTAGCATAATTTAGTTCAAACTGATTAAATTATTATGAATAGTAAGTTAGTACTGAAGTCTGGTTTCCTCGCAATATGAGGTATGGAGGCATTCCTTTCGTTAACATTTCAAGCCATGCCATATACAAAGGTGCTGAAACAACACCCTTACGTGGAATTGGCAGTGCCCTGTAGGAAAATAAAACACAATTTAAAAGGTTAATATAAATTAATTTTCATATCCATATTTATGAAAGTGACAAAATAAATTATACCTATCATAATTATATAAATTCTTTATGAAACATTAAAATGAATAAATATTTACTATTAAAATGTTTCATGTAAGTAAATGTATTGAATTACTTTAAAGAATTACTATTCTAACTTTAAGTTGTATGTATGCATACTTACATAACTACAAATGTGGACTGCAAAGAATATTTTAGCAAGAGTTCTCTTAATCTCATGTGCCTATTAGTTTTCTCTTTCAATGCTACCAACTCTGAGTCTGTAATGCATACATCAGTGTTGGCTGGAACAATACATTTATTATGAATCTATGAGCCACAGAACACTTAAAACATGTGAAATTATAATGGAATTAATGTTCATAACATATTCTCTATATAAAACTTTACAAATTTAAACTTCCAAGATTTTATCACTATATAAACAATTATTGAGATTTTGCCTGTGGATATGCATAATTGCCACTGTCAAAAGTTATGCATAGTCCCCTACCTTCTCTACACATTAGACTGCATGTTGTTGATGGAAATGGAAGGTATTGTAACAGATTATATAAACTTAATATTTTAGCTCCAATAATTAATTCTAAATTTTCGAGGGCCTGAGACCCTTTGATGGGAAGGAAGGTCTGAATTGTGTGCCAGCTGGGCATAAACTTGTGTATATATATATATATATATATATATATATATATATATATATATATATAAGCAGAGCTACTTACAGCTATCATCCTTTATTTTGAAGTTGTCAATCAGTGATTCAAATTCCAGTCTTGTTGTGTCTTGTGCTGGCTGATTTATGTTAGGAATAACTATAACATCGCTATAATCTATTCGAAACTTTGAAAGCAGAGCTGCTAGGCTAAAAATGTTTGGAACACATGAGTAATATTAAATTGAAGTAATTGTAAGAGTAGTACTCAATGAAGAAGACATTACCTCTTTTGTTCCCTATCTAGTTCATTTTTAGAACTAGCTAGTGAAAATATTCTTAGCTTACAAGAAGAAAACTGTGACCGTGTACTTAAAATGTATGGAATTAATAATGTCAATCCTGAAAAAGATATAAAGAATATTCTTAGAAAAAGAAGTTTGTCAAATGAATATTTGAAAAAATTATGAATAAAACATTTTCTAACTTACAATCTGATTAAATATTTATTAATTGATATTTTTTTGGTAATGGCAAAGTTTGTTATCTTTAACACAGAAGAGCACACCATTGAAATATAGTCCTTACTCTCTTATATGTAAAAATTAATTTTGCATTTAAAATTTTTGTTTAAAATTTTTTGAGGTCGGTAATAAATAAATATTTATCACTAATTTAAAGTGAAACTACTGAATAATGATGCTATGAACTTGTTACCAAAAACATTATTTATCCAATGCTACATGTTTTTAAGTACATTGATTAAAGTTGCTAAAATGAATGATGGTGCAGTTATAGTGAAAAATATTAAATGATCAATCATGTGGGTAACTTCCCAAGCTTTGTTAAAATAATCTATGTTTTTACAATTCACCTAAAATAAAAGCTTTTTCTTACATGGGTAAGTAATTATACAACTGACAATGAAACATAGTACCTTAATTTAACCACCAGTAATTTGTAAAATTTAACTATTGGAACAGAAATGAGAGCCAGTAAAAATGTAGTAGGATTTAATGAGATGTGATCAAGACTTATGAAACAGAAAAGTATTTTAATGGAAGATCTTGGCATTGGATACAATTTATTCATACTCCACTTCATTCAAGAAAGTTTTTGTTTAATCTCATATTTTGATTAATAAATTAACAGAAGAGATACTTTAAGTAAACTAAGCTGCTTTCAAAGAACGTACCTCCATCATCATATAACCACCATACATCAATAAACCCTTTTTTCTGCTTTTGGAGAAATTGTGTGATGCTATTGAGAACATCTGGGGACAATGGTTCTCCTCCCACACCAAGGTATGTTGGTCCCAATTTTTTAATTTTTTTCTTTGATACATTGTTGTCTGTTGAGTCTGGATCCATTGATTTTTTTGTATCATCTAAATGTATTACAGCTGATGGGCTTTTACTTATGTCAGTGCCATTATCATAGTCGCCCAGGTCTTCAGAAGAGTCCATGTCTGAAATGGAAGCCTAGTTAAGGATTTAATTTTGATCAACCAATAGAAACATTTTTTGGCCCAGTATTGTTAAAGTATACATATGATTCAAATATATAGATATTGTCATTTGTTTTATACGTCAGATGCTGTGAATAGCCTCTATATTTCTCTTACCTTGTAAGAGAGATCAACTGTTTTACTGTGTGGGGATTATCACAGTGTAATAAATTATTTCTGCTATGTTCAATAATTAATATAGAGTAAGCAATCAAATTGATTTACTAACATGCTGAAGAAGGAAGTATCATAAGATTATCAGCTCCCTTTACAGTATTATAAAACACTTTTAACAAAAATTGAGTTCATAACATCTGGATGATCTGTGTTTGATTATATGAATAAAAAATATTCTGGAACAGATACTTTAACATTACAATTGAAAAATCATAATTTAAATAATTATTTACAATTTCAAAATTCTGAGCCAATTGTCACAGTAGTTTTGTTGAAAAAGTATTATAACTATATGCAATAAAATATGAAAAAAGAGTATTCATTACATCTATAATAATGAAAAGAGTACTAGGAATTTATGAGGTATATAAATAATGTTACAAGAATTATAACATTATCAGTTATTATATATCCCTTTCCTATACTTCCCTATTATATTTTAACCAAGATTGTATTTCATTATAATTTTGTACAATATCTTGACATATGTAAGCTTAATTGTTTATGATAGGAAAGTAAAATATACTGTTGATAATACTATAAATAGTAATAGTAGATCTAAACTACTACAGTACCAGTCATAACAGAACTCTTCAATTAGAAATATTGTACCTGGACTTATTTGATTAGATGAAAGATTTCTTCTTAATTTTTCTTCAGCTTCTTTTTTGTCCAACATTGATATTGGTACATAGTCCTCATCATACAGTACAGTAGAGTAGTCCAGTCCTTCATGTAATCGTAGAATACCTATTGCAAGGTATCTGTCAAGTGCATTGCTATAGAAATAACATACATTAATAAATTTCTTATCAACATGAAAACTTAATTGTTAATTGTAATTTTTAAGAAATTCATCAGTATGAACAAATATTCAATTTTCCAAAACTGAACACATTGAATTACATACAAACAGCACTAAAAATTAAGAATTCACAGTAATAAAGAGTAACTTTGAAAAAGATTTTTAAATATGTCAAGAAATATTTTATTGTTCTTGTTCATAGAAAACATTATGTAAAACTGAAATATATATCCATTTAAAAATCTTAGTTAATATTACAAATGATAGTTTATTTAAAAAGATGTGCAATGAATAAATTAAAGTTCATTTCCCTTTAAAGAAATTAAAAAGATGAAAGGTAAATTAGTATAATTTTCTTAAAGTTATTAGCACATGTATCAAAATAAAACATGTTTCCAGTATTATTATTATTTTTTCATCAGGCTTCTTTTATACTGACTTAGCTACATTTTTGGTTGTTATATAATTGGGGTAAAGCTTTCTATATTTGATTTACTACTATGCTCAGCCATACAAAAATTGCAATATACTTACTGTATAATATTAAAATATTGTTTTAGTTCCTCACGGTTACAAGTCTGCCAGTTATTCTTATAACCCATTAGTACCATATTTGGTCTGAGTTTACCCAATCCAGATGTTCTCATAAGACTATCAGCTCCTACTTCAAAATTTTCACTTTCTACAATATCAAAGAATCCTTTTACCTTGTGTCTTCTGAGCCACAAGTAAGCTTTACGAGATAATGCATTCAAGGCTCTCTGGGAATGTTTACCCTAAAATGTAAAAAAGTGACATTAAGTAGTTTTATTATCAGAAATTTTATTTCTTCTTGAACAGTATATGAATAGGAAGTAAGATATTTTTCTTGTGTTGACATCCTAAAAGAACAGATGTGTATCCTCCTATGTAACACTACACTTTAGGAATATACTGTGTTCTTTCAAGAATTGTTGACCAGTTGGATCACAGTATATTATACAAATACAAGAAAGAAAAGCAATTTACTAATAAATCTAAAACTTTTATCAGTTCCTCAAAACAGAGTCAAGTATGCAGGAGTAAAAACCATACAATCAGTAGAGTATTTGATCAGGGAATTATTTTAAATATTTCAACTTCACAAATGAATATTATATCATTGAAATTACCTGTATAATATTTCCACAAACAAGCAGAGACAACCCTTTGGTGATGAGATATGCAAAATGCAGAAGTGGTGGCCTTGATCCGGGCATTCCAGTCAGAACAAGTAACTGGGGTCGAAAGTTTTTTACATGTTCCTCAACTTGGTTAAGTTCAACCATTGACTTAAGTGCAGAATTATAGCACTGAGCTTGTGTAGAAGAACCCCAGTTTACATCTGGAAATTTGGATATTATTTTAAAATGTAGTAATAATCATAACTGATATTCAATCCTATGCAAATTTGCAAATACAAAGCTCAATTGCAAGTAATTCTAATTATTCAATTAAAATTAATTATTTGACTACTAAACAGTAAGATTGTCTATGAGTAAGTATTTATTTTTTTAACAGGTATTAATGTATATAAAAAACATTATTATACATGTTCAACATTTTTCTCATTTATCATTCACACTAATATTTACCAGTGTGATTAATGGTTATATTTTCTTGTTTATTTATAAGAATTCCATTTTATACTATTTTATTATTAAATAATAGATTAAATAAGTATTTACACAATTTTATAGCACCTTTTCATAATGAAAATATAGTAATTATCCTAAATTAACAAAAATATTCATATATGTTTATACTTAGAATATGTTAAAGAACCAATGATGGCAGACAGAAACCAAGCTCTCATAGCTAGTCTTACCTGGCTTTCTGTAGGACACATATAAATACAATGTTATCACCACAACAAATGTAATGAGTGCTGTAGGCCAAGACATTAAAAACATTACACCAATGCATAGAAGAGTTCCCAGTAAACTGCTCCATTTATTGTAGTACTGAAATTAGACATAACCAAATGATAAATTAGACATTGCTGAATACAGATAAATCGTTCATGTGATGAAAATAAATTACATAAATAATGCTATTATAATTAATTTACCTTAAATGCAGGTCTCCAACCTGGACTCCTTGAAATTGATGCATGGAAAACAGAAAAATTAATTAAAGCATATGCTGCTAAAAAGAAATTTGATAATAGGGGCGCAATGGCATTTAGCTGAGCTGTAAAGACAAATTTTCATGTCAGTACAAGTTATATATTTATAACATAAATTCACCACAGTAATGTTTAATCTTACTCACCAATTAGAACACATGCAAATGAAATGATAAATACAAGAATATATCCTCGTACAGGATCATTGTTCGCACCGTATCCTTCTCCGAAGAAACCAATAAATGGATACAAACGATCTTTTGCCAAGGCCTGTATAAAAACAACGAATTATGTGCTAACAGTGGATTGTTTGATATAAATTACCACATAAAATTCTATTTTGCATAAATACACTAATGTACTATGGAGACTCTAAATATTTTACTTTTAAGTACCACTTTTATGAAGAAGAGATACAATAATCCGAAAAATGTAAGAAGTCTCATCCAACATGGGCACCAAATTTATTATTTAGATACATTCTCTATCCTAATGAGTATATAGTCAAATAATTTATTGCTAAGGAAAGAGAGAAAACTGAGTTTTATGTACACATATAGTGTAGTACAGTATACTCCTATTCTATAGGCCCCATAGAGCTGGACTTCAAGAATGAGTCATGAATTGTACACAATTACAATAATATCATATAATTATAAATATATAATATATTATTTTACATTGGATATATTTCAATATTAAACTAATTCTCTCAGTTCATTAATTATATTGAAGGATTAGCTAAGCAAGAACTTGGTTCGTTATTTTTTAAATTTTATTTTATAATCCTTTGCAAATTTCATCATTTTGTAATAATTTGTCTATGGTTAAGAGCCACACTTTTTGTTTGAAATTGCACAAAATGTTATTTTCACAATTAATTGATAATTAATTAGCTGAAAACCAGTGCAGTAGATGCTCCATTGGCTACTTCTTGTGGCTAATGTTAAATGCTCAGCAAACAGAATAACATCAGAAAAATGAGTCATAATTTTTGCCAAGCCATTTACATATATCAAAAAGAGCAGTGAACCCAGGATAGAGCCTTGTGAAACCCATGCCTTTATTTGTCCCCACTAAGAATGAAAATTTTTACCTGAATATGCAACATTTAGTGTTACTCTTTGTTTCTGTAGCTAAAGTATGAAGTGCATCAGGAATTTGAAGCTTCAATAATTCCATAATGCTTTAATTTCTCTAGTAGAATACAATGATCAACACTATCAGTGCTCTGTGCAGCTTGCTAGCACACAGAGAATCTCTTCTGAAGAAGGAGGCCACTGCCTTCAATAATTTTTATTTTGTTCTGCCTGACATGGAAACACCAGCAATCAATTTCAGGTAAGCCATTTAGTCTGTTTCTCTTTCCTGTCCATACCAATTATTTGGACATTGTAATATATTACTTGATTATATATATTAGGAACTTTAATTTGATGAAAAAGTCACATAGGATCACGGATAGTGAGGAAAGATAGAAATAATAGGGCAAAGTTTGGAATATGCTTTATGTGAAAGCTTATGCTCGGGCATAGAATTGCACACAAAGAAAAGTATATATTCAAAGCATTGAGAAGGAAGAAGAAGGAAACACTGAAAATATTCAGCAGGGTGGGACTTGAACCCACATATTTTGCTCAGTGCACAAACTCCTTAACCATCTCGGCCATATTAGAGATCATTGGTATGGAAAGGAAAGACAGATAGTTTGTGGTTTACCTGAAATTGAAGTCCAGTGTAGCTACATGGGACCGAAGTATGTCCCAGAATACAATGACAACACAGTCCACAGCTGGCCGGTGCACAGAATGTTGTAACACTCATTCCTGAATAAGAACGTCCTTTGGTCCGATGTGGCTACACCTTGCTTCAATTTCAGGTAACCCATAAATTATCTCTCTTCTCTTTCCGTACCAATGATATAAATTATTTTGAAAATGTCATATCCTTACTCATTTTTATATATGAAGCATGTAAGAATAATATGACAAGATCAAATTAATTAACTCATTTGGATAGGAAAGAGAGAGAGGATAGCTGACTTACCTTAAATCACCAGTTTGTCCAGTCAGGCAAATTTTTGTGGGCTGAGCCCATTTCTTCAGGAAAGTAGACCTGTGAATATTAGTATTCAAAGAAGCCCACTGATTTATTATGGGAGCCCATCATTGAGTACAATGAGATATTTATTTTATTTGTTATAATATATAAATATATATAAATTATATTACTGTCTAAAAGATAATGTATAAAGATTACTATGATATAGTAAACTAATCTTTTGTTAAATATTTTACCTGGAGAACACGAGGAGCACCAACCAAGCTAGCAATGGCTGAGGACAACGTTGCTGCAAAACATCCTCCATATATTAAAGGTCCCCACACTGATACTAACTCCATTGCCTGAGAAGTGATTGTGATCATTGAGAAGAGTTAACATAAATGCTAGTGTTTATGTATTTTTTTTTAAAAAAAACAATAATCCATTTACCTGGTTATCATTTTGCAGACCATATTTGCATGATTCATTCATACAATTTGTAATTACACCCAGTGGATCAGAATAGTTATCTTGTAAGGCATTTAAATATGCAGTTACATTTCCAGTTGCATCACGAAGCACACATCCACCAATCATTAAACCATATCCAATGTAGGAAACAAATGTTACAAGAATAGCAAGTAAAGTTCCTAATGGTATTGAACTGCTTGGATCCTGAAATCAACCAACGTATTCGTTATTTACTATGACTGACCCGTGAGTGTGTACATTCTTAAGCATTAAATACTGGTCATATACTGCCACAGTAAGCTTAAAATTAAGAAAAAGAGTTCCTATAAAACTAAATAAATATTAACAAAAGTTAAAACAATTCAACAATTGTTTCAATGTAGGCTTATGGTTGGACTTGCTTTTTTATTTCTGAATATTAATCCATTGTTACACAGTATCAAATACATGCTTTTGTGTTTATCATAACTTAATATTTCAACTATATAAACTATTTCAATAGTATCTATTTGAGTGGCTGAGTCTAAATTGAACCACTATTTTGTAAGAAATTTGGTTTAATTTAGGTTAAGATATTATTATTTTTTACCCTCACATATTGAAGATTAAATAAAGTGATAGTAATAAATTTAGTGAATAAAAATTGCTATATTGTAGCAAATACCTTCAAATCACCAGATAAATTTGCTCCTGCAACAATTCCCGTTACAGCAGGGAAAAAAACAGCAAACACAGAAAAAAAGTCATGGTCAACCCCTTCAAATGTTCTGTAATCATTTACAAAATTTTCTTTGAATGTTTCCACTGAAACAAAGGAAAACAAAATACATTTTAGTTATTATTTTATAGGTTATTTTTCATATATGTATTTGAATTGTAATGATAAACAAAGCTTACTGTTATATCCAACAAATCCTTTTGATTTTTCCTCTGGAGTTTTAGGACCCAAAATGCTTCCAACAACGAAATCAACTTGTGATGCAATCAAGACAAGTAATAGGATCATTTGTGTCTACAAACGAAAGAAATGAAAATATATTCTGGAATCAAGTAATAAAAGTAATTAAAAAAGATTGATAACACTAAATTAATATTTCACCTAAAATTCATCATTTTACAAAAAAAAATTACAGCAATAAATATTTTATACTATACATACTAAATATTTTTTTCTGATTTGGATGTTTCTTATTAATAATATTTACATTTTATGGCATTAAAAGAATTTTTTATGGCAATGCATGATTTATATTATCTCATAATTAAATGCATACTTTATAATTTTTATTATCTGAACTTTTAATTATAATTTTTTTCAATACCCTTGTAACCCAGTCCATTCCAATGAAAGCAAGTATTAGAATGGCAATAAGAGTAATCACTCCGACTACACGAATGTCATTTACACCTCCATCAATTATTTGGGTTCCAAATGATTTCAAAAGATCTTGCAATGATTCACAGAAACCAACAATATACATGGCAACTGCTATTGAATTGGCCAAAGTAAACATGAGCCCAATTGCACCTCCAAATTCAGGCCCAAGGGATCGGGATATCATGTAATAAATTCCACCTACAGAATAAGAATACATTATTTGTAAAATTAAAAAAATAATTTATATATAATTTGACTTTTTTGTAATTAATGAATGTACAGAAATGTTTATTTCTGTTTTATTGTTTTTAATCTGATGTATACTCAAAGAAATATTAATCATTTCTGTAAAGAAAAGAAATGGTTGTTTAAATAAATTTAATATTGTTACATTCAATCAGTATTAAAAATCCATGTTATTTATTTAATGGAAGAAACAAATGCAAAATTCATGAATGCAGCATTATTAATAAAATTAAATTTCTGCCTATCAGGAGATTTATCTGTTTGAATAGAAAACTTATTAAACTAATAAACAGCTATTAGTAAAGCAAATGAATTTGTACCTCCTTTAATTTGGCCATTTGTTGAAACAGCAGACATTGAAATTGATGTAATGAGTGTTACTATATTTGCCAAGCAGATGACTGCCGTTCCTTCACCTGAAATAATTTATTTTTAAATGGAGAATAATGGAACAATTTGAAAAAACAATTAGTTTTTTTTATTGATATAGCCTAATTTTCAAATTTATATATTTCATATTCATAAATATGAAAATAATTAAATGATGTCCCACTCTTTCAGTTTTAACATTTTTTGTGGTTGTATGATTTTGTATGTTCTATTATGATACATCATTGTAATTTTATGAAACAGATTATTAATCTTACAATTTAAATACTGATACATATAACTAAAGTAAGTAGTATTTATACCTACCAATTGAAATAAATCAACTTTGAGGACTAAAATTTAATTTTATTTTCATCACAAAATGTCTTACCTACACCAGCTTGTCCTATCACCCAGGACAGCCGCAAAAATAACATGACACCCCATATATTGAGCAAACATCGCATCTGTAATAAAATTTGTAACAATGCTTTATGATTTGTAATCTCATTAATTTGAATTTGAACTTGTATATATGTGAGTCACAGGTAATATTCATCCTTATTAAGTGTAGTATTATATTTTTATTGCAAAAGATAATTGTACTTACAAAAACTCCTTCCAACCAACCAAATTTAATAACTTTTCCTTTCTTTTGTTGATCTGTTTCGTCAATTTTAATATCATTCTGTAATAGAAAAAGGTAATTAAATTAAACTCCATTACCAAAAATAATGTTAGAAGTAATAAAATTTGTCATAGGATTAATTATGGTAAGTATTTTAATTAAATATTCCTGGAAGTTTTTTTATTCCACCTTATACTATAGCAATTGATTATGTGACTGATTGTATACCAACATACCTTCGAAGAAAGATTTTGTACTTGAATTTTTTTTCCCCTTGGTTAGAGATTGCTAAATTTGTCATCCTTTCAGGTATTCAAGTTGAAGTCACATTAAAATAGACTTCATTACTGAAATTCATACTCAGGCGAACCATTATTTATGGATTCAATTTCTCTCATAGCTCCAATCACCTTCATTACGTGAAAACAGGCGCTGTTGTTTGGATTATTATTAAAGTATATATTTTCTTATTCATCAAGCCAACGTTGCGGTTAAATTCAATGCTCGGAACCAATTGGATTGATATTTTGTCCTTCATAGTGGGTAATTTTCCGTGGTCCTCCCTAAATTGTAGAGTGAAAACATTGAAATCTATAGACAACTCATTTTCCATCCTTGTTTGGTGCTGAACGATATCAGCAGTTGAAGATGTCGAAACTTAAGTCATATATAGCAACATCTTTCCGCCATTGACAACATCCGAAAACTACAGTTTCAAATAGTATATGTTTCTACTTATTTCACAATTGAGGTGCAAATGACACCCGACACATACAAGGCCGCACTGTTCTACTAGAAGCGTTGCAGGATGAAGCTGAGCTATTCCTGTGCGTCCGTGACCCGCAATCTAACTCCCTCAGGAGAGATATATTCTCATTGCATTCAATGATGGGTTCCCGTAATGAATCAGCGGGCTACTTAGAATATTAATATTCGCAGGAAATCCTAGTTAAAGTCCCTGGTGGGGCGGTGTCTAGGAGGACCTCTGGACCGTGCTACTGACCACGCAAGGTCACCAGGCGCGGATATGCCGCGGGAGGAAACTGCCAATGAGCCGATGCTGGAGCCGAACTGGGTCACAACCTGTGGGTATATCCCACGCAAAAATAACTTACTATACTCAGTTTAGATCTTTGATCGCCTGTAACACGTTCCTAAAAAGCAAAAAAATAAAAAGGATATTGGTTGCGCTATGCGGCTCCACACTTCCACTCATGTTTCTTGACAATTAGATCGTCATCTCGCAAATCTGGGGTCCGCTATAATGCTTAAGAAATCAAAAATCTGCGGAGAAGCTTTACCAGTAGGCTTACTTACCTTAAAGACCTTCATTGAGCAAAGCAATTATGTAATGACTATTTTCTTTCGAACAACTTTCGAAATCCTTCGTAACAATATTGATCGAACTATAACGTGGGGAAAACCAACATAGATTAACGACACCAGACGGAACAACAACCAACTAATTGAGAAGTGCAATGTATAAAGAAATGTAAAGGATGCTGAAACAAACACGCTTTCGTCTTTGCATATTATTGGATATTGTACGAAAATATGAAATTATATTTAGTAATATTTGTGAAATTCGCAGAAAATACTAATCGAAAGCCTACAATTGATCCACAGGGCTCGTCTGATCGTATCCTCCGCAGTATAAAAAGCCGGATTAAGCATTTTGAGAAACGAGAGATTTTAATTTAGTGAAAAATGACTGACTAGCGTTAAGAAAAATAAGAACAGCAGTTTAAAGTTTTAAAAGGCTACACACCCTAAAACACGAAATAAGAATTGCAGTATCGAATATAAGCTTGGCTGTATCAATAACACATTTAACATATTAATAAAATGTCTCGTTCTTTTTTTGAACCTCTTGAGATGCATATATAAAAATTTCACAAATATGAATCAAATTCATTTCTAGAATATAAAAACAAAATTAATTTTTTTGTGGGGAACATTTCTAAACGCACACAAATTGCACCCGAAACAGTACGTCGCGCCAATTTTTATTGAGATGTTCTAATTTTTTATTTTATTAATTACATTTCTTACAACTTTGACTGGTTTATTCATTTATAATATTAATTACTTTTCATATTAATGGTTTTAAAAAAGGAAAACGAACCTCTAATATTTTCTGTTAAGTTTATTTCTATTCTGCAGCACCCGTGCAGTGTAAAATGGACAAAACTTACGGCGATTTCAAAATACTTTGTTCTATTCAACAACTCACTGGGCGATTTTTGGAATGTACGATTCCAGACGAGAAACTGTAACTGCTATGAATAAAGATTTGTTCCTCTACCATTCTTTTCTTTTGACACACTTTTGACATCACATTTTACACTCGTTTGTTGTTCATGTTGCAATTAGAAGCGGCATTTAAAGGCTTCCATTACTTGTAATATTGCCAATAAAGTTTTTTATGGTTTTCATGAAAGGAACGACGCAGTGTGTCACAGATGCTCATTATCGTTTCCGAAAGTCCGTACCTTTTTATTCCTCTCTCGAGGGAAAAAAATGCTCCGAGTTTTAGCTGTCATGTTGGTGTTTGTGTTGACGACCTGACGATGAACCAGAAAAAACGTATAACATTTTAATCACCCCATACACCAACGATATTTATTAGTTTTTATGTCTTTGTTAAGAAAAATTCGTTTCCCTATTTCCCAATATAAAAATAGAAACATTTATTTTTCGCCCAGTGGCCGTCGTCAAGAAAATATCTTATTGGGACGCATCTATTGTAGAAGACGTCCGAAGTCCGTGGCCTTAGAAACGACGCCGGGTCACTGATCGCCTATCTGAAGCACGCAACGATTATGCTCTTAAGTGCGTAATTACTGCATCTCCTTCCGTTGGCTGCTGTCCACGGATGTCTTTATAGTCATCAATATTGTCTACGTAACAAAAGCCTTTTCGCAAAGATACCCGCACCAGATACTGCCAACGAGTACTTGGCGCGTTATTCTTACGTAGTGAATATCAGATAAAAGCTGTGTTTTGTTCCGATAAAGTTCACTGCATTCATTTAAATATTTTGAAAAAATTTCAATTTTGTCCACATAATTTATAAAACACTTAAAATATTTCGACGGACACAGACAAAAAAGCTGATAAGTAATATACATTCTTAGACTTCAATTGATTTTACTGTAACAAGGTAACAAATTATCAGTAGTTTCAGACATGTCATTTGATTCGACTTTGTAATGCAGATCAAAGGTAGTAAACAAGTGTTTTTTTCTCTCTTTCTCTTATATTAAAAAAAATTAACTTTGAACGTTTTGAAAATGACTGACAATTTATACTTGCTTAACATTACAGAAGAGTATCAGCAGAGGAATGCTCAGTGTACTTCAAGACTGTAATACAATAATCATTACTAAGAAAATACATTGAACACGGAAAATAAATCTTATATAAAATTTGAACTGTGTCCTTCATTTTTGCTTAGTTTTAATTAGAATTATTCTAATTTTTTTTGGAGATGTAGACAGGCTATGTATAGGGTAATCCACATAGTGGCAACTCCCCTCTTATAGCATCGGAAAGGGTTTTAAAGGTTTAAAGGGAGGATGCGGGAGGGTATAGGAAGGTAGCCAAGGGTTAACTTGGGCCCCCGGGCTATGGTTTAAGGAACCTACCCGGTAATTCGCCTAAAAGTGAAGCAGGTAAAACCCTAGAAAAACCTGCATCAGGTAGGTCGGGCATTGGGTACTTGTCCCACGCCCTTCCGATAGCGGGAGAGGAGTTTGCTGTGGGGACGCAGCATTCCATTCTCCGGCCTCGACCAGTTTAGGAGGCAGCTGGCCGACTATTCCAATAGGAATAGCGGACAACTCTTACCGTATGCCCAAGGTCTACAACCCCGGAATATACACCTCTCTAAACAGGCCGAGGTGCCTCGGCATGTGGGAACCTTAGTTCAAAAACCAGAGAGAAGTGAAGGCATCCCCAAGGGCAGCCTCCTCCAGAGCTCTCTGGGAAGGTTCACCTGCGAGAGGATCCTCTCGCAGGCTTCCTTGCTTATTGTAATTTCTAGTTACCATGTATTGCTACTACCGATTTGAAACTTAAATGCGAGAAAATAGGCGAATTACACGATTAAGTTGCTACTCATCTTGAAATAAATTTCTTTTTTTCATGTACGGTTCAGTTTGGAAATCACGATTTATCGTTAGTAATTTTTTACAGAGTGATATCATAACTGACATTTTTTTAAAAAAAAATTGCTAATCTATGCCAAATCTATATCACACGGAACTGGTAACAATGTTGTATGTTTAACCAACCTGGTTAACGTGAAATACTATCCGAAGGTCTTTGATTATATCAGACAAAATATTGGAGGCGTATTTTTTTCGAGTTTCCCGTTATCTGATTGAACGGATAAAATATTGGAACACTCTCAGATACGATCAAGCCATTGTCAATCAAATTCAACTAATTTGAGACATGTACAGTCTTGTGTAGATTTTTAATTTCAGCAATCCATATTCTAAAAGTATGTCTGGAAGCACAAAGCAACGGAATTAAAGCTCAGATAAAGGAACAATAAGTCAAAAAAATACTTCTTGACTTATTGGCCACTAAAAATATTCCTTTGCTCGTCAGAATTTTTAAGAAGTTTGTTTCCTATCCGAGCCCAAGTTAATATTATATTTCTATAATATTTTTTCCTCATCCAGTTATTTTTAATTCATAATTTCATTTAACAACAAAATTAGATTGACAGAAACTCGAAGCTGAAACGGAGAACGATGTTTGAAATGGTATGGAGAGCGGAAAAGGATAGTAGATCATAGATGGTCGAATAAAATAATAGTATAGCTACCACACGTAAGAAGAAAAGGAAGACCACCGGAAGATTGGCTGAAACAAGTCGAAATTTATATATAAGTAAGGGGATTGGAAAATAAAAGATCCTCTACCCTTCCGCATCCCCGCCCCCTTTTCAAATCCCTTCCTATGCTATTAAAAGGGACTTGCCACCACGTGGATTACCCTCAAGTAGCCTTTTACTCTATTTATAAAAATATAATTGTATATGAACCGTAACATTTTATATATTTCCTAATTATACAAATAACGAAACCAGTAAATCAAATCAAATGCTATTTAAAATATACACCACGTACCCAACTAATGGGACGGTAGAAATTGTGAACATCTTGCAACTTGGATGGAAAGTTACTACTGTGTCCTGAACAAGGTCGTTAAGAATTAAATGCTCGTTTGATGCAAACACCCATTTGTCATAACGTAGTTACAAGACGGTGAAAAATGTATAATTGTCCGTTACATCAGACTGAACCAAGCTCTACTAAAATAGTGTGAGAAAAAACGGTGGTACAGAATGAAAATTGTGAAAACAGAAAAAAATGTCTGAAAGAAACATAAATTATATACTGGAATAACGTATCTTAAAGTATAATTAATTTTCAATATTTTGAAGGAATTTAGCAAGTATGATCTGAATCTGTCACTACCCTGAGACAAAATGACTACTTCAGGTAATGCCAGGTAATATAAAGTAATTCACTTAGATGTTCGATTAATAAGCGTTACGAATGAACTAGTTTTTAACATTATTGGGTCGTAATTTCAGGTCGATTTCTTGCAGTTCCTTAAATAATATAGAAAAACAGGGTAGAGATCTTTAAGCAAGTTTATTTTAAAAAGATAATCTAAATTATTTGAAATTTATGTGAGGAACCAACTTAGTACCAAAGCTGAATTTTACTTCTTTGGATGGAAGATTTGCAGCAATGAATAAAAATCGTAGAGGAATACGGACGGAAGCTTTAATTGATTTTTAACTACACATAAAAGTAGTTGTTTGGGTTGTGAACGGTTTGCAGCGATCTTGAACTAACATCGGTGTTTATTTTTTTTCAAAAATAGAAGAGAAAAAAAATATAGTTCAACGGGAGGACGGAACTCACGACTCTTGAGATTCAGAGTCTCATGCTGGGCCTTGTTTGGGTAAATCCAAGTATCTATTTCCTAAGTCCTTGAGGTGGGAGTTGTTTCAAAAGCTGGAAAGTACAGGGAACGCACATAGTTTTCATTTATGAATGATTTGATGATTTTGAGCGGGCATGGTGCCAGCATAGCAAGGCCGAGGAGCCTACAGCTGGCGCCTGATGTGGACGGGTCATGAAACTGTGACCAACTACAACCAACAGGGAACGCCACACAGTCGCCAGATCTCGAACAGTAAGCTATCCCATTCCTTTACATCAGTGTGACTGAATCTCCCATCGCGTAGGAGAAACTAATGATTTGTTTCGCGATGGCCTGCACGGAACGTGCTAAACTTAACTAAGATCTTTGCCAAACATCAACATTAACTTTCTTAATATTTTCTAGGCTTTTTTTTAATTTTAAGAATAGAATATATTTGAGTGTGAGAAATGAGTGTGTGAATCAAATATGGCAATATTCAATGGTTGAAGAGCATTGTGAACGAGCTGGGTGGTAAACGTGTACTTCAAATTTCGTAAATTAAATTGGGTTATTTACGGAAGACAGGGTTTGATGAAACTGTTATTCATGAATAAACCACTTCAAAAATACATTAACATAACGTACGTATTGAGAGAACAAACGCGTTCCAAAAAAAAAAAGACTCCATGCTTCGATCACGCGGATAACGTTATTATTTTATTTATATAGATATAAGTAAATTAATCCTACATATCTAGTGGTGCCCGGGCTGATGATCACAAGGGAAGATTTGAGGAATTACAATTTATTAATTATATGTTGAACCAGTTCTGTGACTCTTTCCTTGAAGGTTTACAGTGTCGTGAGAAACCATTAAAATAATTATTCTATTTTACAGTAATTATTAAGCTTCCATTTAGTTTCATGGAATGTAGGTCTTCTTACATAAATTCTCTTTCATCATTCAAAAATCTCTTTTTAATTAATTAGAATTAAAGGCCGATTCCTGCGAGTCTCTCCTAATGAACGGTGCTGGTTGGAAATAACCTCGACACGTGTCAGTGATTCCACCTGATTTTACACAGAATTTTCGAACTACGCGTAGTGTTTAACATTTTCATCGCAGGATTGAAACTCCGTTCAGTTAACAACAACGTTGCGGTATACTCGCCAAATTCGGAATCAGACCAAAAATTTTGGTAATGAAATGTTAGCCCTGGAAATGGACACTTAGATTTTTCCAAAGACAGACGCAGCATGAGACACTTATTCTCAGGGTCGTGAGTTCCAGTTGGGCTATATTTTTTGCAGTGGTCTTTTTGGAAAATAAGCAAACGCCGGTAACAATTTGTAAAAAAACAAACAAAAAAAACACGCAAAATGCTTTCATGTCAAGTTCGTTGGCAGTCCAGAGGTCGTTTTAGTCATCTGTGTATTTTACGTGATAGATATGTAGATTGGTAACTATGTTATATTGTCTGGTTGGACATTATAATAATATAAGTAGTAGTAGTAAAGGTAAATTTGTAACGCAACGGGAAACATTACTACCACTTATTAAACTTATTTCGGTCAACAAAGGTACTTGTTTATGTCTGATTGCAATTCCCATGTAGTGCAAGAAATTTTTCACAGCTAACTGAACACACATACTTTTGAACTTCACTTCACTGCAGTTCACTTATTTATATTATTAACGCCTTTGCGCAATTTGTCACCTTAATCTGTTTCTTAACTTGCATACTTTCAGGTAATCGATTCCTATACGATTTTTATAGAAATGAAAATTTACCCAATTCGGTCCGTTGTTTTCTCTGTCCAAATTTTAAAATGTGGTCGCTTTCATAAATGCGTCGGATGTAGTAACTGATTCTTAAGATTAACACAATAAATTAACGTCCTGGATAACTGACAATAAGCAGAAATTAATTTTGAACAAAATAATTTAAAAATATGTAGACGCTTCGATCTATTGACAAAGATCACAACCATTGACCGAAAACGTCTACATATATTTAAATTATTTTGTTCAAAATTAATTTATGTTTTTTTTGTCTGTTATGTGGGTCGTTAATTTCTTATGTTGTCTTACAGATGTTAATTTTTTTAAATTGAAGTTTATAACGGTCGCGTCATCATTGGCGACCCGTATGTTATTTACAATAGTTTACTTGGTTTCTATATTTGTTCACTTAGGAACGTTAACTTTGTTTCTATTAAATTCATAAGATTACTCCAGACCGGTTCTGTCTCGAGTAATGCACGATGTCTAGTATTTTGTCTCTTTCTAATTAGTAAGTAAAATAAACCCTGTAGTTTTGAAAAATAAATTAGGCAATTCTGAACGAAAATAAAATCTATGGTTAGTTGAGAAAGCGGCCAGTGCATGCATTCAGTAAGGGGTAGGCATTCCTATTTAGGTTGATAAGATAATTTTAGGCTTTGAACTATTTTTTATTCCGCGTTATCTCCTAACAACTATCAACGAAAACCGTCTGTATTACTTAGAAATCGTTTCCGAATCGCTGTCAGTTGTCAAGATATGTCGCGGAAGGTGTTCCGACTGTATTAATCGTTACGTCATAGATTCGCAGATTCGCGGAATAGTGAACGAACGCCAAGTCTCGTTTGCGGAAATGAGAGGATCAAGCAGTGTTGCCAACCCGCCCTCGGCCTTCCCGCTTAAACAGGTTCAATGTCACACAGCTTGGTTTTAGTAAATGGAGAGTTTTTATTTTTAAAGACTGAAATATGAGTACAACTACTTATCATTCTTGTCTAGCAGAGCGGAAACCACTAAATCCTAATTTGCATTAATTTAGCGAGTCCGCCCTCCGATGGTTTAACCTTTACAGACGGCTCTTCGGTTAAACACGAGGATATTCTTGGAGTTTTAAATGGTTCCTTCTCAAAGCACAATATATGGAATTAGACTATTAAAAATATGACAGAAAATTTTTAAAAAAAAGATTTACAAGAGAGAACAATTTATTCGTTGCCCTAGTTATTATAAGACAAATTTATTTTCACTTTAGTCATCCGTTCCTTACATATTTACAAATTACAGTTTTTTATTAACAACTGGATTTTTTATTTTATGTTTAGTATTTATTTAGTCATCAAGGATGTAATAGGAAGGAATACATAATCATTCCCATTCTTGAATATTATTATTTATTCATGAAACTATAACGCGAGTGCTTAGTTCCTGTTATAAAAATATTTTTATAATCAGTTTGCGGATATAAAATACATAAATACTTTTTGATTATTCCTTCGTGAAGTGAGATGTATCCAAGAATTTTTGTATTCTCATAATACGATGTTCTTGTATATAAATTTTTTCAGGTTGGTTGGCGCAATGAAGTAATCACAAAACTTTTTTCTATTATAAAATATTATTATTTATTTTTCATAAATGTTCATTGGAAGTTTGAAGTTCATCTAATATATTTAGAAAGAGCAATTTTGAGTGTATATCGCGTTATGAATAAATCCAATCACGTTTTATACCATTCAGTCGGACAATAATTTTACATGCGATGAAATTAATAGAATAACTTCTTATATAATTTCTGTTGTAAATTTTTATAGAAATAAATAGAAATAATGCAGTGTCCCCACAACAAACCCCACTGCAATCAACGGAAGGGCGTGGGACAAGTATCAAGTACCAGGCCCAGCTGATACAGCTTTCTCCTGCATCACTTTTCGGCGAATGCCGAGTATGATCGTTAGACTACAGCCAGGTGCTCTACCTACTTTGCTCTTCCATCCGCAACAAACCTTTCTATCCCTTACTATGCTATTAAAGGGGAGAGGCCACAACGAGCATTACCTTCAGGAAGCCTTTTTCTAAAAAAATCTACCAAAAAATTATCCCCAACACGTATTAATAGTTGGAATTTTGTGATTTATTTGACATTATAAAGCTTATGTTAGACTGAATTGAAGGTAAAATACTATTATGTGTTCTTGTAAATTCCGAATTTTACGTTCAATAAAAATGATAAAACGACAATGTTCACAGTCACAATTTTTAAATTTTAAAAACAAAAAAATATTATTGAGATAGAATATTTTACAAATATCCCGCTCATTAGTTATATTTAGAAAAAGGATAAATCCATATTACAAATAAAAGTAATTGTATAATTATAACTAAATATTTTTATATGTATCCCTATATTAATTGTTATATGAATTCTTATATGTTAATTGACGTACGGATTTTTCAATAAGACATATTAAGTCAAGCAAAACATAATTGCTAATTTGGGGGAAATATTTGAGCCTAACTTCGTTTATTAAAACATAACAAATCTTTAGATCTCATGGTTTTATTTTGGCTGGAGTTACGTATCCACTTATGACACTGGGAAATTATAAATGTTATGCTACTTAATTTTTTCATCAATATTGACCAACCGCTTAAAGAGTAAATTTGCTTACAATATAATTTAATAATTAGGTGAATGAATTCCACATAACGTTTGTGGGATAATTGTCCCTTTCGTCAGTTGATTGGGAAAAAACTCAAGAGCCAGGTGCGACACAACCGCACGTCACAGTTGACAAGCCTGGATAAAGGAACAAGGATCCCAGAAAAATTGTGCTGTATTTATAAAATCACTTAATTTAGTCTGTATTTGGCTAGTTCATCTAATTATTATATTTTATACAGACGTATTACCTTCTGATTATAATATATGTATGGTATATAAACGTTTCACTACGAATGCGTTAAAATCCGGTAATAGTTTTATCAACGAAATAGATAAATAATTAATATGAATAAATAATATCAATTATAACGAAATGAATAAATCTTGTATATTCAGTAAATCGTCACGAAATTTAAAACAGCACTTCCCCTCAGCAAAAAATAATCACTGAACACATATATGATTATTATTTATCTACGAGAAACAAAGGAAAAGATAGATGAAATAAAATTATTCCCCTCACAAATCTATTCATTTAACTCCTAAACTTTCTTGCTGCTGGAATATTTTCCTCCGACCTGAAGCTAATGTTTCAATCGCTTATTAGTCCACTTTTTTCTAACTATGATTTTAACGTTTTGTCGAGTTGGTCCGCGAATTCGAGGTTTCAGCTGGCGTAGGAGGCTCTCTGTAATTAAGACCTCTTTGCTAAGAGTTTCCTTCATAATGAGGATCATTTCGTCTTCAGGGTGCACTGTTTAAAGCAGACAGAAAATTGCAATCTCTAGTTCTATTTCACCGGTTGCGGATTTCTCATGTCAACGCCGAAAGATTATTTATCTGTTATTTTCACAGGGTGTGCCTGAATAGAGCTTCAACCGAGAAAGATCCCTTTATCAAGAGACACATTAATTTTAACAAATTACCGGGGAATATGAGACACTATGAAGGGCCCCTATTTGAACAAAAACTAAAAACCTTCCTTCCCTCACTCGCGTTTGTCGGTTTGCTTGGAAATGTTTTTAAGAACGGTACTTCATATATCTCAATTTGCCTGAATAATATTAGTTATCATTTGTCAACATTAGTACAATTACTGCAGCTTCATACACAAGCTCATTAATTAATACCGTGTACTAGATTTAACATTTTAATATGCAATATCACAATCTATTATTATGTTTAGTTGACATAATTTCGATTCGCAGATTTTTATGATCCTTATTTTTCCTCTATTTTTCGCATATTTTTTTTATCTAAGCCAGTTTTGTAGCATGGCATGGCGTAACCTATCGAGGTACAGCGGAATGGTCTTTTCTAATCTGTTATTCGGAGACGTAACCCAGAAATCCAAAATAACGAACGTTAAACCGTAACGTGGAGAAAAATACTTTTTTAAATGAAATTGTAAAACGAGTTTTAAAATTGCAGATATCAGATTCAACTTCGGTATAACATATCGTTTAATTGCCGTTTTCCTCATAATTTTCTTTCATTCATGTTTAGTAACTAATTAGACCTGTGGTAGAAATCCAATTGCCAGGAATTATTAAGTAAAAATAATTTTTCTCATCTTTCAAAAAAGAAGGATGAAATTTGAAACTTTTATTTCAGAAATACATAGAATACATAGAAAAACGAATTGTACAACAAGAAGATTCAAAGTTTTAGAGGATACACTCAACGGGAACACAATTTGTTATTACGCAACAAACATGGAAAAGGAGGACTATATCTTCCCACACTTGGAAAAAAAAAGTTCTTACTTAATTGAGTTCTCAGCTGTAACAATGTGAGATTGTAGATCTTGAAGAGTAACGGGCGCGTCTACATGATTTTTACATTTGGTTGTACACGAACCTTCAATTCAAAATAGCAGCGTCGATTTCTCACGATTTCTGGGGAATAATTTGTCAATGAGAAACAAGAACCCACGTCAACAGTAAACCGCATTATTTAATTAATTTCGGTTCGTATTACATTACTACTCCGCGTGAATTAAATAACTGTTCTACCGTATCTGTTTCATCTATATCCAGAGACTTCAGTAACAGTGTACTTGTTGCCTATTATTTTTATTACAATTTTCGGGAGTTTCTAAATATATTAAAATGGAAGAAAATCAGCAAAGTAGGCAGAAATTTGTTATGAAAAATTTAAAACATTATAATAAAACAAGCACTATGTTTCACTTTTACACGAAACTGCAAATATTATTAAAAAATTGATGCTGCATGTTAGATCCAATGAGTCGGCCATTAATGTAAAAATTGATACCAATAATTGAAATATAATTTATGATTCCTTGTTATTGTAATACATTTCTTGAATTATAATTTATTTCCATTTTTATTTTAAATGCAGGAGAAACCTTAACAGCTGTGGAAATATAACAGTCAACGTGAGTGAAAATCGCACCTTATAAATTAATATTTTTTTATATTTAATGTAATTAATTGTAAGTAATGTTAAATAATTTTAAACATAATTATATTACAAAATTCTATATTTGTAAAATTTTGTTTTCTTGGAATTTTTATATTACCATTTAAATGGAATTTTACACCGGAAGATGCCCCCAAAAATTTAGGGATTCAACGTTGTGTTTGTTTTATTATAATTTTTCACATTTTTCGTAATAAATTTCTGACTAATTGATTAATGTTTTTTCAATAACTTTAAAATAAGTCAGATAAATATAATTGTTAATATTAAAAATATATATTTAATCGGTGTAAAGGTAATTTTGTAGATAAGCAAGGTGTCACCGGGAGTTCTAGGTGTTCGATTGACCGGAAGTGGGCGAATTCTCGTTAAGGCTGCGCTCATTACTTAATGAGTACTGTCCGCTGCGTGAACAGCCTCCTCGTGGCTAAAGCACACGCGGACAGGATCAGAATAGAGATCACTTCAAGCCTTATCACCCGGAAAGGCTTATTTCGCTATCCAAATATTGTCAGAGTACCGAAACAACGCATCAGTTCATTGATAACTGCACGAGATATAAATGGGATTACGTAGGCAACGGATTGGGAAAATTGGGAAAATAATATCATCTACAAAAAAAGGAGTTTACGCTTATCTAAGTTTGTTAATTTAGGGTACTGTAAAGGATACC
This sequence comes from Zhengitettix transpicula, assembly GCA_037074705.1. NCBI lineage: Eukaryota > Metazoa > Arthropoda > Insecta > Orthoptera > Tetrigidae > Zhengitettix > Zhengitettix transpicula. Next base: position 44,045,936 of record CM073593.1, on the reverse strand, counting down.
ATTTTCGTTATTTTAATTAAACTTTTTAATTGTAGTTTATATTAAATTATCTGTCTTGGATTTTCGACGAAAACATGATTTTTGGCTGTTTTTTAGAGGATATTAAAAACACTAAGTAACGATTTGTTGCTGACAATATGATAGATACGAACGGACTGGGAGATTCTAAAAGAAGTGTTGAATGTGGAAGACGAAACAGATCGCTAACGACGCAGGACAGAGAGAGTTCAAACAAACTGTACACACAGACAGACAGAGAGAAAGAGAGAGAGAGAGAAAGAGAGAGAGAGTGGGGGAGAGGGCGAGAGAGAGAGAGAGAGAGAGAGAGAGAGAGAGAGAGAGAGAGAATTATAAACAGAACAGGAAAGTTAACTAACAGAGCAGTTACGTTAAAGAGAAGACGGTAATTCAGCAGCAAAATTTAGGAAAGTCAGAGCAAAGAGAGTACTGTTTATGGTAGATCAGAGAAGAAGAACCGCACTGGAGACCAAAACGACAGCGGAAAACACAGATGACAATCTGAAGATCAGACGGGATTCGTCAATACGAATGATAAGAACTTAAACTTAGAACTCATACACGAGAATTTATAGAATCCATCCCATATCACAAACCATTATTACCGCTACGAATCCCTGTGAAGAATATTTACAATATAAAAGTTGTTGCCTCAAATAATTTTTAAATATATTAATAGGCGCATATTATATATATATATATATATATACACACCTTTGATGTTATATGTCTTAATATATATATATATATAAGGGACATATAATCACGTCCTTACGACCAGTGTCGCCACGTCGGTCAGCTGCCCGACGTGGCGACACCAGTCTCAAATTAAGGAAACCCCATCTATCTGTCTTTCTTAGATAGGATTATAAAAATTTCAATACACACACACACACACACACACACACATATATATATATATATATATATATATATATATATATATATATATGTATGTGTGTGTGTGTATTGAATTTCTTAGATAGGATTTTAAAACTTTCAATACACACACACACACATACATACATACATATATATATATATATATATATATGTATGTGTGTGTGTGTATTGAAATTTTTTAAATCCTATCTAAGAAATTTTTTAATTATACAGTAGTACCAGAATATATCAGGGAACATGGAATGACTTTTATCTATTTACAGATATATATATATATATATATATATATATATATATATATATATATATATATATGTCACTGTTTTATAAATAGATAAGTAAACACCATTTATTACTTCTAGGTGTAGTATTATTCAATAAAATAAATGAATATGGATATAATAATTGAAATTTTAGATTTTTTTTTGAGAATACAACGGAAGCTATTTTCTTTAAAAATATGACTCAACACGGACTAATCGAAACAAACCCATCGTAAAGGCAAGTCTTCGCATTTTCCTCCCCTTTTTAAGACACCAGACTCTGTAAATCAATTGCATTACAGGCATTAACGGAACGGTGAAATCTACAGTAAGTAGATTATTTCTATGATCTACCCACACTACCGGGAAATGAATCACATACCCGTTCTTGATAACCCCTTGCATTCGTATGTCAACAGCGTAAGAGAAATGTAATTCATAGTAGTGTTTTCAGGTTCAAAATGTAACTCAGTGAATGATGAGTAAATGAGTGACGTGACAGATGGCGCCTTCAGATAACATATCAAACAGTTCTCACACCGTCGAGAGCAATTACTGTGTAACCTCTCCAAATTTACAAATTACGGTTAAGGTAAAATCTATACAACGGAAACAGGGATTATGCGAATGAGTAATAACGGTCTAAACTTATCGAAGGCTTGTATAATGAACGGCCAGGAGAGATCTTGATAACAGAACCAACAACTGATTCACTCTGTAAATACTTCAACCTCTGGTTTCGCACGGCCTGTAGCTTAGGTAAAGGCTTTCATTTTCTAGAATATTAAAATTAATTATAAATCCATGCAAAAACTAACGTCTGTAATTAAATATTAATCCATTTACGACCTTAATCGGATTAATGTTACAAATTAAATTAATTTAAGTGACTGAATACTCCAATTCAATATTTAATCAGGGTTTAAAAATAATATATTTAACTCTCTTGAACTTTTAAATTGCACAGTAAATTTATTGTCAGTGGAATTTTTTTGTAAAGTAAAGAATTTTTAATACCTTTTATTTTTGTTTGTATATTTTTATTTTATTTTATTGTCATCATTATGACACAAATGAACTGAGATTTTAATAATTTTTTATCTAAATTCTTTTTTTGTCCAAGGTCGTATAAACTAAAATCACTTAGTGAAAACTCTACTAATAAATTTAATAACCAACTACAATTAAACTCATTTTTATGTCAACTGGCACCGGTTAAATTTTATATTTTTCAATTCCTAGAGAATTGGGTAAAAACATTCATATCTTCTCCACACGTATTAATAATGTTTTCCTCGCTATTAATATCTCCTCTGAATAGTTAATAAGGTAGCTAGAAATAAATTATATATATATGTATATATTGGTGAATAAGATTTTATACTGAAAGTTAAAAAAGAAATCAGAGGTATTCAAATTTACAATAAAACTAAATATTTCACCGTAATTAGTATTGTGTTTCACCATTGCCATTTCAAATGACAAATTAGTGTGTTACTGAGAACTTCTCTCAAGGAAATATTCGAACCTAAATGAATTAACTAATTGAATGAATATTTAAGCCAGATAATTAAAATAAAAATAATTAATTAATGGAATAAATCAAAAGTGTTTATATTACTAATGGAAAATTTTGCTTCAGGAAATAAATAAATAATTTATTTTATTATAGGCACATCACGTGTAATTAATCTTGGGGATTTATAACTACGGTATATTCCCTGCAATGTTATTTGAGGAAATTATAACACATATATGTTTGACCTGCCACTCGATAAGACCGTACGATTATCATTGTTGTACGTTTATCTGCTTCCGGGTTCAAGCAATTTCCCCTTGAACTCACGTATTGATTTAAAATATAATTCAAAATACTGAAAATAATTTCAAATGGCAGTCTTTGAATCAATGCACTATTCGATTACTCTAATACGTGGGACTGTGAAATTGGTGACGATTTATAATGAAATAATTGTCAATAAATAATCTAAAATGAACTGCAATATATAAATAATAATATTTTGTAGACGTGGACATAGATATTACAACAAATAATTATAATTTCCGGAAGGTAGAAAATCTCTGAGTATTAATATGTAAACATCTTTGCCGAGCAAAATTAATTGTAATTCGGATACATTTTGCAGGACTCTTAACGCCGATACCGATATTTGTCCTGTTTCGCTTAAGCAGGAACGCTTATTCACGTGAAGATGGACAGGAAGGTGGGGGCGAATTAGACAGCCTGGAATTTACATACTAATAACGAGGATCAGATAATGTGGGTGCAATTGAAATAATTATAGCGGTATAGTGAGTTCCTATTGTCAAAAGCGCAGAATGACTTCCCCATAAAATCTATTAACCCCTCAAATACTTTTATTTCACTCTAATCCCTTAAAATTTATTTAATATATAATATGGACTACGAACTTACATCACTAAAATATTATCAAACTTTAGTATTGAGAATTATGTTCTATTATATTCTTATGTTTCATACTACTGTATAACATCCCAAATCTACTCCATTTTATAGTAAATAAAATCTAAAACATAAGCCTATATTATTTTATTGTCTTAAACATTATATTTTATTTAACAAAATAACATTCTATTATTAGATTTAATGGTTTCACCTACAGCATGGTGGCTGCGTAATTGGACCCGTCTGTGTATTACCATACAAATTAATAAATAAATTCAAATCTGTCAAATACTGAGAGGGTAATCGATAAAGATAAATGGAATAGTGATAATATATTAATACATAAGTACATAAGTCAATGTTATTAAAAGATGGCATAGTCAGAGAATGAACAGATACGAAAAACGGTAAATTTAGTATAATATCGTGATTTTATTATTGAAAAAAAAAATTCTTTCTAACGTTGACGATATGGACATAAATTTGGTATTCAGCGAGAATTGGCTAGGTTAGAAAAGAAAAATAGAGATTGAATCAACGATAAATAAAAAGGTGAAATATCAGTTCGTCACAAGAATGATAATTCTATATCCTGATTGTAACAAGAATTCTTGGTTTAAAGAAACATGAGAAACCGCAACTGTGACCGTTTCATTACGCCACTCGTTCCAAGCTATCATGTTTACTTTTTGAATAGATCTACTTTTTCTCTGAAGACAAACAGAGCTTGTTAATGTTATTTTCGTTTCTTTTTTTATATAAAAAATAATTATCAGTTCCGCAAGAATTTGTAGTTATATATCCGACAATAAGACATATTATTGTAATGACAGTATTAATAACTCTTATATTGAAGTTTCAAAATCGGCTGAAAAGCTAATAACCTGAGGAGAATATAGAAATATTTACAGTGTAATTTAATTAGAAAAGTATCACACATTAATTAGGCAAATGCCATGATAATTTCTTGGTAATAAATTAATGAAATTATAGAATTCGGTAATAGATTTGAAAACGTATTAATATTTCCAATTCCAGAACGAGAGCCCAGCCATTATTTATAGTAACTGTCTTTCTATCAGTAAATAAAAGGTGTTAACAACTAAATCATATTCATCAACAAAATCTAAATTTTCTCTTGAATGAAGAAAGAATTGAAAGATAATTTTTTTAAATTGAGTGGTTCATTTAAGTTTCATGGTTCAGTCAGACATTTCAGCTGATATTCATTAGACGTTTTAGTAAAATCTACTCCTGTTAGTCAGTTTCCAAGTCAATTGCAACGAGGCGGCGTAACATGAGAGTGCTGTAGTTCTGATGTACTTCGTAAATGTCGAAGAAAACTATTCTCTTGTTTTGAAGTTGGAAACGGGACATTTCGAAGATTAAACATGGTAACCGATGTGACATGAACTTGAAGATTCGAATCCAGCTTGGGTTATGTGAGGTAGTCAGGAGAACCGAGTTCACTATTATCAGTCTCCTTCGTTCGTCGTATGTTATCTACAACCTTGCTTCATTTCTTTTTTTTTCACCTCCGCTGAATTTCCAATATACGAACCATTAGCATGTTTTATAATCTGATAAGCACACTACTAGTAGTTGTGGCGAGCACACTAATCCGACTGCACTGGACGCACCTTGTTGGAGAACCGGCGGCCCTCGTGCAGCTCGTCGAGCGTGGGTCTGTAGGCGTGGGGCGTGGTGGTGAAGTCGCGGTAGTGTTCCGCTCGGGGCGGCACCTCCCTCGTCATCTGGCCCAGCGTGCGCCACTGTTCGTCCACCTGGGCCACCTCGAAGCGGCCATTGCCGGAGCTGCGCATCTCCAAGCCCTCGTCCATGGCTTAACTGAGGGACCAGCCGCTCCACGCTTATATATGCCTGTTCCCTCCCACTGTGGAGGCCGGCCGAGATTAAAGCGACGCAGTGTCCTCATTGTACAGTACGTCGTGTCCTTGCCTTTTCACGTACATATGTTTAGAATCCAGAAACACATCCACACTCTTACATCTGAAAACAGTTTTCATCTCATTTCCACTCGACATTTCATAATTATCCGCCCTTCACTTAACGCGCTCACTACGCTGCCTGCTCGGATTTCAATTTCCACGAATCAAAAAATCCAAAATTTAAATATTCACCACTCTTCACCAACTGCTTTCACTCCTCTACATTTCTTAATCCATACTTATAAATATTTGTATTAGTTTAATACAGTTTTCTTCGTTTCTTATGTACGGAAATTTACTTCATCCCTGAATTATGGTGATAATATTTTTTTTTCAAATGTTATTATTAATCTGAATTTCCCCATGTTATAAAAATGTGAAATTTTACGTCTGATTGAAAATAATTAATAAGAAAGATAGCAGATTCAGACAAAATAAACTATATTATAAATAAATACCTCACAACGTTTCTGGGATCCTTGTCCGTTTCATCAGGAGCGAAATATTCAGTCGTAGGAAATTGGATATTAATTTAAATTTTACTTGACTAATAAAATATTTTTTTTCTATAGAAAAAAACAACCATAATTTACTGTAGGGCAAATTGGACTGTGAAGAATAACTAAATCTGCCATTTAATTAGTCGTTTTCTCGGCATACAGTACAGAATTTTTGTTGTTTTTACCTTTAGGCCCATAAATATCATGAGAATGTTTATGTAAGTTAATTTTTAAGCTTTTGTTCAAAACATTTTGTTGTTAAAGTAAATATATTGATTTGAATAAATTTAATACGAATTAACACATTACAAACTCTTACCGATGTTCGGAGGGTTTATTTAAATTGAACTTTTAGTGATTAAAACCACAGAAGTTGTAAATTTAAATCATTTTGGAAGAGAGGCATCACTTTCGTTTTCCGAAAAATTATTGCAACGAATCACACTATTTTAAGGAATTATGCAAAAATGGTTTGGATAATGAAGTTGATGACTATGGCATTGCAGAAAGCTTTTTTGACAAAACAAAAGGTTAGATAAATGTAAACTTTTTATTTCCGGCGATTGATACAAAATATGGGGTAATTCAAGTAATATTAAGATTATAAATATCAGAGTTAATAAATTGACAGTAGTTATTGACATTAGCAAATATATCTTTTATATTACCGCAGATAAAAAAGTATATAGATTTTGAAACAAATTCTCCATCAAGAGGACCTACAATTTCAACGCAAATCTCCAATTCCATCGTTGTATCAAATTAGCATAAAATTTTAACATATAGGGAATTGTTCTTTCTCACAGTATTTTCTGAATAGAGCATTAAAGGAGGTTGTTGATTGTAGAATGCTTGAAGGACCGATTGTGGATTGCGGGACTGCGTTTTTGAGTACCTCAGAATTGAAAATAGATACAAAATAGGGTCTAACGCTATATGAATCAGCTGAAATAAGGGACGAATAAGCTGGAAGACATAAATTATGCTGCAGGTAAAAGAAATACGCTCTGCCCGTTATACAAAATTTCCGTAATAAATATAGTCTGAATGGAACTGAAACTCCTGCATATTAATTCAAACACGACTTTACTTAAACAAAAAGTAAGGTCACAGAATAGATTTGAGTAAGTATTGATTTCTTAATGTACAATGTGTGCAAGTTCTAGGGATTATTGTTTAAAAAGGGGTTTTTTGCATCATCATTATCTAAGTGAATTTTTTTTTACAGGAGTATCGCCTTGCATAATTCTTATTTTTATATTACATGCGTAAAATGATTATCTTGTACCTGCAGACGAGTTTTACACGAATCCTAGTATCAAAAAGTGTTCATAAATCCCAAAATGTTTATAAGTATTTTAACTCTATCTATTCTTCCTTCGTGCTATTTGGAGAATTCTAAGGAGGGTGTAGAGAGTGTCTTTAGATGAAATATTATAGCGCAGATTGGAAAGAGTATGTAACAATACATTTATGGAAAGCAAAAAAACTCTGTGTCTCGTACTGAATAAATGTATAATATATAAATATATATATATATATATATAAATAATAAACGTATTGAAGGAGATGAAGTATAGAACATATTTCCATTAATAATCACATATTTATTTCCACTGTACTGTCTATGTACACTACATAGTTTGAGAATTTCAAGTCGGAATCGGGGGTTTTAAGAAAAGTCCTAAAAGAAAATCGCCCGAATCCTTGGAGAACAATTGAAAATTATCTACTAAGTCTCAACCAGTCACGTCACGGACCAAGCAAGCACCAATCAAAAACTTCCACATCAACTGTTCAATGCTAAACTGAAATTAACAGTATTATTTAGCCATAAAGGCTGAAACCAGATAACCAGAAATACAATATAATGTCATAAATAAAAAGTAATGTGTCTGACCGTTTGATTTCCAGGTGATAGTTTTTGCCATTATAGACCGTAACAGATTCGACGTTCTCTTTACCGTTATTAAGCTTACTGCTCTTCTGTATTGGAACAACATACTAAAATAACTTTTTTATATGTTTGGATAAATATCAAATCCTTAACGTATAAGATTCTCATCGTTAAATTTAATATTTTATTCATAGAAAATGTTTCTTCTGAAACCTCATAATAACGTTAGAAAACGTAGCCGTGACTATTCCGGAATGATAATCAAATTGATTTCAGTTAACGTATGGGAAAACTTTTTATTTCTGCCAAATTATTGTAGATAGCATGAAGCCTACGTACGATAGCCTGAAGTGGGTGCGATAGCAAACACGTGATGTTTATCTAAACAATTTTATTAGATTGTCTAAATTAAAAGTTTGTCAATATTTTGTTTAATCAATAATTTTGGTGAAATTTATTCGAGTATAACAATTTCAAATATATTGCCGTTCACAGAAAACATAATTACCGAGCTTCTTCGGTAGCTTAGCTTGTGAAGTATGATCGAAAGCGATGGAAAACGAATTACTATGCGACAAAAGCTTGCAAAATATGATTTGTCCTTTCTTACCACAATTTTGCCGGATGGCAAAGAATGGTTGAGTTTTAGTATGTGTGCAGTTAGCGTAGTATTAACATATAATACGCGTTATACTCGGAAAATAAAATTCTGCGTGATTTGAAAAATTGATACTCGTCCAATAAATTTCGGATAAATGAAAGACGAAAAAAAGCTATTTAATAATATTAGTTTCATATTGAATAATCTGAAGACCTTTAGAGTCATCTGAAACACTATCAATTATTCCTGCATTCCTCTGTACAGCATTTGACCAAAAACTAATTTAAATAACAATGATAGAATTTTTTGGTCATCTGCCAGAATCTCGTAAGTCAATTCTGACGGAAATTATTGAAATTTTTTTGTTTTATATTTTAAACAAATTAATTCGTGAGAATTTCTTCAAAACAGCACGCTCATTGCGTTTTTGAGACACGGGAAAATATGTAATTAATCAGTTATTTGCTATTAGAAATAATTGTAAGACCAAGGAAAGTAGATTAAATTCAGTAAAATTTTACAACGTTGAGGAATAAAAATTATTTATTTACACCAAACAGGCATTTTATAGTGAATATAACTCTTATATAAAGACGGAATGGATAAATTTGGTATTAATCTTTGGGTCTGCCGTTTTTCTAACACACTGCAATTTTAGAGGTTGAATGATCAAGTTTTGGTTTAAATTGAATCCCTTGCAAGATAAAACGTTCTTTCGAACCAATTGACTCGAATCGGTGTTATCATAACGTAACTAATGTTGTGTAATTTGCAGAAGAGTAGATACGATGAATGACTTAGTAGTATTAGTTGTGTAGGTTAAACTGATCTGATAAGAGAAATTCTTTCAACCCGTGTTTACTAAATTTAAGCGTGTTAAACTTTAACCCAATACTGATTATGATGAAGACAATGCATTCGGGGAAAAGTACGATATCTTAGCACCAGAACTATTTTTTACGCTAGTGCGGTTTAAATAATAGATTACTGAATAACTCGTACATAATCATATATTTATCCTTTCGTTCATTACTGAAATAATAACTGCAATGAATCCTTTATTTATTCTTTACGTATTTACTAACTTTTTCAAATTAAACATATCTTGGTTTAACTATCCAGATACCTGTACTTCGCTGCGGTTTAAAAAGGTGAAAAAAAAATTCTGCCATGCTTTGTCTATTAAATACAAAATAAATTAATACAAAAATTTCGGTCTTAATTTCAGTACTTTATCAACGCTGAAAAATAGCAGAACGCTTAAGATAAATACTCAATAAAAACTGACGACCATAAATAACAAACAATAGCAAAGATATTACAAAATAAACAATATCAAGATAAATTATTATTGTTTTTACGACTGAGTAGAAATTAAATTATAATTTATTGAATGCGATATATGCCATTACTTATTTGCGTGATCCATTATTAAGAGAAGTTTTATTTTAATATAAGTATATTTCTTACTGACCAATCAAATAATGTTTTAATTTAATTATCATTATTGTATCTTTACTGTTTCTGAACAACCAATTTTATTCCATAAAAATATTTTTCCGTGGTGAAACACTCTAGGTTCATTTAAATGTTTAAGCGGAACCGTCGCATTAAGAAAATACTTTAAGTTTTATCTCTAGTGGATTTATCGCAAGAAACAAATAGATATTTTGAAAATAACATTTCGTACAATCAGTTACAGATGCGGACATGTTAGATTTACTCAAGTACACTATTCGAATGAAGAACACAGTACTTTTACTGGACCATACCAGTTTTAATACACAATGGTTTCCTCGATAATGCAGTAATATGTTAGAGTATTATCAGGTATATCGGTGTCTTATATTCTCCAGATTTGTGAAAACTTTCGTAAGAGTACAATTCGTTGCTTTAATGTCTTCCTTACCGATAACGCAAACAATTATATTTTAGGAAATACTTCACTGAGAAGTATCAGTATCAAATACAAAACAAATTAATTAGTATTTGATATTAGAGGACCGTGATATGCTGTAAAAAACAATGATATCTGAACAGGTATCTTCATATCGATAAAACTGCAATCAAAAAGAAATCGTGCATAACATTTTTTTGCCAGGTTTTAGACATAAATATAATAAAGTTTTAATTATATTTCGTCCGAAAAGGTCTCTCTGGAAAATTACATGTAAAAGTGAAAAGAATAAGACTAACAAAAATTTACAGGTCAACAAATTCTTATGATAAAATGACATTTTTCGTCAATGTAAAAAAATTTATGATTTATCTATTCGGTTTCCTTAATTATTTATGGAACTCTCATATTCAGATATTTTTCCTATAATCTATTTAATCTTTCATTTATTTGGCAATTCATAATTTTATTTCTAAATTTAACATTTTAGTTTATTAATTAAATATAGTCATCATTTTAATAATAAATTTAGTTTCTGAATTATATATACTAAATTTAGAAATAAAATGATTAATATATATTCATTTTTCTCATCTATGCATCATGTTTCAACAGTGCCAGTTAAAATTATTATATTTTTTATTTTATAATGCATAATTGTATTATAAATGTATATAGTTCCTATAAATGAAGAAAATAGCCAAATATATTTTAATAATAAAAGAACATATTATTAAAATAAGAAATTGATAAGCCGTATCGTTTCTTTTTGTAACCTCTATAAGTGCAAATATAAAATCTTTGACAAGTCTGAATATGTAAAAATTTACAAAGAATGAGAATTTTATAAGAATGATAATTATGTGATAATTCAATGAATATTACTTACAATTTATTTCTTTAAATAAGTATATAATTAGAGTTTTGTGAAGTACATTCTCACCCACTTCAACCGAAATGATTATTATATATACAATAAAAGATCATACGTAATCTGATTGCTAATAAAAATCTATTAATATATATATATATATATATATATATATATATACAATAGTGCTAAGCGTATTGTTGATATATAAACTTGGCAATGGAAAAAATACATGACATGGTAAAAAAATAATTTACAATAACAAGGAATCATAAATTCTATTTAAATTATTAGTATAATTTTTCACATTAATAGGAGAATTATTGGTTTTAGTGTGCAACATTTCACTCCTCAATCTTGAATAATATTTACATTCTTCTTCTATTTTTTTTTGCATTTTGCCAATCAAAAGTATTAATGTTTGGACACGACACGACTGAATACTTTTGAACGTTTAATTTCAAATTGCTTTATGTTCACTTATTCAAGTATGTAAAGAACGTTTCGTTTAGCCGATATAACACGAATTACAATCTAAATAACGAATTTTGTAAATAACGTTATGTTTATCTAAAATGTTTATTCTATATTTAATATTTGCTACTAAGTTTAAAGTATTAAAGATTTTAAAATAACACGAATACGGTAATTATGGAACAAGTAAAAAAGTTTCTATTAAATGTTTTATATAAAAAAGGAAGAACTATAAAAATCAATTTCTTATTAGGCTGGATAAATGGTGAATTGTTAATTTCCCACTTAATTTTAATTAATTTAATTTTTATATTTTTGTAAATAAACTGTAAATGATATTAATTTAGTATAAAGATATTAACAATTTTGTCAATAATATCTTTACCATACCACTGATGAGATAATTTGACTGCCTTATTTAACGGATTGTAACACATATTTGGGGGGGGGGGGGAGAAGGTTAAATATGTAATTAAGGACTCTTCCTGAATACGCGGTTTTGTGAGACACTATTCGTGTATGAAAAGGTGAGATACATGTAATAAGATTAATCGAAAAGCATTCGTACCTTAAAACGGGTAGAAAGAAGAATATTTTAGTAGAAATCACCTAAGAGATAATGGTCATATATTGAGTAAACTTAAAGGATTATGAATAAGCTCATATTAGATACAAAAGTGACCTGCAGGACGAGTCGTGTTTTTTATTTAAACATCATGAAAACATGCACTGCTATGGGTGGAAAGTTTATTTGAGGTTTTTGGACAGCTATAAATACCCTAGAATGATTGTAACAACCGTAACAGGATGATTCAGCACCGGGCTCCAAGACTCGTGCGTCTTGTAAACAAAGACATCAACAAACGGGTATCAAAGTTCTGAAGCATGGTGTTATTGTGTTTGAATATCCACATAACAAAGAAAAAGTACAAAATTAAGTTATGAAACTGTTAACTTATTGAAGCCTTAAAATTAGACATATTAACCAAAAAGTTCTATTATATTATAGGGCGAAACCATAAAGTCGGAAACAACCAGGAAAGGAGAACCGTAGGCAACCCAACAAACACATTGTAATGAGCTTGGAAAATAATTATTTTATAAAGGTTCATCGCAATTTAGAAAAACTTAATAGATTTTTTAAACTAATATTAAGGGTCTTTTGCTTTATTTATTAAATACTTTAATGCCTGGTCTTCCTGTGCTGGGCTGATCCGAGTAGGTTCTTGTCTAAAAGGGTTACGGAGTAACGTGTCATTGCTCTGATCCGAAGCTCCTTACTTCCTGAAGACAAACAGAGTTGTTTACTGTTCAAAGTGCAGACCAACAACACCTTCCTATCTTTGAATTACCTTCCCTTCTTTTACTTGTATCAAATTACTCTCTTGTCCCTTCTCACTTTCTTTTCCAAATCAGACTATTAAGCACCCAAAAATTGAATCGTAGTCAAGTAAAACTTCTGGGTTCATAAAACAGTAAATCCAGATTGGTTTCAGGAGGTGGTTGTTAACGTCCGTTTGGAGTTTCTTCCCAACCTCAGGTACATACTGCTAAATTTTACACAAATTCTAACTCTTTTTCAAAATGTGTGAAGTATTCTCCGTCTGCTTGAGTTTTGACTGCCTTTGAGAGTAGCGGGTAGGCTACTTCATTTTTCATGAATGAATTTCTTTTCGTAGGTTTTTAAGTCTTCGCTTTTTTACTTTCTTTTTTAAACCGCTTAATTTACATTATGTATTACTCGTATTTGAGATTAGAATATTGGATAGTGTATTTAATATATAAGATAATGGCGAGCCAGTTTCATATTAATTATACAATATTTCACTGCCGTATTTTTTTATTGAACCATCGGAGTCAGAACATAGCGTGATTTGTTCTCTGGTGGACTTTGAACATCACTACCGTAAGTTGAGTTAGATACTTTCTTTCCCAGATAACAAAGAAAATTTTTCAACAGTCTGTCTACTCAAGCAAACTGTTCCAAAATTTGCATAATAATATTTGCTCTTTCAACTCTTCCCTTACTCACAACATCACGCGACTACACGTGAGATTATAAAATATAGACTGATTTGAGTAATTTCTGTAAAACAATATTTATTTAATTGAGATAACAGAAAGTTGTAATAAAGTTGCAGGCTGTGGATATGGATTTTTTCAACTATAATATGCATGACGCAATAAAAATATTTATGGTCAGAAATGAGTAGTATGGAACAACGAGGCAATATCTTTACAATGAAACAGTATTGCTTAACATCATTGTACTAGTAAGATATTGTAATTATGCATAATTTTAAATGCTTCGGTTGTTAGAAAACTACCCAGCAAAAAACCAAACCAAGGCCTAGCCGCAATTACCACCAGCGATATTGATTGCTGTTTGAAGTGCAGTGAAGGAGCATTAGCATGTGACGCAAAATGTTGACTGTCAGCTGCCGCCCAAGTCTGAGAATTCCATAAAGAAGAAAATCCTACGGAATTCAATCTATTCAAGAGTATTTGTTATCAGGATCTTCACATCTGAAGACTAACAGAATTATTTACTCTCCGTAAAGTTGGATTCTTTCTTCCTTCTTTTACTCTTTTATAATTTCTTATATTATAGACAATACAATAACCAATAACTTATTTATCAGACGTCTCGAGACCGTTGTCAAAATACTCCCAACAATGTAATGTGTTGGGAAATGTATGACCTTCATAAGTTTACATTATTTTCATATACTTAATCTGAGGTATAATGATTGTTAATTCATTGAATAAACTATGTATTTTAAATAAGCTACTGTGAAGATTTAATAATTATCCTATTGAAATTAATTTTTGTTCTGTCACCGACTGCAGCCTTCGTCTACTAAATCTCGTTATGTTTTCAATTTTCTGAACACGACAACGTAGCTCATTATTGAGATTGATATAACCATCCTCAAGATTTATTTTGCGTCATGACGATGTACCCTTGTATCTGCTCACTATGAAATCAACGCTGAGTATGTTATCACTTGATAATTTCGTAGACAGAGCATAAAGTAGATAATAAAAATTCTTTTACATATCCAGATTGTGGCGAGGTCAGTGCCCATGATGTACTCTTACCAGTTTCATAAGGCATGAGCGACACGCAAGTGAGCTCCATTAGCGGCAGGTCATAGGTCGTTCAAGTGTTAAATTCCAGTTTCTATTGTCACTAGCTCTGTAATTACCGCACCGTACCGTTTCCAAAAAAAAAAAGTCATAGCTGGAGGGTAATGGCACGGAGTAACGTTTCTTCACAATTTCAATTCGACTCAGACTAACGAAAGCTAAAAATATGATTAATTCATCTTGTCATTTTCACCGAGGCATTATTTGCATAATTTTATAATAATAAGGTGGTAAGTCGATGAAGGTCAGAAACAGCTTCTAGTTTGCCTGTCCACCAACGAGATTTGTTGTTCTTGAATGAGTAAGAAATTGTCAATATACTGGCACTATAGAATGTTGACACATTTGTTTATTGAAAAAAAAGGAAAGGATTTACGTCTGACAGGAAACAATAAATAAGAATTATAGCCAATACAGACAAAAAAAAAGGGGTAATATAAATACCCCAAAACGTTTGTGGGATCCTTGTCCCTTTAAGCTTTTGAACGTTATCAACTGACCAGTGCAGTTGTGTTTCTCTAGGCTCTTCTTAGCACCTGACGAAAGAGACAAGGATCCCAGAAACGTTGTGTGGTATTTATATTACCCTTTTTTTGCTTGTATTGGCTATAATTCTTATACATTTGTTTCATGTCAATGGACTTGGTTGTTCAACTGAGAAAAGTTATTAGTTTTCGTACTGTTACCAACCAACGACAAAGAAACTAGTTAAAATAAATTACAGTTCTTAAATTTGTAGAATCAAATTTAAATTGAACATAAATCATTAATATTTTGTAATGCCAATTAATTAACACATTAATTGTAAATTTGAAAATATAAATTGTTTGAGAAATATATTCTTACGGCGGTACATAACAGAGCAACAATGAAGCAGAGTGTTTCTTTGCCGGAAGCCCTGCAAAATGGCTTATGCAGCGCTCGGATTTGCAAGACGAGAAGCAGTTCACGTTATGATATGGCAGAAGGCAGGTCGCTTTAAGAGTTCACGTTATGGTATGAGAGAGTGCAGATCACGTTACGGTAGAGTAGAGTTCATATTAAGATAAGGTAGAGTTCAGTCCGTATTTCGAATCTTCAGCGATCGGGTGGTCGTGAAAGAACTTTTGGGAACTTGGAGATTGAAACACGTACCGAGAGACGAGGACGAAAGCGAAAGGCGAGAGCGAGAATCGAAACGAGCTTGCAGGAAAGCATAGACAAAACATTCACACACACAGAACTATAAAACCTGCAAAGCACAGACACTTTTGGTGAACATAGCCAGGCAGAGAAGTAGCAGGAGTCTACCGAGTGAGGTAGAGACGAAGAGGAGGTTCCTGGTTCCTGATTTTGATCTAAAAATATTAATTTTAGAATCAGTGAGTTTTAGTAGAAGCTGTGCAAAAACCCGTCAAAAGTATCCTGGAATGCTGCCGTGACTACCAATATAAAACAATTAATAATGTAAACCAGATTAAAAATAGTCGTCAGATTTCGTTCTCTTCCTTTGATAAAATTTGTAAAGTAGAATCCATCTTTTTAGTATAATTTCGTCGACAGGTAAATTGTGTCTTTGTTAATTGACGAGGAAATCTTTTTATTGAAATTTGTGTTGATAAGATTTCTAAATAAATGATTAGCCATTATCAAATCCAGTAATGACCCTGAGATAAATTCTGTTTGTAATTATTTGTGTAATTGTTTCAAACATTGATAATAAATTTGTTTTTGAAGTTTAAATTCTTTCATTTAATTAACGCCTCCTTTTTGTATATTACAATTTATTAACAACAAAATTTTTACTTCAAGAACAGAAGGAAGCTCTTTAATGTAGTTCAGCAATATAGGCAATTGAAGGATCAGGAAGGAGAAGCCTCGTTCCCTTACCTGGAGTCGACTGGGATAGCCAACACGGTAGAGCATCCGCGTACCTTGTGGGTCTCCCGGCTTCGATTCCCGCTCCAGATTTTTCCATTCTGATTCATTTTTTTTCTGTAAAGTAAAGCAGGATATGTCGAGCTTCAACAATATAGCTGAGAAATGTTGACAACGCAAAATACTGTTGCAGGTTGAATTGGCTTAGATCCCTTTCGCGGGGAAGACACGCTCTCGACATGGCAATGACAATGGTATTACAATTCAATGCTTGTCATGTACGAGGCACGATTTCTTCTTAACAATACGAGTCAATTCCTTTTGTACTTCGACTACGGCACAGACTACGTTCCGTGAATACTCGTATCACCACCGTAGCGTGCTCCAACGAGGGAAACTACCACTGTTTCGTTGTTGAAAAACTTCATATCACGTCACTGTAGTTAATGAAATAACGAACGCAATGGCATGTATCTATCTCGCCACGGTTCAAATTTCGTGCCTAGTCTACAAAATAAATAATTTAATGTCCCTCAAGAAAACCTATTTATTTACTTAAAACGACCAGTTACTGATTTACAATTACACTTTAACCCGCCAAATATTAAGAAAATTTATTCTAAATCTTCTTCCCATCTGACCATTGTCATCAGTCAATCAGTCCCCAGACATTTAAATCTTCGAGATTTAGCGTGAGTATAATTTACATATTGTTGTATTTTCCAAAATATATGAATTGTCTTTAAGGGTCTATTCAAGCTCCTCATTACGCTTCTCTAAGATTTTATTGATCTTTTTATCTAAATCTGTATTGGACTCGGCGTTAAACGGAAATCACTGAACAGTTACGCATCTGTGAACGAGTACGGGTATTTCTCCGCCAAAGTTCTAGTATATTTGTACTTGATATATTTGTGCCTTTTTTTTAATTAGGCCTATATTTTTCAAATTTCCGTTAAATTCTACTTCTTTTGCTGATTTAGATTAATCATTTCCACTTTAACTTATGTTTCTTCCAAACAGTGTAATGGCTGTAAATGATTTCTAAAAATTGAATCATAGACACGTTGAATTAATTATTTGTAATAGTTAACGTGTCGTGCTTAAGTCTAGTTTGTTTCTCCACACCAAAAATTATTTTTCCTGATATATTATTTGTCTAATTTACCTAAAAATTTCATGATTATCATTATTTTGGAATTGTTTGGAAGTTGGGAAAAGTGACTGTAGAAAAAGGATGGAGCGAGAAGTTGGAGGAAAGCTGGACTCCAAAAAACTTCACTATTTTTTTTAATATACCGCTTAAAATATGAAAACGTGATTTTGGTGTCCAGAGTTCCATGATATTTGGATTCGTTAATTAAATAGGAAATATTTCAAACCTATAATTTAAATTTATCGTAAAGTTTTTGTTTTATTGTTGTATTACACAATACATTTTTTTTAAAAAAAACCGTCGATTGAAATTCAGGAAAATAATTTTAAAAGACTTGTTTCAATTTTCAGTTTCAAGAGTAATGATGCAGCTCTCACTGACGGCGTAAAAGTATTTGAACCACTGTTCTTTTGAATGCAAATTTCAGTTCCACATAGCATGGAATAAGAGGTGCAACAAAATATTTTTTTAGGGTAACAGGCTACATGAGTGTAATCCACTTGGTGGCAACTCCCCTCTTATTGCATAGGAAAGGGTTTCAAAGGGAAGATGCGGAAGGGTATAGGAAGGTAGCCAAGGATTAACTAGGGCCCCCGGGCTACGGTTTAAGGATCCTACCCGGCAATTCGCCTAAAAGTGAAGCAGGGAAAACCCTAGAAAAACCTGCATTAGGTAGGTCGGGCAGTGGGTACTTGTCCCACGCCCTTCCGAAGGCGGGAGAGTGGTTTTCTGTGGGGTCGCAGAATTTCCCTCTCCGTGCCTTGACCGGTGTAGGAGGCAGCTTGCCGACTATTCCAAAAGGAATAGCGGACAACTCTTACCGTATGGCCAAGGTCTGCGACCCCGGAACATACACCCCTCAAAACAGGGACTGGTCAAATATTGCTTTACATACAAAGTTCATCTACGAGTATAAACAATTTTTTTCCTATCCAGTAGAAATTAATTGTGAAGTCTTCCAGACCCTAATAAAGATTCTTTCCAATTTTTATTTATCCAGGTGAATTGAATTTAATCTTCACTGAGAGAGATCTTCTTTATTTGATAATTGAGATAAAAACAAAGTAAATCTCACTATAGTACGGTTTGTTGCAATCAACAATTTTCTTCAGAAGTGACGCAGATCAGTCACACTGATACTTAGACGTCTGTATATGAGCACTCGAACAATAGGACACAAAAACAACTCATTTTACTCTCAAGCCGTGGCTGACTGGCTGACGGCTCATTACCTTCTCATTACCGTCCAACATCTTCATCGTTGGACGAAATGTTAAATATTTGAGGTGGCGCGTTTCTGACGATAAATTACAGAACTAAACATTTTAATAGAGGAATATAAACTTTTGATGTCTAAAGACATAATAATTAATCCAATTCCAAACAGTTCGTATAATTAAATGGAGTTAAAATTAAATAAGTTGTCGAACCGAAACAAATGGCTTCCTTATCAGATTTTAATAAAAAATAGCCAAACTGAAAGGTAAAAAATAAATATTCCTCCTTCAATAGATCTAATCCAAATCAGACAACTGAAAATTATATATATATAAACTCGAAGGAACTTTCCGAGATTGTTATTTGGAAAACATGGGCTACGAGACTCCAAGAGAGCCGGTAAGTAATAGAGAGTAAGTACGTAATTAATGCTTGGTAGGTGGTGGGGTACCAAAAATGAATACTTGATGTTCAAAACAAGAATTGTTATGGCAATAGCTAGATAGAGACATTTGAAATTTGATAACCTCGGAATTTTTTGTGAGAAATTAAGAAATTATTTTTTTTAGGGTAACAGGCTACATGAGGGTAATCCACGTTGGGCAACTCCCCTTTGATAGCATGGGAAGGGATTTGAAAGGGGGGATGCGGAAGAGTAGTGGAAGGTAGCCAAGGGTTAACTAGGGCCCCGGGGCTACATTTTAAGGATCCTACCCGGCATTCGCCTAAAGAAATGCAGGGAAAACCCTAGAAAAACCTGAATCTGGCGAGAGAATAGCCCTGCAGGCCTTTTCCTAAGAAATTATTATTATTATTATTTTTTAGGGCAACAGGCTACATGAGGGTAATCCACTTTGGGCAACTCCCCTTTAATAGCATGGGAAGGGATTTGAAAGGGGGGATGCGGAAGGGTGGAGGAAGGTAGCCAAGGGTTACTAGGGCCCCCGGGCTATAGTTTAAGGATCCTACCCGACATTCGCCTAAAGAACTGCAGGGAAAACCTTAGAAAAACCTGCATCGGGTAGGTCGGGCATTGGGTACTTGTCCCACGCCCTTCCGATAGCGGGAGAGGAGGCCATTTCAAAGATAAGAAGAAAAATTGGATGACTGAAACAGCGAGTGAGAATGCTATATTACCTGCTATATATATATAGTTCAGTTATCATCTATAGTTTTAAGCTGATAAACGTAACGTCACCCCGGTAGACCGAACCAACACCCACAGAGTACTACTTCAACATCAGGAATCGCAGAAATAATTGTGAACAGCGCACAAATTCGGTTGACCCGTTCTAATAAATTTTAGCTTCACAGTTAGCCATTTTCGTTATTTCGTAATGTTCATGTTACTTTTTAAAATACTATATTTTTGTGACACCGGTCTTCTGTGGTGTAGTGGCCAGCGTCATTGTCTCGTATCACAGAGGTACCGGGTTCGAATCCCGACATGGGCATGGATGCTTGTGCTCGTCCTAGTCACGAAGACTAGGGTTATGGCTGAGGGAGAATCGACACTCTGACCATGTGTCACTCCGAAATCCAGACTGTGTCATATAAGATTATAGTCAGGCAGCTGCCTCGGTAGGCTAAGGACCTTAATGGTCTGTAAAGCCCAAAGAGTAGTAATCTTTTTCTGATCGATAGACGTATTATTTAAATAAATGCTATTTATTTAATAGCAATATTTTCCTTCTAATATTTAATTCAAATAAATATATCTTTCTTAGAAAAGACCTTTATTTTTCAAACGTCCGTGCATTATCCTCATTTATTATAAGTGTTATAATAATTACAAACATAAATTAATGGGTTTGTCTCTGGCTGTCTCTTTCTTCTTCATGAAACTTATTCCACTATTCGTTTCGTTCCTCTAAGTTATCTGCTCATAACTCTGAGCTTACGACAGTGGAGTAATTTGAACTTTAATTAACAATAAGGTTTTTCAATTTTCCCAGACTTTAAATGGGGTTCTATTTAAAGATAAATTGCACAATCCGAGAAAAAAAAGTACAGATTCATCCATCAATCTAATGATGCCAACACATTTGAAAGAAACTTGTATAATTCAAGTTGAGCTTTGCTACATTCTAACTAAACTTGCCAATTCTGTTCAAACATTTGAAAGGGGACTTGCGTCATTCCACGTTTTGTTGGTCTTGCATTGTACGTTTGTGTTTTCAGATACGTCGAGCTCCTGGAGGCAGAATCTTTGAGCCAAAGTCTGGACGACAATGGCTCCCCGAGAGAATGGAACGTGTTTGTTTTCGTTCTCGTATCTTTGTCGGCTTGAGCATAGTAACGCATACCTGATTTGCTCGAACCATTACTTCGTATGTCTTCCACGAATACGTATACGTTACTATTTTGAAACATTATTGTAACAAAGTAGAAAGTACAGACAATCGCGAGTGCCTAAAACCTCGTGTACATCTCTATGATAGCTCCTATAACAAAAGCTATCATCGATTGTCGCGTTGAACTATTTCAGTTGATTTGATAACTGTGAGTCCTCTCACCACAATATACCTATCCTAACGTTTTAAGTTTTTTCATTTTCTATAGACCATAATATTGTTAGTTACTTCTAAATATTCTAGGTTGCCTCTGCTTTTATCCATATTAAACTAATTAATTATTTATTACTATGTTAATTAATTTTTTTAAAAAAATATTTATTCATCCCTAATTCATACATTTATTATAGGTATTTTCCTAATACTTTAATTTAGTTTCATATCCCTCATGGTTGCACTTAGTTTAAAACCATTTTATATACTTTCCTGATATGCACCACTATCACCATGTAAAAGAAGCTTCAACACAGCAGTTTTCTGTTTATAACTGAAATTGGGAACCACAAAATAATTTTTAAACTTGTTATAGAGTAAAATAACAATGTTTGAATGAGTAAAAATGAAAATTACTGTACTTATTCTGCAGTTCTTTAATAATAATAATTAAATAACATTTTCTGTCATAGATAACAATTATTTTATGATATTCCATTAGATTTTTCAAATACTGGGTATCATAGTATAACAATCATCTAATGGCAACTATAACAATATTTTTAAAACTGTTTAAATCCTTGAAAAGAAATATATTACTCCTGTGTTAAAAGTAAACTAACTAGATAAAATATAGCCTTCGTTACTTTGTTGTTGCGGGTGTGTTTTCTCACGGCTCTTGCGTATTTCAATCGCCTGACAAAAGCTTCAAGATTTGCAGAAACGTTGAGTGCTATTTATATAACCACCTCATTTGGTGTTATTTGGCCAATTTTTTTATTTAATTAGTTTGAATCGTTGTTACAGGAGTTTCATAAAATGAGACCAAATTTTATGTAAATTTCGTATTAAATGACTGACTAACATATCAATTGCAGACTTGAACTTATTCATTTAATTCAAATATTTGATATACTATTTCAAGAAGGTGGAGGTACAGCGATAGATAAAAACTGAAATAGTGGGCAATATGATCATGGTTCTTGATTTTTGAAGTTATGATACTATTTTGTAAAACACTCCTCACAAAATAAAATTGTTTATTCAAAAAAAATACTACTAACAAACGTCATTCTAAATTGTATAAGTACCACAACAGTAAAATCATTAGATTGTATAGTTTCCTGAATAAAAAAATATTAAAAAAACTAATACCACGTCGTCTTATTGCTTTCTGCTTGTCGTCAACAATTATCGTGTCGTCTTCGTACCTGAAGGACTGTGATTTATTTTTACATTTACGTCCCTAACATACAAAATAATTACATTAGTTTCGCCTCACAGAGAATTATTTATAAACGATTATTTTCGCAGAAATATGTTCCCTGTTATCTTGATTTTGTTCATGATTTTTCTTTTTCTTGATATATCTTTCTTAGCTTTTAGTTAGCGTTTTTTAATTCATGATTGTAATGCTCTAGATATACGTTAGAAATTACAAATTTTGTCCTGAGAATATAGATTTGAAAACCTGCTATGTTTTTATTACGAAACATCGAACGACACCCTCGATTTCAATTAAAAATTAATGAATAAAAATATTTACTTCAGCATTGTAGTTTAAACATTCACGCTGAATAGTAGCGTACGATAACATTATTAAATATATTTGAAAATGAAAAAATTTACGTCTGATTGAAAATAATGAATAAGGAAGATAGCCAATTCAGACTAAAAAAGTGATAATATAAATACCACACAACGTTTCTGAGATCCTTGTCCCTATTCGCAGGTGCGTCAACTGACAAGTGCAGTTGTGTCGCTCTAGGCTCTTCTTCGCACCTGAGGAAAGGGACAAGTATCCCAGAAACGTTGTGTGGTATTTTTGTTATCACTTTTTTGTCTGAATTGGCTATCTTTCTTATTTATTAAATATATTTTATGCAAAGTTATTAAATGTACTAAAATTAAACGTCGAATAATGAAAAAAATTGAGTTTAGGGAATAATATATGATATAAAAAAGAGAGACAAATCCGTTAATATTAAAAAGTATCAACATGTGAAATTCTTTTTACTTAGTTCGATCTTATATATCGATATTAACAAAGGCTTATAGAGATCATGTGGTAAAGATATGTCACTTCATCAACAGCTGATTTAGGCACTTCAAGACCTTTGCTTGAGTCATCCTGTAGACTGCCACGATCAACTTGTTTTTTTGGCAAGTTAGGTTATGTTCCGTGTTTATTAAATTATTTTCACACTGAAGCCGTTTTATAATATTTATGTTAACTGCAAAATATCTACTCAGATTACATATTTTAAGGGAATTAAAATTTTACAATAAAGAAGATTCAATGTCATTAAGCAATATGTCAAATATTCGTGACGTAAGAAAAAATGAATCAGAACTGTTGCAACAAGCTAAATCGAACATATTTGCTTTAGATGAACGTCTACACAAAGGTGCAGCTGGAAGAATTGGAGTGATCGGTGGGTCTTTAGAATACACTGGTGCTCCATATTATGCTGCAATATCCAGTTTGAGGGTAGGGGCTGATCTCTCCCATGTCATTTGCTGTGAAAAGGCAGCGCCAGTTATAAAATCATACAGCCCAGAACTTATAGTGCATCCTCTGTTAGATGTAAAGAACGCTATTGAAGAAATTAAACCATGGATTCCACGACTTCACACTTTGGTAATTGGTCCAGGATTGGGGAGAGAGGAAAAGACATTAGATACTGTGTCCAAGATAATTCAAGTTTGTAAAGGACCTGATCCAGCATATCGAAAGCCACTTGTTATTGATGCAGATGGACTGTTTCTTGTAACAGAAAAGCCAGATTTAATTATTAACTATCCAAGCCCTATCATTCTGACTCCTAATGCAGTTGAATTTGTTCGTCTAGCCCGATCAGTTCTTAATGAAAATTGGCAAGCTTCATCTGACCCAAACCCACAGAGAGTAGTCGCACTTGCAAAAGCACTTGGTCCTAACGCTGTTGTCTTACACAAGGGAGTATCAGATATAATTGCTGAGGGTAAAAATGGAGAATTTTGGACTTGCTCAGGTGGTGGTTCCCCACGAAGATGTGGTGGCCAAGGAGATTTATTGTCTGGAAGTTTGGGAACATTCCTTCACTGGTCTCAAGAGGCTCCATCAGGAAAAATTACACCTGGTGTTGTGGCTGCTTATTCAAGTGCTAAACTCACTAGAGAGTGCAATTCTAAAGCTTTTAAGAAATTGGGCCGTAACATGTTAACAACTGATATGATCTTGTGCATCCATTCTGCTTTTGAGGAACTGTTTAATTAAATTGCATTGGTGTCCATCTTTTAATATGATATAAATTTTGCAATCCAAGTTTTGTGTGTTCTTGGAATTTAGTAATTTAATATAGTTAATTCTATGTTGCAGCAAATTTTGGAAGATTTATTTATATTTTTTTCTGTACTAAGTTTTATGGACTTATTTCTCTCAATTTTTTCATATTATGATATTGGAGTCATATTTATCTTATACCATTTACAGTGTGCTTATTTATTTAGGTTGCATGTGACTTTTAATACAATATGATAATTTTATTTATACATATAATATGTAAAAATTGTCATAAGTTTTTTATGAATATTACTTGCTAAATATTCATTAATACTAAGAGAACAATGGTTTCATACACCTCTTTATGATTTTATGTAATTATAAAGTTAAGAAATTTGATGTTATAAATTTTTAAGAGACTTACTGTACAAACAAAATGTTCCAGCAATTTTGTGTTACATAAACCATTACTTTTATTTCTATATAGTAATTATGAGAAGATAAAACTAAAATATTCATCTTAGTACCTCTTGACTATGCACAATATGATGTGAATTATAAAACTTTTCTTACATTCTATCATAACACTGAAAATAAATCAAAATTTTAAAATAGTTGTTTAGTAGAACTTTAATACTCTCATGGCAGATTTGTTAAAGACAAAAGTACATAAACAAGTTGAGCATTTCATGTTGTGGTTGTCAAATGCCTGGTACAGGCAGAAATAGAATAACAGTTTTAAAACTTGTTTTAGTTAGTGAAAACAAACCTTACAATCTGAATCTGAGTCAAAATACTAATTTTAAGTTTACATATATGTATGTATTGAGTCCACTCACATCATCTGTTATAAATTTGATAATAGTTTGTGTGTGTGCGACTTTTTAAATGGCAGAATTAGGAAATGTATAAAATTATTGTAATTTTTTGGATTGTTAACTGATTTGAGAGACTGTAAACTGTATAAGTGCCAAGAGTGGTAAAAGTCCTAATTGCATTGCAGTATTATATCTAGCAATTTGTGGATAAGCTAAATTAAGTTTACACATTTATATAGAAAAGAAAGGCTAAAACATATATAAACATGACAAGTACTAGCTTTTACAAAGTTAATGAGATTAATTTGCAACAATTATATGTTCCTTTCATTTTACTATTTAAGATCTCAAATGTTTCAACTCTTAGTATTCCAAAATTTATTACAGAAGTGGCTTATTATTTCACATTATTTTAGAATAGTATATTGGTCATTAGTATATGCAGTTTTATTCCACAAATACATTTATATTCCATATACAAATAATTACGTAAATCAATCTTTACGATTGCAATTATTGTAACAATATAATAGACATACAATCTTAAATTAGAAAAAAATGTTTTCTCCAATCTAATTTACCTTTTAATACCTCTAAAATAAAAATACTCATATTATATTTATTAATTTATATTTATACTGATCTTCTGTATGCTCTTTAATTCCACTATATTAATTTAATTGAGCAAAAATTGAAATCCCGAATTAAATGAATGTGATTATAAAATGTATAAAAAGTTGGTGCTTGTTCCATACCAAAGATTTTGTTAACAAGATTTGCATAAGCATTGACATAGTTGCAAATTGTTTGAAAATATGAATGTTATTAAAGGAATGAAATAATGAGCACAAATATTTGTAAATAGCTACACAGGAATAAAGTATTTAAGCAATGTCCCTTCACTCTTTGCAGTAAATGAATCAAAGATACTCCTTTGTATTTTGTTGTTAGTGTTGGTGCTGTGATTTGAATAGTATTTTACATAAATTAAGTTTGAACAGCTGTGTGTAAAATAGTGCAATAGTTGATAATTGTCTACAAAATAGATTTGGTTTTAGAATGGAGCGTATGAATTCTATGTAATGTTAAAAAAGTTTAGGTGAAACATATAGTACATGATGTACAGTGTTGTGGATGTGCACAAATCCAATTAATGTAAATGCCTCGGAGATATGTACTTTCTGAATCATATTTCATTTTTGTTCTTATACAAGTTTAATATTTACAGTCATATTAAATACATCCTAAATGTGTTTCAAGTAAAACATTCCAAAGGTGGTAATACAGAGGAAAATAATTCTTAAGAATTAATGTACTTTTGTTACATAGCATATGATTTCAAACTTTTTCTTCTCTGTTACTTCCTACTGTTTAGAATGAGTCTCTCCTATTAACTTCTTTGACAATTTTTTAAAACTGTTTTTACACCATTCTTAAAACTGTAAAAGCTCATGGTAGTATTGTAAATGCACCAAAGAAAGTGTAAGTAATTTAATTTTGCAATTAATTTATTATGCTAATTGTAAATTTTTTTTCCTTAGTACTGTTGCATAGAAGGTATTCTGCCTAGTCAAAAATTCTATGTCATTTTGAATAAATATTCATTGGGCTTAAAATTTATGATTGACATTGATAAAATAAATGTATATGAACTAACACTATTTATTTTATTTGCAAATAAACCTTTCTTTCCACTTCTTTTAAATACAGTTTCAAATGTTTAGTGAATGAGTGTATATAATTTGTTGTACCTCTTTATATTGTCCTGACTGATTCAATAACATATATAATTTATTTGTATAATTTTTATGATATATTCAATAATATAATTTGTTTTCGCAGAAAATATTAATTTAAAGCATATTTAGTGGCATATGTCTGGTAAATTGTTTCACAAGAATTTTGCCACCACGTAAGATGGAAACAGTGAAATATTATAGTTAATGTAGAAAAGTTTTAGTACAATTTCATCTTAGCCCACTCAGAAACGTCAACTGTAATATTTAATAAAATGATATTTGCAACATAGATTTTCATTGTCTGTTAAAATTCAAAGAGTTAATCCTCCAATCATCAAATATATTTAATCACTAGTTAGTAAGTAAGTACCAAAGTCCATATTTTCAATAGCAGTACAAACATTAAATTTTTTGATGTGTGCAAAAATATTTAATTCAATTGGATAGGGAAGAGGGCTAGGCAGGGAACCACAACATGAAATTTTTCAAGTGCCCCAACCTCCTTCTTCATAACATTGGGTCTGAACATTATGCCGGCCAGCTGCTCGGTCATGAGCTCATTATCCACTAACTGGCCGGAATTACTTGATATATGTACAGCTATACCACTTATCTCAGTTTAAACATTATTTATACAAACCCTTTTTCTGTATTACTAATGGTGTAAAGAGACATTTTGATGCAAATGATCCTCAAATTTTCATTCTATAAAGTTAAGAATATCCTTATTCATTTGAAATTTTACCAAAATTTCTACTTGGATCATAAATGTGTATATCGTAATTTAAGTGTTTATCAGCCAGTAGTGTTAGAAACAATTATAGTTACCTTCCATCTATTCAAACTTGTACTGCTAGTTCAAATTTTATTACACTTGATTTTCTCACATTTGTTTTTAAGTTGTTAGAATAATAATAATTTATTTACATTATGCAACATATGTATATGATGAACAATAATGTCCTAAGCACAGATACCTGAGGTGCTCAATACATTATAGTACTTTTCAGATTGTGATTTATGGAGCTATATTGGTTTTGTAATTCCTCTTATAGCATATTGTTCTAGTTTTTAACTAATGTCAAAAGGATTTGCTGACTTGTATTTATAATCTGATTTAACGTGAATAAGTGATAAATTGTTTCTGACAAAACTTTTTCAAAAACTCAGACTAATATAGAATTTAATACTATTGCTCTGCAGTTATTTATATTTATGTGGTTAATTTTTAAAAAACTGCTTACATTGAGGTAATGTTCCATTTTGTATGAATGAATTAATGATTAACTATGATCCATACATTTTTTTGAGTATAATGATTGTAAGATCTATAGCTACTGTTCAAGTAGTAGTTACTGTAAAGATTGTCAATTTTGTATGACCGTTTACCATAATCTTCAATGTTCACTGTCCTCACTTTGTTTTCAATACAATATTAACATTTTCTGAGGTTCTTTTACTTGAGTTTTTGTATTTTTTCAACTTTTACTGCTGACTCAATGTTATTGAAGTTATTTTGATAGAATGTTTACGAGATTTTAACTTATTT
This sequence comes from Zhengitettix transpicula, assembly GCA_037074705.1. Taxonomy (NCBI): domain Eukaryota; kingdom Metazoa; phylum Arthropoda; class Insecta; order Orthoptera; family Tetrigidae; genus Zhengitettix; species Zhengitettix transpicula. Next base: position 44,016,876 of record CM073593.1, on the reverse strand, counting down.
CCTAAATGTTCAATACTATTTTAGCAGATATTATAATTATTTACTTTTATCCCTTCACTTTATCACATCCAAGTATATTTTGTGATTTTATGAATGTTTGCTCAATTTTCGCAATAAATTGGCATGCATCATTGAGCAGATTTTCTGTAAAATAAATCCAATTTACAATTTATGTCACTTTATTTATTAAAAAATATCAATTGGCATTTTATGTTCTATGGTTTCTCTTAGTTTGTCCATATTATACTCTCTCTCTTAATTGTGTAGTCTTATCTATATAATTGGCATTGTATTAGATGTGATTAAAAACTTTTCTGATGTGTTGTCCACAACAAATTCATCAAAGCTTATATTAGCCTCAAGCTATGGCTAAGTTAGTTAAGGTATGTTTTTGTTTCTAGTTTTAATGTTTTGTTGAATGGTATAATATATATAATACAATAGCATTTTCATTTTGGAATCATATCAAAGTAAGAATAGCACATTTATTAATAGCCGATATGGATCAACACTGACTATTTCCCTTAAATATTTCAAATGACCCGTATGAAGAATATAAAGACATTTAATAACCTTGCCTGATTAACATGTCCATTTGGGAAGTTTCATTCCATTACATATATTATCTGAATTTACAGATGTATAATATTAGTAAGTGAATTCCTGATGAAGTTATTTGTTTCCTGAAGTCTAAGAATACAACTGGTTATAAGTGTTCACTTTACTTACAACTTGTCTCACTACTTATAAAGGCTGATTGTGCTGCACAAGAGGGCAGAAGTTATATTTGATTAGATTTTCAAATTATTTCTTAATCTCTTCATTTCTAACTAATAGTAATGAAGGAAACTCTTCTATTGTGTAGAATTACTGCTTAGTTTGAATGTCATAATTCTTAAGACACTTTTTTTTAAAAAAGGTTTCTTACTTCTCTAACTGGATTTCCCAAATCCCAGCATCATATTTGAGTTTTGAACGAATCAGTGATTTTTAAGCATTTGGTTTCTCATAAAATATATTGCTTATATGCTAGTTACAACATCCTTTTGAGTTTAAATACCTAGTTAAGACATTTATTAGGGACATTCTTATAATTTATTTCAAAATTAAGAACATTTTTTTTCTTTTATTTTAACCACCTCATAAATATGGAATAAAAGGATGGTTCTTGAAATAAACTCAGTACAGCTCGACATTTTAATGAAATAAGAAGAGTTGAGGCACAACTTCTAATTTCAACAAAAGAAATTAGCATCCTTGTGAATTAAGATCACAATTATTTATTCTCTTTTTAAATTTGTAGAAATTAAGATTAATATTATTAATATGAAGTTCATTTGTTTTCTCTTTCATAATATATTGTAAACTAAAAAAAAATTAGCTATATTCTCCTATAGATGAATTCCTCTCCACATTTCACGTTGGAAGAGTTGACTTTATTAGGTCATGTACAACCAGAAGACTTTCTTATAAATTACTGAATAGAATAGAATTATATATATCCCTGTATTTACACAGTATTTGAAACGTCCCCTGAAACATATTCATTTAATTCTCTATTTATTATGTCCTACATTAGTCATCATTTCATGAAAGTAGTGAAGCAAAAAGGTGTTTGGTGATGTAAAATGGAAATTTTAATAATGTAAAAGTAGAAATCATGAACTTTATAAAATTCCAGATACTGTATTCGCATGAATTACAAAGGTTTTTATAATACAAACATGGTTTTTGAACAGAATTAAGCTCAGTTATATATAGTTAAATTTATCGGAATTCATTGATATTCATTTTTATTTCAAGACTTATTCATTTGTGTCAAAACATATTTATTTTGTAATTATATATTTAATAATGTAAATCATATAGTATATATAATATAAAGAATATATTTAATAATTTTGTGTGATGTAATGTCAATATTTTGGATAAAGAATGCAAATATTATTCCTGATTAACGAGGGAAATGATGCATATGAAATTCAATGATTCGACTATTAATGCAAAAAATAATACCAATACTTTACATAGAATTTATAATTCCATGTTTTTGTAATTCATTTATTGTATTATGATTTTATTTTATTTTCAGTGTTATTTTTAATTCTACAATACTCTCAACAGTTGTGCAATATATATTATGCAACGTTTGTGAAATTTATGTTAATCTTCATTCCATCCTAATTAACTGTGAAGAAATTTTTGTCTGAACCGTTGGTTTCTTGGAATTTTCAGATTATGATTTTAAATTTATATTAGTCAAATTACCTGAAATTTACATCTGTAAAGGTCTAAAAAAGTAGTGTTAAAACGTCTAATTTTTTTAATATTTATTAAACGTTTCATAATAAATTTTTTACTAATAGGCTGATTTTTGTCATTCAGTTATATGTATAATAATAATGATATAGGCTCTATATCTTATTATTGTGAGGCTCACATAAAAATAATTCTAATAAATAAATAAACATATTCGAATTTTAAGTCATAAAAAATAATTTAGAGTGGTGTAAAGTATCAATATTGGAAACGAACTACTTTTCGAGATTAATGAGTGAAATGTTTTATATATCAGCTATAAAGCAGCTATTAATATAAAAAATGATACTAACAAATTGAATAAAGTTTATGACAGTTTGCTTTAGTAATGCTTAATTTATATATTGTTATAATTACAAATTCTAAATTGTTTCCATTGTTAACCGCACCCAACAATGTAAATTAATTTTTACTGGTCGTTCTTGTTTTAAATTGTACATTTCGGCAACGGCAGTCAGCAGAGAATGACCTGGGCATCAAAATTTTGTAAGTCTAACAAAATTTATATTGTTTGTTATCTGCCAAATGTTTCTTAAATATGTTCTTCTAATCATTGTAATTGTTTTGTTCTTGAACTTGAGGTCGCAAAATAAACGACGAATCGTGGTTTAATTTTACATTAATAAATTATTTTTTCTGACTTAAAATTAGATGATGATTATTTATTTATTAGTTTTCTCAATAGTCAGAATATATATTTATATATATCATTAAAATACTACTATTAGTTACAACTGTCAGGAATAGAATAGTTATTCATAAAAATAAATTAGAAACAGGAATTTATATTTGTAGTAGTTTATTCTTTTGTAATCATGTAAATATATCTAGCTTCATAGTTTCAATTAATAAATTAATACTGCTGCAGTAAATAATTCTAAATACATAACGTACACTGACTAAATAAAACCTTTACTCTGGCTCACAACATGCCATTCGTTCCAAATCGTTGATATTAAGCGACCTTCTTTCGTTATAGGAAGCATGTAATAAAATAAGTCTGAGTTAACAAAAACAAATTTGAGGACGGGCACTAAAACAATAAATTGAATTTTTTTAAAAAAATATCTGAGTGTTAACTTGAACAAAGAAGGCACTGATCACGACATTTGGCATTGTCACTTGAACACTAAATTACACAATATTGCCTGTACTTCCATAATCACTCTGTAACACCGACTCGTAAATCACAGATCGTTATCGACAAGTTTTTAGTAGTTAAATATTGTAATATGATCATAAATACTTTACTTAAAGCTACATTTGACTATTTACATGCATCCGTAATCAAACGAGAGCACTATATTAAGTTCGGACGTGGTCAATTATTTTTTTAGCTAAATGCTGACCATGTTAGTGTTATTTCTTCTATTTTCTTACGCGCCACTTCACTTTCAATTTGACAATTCTGCTTTACTTTCACTTCAACTCACATCTTCTCGCAAATTCTTTACAGTCGTCGACGATGTTAACCGGCCTCGAGTTTCAAACCCTCATGAAAACATTTTATTGCTATTCAAGTCTATTAATAGGGGAAGTTTCTACGATCAGTAGAATCTTAGGAATAAAATGTCAGAACAGACGTGTGATTTCCTCTAACAAACAGGAACGGTGGCATGTCTTTTGAAAGCGTTTCTAGCCACGCCATGTACAAAGGAGCCGACACCATTCCTTTTCGAGGCATAGGCAGGGACCTAAAACAGAAAATTAAAGGATCGTGGTACAAAAGTCGGAATCATATATATATATACGTTGTAATTTTACACAGTAATGTGTTCACAATTAGATTTAATATGTTTGTAAGGTAAACTTACATGACGACCATTGCTGCATCACGCGAATGTTCTTGCAATAATTCGCGAAGACGCAGTTGCCGATCTGTTTTTTCCGTCTGAGCTGCTAGCTCAACATCCGTCACCACAACGTCTGCAAACAAGAAACTGCAGCTTGAATAAACTCGTAAGAATATTATTTTTTCAAGTGCCTGAAATGACTCTGGTGACAGACTGATCATTTACTCTTTCCAGGAATGTGAAGGATTTTTCAACGATTCGTCGATCACAATAGGTGGTTCTAAAAATTGGTAGACAATCACACTTTTTGACGAGAAAGTTCTGATTTAAGGACTGTTACATATACAACGACTAGCTACTTGAACTAGCAGACACCATTAATTAAAAGAACCCATAATCACATTCCTTCCTCTTTAATGTTTCTCGTAATTTTTGGAGTAAATGGATGCACATGGCCACTCTCCTTAAATCTGTTAATTATATTCTATTGATAATATCATCAGTAAATCTTTTCTACGTCTCTTCAAAAATGTATTCATATTTTTATTTGGAATTAATAAATCTAACTAATATTCACGTTCCTTACCAGAATTTTGCGTTGTACTGCCATTTTCCTTGAAGGGCTGTATCAGGTCGTCGAAGAACGCAACCGTTTCAGGTTTTGGTTTATCCGTCACGCCTGTCACCATCATGAGACTGGAGTACTCTATACGAAACTTCGCCAGAAGACTCGCCATGCTAAACACAAAAATTATGCTTCCTAAGTTATGGCATTTATTTTTAATCTATTAAAAAATTATCTGAATGTAATTCGATAATTTAAATTAAAAAGGTAAATTATTAAAGAGTAATATTTTCTCGATACAGTAATCTGCATCTGATCGATATTTGTAAGCGACGAAAGTATGTGTGACTGGAGCAAAAATAACAACATTTGAATAGCAAGGATGAACGAATATAAAGTTTATTTAATTAACAGAAAATGGTCTATTAAGTTTGAATCAAAAATCATTTCACGCCCTATTTCCTCGGAACGTCTAAGGAGCCGTATTCGTCCACGGATGTCGCGTTGAGAGAGCAAAAGATTTTTGCCGTTTTTAGGTAAATGAAAGATCTGTGAATTAGGGAGTGATTATCGCTAACAGAATGATGAACTGGACTTTTTCAAATTCGTTGTAGATTGTCAGTATTTACAGAAAAATATAGAATGCGCGTCTTTTCATGAATGCTAAGTCAAACGTTAATAAAAAGTTAGAAATACTTTTCAGAAAACTGGGTTGTATTGTATGCAGGCTGCGGAAAAATGAAAGTTGGGTAGGTTGCATATACTGACCATTGTTTAGGCTTTTATTCGAAATTTTGTCTCTGAAACAACTTCTCTTATTTTTTATTTTTATGATAATAAAGTTAATATCGCATTAATAGCACCGAATGTACTAGGGTTCCTCATCTTTACAATACCGTCTACAGTTCCATTCTGTCGGCGCACTGTGTCATGTAAAACTTTTCGTGAAATCAGACGGAAAAAAATTGAAATGATGAACGATATCTGTATTTTTTTTTCACTGTTAAACTATCAGAAATTTCAGATTTACGGGTTACGAGTCATACTTACTTTCTCTTTTCCATATCGAGTTCGTGGCCACGGTTGGTCAGGGCAAAGACTCGCAACTTACAGCTAGTCCAATAGTGGCGAGTGCTGATAATGTAAGGGAGCAAGATGGTAAGGCCTGAAAAATAATGGTTGCCATTAATACCTTTCTCTGTACTCAGTTATAGATATATTGTTCTTTTCGGAGCCGTTCTACTTAAATGAAAATTAGTTTATTTATGCTAATTAAATAACCTTTTCTAATACCTATGATAGGCAGTTATTATAAGTTAAAATAATTGTTTTTTGAAGTAGTTCTAAATTTCTTCGAGGCAGAAATCTCAAATATTGGACAAAGTTGTATAAAAAGGACATAGCATTATAATAGCACAAGTAATTAATTATAATTGAACGAAATTGAATTCTCTTTGTTGATAGAGGGTGTTGTTTTAAATGACAATAATAATACAATTGTAGCACAGAATTTTAAATATTAAAATGTAAGTTATAATTAATATTTTTTTAAAAATGGACAGACTTAATTATAACTTGTGAGCGGAAGAAAATTTTATATTGTACACCAGCTTCTTCTGGCGTCACCATGATGTCACCTACAAGCCTTGATCCAAATTTGCACATTTATAACTTGAGTATACACAGTGTGAGTCATTACTGGTCGTCGTTAACAACCAGCTAAATTGTGACGTGGGTCTTTACTTCAAGGTATATTACTTCTCTACAAGACTTCAAAAATGCATAGCTCTTAATGAGATATTTGGAATGTGGAGCGACGAATAGCGTGTCATTATGAGTGGTAAATTATAATCTTATAATATTTTTAATTATTAATAAATAAATAAAATATTTCCACAAATTTAAAAGGTTGTTAAATTAATTTAGTGACGGAGAGTGTTCAAAACTATTGTCTGCAATAAAACGTGAGAACTTGGCAAAATAATACATCTCACTTTCTATACATTCGATTTCCGTAACATAAAATATTTCATGGTCTCTTAAGATTACAATTATACTATTTGCACCCTTGTTACTATTTGTTAAAATTTACAATTAAATACAGCTCTAAAAAGTAATACATTTTTATTTTTATTTCCTTACCAAATTTTAATGTGAAACATTTACTTCATACAACATTATTTTACCTAACTTACTCTAATTTATCTAACTTACACTATTTTCAAATATAAATAAAATATCAGGTGTACATTTTTTAAAATTAGATTATGCTATAGTTAATGAGAAATGAAATTATAATTTTATTCTCACCTCCATCGTCGTAAAGCCACCAGACGTCAATTGTACCTCCTAGTTGCTTCCTGTCAAAAATAGTCATGTTGGATAGAACGTCAGTAGGAATTTCCTGTCCTCCAGGAGTTCTGAAATAATACGAACACCGATTATAGCATTTATATGTTAATATGAGAGGGGTTTTATGTATGTTTTACGAATTTATATAATGGAATTATGGTAAAGTAATTAAGAAACCGTTTTAATCGAATGTAAAAATTCTCTGGAACGTTTATTTGATTTTGATGCGTCAAATTTACAGTCTGACAATTTAGAGCAAACAAAAAAATCAAGTAAAGCGATTAGCCTACAATGAATACGAATCAGAGCGGTTTATCTATGTTAAAATGGTAAATTGTGGAATTTAGGAAGGAAATTTGACGGAGGCTTGTAAAACTCAATTATTGAGATGTCATCGTATGATTAGTCAATTTATCAGTAGTTTTATTATTCCAATAATACGTACTTGAGGTTCGCAAACTGCATAGCGATTGCCTTCTTCTTGTTACGAAGTATGGACTTGGGACTTGCAGATCCCATGTTATTCAGGATGTATCGTCGATTCGATGTGAAACTATCTGTGGGTAAGTAGGCTGGAATATCTGCTTATAAAACAAAAAATTGAATTACTTTACAAATATTAATGTATGTAAGTATTTAATGGGCAGTTTTCCCATGAGCATATATATGAAATTAGTATGAATAAATATAATGATTGTAAATATATTAACTATATGTGTTGACAGTAATTCAATTATATAAAAAAAAAAGAATAATATTATACAAAGATTAATTTTGATATAAGAATAGTATTGTGTGCTGAAAACGAAGATTAAGGACACAAAACTATAGTAACACTTTACTTAAATGTTCATGAATTATGAATCTGATGACTTTTCGAAGCAATACCACTTCACTTCACTACAATAATGAATTATGTGTATCGCGAAAAGCATTCAGAAAATGCCATATTATTTTAAGCAAGTTTTATTCACTTAAAGAGGTACATATTTTATCGATACCGTTTCTCTTATTCTTCGTAATAATGAACTGATGATTCTCATATTGAGTAACTCTTTTATAGCCAAATTTATCAAAAAATAATACGAAATAAATGTGAAATATTTGGGATTTAGATACAGTGGCATTTTGAAATAATATTACTAGACCATCATTGAACTACTTATGCAGTTATGATTCATGCCGACTCCCTATATATGGCTGAAAAATTGTCAATTTATATAAAACATTTCCAAAGTTAAGGTGAGATCCTTGTGAGATGAGACGCAAAACATTTTCGCATTATACTGTATTTAGAATATTAGTTAGATGAGACGTTTTTGAGAGATTCGCCAATCAATTTAGTTCAGTATGAATGATCAATTTATCAAAATCCATTGAATTTTTAAAACATACAATTGTTGTAGCGTTGAATAAATATTTTTAATGAATTTAGTTTGTAACACTTCATTATTCGCTGTACTACAACCGAGTGGAAACGTAAGTTCGTATCTGCAGTAGTCGATGAAAGCACGGTCAGATTTATAAATACAATATTTGTGTCTAAGAGGAAATTTACATTAATTAAACTGTTGATGGAGGAGAAGGTGTGAAATATTTGATTTCATTAATCTTGTTTATATTGTGACTGACACTAATTTTCCGTGCGAGGTCACCAAGAAAAGTAAACACGCCGGTTGTTTATCGCACGACCTGTTCTTAACGATGTTAGTGTTTGTTAGTATCAATCTGAACTGAGAAACAAAGCATGTAACTAAATCAATAATTTCTTGTGTACGTCAGAATTTTTTCCGAAAATGATATTCAGTGCATCGTTAATCAAATACGACATTCGGATTCTTGATTAATTTTCCTGTTTTTATTTTATCTTGATTCGAGTCAAACTTATAAAATTTTGTCCAGTTATTATGAGAGTTAAAAGTTACTGCAGCACGTTTGACGATTAATGGATGATCCAACTTGTCTAGGGTAGGACAGTAAATATTCTCTTCAATGAAGAATCAAAATGTAGGCTAAATTAAACTTTCCTGGTAGATTTATATGCCATTTTATTGATGATAAAGTGAATGTCAAGACTTTTATCCACAATTATCTATTTAAGTAAATGTTAATCCCCCTTCAAGATAAACTGTCGTTTTAATTACAATAATCCGTCAACTTATATTTTAGGATGAATCATAGCATTGAGTAAAATTAACTGAGTCAGTTATATATGAGAGATATCAACCGTTATAATCCAGGTTTGGCAATCACAAATCGGATACATCTGTCACTACAAAAAAAAATACATGCTAGCCCTCAGAAATATAATGGCACGATGTAAAACTCTTGGTGTATTCAGATAATACCATTTTATGTGCGTTATTATATATTAAATTAAATAGTTTTGCAGTAAATGAAAATTCAAATTTTCCCTGTTGCTTCCCGAAACCCTCCAAGATCTTTAATAAACTGGAATCATCTCGAATGAAGACAAAGAAGATCACAATTTTTTGATGCTCATTAGATACATCTGTTCCAGTATTTGGAACGAATCAATACTTTTCAGTAACACCTGAGTAGACAATTCCGGTAGTAATTTCGGAATCTCTTTGGTTCTGCCCCTAAGACTTAGAGAGCTTCGCGGAGCACGAATTGACTCTTTTCGTACACGGCATGTGGGTGAAATAATAGAACATTTTTTTGTTATAAAACAATGAGTTGATGGCCAAACATTGAATATATTCCTATAATCAAGCAACTATGGTCGAAAAGAAGAAATTGAAAAAGCCAATAAGTTACTCCACGGGAATTAAACTTTATTAGTAATGTATAAGAACAGTAATAGGAAGTGAAATCAGTTCGTCAGATTTACTGGCTCTTTGTAATATACTCAAGTACTAATGTATATGAAACATTCGGGCTCCTTGTGGTGTATTTAAATATTCAATAATTACGTAAATCTCTATTTAATAAATTAGGTATATTTTTGGAGAAGTATAAACTCTTAATTTACTTCTACATGCTTCCTTTTTTGTATACAAGAAAAAATTGATTTGAATATATGTTCCACCCTGACTGAACCTCAACAATATACTTGTTTGAATCATTCAGTGACCCAGTTATTTGATTGCAGCAATGAAACATTTTACTAAAAGTCATTTCCGAATTAGCTGTCAATGTCTGCAAATGTATTCGTTGGAGTGTAATTTGTAGAGAGAGTTAAAGTTGCTGACCTCTATTTGAAGACAGGGACAGGTCGGAGCCGCCAGTGAAGCGAGTGTTGAGGTAGCTGAGATTTGACTCTGAGCGTGTCATGCCGACGCCCATGCTGCCCACGGTGAGGTCAGCGCCGCCGTTCACTTGGCCGCCATCGTCCTCGTCCGTGATTCGGGAGAAATCCAGACCGTCTTTCAGCCGCAGGATAGTCGCCGCCATGCGGTTGTCAAACGCGTGACTGCAAAGAAAATGTTCATCAATCACAGAAATCAACATTTTCATTGGAAGTAGGACCTAAGAGAAACGGAGTGGAATGTTTTCTCATTTGAAATGTTATCGTTTATTAATCGAAAATGTATTGATGTCCTGAACTTGTGGACAAAATGAATGCAATTGGTGTTGGTTCTTCTTCAGATTCATTATTATAAAGCATCGGAAGGACGTGGGACAAGTACCGAAAGACTGACCTACTAGATGTAGACTCCTCTAGGGCTTTGCCAACATGACGTAGATTAATGGCTGGTAGAATCCAATATACAGGTGGTCATTGATTTGAATATATGTTCCACCCTGACGGAACCTCAACAATATACTTGTTTGAATCATTCACAACCTCCTTTCTACCCCTCCATATACTATTAAAGCGTTCGCAACAACGTTTAATTATAGAATTGGTTATATAATACGTTTGATAATTTACCTGTTCCCTATTTTGCCTTTCTGTATGATCAATGGAATATTGAGTATCATGTATGAATTATACGAAACATTTGAATTTCCAATGAGTACCCTTTAAATTTTATTATTAAACACATAAACAGCAGACTGAACAAAATCTAACATCCTACTGTCAATCGTCCCCAAACACCTTAAGCCAAATTTTTTCTCGTACTTCCTTGTTACAAATTTCTACTTTACAAATTTGTCCAAATATTCAAAGAATATCAAATATCCATCATTTACAGATCCACTAATATCCTTTTCTACTTGATTAAAACCAACAAGGACCCACTTGACACCTACAGTGTTGTTTACAAAATCACTTGCTTTAATTGTAATTCCTGCTACATAGGGCAAACAAAACGTTAACTTAATACACGTATCAAAGAACATATATCTAATATCAAACTTCCTATTGATAAACAATCTTTAGTATCCAAACATATAATAAATTCTAAACATACATTTGATTAGCAAAATGCCAAGAGTTTAGACATTGACACCAGGTACAATTCCAGACTCATTTCAGAGATGCTTTACATTAAATCAAACATCACAGTTATTACTGTACAAACAGACACTATTAAACTCAATAATTGCTATGATCCCTTATTATTACGCTAAACCTTCTCTTTTCCCATTGTCGTTGCTCCCTTATTGTTACGCTAACCCTTCGGCACTCCCATTGTGGTTGCGTTTTCGTCGCTTTTGAGTGTTACCAACTGACGAGTGCAGTTGTGTTTCTATAGGCTCTTCTTAGCACCTGACTAAAGGGACAAGGATCCCAGAAACGTTGTGTGATATCTTTACCTTTTCTGTCTGTTTTGGCTATCTTTCTTATTCATTATTTTCAATCAGACGAAATTATTTCATTTTTTATCATGTATGAATAACTTGAGCATGCGACTGTATGAACGAATGTAGCTAAGGAGTGATGAAATTCTGTAGTGAACGAAGAAACTGGCAGAGATACATATAAACATTTGATTATGTGAAATGTGGGTCAAAGTGACACGCGTTTGTAGGATCTGATTCAGAGAAATTTCGATAAGAGTATCTAATAGATAGGGGCCACCGGGTTTTATTTCGGAAGATAAGCGGGCAATGTTTCTTTATGATTCATCTTAAGTGCTTTCCTCAAAACATTTTCATTGAGTACACCTAATACAATAAATAAACACTTTTGGAAAAACCAATGCTGTTTAAATAATAAGATACGTAATAATACTTCATAACCCGCAGTTAGCGTCAAAAGAATGAGACAAGGCTTAATTTTCGCGTTAATATTAACGAATGAAGACGAATATTTAAGGATGTATCTCTATAAACTTATTAAAATTTCAGGCGTACCTATTTGAATTTTAATTATGCTCTTTAAGATATTATTAGGGATGCGATAGTACATAAAGCATTATTACTGCTTGAATTAGTCAGAAAATAAGTGGTTCGAAAACTGATAAAATACGTTATACTCACTGTAGAACGTTGAAGTAAGCTAGGAGCTCCTCAGGAGGACACGCCCTCCAGTCTTGCTTGTATCCCATGAGAACGACATTGGGCTTGAGCTTGCCGATCCCAGCGCACTGCATCAGCGCCCTAGAACCAGACTCGAAGTCCAGACCGTCCACTAGAGAGAAGAAGGCCTTCACTCGTCGCTGCTGAATCCAGGTGTTGCTGTTCTTAATGCGATTGACCCTAGCACGGTGAGGCATCCGTTTCTGCAAGACAAACGAAAATATACTCATAATGAGTTACCAAAATCTATTCCCATTCACGTTACTACTGTTTTGGTCTCTTGATCCACTCAGAATTTTTTTGGGTTAGTGATACATATTTTTGAATCGCCTATCAACAGTTTTAATCGAAGATGTGTTGATGAGGTTTTCTTCGACTAATTATTGATCAACTCACGAAGTTATCTACCGAGGAATATTTTTGGTAGTCAGTTGACTGTTTTGTTTCATTTTCCAAATGACGCCCCTAACTGGGAACGTCAGACTTGGAATGCATTTGAATTGCCCTGTACGTTCGAAACTACACTAGAGTATTATTATTTCAAGCAATAGTTACGGATGTAATAATGCTCGGACGTCTTCAAACAAATGAAGATTGATTTTAAAAGATTTTGTTCAGCTTAGAACCATCTGTTTTGGGGAAGATGTTACCTGGGAAACTTCTCCACAGAGCAGCAGAGCGTGTCCCTTGGCGACGAGGTTGGCTAGTCCGAGAAGAGGAGGTCGCGCCTGTGGTCGACCACTCAGCACCAAGATCTGTGGTCGGTAATTCTTCACGTGATCGACCACGCTTGACAGTCGGTAGGCGCTCGCTAATGCTGTCTTGTACGTTTGAGCCTGCGTAGAACTTCCCCAGTTTACATCTGAGAAATAATACATTATCTGTTCACGAACGTAGGCCAAAATCACACAAAACTTAACATAGAGTTGGCTGAAAAGGTCTTAGGGCTACTTCGAATATTATTGTTGATCAGTAGTTTTTTATTTATGCAAAAGTAACTCTCTGTAAGTATATCTCGTGAGACATAGTAAGTCGTAAGAAATTCGCTGTAGAATAATTGAAAATATTGGGTTGGGGGGGGAATATTGTCATCAGGGGGAACTGTCAAAAGAAAGAAAAAATCCATCAAGCATCGCCCAGTTCTAGACAAACATCCTAATCCGCTACAATACCAACTCCTAGGACCAGTGTCCAGCAAAAGACTCAAAAAGACTGAATTAGTTTAAGTCATACTATTTCATGTTTTAAATTCTACAGGCCATATCATTGGATATTGCTACTAGTGCATCAATTTAGCTTATAGAATTATGTCTATTCTGATTGGTAAATAAATAGTATTATAAAAAAAACTTGGAAGGACGCTGGCACAACGCCATTCATTCATTATGATCTTTCGAATTTACAGTCATCAAGTATTGTAAATTTATTTCTATCTGTTTAATAAGTATTGTTGTAAATACTCGACATTTCCGTTTCAGAAACATAATTTATTTTTTTATGCTTATCATTATTTTTATTTAATGCATTTTAGTTCCTGATGTAAATGTAGTATGGAGGTCACTCAACGAAGTTTAATTCATAGAAAGACATTTTGGGAGTCATTGTCACTGGTATGTACAGTTTTACTATAGTGTGTAAATGGAGTCGATAATTTATAAAATTTGATAATTACCTGGTTTTCTGTAGACGACGATAAGGTACAGAGCGAAAATTATTATGAAAGTAATCAGAGACGTCTGCCAGTCAATTAGGAACATGATCGCGACGCACATTATGAATCCAACAAGACTCAACCACATGTTATAGTACTGAAAAAAAAGCACACGTTAGCAAGAAAAAGAAAACCTTTTGCCGATTGCAAAATAATGGCGAGAGCTTACCTTGAAAGTTGGTCGCCATCCAAGTGGTTTTATCAAAGCTGCGTGGAATGTACAGAAGTTTATAAGAGCGTAAGATGCCAGGTAGAAGTTCGAAATGAGAGGAGCTATGGTGTTCAGTTCGGCTGCAATGTGAGGAATTAAGCATTTTAGAACAAGAGTTCCAATTTTTAATTTATTTCGTACGGTTGCATCCGCATCAACCGGCCAAAAAATAAAATATGACTAGAGCTTTCCTTACCTATGAGGACGAAGGCAGCTGATACGAAGAAGGTGAGGACGTACCCTCGGTATGGTTCGCCAGCTTTTCCGTAGCCTTTGCTAAAGAACTCGAGGCCTGGGTAGATGTGATCGATTCCCAGCGCTTGGATGAGGCGAGGAACCGAAAGGAGGTTAGTAAGAGCTGTAGATAACGTAGCTGCGAAACAACCAGCGTAAATCAGAGGACCCCACAAAGACATCAGCTGCATCACCTGGGAAACACAATGCAAAAAAATATATGGATGTAATTTATCTCAATACGGAAACATGCAACAAATGTATATAGATCGCGTACCACAAAACAAATTTTAATATTTTTTTCTTTACGTCTGTGTTTAAACATTTATATATATATATATATATATATATAAATCAATTAATTTCTAAATGATTTTTTTTAAAAAAACCATAAACGTTTCGGTACAATTTTTGTAATTTCTTCTGGTTGTGTCTACGAAGAAATACCATAAATTAAAAAAGTTTATCCTCTCCCGCTATCGGGAGGCGTGGGACAAGTACCCAATGCCCGACCTACCTGATGCAGGTTTTTCTAGGGTTTCCCCTGCATTTCTTTAGGCGAATGCTGGGTAGGATCCTTAAAATATAGCCCGGGGGCCCTAGTAACCCTTGGCTACCTTCCTCTACCCTTCCGCATCCTTCCTTTCAAATCCCTTCCTATGCTATTAAAGGGGAGTTGCCCAATGTGGATCACCCTCATGTAGCCTGTTGCCCTAAAAAAAATAAAAAAATAAAAAATAATGCCCGACCTACCTGATGCAGGTTTTTCTAGGGTTTTCCTGCATTTCTTTAGGCGAATGCCGGGTAGGATCCTTAAACCATAGCCCGGGGGCCCTAGTTACCCTTGGCTACCTTCCTACACCCTTCCGCATCCCCCCTTTCAAATCCCTTTCCTATGCTATAAGAGTGGAGTTGCCACTATGTGGATTACCCTATACATAGCCTGTCTACTACAAAAAAAAAACCAAAAACGCACACACACACACACACAAATAATATTTAACAATAATACAGATTTTTGAAACTATCACCCAATATCTAAATGATAACAAACGTTAAATAGTTTTGAACATAATTTTATAATTAGTAAATCTTCTGTGCAACATTTGATCTCAATGAACAATTATTGCTGAAATATCATCTTGTCAAGACGGAAAGAGAAAAAAATCAAAGCATTTTCGACTCAAAGTAGCGTAGAGAAAAACACTCTGAAGAAGGTACAAAAATGTACCCAAACGTCGTTTGTTTATTAAATCAATTTTTCTTTAATAAATGTCTGGGATTACTCGGAAACTATTTTATTTAAAATTTATAAACATAATCCTTCATTTTCTAAAACAAGATATTTTGATGTGTAAAAATATTAATATCCCTATTTATTTTTGGGCCAATTAAAAAAGAATGTTTTCTGTAACATAATCAATCGTTTTATTCGTATTCACGATTAGGCCTAATAATTTATATATAATATATTTATATATATATAATAACAATTAATTGAGCAGATTGAGAAGTTAAACTATAAAAATATAATGGAATAATTTTAAGGAGATTGAGTCTCTTAGTTAATAATATACATTTTTACAAATTCATAATAATTTTGGAGGAATATAAATCTAGTTTTGACATTTTCATTATTTAATATGTTAAACTAATCGAGGATAATCGTGAAGAATATGGAAAGAACGAAATTATTGGTTGATTTGGAAGAATTTCAGAAGTAAGCTAAATTTAATTTACTACAACAGAATACTATGATAATTTATTCTGAATTTTAATAAAACTTTTATTGCTCGGTTAGTAATACGAATTAAATGCCTGATGAATATTATGCGATTAAATACTTTAATAAGAATGGAGAAACCTAAATAACTAATATTTCGTTTAATGCTATTTTCTCTAATTATATTTTAATTTTTTATTAGTATTCGAATTACAATGTACGACTGTACGACTGTTATATTTATTAATCGTGAAACGAATACTATGGTGAATGGACGACAATGGTGACTTTGATACCAGTCAGGTATTTCAGTGTCTGGTTTCAATAAGTGAATTATAGAAAACGCGTCGTAAAGAACGGTATTTCGCTTTAATGAAAATTTTCTTAAAATTTTATAAAGTGTTAAAATTTCTTAGTGAATTTAGATATAGAGATACTACTCGAAGGCGTGAAAATAAGGCCACAGGTTATTAATAAACATTACACAAAAAATATTATTGCCGTTTTTACACCTCTGAGTCGTACGAAATGCTCCTGCAGAAATTCTGGAAATGTCACGGCAATTACGAATTTATGGGCGATGAAAATCTAGGTTTTAAGTTTCAACTGGCAATTTTGTTTGTTCATTTGCAGTAAGAAATATAGTATTGGCGAGGCTATTCTACTAATAGCTAAGAAAAGGTGCTCTTTGGGTATAAGAGAGCAGTTTTATTTTTGAAAAGAGCAGAGCCTTACTCTTTTTTGAGGTGATAACATATTTCGTAGATAACAGTTTAACATTTGATAGGAGTGGAGATTTTTGGCGTTTCCTGGTGGAAATAATTTGCTTGTGTGCTTAGACTGTTTCTCATTTCGAGTTAACCCCGAAGTTTAGTCACCCATTTATTATAGTAGTAGTCACCTTTATGGTATAATAAACTATACAGTTTATAGAGAGGTCATTCAGTGGTACATATAACGAATTAAGATAAGTTTCCTATACATAATTTTAACATGAATATTTTTTATTGAAGAATAAAGTAGTATAAATATTGACGATGACCGGGGCTAGCATTACGTCACAATAGTATATTTACCTGAATTTCCGATGATATCGTATATGAATAATTAAAATCACGTATTGATGCCAACTGGTTAAATTGATATAATTTTTGTGATTGGGTACATCTGAATATAAATGGATTGTACATCATAGAATAGGATGAAATACGGTATATATATATATATATATATATATATATATATATATATATTAAACGGAGCCGACACCAAATAAAATATAATTTACCAGACATTTTAGGCAAAACAAGGTGAAGAACTCAGCAGCCTTCGTTGCGTGGCTTGCGCTGCGTGTCGTTGTTAAAGCTCTTACGATTTTTTACGTCTGACGAAAGCAACAAGGTTTACATAATTGTTTTTTTCCGTAACCCAGATTAACTAGTTGTTCTGAGAACTAGCTTACCGAATAGCTGTTGAGAAGGCCGTAAGTGCAGTTAGGGGCACAGCTGGATAAGGTTCCATTGAGGAATTCGGTGACATTGCCACTGGCGTCTCTCACGGCGGCGCCACCGGCGAAAACCACGAAGAGGGCGTACGAGAACATCGACAGTAACAGCGCCAACATAGTGCCTTTAGGAATGGCACCAGCAGGGTCCTGTAAACAATTAAACGAATAAAGAGTTAAGGTAACCAATGTTTTATCGGACTAGGAATTACAATCGTGAACCTAGCTTTTAACAAACAATTTTTCATCCAATTAACAATTAATCAAATATGAGCGCATGCCGATTGCAACAAATCATAAGAACGATTTATAAAAGTAATTTTAAATGAATGTCACAGAATGAATTTACGGCTTTTACGTTACAATAACGTGAAACTGAAACTTTTAAGTGAGCGATTTTTCGATGCAGTTTCAGAATGTCAGTGCCAGTAGAAACCATTCAGGAATAATGACAGGACAAGTTCTTTTACGACAAGTTGACTTTTAAAGTATCGTTGATCAAATATAATAATAACTGTAACAGATTTTTAATTATAACGTAATTACAATGGGACGAGCCTAAATTATTATTTACATATTAAAAATTTTTACTTCAAAATAAAAATTCATGAGCGCCTTTTGAAGAACAATTTTAAAAAAATTAAAACGCAACGCACTTTTGGTCAAAGACAACAGAGAAGCCGTGAAAACGAACAGAGTCTTTGCACAATATATAAATAATCTAGCAATAGAAATATTAAGCGATATGGCATCATAGATCCAGAAAGAGATAATTTCTCAGGACTTGATTTATTATTAAATATTTTAAATAGCTGTTGTTTTCACAAAAAAAAATAAGAACAGTGAAATAACAGACCGAATTCACAATATATAAATTCAATTCAATGAGTCTTAAGTTGAGATATTTATTAAACAACGTAAATAAAAAAATGTATTACAGTAATATTGGAATTACAGAAAAAAAGGCTGAAACACAAAATACACCGTGACATGTTCATAAAGTTGTTCAAATTTAATATGTAAAATTTCAGATGTAATATTTTTAGAATCTGTATATCAACAATAATAACATCATCAAAATTTATCGTTTGATAACTTCCCCAAGTTAATATCTAAACGTAATGTGCTAAATGTTTATTTTATAAATTAAATAGTCATTTAGTCTGTTATTCCATTGTTGTTAATTTCATATTGTCTGTTAAAATTACAGGCGTTTAAATATAATTGTTGTGATCGTGTGAAGTTGAATTATGTCTCAAAGTCTTAAAAATTGATTTATTTATACACATCAGTGCTGATCGAGAGACGATGATAGATAATTTATTTAAATGTAACAGTAGTAAGCTGGTCATTACCTTCAGGTCGCCGGAGATGTTTGCTCCTGCCTGAATGCCGGTGACTGAGGGGAAATAAATGGCGAAAACAGAGAAGAAATCCTGATATCGGTTTTCACTGTATCGGTAATCCGAGTACCAGTTTTGAGTCATGACCGTCACTGGAAAAAACCAATAGTTTTGTAGAACATTTAATGAAAGCAGGCACATCATAACAAATCTTGAATAAAGCAACTGTATTAAGTAAGTAAGTCAAGGCAATTGCTAGTATCTGACGTATCAAAAATTAAAGATTGGTTTTAAAATAGAGGTATTGAGGAGCTGGAAATATGGAGGTGAGATACAAGGCAGGCTGCACAAATTTTATGTCGTATCCTTGGGATATCCCTTTACTAAACTTACGGTTGAATCCAGAAAATCCTTGTGCTTTTGCTAAATCGCTGCTTGGGCCTTTGATAGCCCCTCCTATGAAGTCGACGATAGCTCCAACGATTATAACAACGAGGACGTTTTGGGCCTGTAAGGATACAATATTATAATGAAAATAGAATTTCCAGATCAAAAATGTTGTTAAAATTCTTAGTACATTACCATTTGATGTCAGATAATTAGAAAAGAGAAATAACTTTTAACATTCTATACTCGTGGGAAAATAAAACGATTTTGTACATAATGTTACGATGTTTACGTCCATTGTTAATTATTGCATTTAGAATTATGGTCATCTCCTGTGCTTTCAAGACTTAAATATCGTATTAAAATATATATTGACATATATTTGGCTTGTTATTCAATTTAATTTTAATTATATAATTACTTGTATGAATAATTGCAAACAAAGTATTTTTAGTGTCATATCTTAAGTTTCAGTAATCCAGATTTTGCTTGTATAACGAACATTGATTTCTACTGTGTATTAAATTTATCCTTGTTTCGAATTTGTGTTAGTATACCAGATTCACAGCATCCTCGTGGTTATTTTGGAGGTTATGCCATTCTACAATATCGTGCATCGTTCTTACAGCAGTACTCAGTCACTCGAAAGAGTTAGCGATTCAGTAATAAGTACAAAGAAACCTTTGCTTATCTACTTTGAACCCGTCACAGTTTTTGACAGTGCAAAATCTGACCTTGGATTCCCACTCCATGCCGACAGCGCAGATTATCACCATGACGATGATGGCTACGACTCCAACAATGCGGACGTCGTTGGTGGCTCCGTCGACGATTTTGAGGCCCTTGGAGCTCAGCAAATCGTTGAGCGAGTTGCAGAAGCCTATAGTGTTCATAGACGCGGCGACTGCATTGGCAAACGCGAAAACGACGCCGATGCTGGCTCCGAACTCGGGTCCCAAGGATCGAGAAATAATGTAGTATATGCCACCTGTGTAATAATATATCATTTTTATACATACATAAATAACTTATTTACGAGTATATAATAATAATAATAATAAATAACATGGGAATATTGAAGATAAACAGAGATTTCTTGTGGATTATTGACAGAGATCAATTTGGGAATGAAAAAGAATAACGACCCACGGAATATGGGCTTATCTAAACTCATTTGATTAACGTAAAATATTTATTGGGAACGTATTAATAGCTGAAGTTCATCAAATGAGTGACTAATAGTTACATTGTAACGCACTTTAGTCGCTTTCGGTATCATGTGCGATATATTTCGGTATTAGAATCATTATTAAAGTACTTTACACCGAAGTAAGGTTGCACCTTCATTTTACTTGATTTGTACGTATTAATAAATAAATTACATAGGTTTGCTTTAATTTAGTTATTCCCTCTCCCATATACCAAACGGTCGTCCTCTTGCTCGCTGGGATTGCTTTCAGAGTTACTTGTGACCCCCCAAGCTATCCTCTCTTCTCGTAATACCTTCTATCAACTAAATTTTCGTATGTTTATTACCACTTTTCTACAACAATTTTCTGTACACACAAATATATTTTTCACTCCTTAATCGTCTCCCTGTTCTTGGATTGCGTCTCCTGCTTATAGAATATTTGCTTTCAGCCTCATTGGAAAAAAAGACTAATAAGACAAATGTGGCTTGAAAGGTCAAATCCAAAATACGTCTTGTAAAATATTTTGTAATTAAATGTCCCCTCATATGTAATTAGGGTGACCACACGTGTGAATGAACATTTCGTATTCAGGTTCTCAGAATTATCTTCTTTGTCCTCAATACCACTTTTATTTTAGTAATGACTTTCGTATCGCTAGGTATTTTCTGAGGCACAAAATGTTTGTATCATTTACAAGATTTGGTACTTATAAATTTATTAGAAAATTATTTAACTCAAAATATACCAAATACCCAGTGATTGAACAAAACCTTGGGAGTGATCAGCAACAGACTTCCAGTAAATTGTTAACTAAAATCCACTTTACTAACACAAAATACAAATGTACGAAAAGTTTTCTAAAATTATGACGAAGATGCAATGAACTAACAGTTACTTTTAGACTATGCTATGGCTATGGTTGATAACGAACTATTGATGTGACAATGGCTTTCACAGGTATGGACCAGTCAGAAAATAAAACGATTATTGGATCTCATTGATAGCGGTCCATAACGTCGAAATTCTCAATATTCCAGTTTATATGACCATTGTTAAATCACTTGAGACGGGGGAGAGTGACGGTTCATTCACTGGATAGTTCACCCATGTGACGTTTACTTCGTATGGGTATGTCACGATTTAATGTAACGTTTTCATGTTAACATTTAAATAGGACATACTTTAACAGCAACGTATATGTACCAAGTATGTTAGTTTTATGAATTTAGATGTGATGTTATTAGATTTACACATTATTATTCTCGTTTCCAATTATTAATTTAAATTCATGAAATGTGGAATCTGAGGAGCAATTTTTCACTACTTCGGTGACAGCTGCACGTACTAAATATTCTGGAGGTATAATTCAACGAAGGTGTTCCGATTGACCGGTGTTACTAAGATACATATCGTATTGTACTTACCGCCTTTGACTTCACCGTTTGTGCTGATGGCAGACAGCGACAGCGTCGTCAGGACGCACACCACAGCTGAGATACCGATGATGAGCATGGATTGTCCTGCAAACAGAAGCCGTGACTTTGAGTTGGTTGCTTGAGAGATGCACTTCATTCTCCGGAACACTACTTACCAATACCAGCCTGACCGACGACCCACGACAATCGCAGGAAAAGCATCACACCCCAGATGTTGAGTAGGCAAGGGATCAGCACGCCTTGGATCCAGCCTAGCTTGATGCCGTGCCCACCCATCACTTCCTCTGGCGGTTGTTCAGGGTCCATAGCATCCTTTAAAAGTAACACAATTCCATATGAACTAAGATATCACAGCACGGGCATTTCACCTTGGTAAGCATTGGCCTTATAATTACTATATTGATAAGTTTAGTTCATCATAATTAAAATGAATAATGTTAATAAAATAATACTCTTTTCGCATGTGTGAAATCGTGTTTCATAAAATAGAATTGAGAGAGAGACTTTGTCAGTAATATTGGATAATAATGATTCGTCGATTTAAAGCACAGGATGGCCTGTTATGGGATACCTAAATAATTTAGTTTATCACTAGGGTGGACGGTATTAACGTTGAGTGCAAAACATGTGTAAATATAACCTTTAATAAAAAATTGAACCGATAACATTTTAATCTTGATTAATCTTATCTGAGAATATCTGTTGTTGTTTTAATATGTTGCATTACATTTCTGATGAAAGATATATTTAGTTACTGCCAGAAGGTTCCGGCTGTAGATTGTGAAAACTGGACTGGATTGGTTCTCATCACGTAGCTGCTTTTGTCTCAGAAATGACAATGGATTTTCACGTCATTTATTTATCCAGTGATTATTTGGATTCACATAAAAGTTCAACAAACTTCCGTAAAAGTTCTCCGTAGAATTGTCATAAAATAAAGGTCAAATATGGGTTACGCCCACTGAGACTGGTTCGTAATCTACAAAAGGTGCACCGTAACAGAAAAACATTTAACCTACAACTGACGTAGGTAATTTTATCGTTTGATATTCATGTAAAGCTCGTTTTGGATTTCCCCATTAAGAGGATTGTAGTATTGAACTACAAATGCGAGAAATCTTTTACTTAAATAATAAATTACATAAAATATTTACGAAAATCACCTTTTGTCTCATTCAGGCATACTTTGATTCTTAACTTAATTTAAAAATTTAAGTATTGTACGTCCACAATTGTATTCCTTTTGTCTCATTTTTATATCATATTTATTACTCTCATGTTTGAGATTTTCCAATTCATAACAGTATTTTTCTATATGTATTCATTTCAGTTTTATTTTGCCAGTGTCAAATATATAGATTAGGCATGATTTTCCTATGTATTAAATTGAAGAATATGTAGGCTTTTCCGGTGTATTGATTTAATAAGGGATTTTCGTTTTATAAACTGGCTGATAAACCTGGAATATTTTATTATATACTTATTAGAGGACAAAAGGTCTCTATGAATATTTTTTTATAAATATCTAAAAACAAAAAAAACAAAAATATAATATATGTTTATCTCTCCGTGGCGTTAGTTTTTAGCGATAGAATGGATTGAAACAATAGATTGGTGGGATTTTATTTTAGTGCTTAACACTAATTTATGAAAATACAACATCTTTGGAAAATTAAAGAGAAGTTTGATAAACATTACGGTATATTTTCAGGTTCTGTGAGACTTGTTTGCACATGGTTTGAAAATGTTATTCACTAAGACCCATAACATTATTCTGCAGATGAAAAACCTGCATCATAGTGAAATATTGAAAGCAGACCTTTTTTCAAATCCAAACAAATCGAAGAAAACACTTTTGTCACAACAGTCTGAGAAATGTTTTATCTTAATGGCTATGAAATATTTTCATTTTTTAAATATATACATAAATAAAATTATTCGATAATACAGACAAGTTGAATTTTCTGTGTAAACATTGTGATTTGAACCCTTACAAATCGACGCCTGACGAAAATCATAGTGATTGTGAAAACATTGTGTCATTCATGTCATTGTATTTTATTAGCCAATTTCATAAGGTCTTATAATATAAAATAGTTTTTTTATCCCACGGATTCTACTCATTACGATGGATATCCCTTTTAATTTTAAGAGATAACAATTTTCAGTGAGCCTTTCGTTATCGATTACGATGAGAAAGTCACAGGGGCAGTACTGCTAAGTGGATTTAAGATCTTCATATTTCTTCTATGCACTACTGTATGTCGTTTGTTGAATTGGTTTGTCCATCCATTATTGGGCTTGAGTTGTAACTAAAAACGTTGTCTATCATTAAGTTAGGAGTTTACTTAATACTTTAATGAGTTTGTTATAATTTATATAATGTACTTATATTTTTAAATAAAAGTACTCAATTTTGCACAATAGATATATTTAATTCCTTTTCGACTCTAAGGTTCATGGCTATATTTAATATTTTTTGCAATTATTTTATTAAGTCACACGTAAACAGATTTTTAAAATTGTGCATATTTATTTAATTGAGGACTGATTTATGCTGATACGCCACAGCATATGGGAATCGCTTCCCGAAAATGGGAAAGTCCCTGTTCACACTCAATGAGTTTGGCAGAGAATAGAAAAAAAACACTTTGAGACACGAGTAGCGTGTTTTTAATTCCAGGCACGAGTACCAACACACTACGAGTATGTTATCATTTTTATTTGTATATTTACTGAGAAAAATATCGAGTTTGTACGAGGAAATACCAAGAACGTTTTGTTGTCCATTGAGGTTTGGGGCTGAGGTGGATTCCTCATATCGTTGTTTACCAGGTTAAGTGAAGCTTCGGCGATATCATAGCTAAAAGCCCCATATACGGTAGAACACTGATAAGGCCAGGGATTGCAAGGACTCCATGGTGATAGGCGACCTAGTTCCCGACTTCGATTTTCCAAATACGCAAGATTTTCACAAAGGCAAAACTGATGATCAACGGGGTTTCAGACTCCCGACAACCGCAACGGAGAATATTTATTTAATTTTTTGTCAACATCATTGAAATTTCATTAATACTGGTGCAATAAATTTATATTAATCTCCTCGGAGAGGAAAACTGCTTTAATTTTGTTTATCAAACTCATCTATAGTTGATTCTAAACAGTCCGACTTCCCTCATTAGCCTTAAACTTATTCAGAAAGAAAAAAAGGTTATTACCAAGTTTTATTTGCCTATTACAAATTTAATTAAATATAGCAGAGAGTAAAGCTTTATAAAAATAAAATGTCGTTCTTTGCTATCAAAGTTTCTCGTGAGTTAACTTTCAAGATGTATCTAATACATCTACATATAAATAAAACGCCAACGTTTAAGTCTCTCTGACCGTTTGAAGGTGATAGACTCAATTTCAAAGAATTTTTATATTTGCATATATTTTTTTGTCGACGTATAGAATTAACTATAAAGTTTTCTGAGTTTCCAGTCAAGAGTTGAGTTTTCAGAGTAAAGTTAATAAATATTGGAATAATTGTCTTCTAATTAATAACACTTGAATTCGGATCTTATGCGTTTGACACGAACGAATTGAAAGTGAAGATGGAGAATGACCAACAAAACAGTATCCACAGACTAAATTATTTATATTTAATTTATTTCTAAAAAAAGGAGACGTCAATTATCAAGGGACTGTTAATGTTATAATAAAGAATCAAGTTTGAAAGATTAAAAAGATAGAATTTCCCCTGCCTACGATCTTGAAATCTAGTTTTATATTGGTTAATAAATTTATCACACTAATCTTGATAGTATATCATTCAATTACTCAATGATTTCAGGAATTACTAGTTGACCGGGATAAAGTCTTGAATCCAGGTCTAGGTTTCCTTCAGCGGATTATGGAGTAATTGCGATAAAACTGTAGTTTCAGATACTACTGATAAAGGTGTTACTGAAAACCAATGACCCTCGTTGATTGCGTCATACAATATTTCCTTCAATATTTAGAACATTTTACAAAATAAATAACCGTAATATACTATTATTCGTTTAATTGTTATCACGTGAATAGTTGAGCCCAAACTAGTTCCAAACGGAAAGTCTTTTATCAGAACAAAGCACTTGGAAAATGACTATGTTACGTCACGTTCCAGTCTAACTTGGACAGTATTACGCGTATTTATTGCTAATTTATGCACCTGAGGAATACTAATGGGAATGTAAATATAGACCTGTTGAGTTCTACGTGCTTAGCGACGTAAAGAATCCAAAGAAAATGCTAATCGTGCTCTAAAATTTACACTTCCTTATTACTGCAAATTCCCATTGAACTACGTACTAGAAATTTTAGAAATAAGTAACTATAATTTTTTGAAACTGAAACGTTGAATTATTTGATGAGTTCCTACATTATATTTAAATTCATACAGCCCATGAAATTTTTTTAACAATTCACACCGGGAAAGTTTACATTCATTAAAAATATACCATGGTTTCTTAAATTTAAATTTTTTCATAGGCTTACGTTTATGATTTGAGTTTACATGGAATCATTAT
The DNA here is from genome assembly GCA_037074705.1 of Zhengitettix transpicula. Lineage (NCBI taxonomy): Eukaryota > Metazoa > Arthropoda > Insecta > Orthoptera > Tetrigidae > Zhengitettix > Zhengitettix transpicula. Next base: position 43,990,119 of record CM073593.1, on the reverse strand, counting down.
ATAGTTGCATATATTCAGAGTCCTCGAATACGTGAAATTTATTACTTTTCTTTCCCTTAATTTCAGATACTGACATTTATATCATTATATTTAATCCTACACCATACACTCGATAGAAGAAGTATGATATAAATTAACAAATGTTTAAGAACCCTGTAATCATAGACCTAGTTAATGGTAAAGGGACGCTGTGGATTTACTTTGGAATTTATGACTGTCTGTCATATCCATACGTAGCGGATTTACCATAGCCTTGACACGAACTGTTCCGCAAGAAAAGAGAAATATATTGTAATATAAAACTTTTTGAAGTTTTACATCAATTGTCTTTGATTTAAAATATTGCAGGACATTTACGGATCGTACAACAGAGTACCTTTATTTAAATAATTTGAATCTTAAGTACGAATTTTATCTCCTGATACATTCACTGGTGATTTTAGTTTGTGAGAGGATGAATACCATTTAGGCGGAGGTTTCTAGGAAGTGAGGTGTGAACGTTCTAATCTTCTGCGTTGGTAAACTCCTGAATCTCCGATTTTCTTGTCCGACCTCTACACATCAACTCGGTCTCCACAACTGTCAACACATCAACTTCTTTCTCGACATGAACTTCTCTCCACAAACAGCAGTCTTCTTCCGGAAAGCTGTAACCCTCCTCGAAAACTGCCTTCAAACTCTCCATCACTTATACTCCTACCGAAACTTTCCTCTCTGGTTCTTTGCAGGCCTTCCTTAAAACTTATACCGTTTCGAAACACGTCTCAAATTTTTTACTTCTTCTTCTCTCCTCCTCCAATCACTAGTTTCTTTCTAACCCAAATATGATCTCCTTACTCTCCAAACATGTCAGAACAGTTGTTGTCACCAAATTTCCCAGCTAAGTGTTCTTTGTTCGAGGTCGGTGACTGCTGTTTTTCTTATGACTGGGACTCTCGATTTTAAATTCCCTGACACTGAAATTATCATGACGGGACTACGTGTGCTGACGGAATGAGACATGTTGATCCCGCCGGACTGTTTTGGAAATAAATTTGGCATTGTTCAAATTCCATTGCATTTTTATACTGAAAAACATTTATTCGTGCAAAAATACGTTTGTTCAATCTTTATAAACTTTATACATTAAGGTAAAAAGGGCTGTTGACGTTTACGTTGATGAGCAGAAAAAACCAAACACAGTCTCCAAGTTTTTAATTTTATTAAATAATTAGTTAAGAAAAGACCTTGTTGAATAAACAACATAGTTTTATGTTAGTGACTAAGTACCAATAGGTACTAATATTTTTTAAAGTTATTGTGAGTTATAGGACAGGAAGGTTTTGCAATATATTCGTAACTTGATGTTCTTTTATATAAGTAGTAACTTTTGATTGTTCATTCAGTATGGTTATAACAAAAGAGTTGAAAGCTTCCAACTAATTATTTAATAAAATTAAAAACTTGGAGACTGTGATTGGTTTTTTCTGCTCATCAAACTTTATATAATATTTTGGCTTATCCTCTGGTTGTCAAAAGCTCAGGAGAGGTAAAATCATATGTCTCTGAGTTTTTATAATGGCAAGTCTTCTTAGGATTGCAAGGAAGTTCCATAAATATTGGTTGATGTTCATTTGTTTGGTTTCTAGTCTAAATTTTCGCTGATCACCATTTCATTTAAAAATCTGTTAATTCTGAAGGAATCCCGGGAAATCTACTTGCTTTTATTATACCGATTTAACGTTCAACAAGTGTTCATATAAGGAAAAAAAATATTTTTTAATGTCAATGCAAGCGAGCAAGGTAGACTCACCGGACCGGATGCATCTTCTCCGTGCAACGCCCCTAGAGACGGTCTCTTGAGCCCTGCTTTGCGGTAGTTGTCGAGTCTGGGCAGGGCCTCGAGGGTGAGGTGAGCAAGCGAGTACTTGCGGCCCTCGGGCCCCGTTTCCACCAGGCACGTGGTGGAGGTGGAGTTGAAGACGTCTGAGACGCCGAGTCTTCCATTGGCTGCGCTGGGGGCGGACTCTACCGTGGCCAGCGTGTGCTGGGGGTTGCCGCTGGGGTCTGTGTCCACGCGACGGACGCTGAACCTGCTCTTATTCATGATTTGTTGCTTTGCCTCACGGAACAAAAGTGAACATGACAGCCGCACCTGAAAGATGAAAACACACATTCTTACTATTATATCAGCTGTTCACTGTAGATAGTACTCGTAAACAAGTCTGTGAAAGATACAATATTATAAGGCTCCATATCAGGTAATGATTAAATATGGTTAGGAAAAAAAAGACTAAGTTAAAAGAAAACAGTTAGGCTCTAGGTTACATACATGGAGACATCTACGTTAACTGGAACTCGTGTATACAATTTTAACGTACATATATTCTTATCGATTGATGTCAGCTTCACTGTGCAATCTGTCACAGTGAGTATTCGATCATTTGCCTCCAGAATGAACGAAAATTAAGATCACAAGGCTGTCTAATTTATGTCGTAGTATTAATAACACTCTTTACTGTGTAATTAGATTTAATTTCAACGTTTTAAAAACAACAGGTCTTATAATCAAGCCTATTTAATGCTTCAACGAAATAATTAATGAGTGTATTAATAAGTTTCTTGGGTCTTCATTAGGCTTTAAAATTAGTTGAGAATAATTTTTTAATTATCTTTATTGCAGTATGCAAGATTATGTAAGAGTAAAACAGACGTTTAATGAAAAATTGATGTATCAAAATAACTTTTCCATATTTTTTCGTATGGATACAGAGTTTGAAATATGCTTTAAGAATTAAAAGAAGCGATGTCTAAACTATAAAAAACGATTTAATCAAAGGTTCGTAGTGAACTGAAAATATTGATGGTATTACTACATCTACAGATGTCAGGTCAAACCCTCAAAGCTACAGCATGTCATTCAGTCGTGACACAATCTTGCTAGCGATAAGTGACTTGTGTGCCTCGGACCCCTTTTTATAAACTGTGTGAATTTAAATAACTTGTTAATCAAAGACTGAAGCCTTTCCCGGTGCAGTTGTTCAATATATTGTTCTCGGAGTTCAACCGGGTTTTTGCATAATTGTAGAACGCAACGTTTCGACGACTAAAAGCTCTGTCGTCATCTTCTAGGCGAAGTGTAGAACGCAACGTTTCGAAACGTTGCGTTCTACAATTATGCAAAACCCGGTTGAACTCCGAGAACAATATATTGAACTTGTTAATCGTTTAGTTGTGGTAGTTTATTATATTACTTTGGTAAGTTGTTTGTTATTTCTTTTTGCATCTTTTAGTTTGTCTCTATTTACTTTGTACAATAAATATGATCATTTGTAAATACCTCCTGTGTACGAAAATACCAAAAAGGTACCGAAACGTCTTCATAATTTAAATAAAAAGTGCATTGTACAAGGTCATCAATTGTTTTATTGATTTTATGAAAATATTTATGTTGAAATATAAAAAAAGAATAACGATGTAACAAAAAATTAAACAATATTTTCCTCCAGCCACCAGTAAGAAAAACTATGCAGCTCGTATGACTTTTTGGGGCCGAGACCCTCTATAAACTAATTTCTCGTGAGAGCTTCTTTTCTTTGAACTTTCTCGTATGTTCTTTTTCCGCAGTTTTTGAATGCGTTTGTTATCTTTTGCGATGCGCTTTTCTTATTTATCGCGTAACAAATTCTAGAAGATAATTACTACGATTTTGTAATGAAGGGATCAAAAGTCAAACCAATCTCTTATTTGTTCAGTTAACAAGATCGTAGATTGAGTGACAACATTATTATCTTGTTAAGCTCGGTTACTACTACTATCTTTGCAATCTCGGCAAACCCGCGCATCTGCAATCAGTGAGTGGTCTTTTTCCTCAGGTAGGCGGTAGATGGATGTTCTGAATGCTCATCATTCAAACGGGCACCTTCTTAGACGTTGACGACATTTGACGTCCTTTCTAGTTCCCCTCTGATAGTTTTTAAATTTTAAAAGAGCTTAAATACCGATAGAATTCACTTTTCTCAAAAAACGTAGTCATAATATTACGAGAATCAAACAAATGAGGAACTTGACTGAAACTTTAAATACATTTATGAGCTAAGAACCGCACCCACTAGCGCCATGACTGTTTCTGAATGACACTCGGTAAACTTTGCTCATCTGAATTAAACGATTGAAACTGGAATTTTTCTTGTAAGTAATATCAGGAGATTCAAATCATTGTTTTATTTTCTAACCATTAGTTAAATAATTTTGAGGGTCAGTATGTGGCATTAAAACCGAATGATAATACATAATAAAATCCTTATATTATTGTTTCGCCGATAAACAGGTTGTGTAATACTACTAGAAGTAATAAACTGAAAGGAAATCTCGCTTATATGGAAATATAACTTATACTTGGAAGGACATTTAGATTCCTAGTGTCTATGGTGTTCTATTGAGGTTAAGATCTTCGCGTTGTTTATTGCTCTCAGCGTCGGCCAATTAAAATGAACAAAGAAATTCGTGTCTTTGATTAGATGTACTGCTGTCATGTATCACAAATTCCCGCACTAATTTTCTTTCATCCCCTACTATCAGTTCCATCCGGAGTCAACTTAATTACTTATATATGAGGATTATATTAAACGCAAGTGAATTTTTAGTGTCGTGTTCCATCAGACGAGCATAATTTTCAAAAGCATCCATGTATAATATGAATATTGAGCGTCTAAGTTTCATTTAATCGATTAACAACAATACAATCAATGGGGAAGATGAGGTGAATGAACGTCTGACGGAAACACATTTTGAATGCTAATTATTTTAAAATGTGAAATTATTATACAAATTAGATTAGGAACAGCAATAATATTGTGTTATTACCTGCAAATTTTTAAAATTATAAACCACCGTGCGAATAAGAAAACATAATCCCAAATAATAACAACAACGTACGCCACAAAATACGTTATCAGTAGTGCCGTCGACCTTATTTGATAAAAAAATGGAAGATCTCATAGTTGTTTTTTAGTATGTTAGGAGTTGTTTAAATACAAATATATTTCGAAATAGCAAAAAAAAGTTATAACAGCATTTACGTTGGTTTTGGGGATAAGGTCTTTATAATTTACGTCTTATTTTCGTTGAACTTGATAGGAATTGAGCTCATATTTCAGCATCAACTTATAACTATAATACTATAAGCGATGCCTTACAAAATTTGTAAATAATTCTAATTACTTTGCTCTGGATAAACATTCTTTGTTTTCAGGTTGTCTTTCTTCCATTCATTTGGGAGTCCTGGGTTCCTTTTCCGTTGATAATCCTATTTAGATGTCTTACCGATCACATGTCTTATTATAAAATTCTTCTTGTCTTGGAAACTCCAAAAGGCCACCCTCAGAATCATTTTTTTATTTTTGCTCTGTTCCGCATTACAAGTTTTGTTCTTTTGTCTATTTAAACTCATCTTTTACTTTTATTCACAACCAATCGTATTCACGAAGTAATGCAAATTAACATAGTTACAATTTTTATGTAGTAAAATTTTCTCTGCTATGTAAATTTTATTTTACTTATCACCTGTCATTTTAGTATTTTACTGTCAAATTCTTGTGATTTTCCTTCTTAAGTTTCCTAATGAGTATATTATCTTATTTATGTATAGCTTATGAATTTATGCATTTTATTTTCTCATTCAAGCATTTTTGTTTTATGTTTATTTATGTGCTTACACAATTTAGCAGTTTGGTAAGTATAATTATACGAACATTGTTGTATTTACTAGTATTATATTTAACACATAAATAAGTAGTACATCTGAATCACTTACCAAGCTACGTCCGTTACTAATAGTGAAGAGATAAAAAATTGTTTTCAACTCATTTTAAATTAAAAAATTAGTGTTAAAAATTTTCAACTGATAAAGTAACAGTGTCCCTAAGAAGATACCCATTACAAGTGGCTACTAAAAAATGGTATATGTTCCACCGTATTATCTTATCAACACACTCTGATTCAATCTGATAACGAGTTTTTGATCAAATGAGAGAAGAGAAATTTCAAATGGATTTTGGAATACTAATATGAAGTACGAAGTATATTATTCAGTCATTGTAGTCGTAATTAGGCAGTAAATTATATTTATTAAAGAATTTAATTCCAAATAGTTGCAAGGTTTAAGGTAAAAGGGTGTGAAGCTTAAGAAATCATTTTTCAAAGCCTAATGGAAACGTAATAAACATATTTTTGTGGTATATTTAAGTAAAATAATGTTATTTCTCATGCGGAAGACAATTCCCTTAACAACTATTATGTAAATGTCATTTTGTGGGTCGTAAGCTCTTTTACAGAATAACAATTCATTTTGTTTTAACGAATGAACGAATATTTGAACTGATTCGTATTTCAAAGCATCCAACCGAAACTAATATTTCATTGTTACACAACAAACTACTACATAAACGGGATCGGAGACTTCTCAAGCTATAAAATATGAACTACACTTGCAGCAAATAATATTGCAACGTCGCCTGCCGATTCACAGAAAGAAGAACGTTGATCTGCCCGTGCCGGTGCCGTCTAATTAGAACGAAGTGGCATTGACTGCTACTAAAGTGACATGGAGATTTCAAACGCGCATTCTTTTTAAATCTGGATTGTGTATCTGACCCTCGAGTTTCAACCACACTCTTCACATCACCACAGCAACCCTTAGGTACATATCGTAATATTTTCATATAGTCCAGTGACACAAATTGAGTTTTAATTTGGTAAAATGTTTAGAATTAATTTCAAGTATCGCGCAGTGTTCATTTTGTCCATGTTAGGCGTTTTCACACTCCAAAACACCTGCGCCAAAGGCTTCTGGTACTATTTAGTTTCTTATTTTACACTGAACGGAAAGGATTTTTGTTCTTTATTGTAAAAAGGTTTACTTGACTCGGAGTTGAGTTGAAAATCTTATCTAAGTCGGTAGTTATACTACGTACATCATCCATATTTTCCATTTCCTGTAGACGATAATGTTGTCAGCATTCAATTTTATTTTGCAATATTACACGTTGATAATTAATAAAAGCATTGAATATTTGTGGAGTTCCTGATCTAATTGTGGCATACAATTATAAATTTTAATTTCAAGTAGTGGCAATATAACTTTCTATACTCGTGTAGCTTAAGATTTGTTATAATAGAAATTTGCTTTATGCATACTGTATATCCTGTTTTTTTTTGTAATCTAATGAAGCTATCTGAGAATTACAACGTTACTTATAGATAGTCAGCTGTCGACACTCGGAATTATTGGTTTGGTTAAGAACTAAAACTGTTCCACTGTAGGCAGCCGTTACGTCTAACCACTTGAACTCGAAAGCCTCCAGATGTCGTAAGATTTGAAATGAACTCCGTTAGGACGTAGAAACTTTACGGTGTTTTCGAAGCAGACTATTACCTAACCGAAGGAGTCATAACTTCTCATTACTTTACGGTGTGAATTACCCCAGCTCGGCGCCTGTTACTCTTAGATGTACCATCACGTTCCATTATCCTTGAACAGGTCGTCTTTTCTGAAGAAAATAAATCACTCGGCGCGTATTTCAAAGCACTGTTCGAGTTTGCGACACGCTCAGAACCTTGTACGTTGGAGGATCGCAGATTATTCCTCCCGACAGCAAAACTCCGTCTAGACAACGTCCATCTATCTTACGAGAATCTAAGTTTCTATCGTGAGAAAAAATGTTTCTTTTGGCTTAATCCGAAATCTTGACGCTAAATGTATTTTGCCTTCTTTAAACGAGCAAGGAGAAAACGATTTGCGTATAATGAGACGAGATATGACTTTGAAAATGAGTGAAAATTCTTTAGCGTGTCTGACGTTCCTCTATGACAATCAAGGCGGTTTGTCTGTATTTAACAGTGTTGTATCCAGTAACTCATCATATAGAGCAATAGTTTCTTGTAGTTACCAGAACCATAACTGGCTCAGTACTGTTACAATTATTTATGCAAATATCGTTAAAACGAACTTTATAACTTTTTCCCAAAATAGCAATATTTGTTTTCCTCCACACTACTTTTTCAATAATCCGTCCATTTGGTTAAATTTATGTCTTCCTTTCATTGTGAGTTCGACATAAAACCATTTAAAAACAAATAACTTGAAAAATAAAGATCCATTCATATTAATTTTAAAAACTTTAAAAATTGATAATAGTAAAAAACCAAAAAACAAATGAAATTATTCATGATCCATAATTATCCACCATTAACCAACATTTTTATAATTTCAAAAATTTTTAATCCAAAAAAATTATTTTATTTAAGTGCATAATTTTTTTTATTTGAAATGGTGTATTTGTTCCTTACACATTGTTGAGACAAAAAATCTGTTGTTTCATTTTTATATTTTTAAAATTTATATATATATATATATTTTGTAATGCCAATTAATTAGGACATTAATTGTTTGAACATAAAATTTTTAAAATTGTTTGAGAAATCCTTTGTAGCGGCGGAGTTTCCAGAACATAGCGACAATGTAGCCCAGCTCTGTTCCTTTATTGGAATGTCCGAAAATGGCGTATGCGAGACGATAGCAGTTCGCGGAAATACATCGTCGATATATAACTGTTAGTGACGAGAATTCAACAGTGTTGGCGATTACGATTTAACAGAGTTGGTTGGTGCCTGGACATTTCTGAGGACAAAGTAAAACATTCACGAAAGCATAACGTCGAAACTTGCTAAGTAAAAGCAGTTTTGTGTCCATAGCCGGCCAGAAATAGTAAAATTTTAGTTTGAGTCCAATGCAGTAAAGACTGGCAAATTTATCAACCACGGAATTCACCTAAGGCAAGCAGTCAACAGATAGCTGACAACAAAAGGGGAGGATCAAGTTCCTGACATCCTATAAATTTTGGCTAGAATCAGTGTAAAATCTGTGAGTCTTAGAATCAGTGTAAAATCCCGCAATAGTGCATTTCGAAAACGAAAGGTATGCTGGAATTCTGGACAAATGTGAGTAAAAAATACAAAATAATTAATTTTGTAAATGTAATTGAAAGATAGAAGTCAGATTTCGTTCTCCGTTTAAAATTGTTAATTCGTTCTAATCTCTTTACTTCTTAATTTCGTTCTCATTTTAAATTTCGTTCTAGTTTAATTGTCAAGTAAATTTCTTTTCATTTAATTGTGATTTGTTTGTTAATAAGATTTTAAAGATAATTGATGTGTCCATTGTCAAACCCAGTGATGACCCTGAGATCTAATATTTTAAATTTGTAATTGTTTTTAAAATATTGCCACAATAAAGATATTGTTTGTAAATTTAATTAAATATTTATTTAATTAACGCCTTCCAGTTAATGATTACATAAATAGTTTCAACGAGAGGCAAATTCTTTAAATTCTTTCAAATTTTATTTAATTAACGATCTCGAATTGTGTATATTACAATATATATATGTATACATATATTTGTATTGGGATATATTGTATTGTTCCATTCACTAATTGAAATGTTTACACCAAATGAAATCGTTGAATTGAAAAAAATTACATCTGATACAAAATTAATAATAAGAAAAATAGTCAAATACAGACAAATTAAGTGATAATATAAATACCACCTAATGTTTCTGGGATCCTTGTCCCTTTCTTCAGGTGCTAAGAAGAACCTACAGCGACACAACTGCACTCATCAGTTGACAAAACTAAAAAAAAGGCATTTTTTGAGTTTTGTCAACTGACGAGCGCAGTTGTGTCACTCTACGATCTTCTTAGCACCTGAAGAAAGGAACAAGGATCCCAAAAACGTTGGATTGTATTTATATTATCACTTAATTTGTCTGTATTTGACTATCTTTCTTATTAATAAATAAAATAGTATTGTAATAGCACTCAATATCAGGAAGATATTACATTACCATATAAACCTAACAACTAATATACATAGAAGGACCTATGAAACGTTTATAACATCAATGCAAAATATTTCTTTCAGTCAGACTGAAGAAGGTAAAAATATGCACAGGAACGCTGTGCTGTTTTCTTAAAATATTTTATGATTAATAAATTTTTTAAATTGTCCTTTAATGATCGTCTATTGTATTTTATTATTAAACATCTGTTAAAATAAAATATAATTGATTTTATTATCTTCGCGATACTTTCCCTTGTGATTATTTTTCATAAAACGCCAGCATATAAGAAATAAAATATTACAATATTATAATATCAGGGACAACGATAAAACTGAATTAAAATCTACTGTTGAGGAGTCGTTGTATCGAGTACCTTATTTATTAAAGAAAATCTTGATTTTTTTTCTTAATAGATGATTTTAACATAACAAGAAACATCTATAATTTATTGTCACGTCTAACTCATAATTCGAATAAATTACACTGATTAATTTTTGAGCTAAACTAAACCGTATAAACTGTACTTAGATTCATAAACTGAACATCAATGTTATTATTTTCTTCTCAAGTTCAATGACCAAAGTCTAGGTTCTAAAAATTTTATACCTCTGGTTATCCTAATCGGATGCAAAAATTAGTAGCGGAGATCAAGATAAAGCCAAACCTTGAATATTACGATGTCAGGATTGAAAGTATCGTTGAGTTTTATACAAAATATCTCTAATTTTTAGTACGATGGGAACAGGTGTCAAATATTTTCATGTTGAGTTATTCGCTTATTTTTAATTTTTACGATCACTTTTCAGCTAACATTGAAAACCCAATAAAACTCCGAGAACAATATATTGAACAACTGCACCGGGAAAGGCTTCAATCTTTGATAACCCAATAAACCGTTGAACACTGAACATTAATATACTTTATTTTATATTTGTCTTAAATTAAGGTTGTGGATCCACCACAAGTCTGATTCTTAGTTTTCATGTTTTTTCGTTTCTTTTCGAGGAATGTAGGAAAGAAATGTGATGATACAGTCAGAAAATTGATTAGATACAACTGGTTTGTTTCAGTGGCCGCTTACTGCTATCAAATATTGTACGCACTACGGTCGTATCGCCAGTCTGTTTACCACATAAAAACAAACAACTATGAAAACATATATTAATGAATATTGTCCTATCCCTGTATTTTTACAGAAAATGAAAAATACTTCCAAAATAGTTATATACAAATATTATTCTTGAATTCTTCAAGAGTTTCCAACCAGGTGGCGTTTACCACGCACGACGTTTCGTCGAATAACACTGTCGACGTTTAGGTGAAGCTCGCCTAGAAGTTGTCGGCAGTGCTAGTCGACGAAACGTTGTGCCACTCGGTTTTGAAAGCCTAGAAGAATCCTACCGTAAAAACCTACGGAAAATAATACAAATATTATGTCTACTCCGTCTGGAGAATTGTATTTCATGTAAAGATATTCACGGACGTTATGAATCGTAAGAACTTCATAGAAGTTAATGATTATCCACGTGTCATTGACGGATTCATTCGGACATAAACTAATCACATAAAATGTCATTTACGTAATATTAAAAACAATTTTCCACACAAGTAAAATAAAATGCAGTAATGAATTGTAAAGAAAATAATAACATTGATATTCAGTTTCTGGAATTAAGTACATTTTATACGGTTTAGTTAAGCATAAAAATTAATCAGTGTAATTCATTCGAATTATGAGTTAGTCGTGACAATAATTTATAGATGTTTCTTGTTATGTTAAAATTATCTATTAAGAAAAAAATTAAGATTTCCTTTAATAAATAAGGTACTCGATACAACGACTCCTCAACAGTAATTTTTAATTCCGTTTTATTTTTGTCCCTGACATTGTAATATTTTATTTCTTATATGCTGGCGTTTTATGAAAAATAATCGCAAGTGAAAGTTTCTCAAGGATAATAAAATCAATTATATTTTATTTTAACAGCTTTTTAATTATAAAATTCAATCGACGATCGTTAATGGACAATTTTATAATTTTAAAAATTTATTAATCATAAAATATTTTATTTAACAGCACAACGTTCCTGTGAATAATTTTACCCTAATCAGGCTGACTGAAAAAATGTTTGTCTTGATGTTATAAACGTCCCACAGGTCCGCCTATAAATATAAGTTATTAGGTTTCTATGGTAATGGAATTAATCTTTGATAATTAATTTTAAGATACGTCACGATGTTTAATTTTGCATTTGTCAGTTTATTGTTATTAATAAGAATTTTGAGAAATAATTATGTTGATATAACATATATTTATTATATAGATATGTAATGCGCAGATAAACGGGATAAATTATTTACATTGATATTAAGAATGTAATGAAATTAATTAAGGTTTAAACCAGTCTCAAATGAAACATTTTCCAGTTGTATCTTCTATTATGAATTCCGAGGTTTTAACTGATTTATCAGGCCAATTTTACTCATGAACCTAAAATATAACAAGTTGGTATATATAGATACATGTAGTTTATTATATTACCATAGTTATTTTAAATTATGAATTTTGGATCGTTTTTTAAATATTGTATTGTTAATAATTAAACGAGAACAATTTATTGTTCTATTTTTAGACGATTATTTTATATTTAAATTTCATTATGTCAATCTATAAATTTAAAATTTGGAAAATAGAAAATAATTATGGAAAACAGGCGAAAACTCTTTAGACTTCTAAATAAAATAAAAACATGAAAAAAATATAAATGTTTTTACTTTGTAAAAGATTTAAACCTAATAGTTTGCATTGAATGCATATTAGTTATATTAGTAAAGTTAAATTTTAAATATTTAAGGATACAATGTCATTTATTGTTTTGAAAAAATAAATGCTCCATTTTTTAAACTCGTTTAAAATCTATTACTTTCTATTTTTTTTCAAATAGAATTTATTGCCTGCATTCTTTTCCCATATTCGGAGTTCTTTTTGACCACACACGTCCCGCTGTGTGGCGATAAAGCTTTTCTCTGACTTGGTAATTATACGTTCCTAATTTCCGAAAATTCAATGAGACAATGTATGACACATCATTCTGGGTGCTAAACGATTGTTTATAGCGTTGTGTGTCAAGTTCTTCGAACTGGTATTACATTGATTTTCAATGATCGAATAGGTGCTTGAGCCTCTATCATGTTGTTTCTTAACTATGTAGTTATTAACCTAGTCTCGTTAAACATTCCTTATTTGTACAAATGGCCTATTTAAAGGATTAGGAGACCGGTAATCGAACCCAGGTCTCCCGCTTCGTTAAGCTATTAATTATAAACTAACGTTTAAACGTGTCTTCCGTACTAGCCCGGGGTTACTCGACCGCCAACCCGAATGCACAGATCAGAAGAACCGCATATTGTATTAAAGATTAGCATGTCATTCACGATACTCGTGATAATCTGATAGCAACACACGCAGTCACATTTGGTTTAAACAGGAAATTTCACAGACATTTTCAGCTCAAACCGGAAATTTTCTGTTTAGAATGGACTGATTGTGGAATAGAATAATTAAGCAGTAATAGCAGTTATAAACTCTTCATGCTAGACATGCATCTCTTAGAATCAAATAGAAGTTAGAATAAAAGGATGGAAATCAAAGTATAATTTTCTTAAGTGGTGTTGGCAATGACTTCACACTTCTAGCTTAAAAAAGGCTTACGTCGGCAACATAAAGTAATTACCTGAAACCTTCTTGGCACAATCCGGAACTATCCTGTTTTAAAATACAGCGTTTGTGGATTACGCCGCTATTCCTAATCTGGTTTAATATTACTACATCTTAGCGTTAACCGTGGAACACGTGGGAAAAGAATGGAAGAAAAGCAAAACGGTATTTCTCTTTCAATCTATCGGTTTATGGCGCTTCGTTAGAACCGGATAAACTCTAAAACGGTGAATTGTGATACAGTATTTCTACGTTATCAATGAACAACATAGGCTATATAGTTTCGTATATATATAGTCAAACCTTAGAAAAAATTCTAAATACGACGGTTAACTGCATTGTCTTTTAATTAATGTCATTTTATTTATGAATATCATACGTATTTCTTCTTCACAAACGCCGGTTACGAATATAGAATTATAGAAGTCGAGAATGATCTCGGACACTCAGTAAATCCGATTCGCAGTTATAATATTAATATGTTTTATCGAATATCTTTGCTTCATAATAGATTCATTAGAGGACCACACCACAAGAATGTCTGGCGCCTGTACTTTTAGTAGCCACAACATGGACCAAGGTTCATAAATAAAGGTGGTCATAACTTTCAAATAAAACTAAAGCTCTGAGGACGAATGTGCGTAAATAACCAAACCCTGATAACAGATTAAAATAAACCATTTTCGACTGACGGCAATTTTATGGCCGCCATAGGGGACATTAAGACAACTGGATGAAAGCAGCACAATCTGGGGAAGAACGGAGTAAAATAATTGAGCACTATTAAAAGTAAAAAAGAATGGCTTAACCTTGTGAGACGTTTTTCGGGTATGCCATTGCTTGTGAAGCGGAATAGAATAAAGTATACAAAGAAAACGTTAAAATGCAAACTAGGTAAGAACCAAACATACAAAAAGGCAACAAAAAACGAGCGACAAGAAATGAATAATTGTAAAATCAGAAATTAAGGAAATAAGCTGTGAAAAAAGTAAAGTTAGAAAATTTAATAAAGTCATACGAAAAGAGACACGAAGAAATAGCTGCAATGATTTGAAATGTAAGAAAACTCTGGAGTGAATTTCAGGCAAAGAAGACGAGGTGTATGTCCGTGGACGTCTTTAATTCGGCGTTACCCGAGAGAGAAGACTGTCAGGATTTTCGCATTTGTCTGACTACACTCTGAAAAACTGTTGTAAATACTGGTCATAATTATATATATATATATATATATATATATATATATATATATATTTCCATATGAACTGTGTAAAATCTCACGAACTGTTTAATTTTTCATCCGGTTCAGTAAAGGGAAAACATTAACGAGAAACGTTTTGCTAGACTTTCATAGCCTTTCTTAATAACGATACGTCGAGTATCGTAAATTATTCCGAGGTTTCTTAGTCCTTGGGCAACACAGTAGCAACAAAGAAGATTTACTTGTTCTTTTGCGGATGTATTTCACAGAGACATGGCCGATTTAATTACACTTAAAGTTCGTAGCGAATCAGGAATGACGACTTAACATATCCTGGAAATTAAAAATATACGTCTGATCTGAAAATTATTATTAATGAGATAAAATAGCCAAATCTTCAGGTGGACAAACTTTTGAGTTTGTCAACTGTGCATTGAGGTTTTAGTTTTCTCAGCACCTGAAGAAAGGAACAAGGTTTCCAGAAACGTTGTGTGGTATTTATATCATCACTTCTTTCGTCTTTATTTGGCTCTTTTATCTTATGATTATATCCTGGAAAAATTAAAGAACAACGGGGGAATCCTAAATCGGGATTTCTGGTAATGTTTTATAACGATAAAAGAGTCTCGATAAATACGACAGCTCCCCATTTTTCATCAGTCCCTTTAATGCTTTCCTAACATTTGTGAATACATATACAAAGTTATCGTAACATTTCTCGGATGTTGTACGAGCTCTAGAACAATCGCCGATGACACATTTGGTTGATAATCACAAACGACTTCAGAGACGTAAAATATTTATTTTTATTAGAAGTTTGGTAAAATTTGTATCAGCCTCAGAATGAACTAGAAAATATTTTGGAGAGAGACAATAAATTTGTATTCTACCTTCTGAGAACATCTTTCTTTGAAATGTCTTGTAGGAATGGTTGATTTACACAGAATGTCAGTAATATGCACAAAAAATTATCGTGGATAGAAACTTAAGTATGTAGCCGATAAAAAAATCTTGTTTCAGAAAATAATTAACTGGTAAAGCTTAAGCCGACTGGTTAGAAGCATTCTCAAAACCTGAGTATAATATTATTTAAAAATTCACTACAGTGACACTATTGATAAATTGAATTTTTATAGAATTTTTTTAGGTATTATTACACCTCTAACATTCTTCTAGATATGTTAAATGCATACAAAAACAGTTGTTAACATCTGGAAAAATATTATATTCACAAAAATCGTTGGGTCTAGTAAAATATGAAATTAAAATCGTCTGAAGTGTTTTTTTTTCTTTTCAGAGATTTGAAACTGGGTGTACTAGTGAAGGAGGAAAGTTCCTGCATGCATATGAACGAGCGAGTATGGCACTGACCTGCGGTGTGTGGGCTGTCCTTTGCTAGGTGCGACGACAACAGGTGCTTATTAGCTACTGGACGGCCGGGGACGCTCGCGCACCTTAAGAGCGGAGCCGCCGTGGAGGGGCGGAACCGAGGCCGCACGGAATCACAACTATTTTAGCTGACGAGAATATTTCTTCAACAACGTAAACATTAACATTTTTAACCAGGACAAGTCCCTTTTTTTTTAAGGTTAGCTCGTCGGTCTGTAGCGGTTCCTCGTTGCCCATCCAGTGCTTACGAGTTGATCGTAACTCGAATGGAACGCCAAACTGGACATCCAGAGATATTCACTTAATTAATCCCAGATTTAGTCTCCCAGTCTACCCACATGACATTGGTAATGGCTATCAAGCAGTACGGAAAATCAGCCGTATAAACTAAAACAACTGATTCTACATTGACCACAACTTCTGAGGTCACGGACGGAAAATGTTTCAGGTTTGTCTCAAATTGTCCGTTCGTAACGAGAATGGACAGTAATGGATTCGTCACTTTCCAATTTGTCAGTCTTTCTTGGTTCAAAAATAAGCATAACAATAGGCATATTTAAGACTGACCGGTACCAAATAAAGCCGGGAAACGGGTGTTACATTTTGAACAGCTCCATATGCGTTTGAGACCCTTCTGTGATATTTTCTATTCTAAATCGTTCACTTCACCTATTACCGTCTGTAATGCCAATTTCAATTTATTTTTGTGTTGTTTTGCGTTTGTGTAATATCAGCTGATATTAAAATATCTCTGATAATTATTATCTGTAACAGACAATTGTTGCGTGAGAGTATCATCGCTGGTTGCAGAGGTAAAACAAAAAACAATTGAGCGATGATGGAGGGAATATTATCGTTTTATGTTAAATGTTTCCTGTTGAAATAATAAATGTTTCGAAAGAACGTATCGTAGCGTATTCAAGACGGAGCACCATTACCCCTGGATAAAGAATTGAGACTGCCTGGTGAAGGAGGTCGGCCATCTAACTGGAATTGTATCAAGGGCTGAACTTAACCTGCGATTCGCCGGAGAAGCTTCCTCTTCAATTGAAATGAAGTGGGTCAGTACGTAATCTGCCAATTGTTTGTCATTGCCAGCCCATTTGAACCTGACGGAAAAGAGCCGCATTTTCATAGCCGGAGCGTTGAGAATTTTTATTTAATTATTTCTTGATAAATCACGTTATACGTCTCTTTGTGCATCTCTTTCGCTAATTTATTCTTGTGTTATTCTCGGAATAGAAAATTGAATCATTACCCTTTTCTGATTTCGGCCTACAGACTTTTAACTTTCTTGTCGCCTTCCTTATCGCTCGTTGCTTAGACCTCGACGATGTTCATTAGTTTCTCTATTTTGAATTTTAAAGTAAAAACTCGTTTAACTAAACTTTCACGAGGTACTTAAATTAACACAATTAAGAATTCGAATACACCTGATTATTATGAGCTCAATGGGCTGTACTTTCACGTTACAGGGCAAACAAAAATAAAATTGGCGCGAATTACACGCACGTCATTCCTGAACTGTCATATTATGTTCTGAAAAATACGAAAAAATAAATATTGACACGTAGATTAGTATTAGTTTCACGTAAAAAAATTAAAGTGTTCATGCTTCAGGCAAATAGTATAGAAACTGGCGAGAGTCAGTTATTAATCATTATATTATACAGTAAACAATATTATATTTACTTGCCTCCTTAGGGATACTTCAACGTAGCTCAATTCAGTATCTCAGTTTCACGAAATCCCAAGTGCTCGTGAAAAATTATATTTGATATTAGCGTTTCGTGAAATTAATGTTTGACTTACAATTAAAACTATTTGTGTCAGTTACTTCTACGGAGTCTTATTGCATTCGCATTAGAGTATTTTAAACTCTTAATTAGATTAGAACACGATATGCGTCACACTATTCTATAGTTGCCGAACATATTTGTATATTATAGTAACTCAGGAACAATCGCGGAGTCTGGCGGCACTGTTCGTCTTACAAGGCACGTTTGGCCTTTATAGTACGATTTTTCAATTAGATAAGCGTCACTCTGCGATCGGTGACGCCCAGTCTTTGATCGCAACCTACATGAATAATTATTAAATGACTATACATGAAACCTTGATTCTCAGCTTGATCTTAGTGAAATACGATTCTCCAGTAATTTTATGGAACGTCGGTGACGTGTTGTTGATTAGTGACTGTGTAACACCAATCAATGATGAAATTATATACAAAATGGCGGGTGTCAGTGAATAAACTTTATATTATACAGTAAACAATCTTGTATTTACTTGCCTATGAGTTACTTCAAAATAACTGTACGTAACTGTACGCTATCGGCGTGGCCTAATACTAAAGATTGAGGCTCCACCTTATTTCAGCGATATTTATCAAGGTCTTCGTGATACCCTGTCGAAGACTGCCTGGACCTACGGCAACCTGTCACATTTCGCCTCGTCGAGTTGTTTCTAAACGACTGTCAAGGCCTAAGCATGAATCAGAATAACTTTAAATTCAAAACCGACGTATAGTTTCTTCATTATTTCTGTTGTTCATTATCTTCGACAGCAAAAACGACTTTATCGTGAACTTCCCCTAGGCCGCTGCAAGGAATTAAATATGTGGCAAACTCTGATAATTTTTAGAAATATTTAGAAAAATTACTGATTCAGGTATATACAGTACAAAACAGCGTCTTCGAAAACCAGATGAGTCTTTTTAAATTCTATCTTCAGAAATTTCGGATTATCACGTCAGTTATTTATGTCTACTGACGTAGTCATTTGACATTCATTTCAGGAAAAACTGTTTTTATTTAAATTTTTACAGCTATACTCGGATAAAAGTTCCATTAAATTCTCCCGGATTAAGAAAAATATTTTAGAACTGTGAATTTGTCTTAAAAATATATCAATATTATAAATTCACACTACAAGTCTAATTAATCGTTAAGGGTGCAACCAAGTACTATTACACAGATTAATAATGTGGGAATGACGTTTTTTGACCAAGGCGTCCGAGAAGATTATCGGAGTAACAAGTTGTTATCTATATCCGCTACAGGAGTTTCACTTTATCTGGGCTGATAATAAGAGCACTCGGCACGTCACTTCTGTAATTGATGGACAACACGTTTTGCATTGCGCTAACTGTAGTCAGTACTTGCATATACCTTTCATTAGTACTTGATGCAATGCTTCCTTAAATTCAACGGATCCATTAACCTCTTTCAACTCAGGAATTTAAATTGTTTTACACTTTCTCCACTGAAATAATTTCAATTGTTTTACACTTTCTCCACTGAAATAATTTCAATGTTTTTTCTGTTACGTTCATTTCCAAAATTCACACAGTATTTGACGAAACAGCGGCATACAATACGACTATCATATACTAGTTCTGAATTTCATTAATTTTGACGTGGATTTTTTATTGATTAAATAACCTTAAGTTTATTAAAGAGTAATATACAATATTTATATTTTTTAATTCTTAATAGTATTTTTCTAAATAATTCTATTTACTCAGTTTTTTTAGACATTATTTAACTGATGTCAATCAAAAAAGTGTAATAGCATTAATTAATCTATATAATAAAAAGAATGTATATTTGTATGTATGTATGTATGCATGTATTTACGTTGTTCTTTATACAAATTTTATCGCGTGGACAGAATGCAACAAAAATTGGTATACGTATTCTGCCAAAATCGAGAACCGGTACTGTGGGGGTGACAAACCACTAGCATAAATGTGAAAAGAATTATAATTTTAAAAAGTGATCATTAAGTGATAAATTACTGCGCGCCAATATATCATGACATCACGCGACAGAGAGAGACGTTACTACGCGACGAACAAAGGAAATAGTTCGATTTTTCCGTAATGAAATGAAGCAGAAATATTTTCATTGAATAAAAGTATAATTATTCCAGTAATACTCCATCGAGTGATAATAAAAAACAATACAAAATACTTTACAATCGTTGCGGAAAATGTTAGTTAATTTAGTGAGTGCAATATGGCCACCATTTCTTTACATTTGGAATGTAGCTATCAATTTGATCAGTTCAATCCTTCGTAATGTGCGAATACTGATGGACAATTATATCCTGCAATACTCAAGAAGTACTGTCTGAAGACTTGCTGACAATTATTTGTTCGCGGAGAATTATATTTCTAAAGAATAACGATGGTATGTTTGTTGCTATTATGCAATTAAATTCTATGTATCTTATAGCTATTAAATTAATGCAGTATATTTATGTATTGGTAAAGAAATTCGGAGGTATGTTTGTTGAGATTGATGCAATAAAATTCAATGTATTTTATAGCTGTTCAATTAAAGCACTATTGGTCAAAATTGTGTACGGAACTAGGAATAGTTAGATTTAGGTTGTGTCTTCTTGACTAAAGATTAATATAGAATTAAATTCTTTTTCGGGTTTATATAAATAAGACACGGGCAACGCCGGGCACTCAGCTAGTAATATATAAATAACGACCATTTATAGATACCTTTTGGAATTAAAATAATTGATTAATAATAAATATATTTGTTGCTAACGCCACGTAAGATAAAAATACTGTTATACGTCTTTTTGATATATTTTGTTTTAAAATTTTTTTTATATAAATTTGTAATGTTAAATATTGTTCTGTTCCATCCACCACTTGGAATTTTTACATTTTTTAGTTATCTTATTTATTCACGTAATCATAATAGTTCTGTGTATAATTTTTATAAGAACACACATCAATAAGTTTTATATTACGTTACCGTAGAAACCTAACAAATAATATTCATAGCCAGGCTGAGAAAAACATTCAGTCAGAGCACAGACTGAAGATGGAACAAATATGTACAAAAAACGTTGAGATGTTAAATAAAAATTTTTACGATACATATTTTAATTATAAAATGTTAATAATAGTATTAAAAACAGACGTTAAAATAAAATATTATTCAGACAATAAGGAATTATTTATATTTGAACAAAGCATTTTTATACAAGTTCTAAACTCAGGTTGTTTCAAATAAGAGTTCATTCATTTTCTTTCTAGGAATTCAGTATTTCTTTTAATTGAGTAATAAATTAACTACAACAAATCCCATATTTGAGTAACAATGTAATAAAATTACATAATAATTAATTTTGTAAGAAAAAATAAATGGAGGCTAATCAGAGGAAAGGAAATTCAATATGACTGTACATCAGTTTATGAAATCGTTGTAAGATAAACAGTTTATTGAATGAACATAAATTGAAAGCAACACAAGACTGGCCCGTGTCCATATTTAATGTTTAAGCTTTTCTGTGTTTGAATAGTTGTTAGAGATGAGTATTCTTGTTTATAACACAAAATTTTCCATTAATTCACACTATAAAAATCAGAGCCGACCACCTGTGGTGTAGGGGTCAGCATGACTGCCTCACACCACAGGGGTCTCGGGTTCCAACCCGGCGAGGGCATAGATGTTTGTGTGCGTGAGAGAAAGTCTCGGCAAATCAGTCCCCCGACTAGAAAAAAATGTTTCCCCATACTGAGTCGCTAATAACCAGAGCTGTTGATGCGACTGTAAATAAATCAATATAAAAAAAATCACATGCTGAAGTCATATTAGTTACTGAGCACTGTCTGTCATCAAGCTCTATGTCCGTCATTTATTATAACACTATGGAGTTCTACATTTAATATTTTATATCCATGTTACTGATTTATTACGCAACACATGCAAATATTTAAATTCTATAATTTATGTGTTTTCAGCATTCGACATATTTTGGATTACATTGGGCTTATTATTTATGTAATAATTAAAATATATTAAGGGTTTGAAGTTTGATGACAATGGTGTTGAAACATTTAGAGAAGGAATAATCTATGTTGTCTACCGTAGAAAAATTTATGCATCAGACACGAAGGCCTTGAAAGCCTACTCTCTGGAAAATGTTGAATATTGTAGGTTTATTTTCCCGAAGACGCACAGAGTTTTTTCTGTTCGAAACGCAGGATCCTCCTTTCTCCTTCCATTCTCACATATTTTTTTCTACTAAAGACAATTGAACCCCGATAGTTTCTTCGCTAAATATTAATAGAGCTACAAAGATTGCACATTATAATAAGTTTAGCGTTATGATTAACAGTTCGCCATATATCCTGTAATGCACATCATGCTAGACCCAACTTTTAGGATACTATAATAGTTTTATTTGGTTGCTGTAACTCCAGAGATAGACCCAAACTCTTTAAATTTGACCGATTTGTTATTTTCACCTGAATTAACTAAATATTCACAAATTTTCGATACGGAAAGATAATATAGAAATAAACCGGCACGTTTTGACGGTATATATTAAGAAAATATATAAATTAAATTTCATATTTGTATTTATAATTTGCCAAATTTCAAGTCGTGAGTGGAGGAATATATCAAAACACATTTGAATTATTGACTATGGATAACTACATTGGATTAATAACTTCTTCAGGTATATCCTTGGAAGTTATTCTTATAATAACTAGCATGTCAAGGGCAGCTGTAGATAAAAATAGGAATAACTGGTTAAAATAACAGTTCTGCTAAAAATAAATTCAATGTGTATTTATTGAGTCCCGTGGAATGTCACAAATAGTTTCAGCACATTAAAATTCAAAAAGACAACATACCTACGTTAGGTAACACAGCTATCTATTTTCGTTATTATTTAATTTACATTACTGCTGTAATGCTGAAGGTTTGGAAATAACTGGAAATTTTATACATATTTTTAATAAAAGTAGTTTCTTATCGTGGCGGTATACAATACTACTTAAATGGAAAAATTTAGGTTATTTACAATATTCTCCTATAGGTCTCGAACTACTTTTTCTAAGGAAAAGACAATAACTTTGCGGCTGATTTAATAATTAAAATACGGTTACGATAATACACAAACGAAAAACCTTATATTAACGTATACTAAACACAAGGCCATCTTACACAGATAAAAGTTACTTATAAAAGGAAAAACATAATATATTCTTAATAGAAAAATATAGTTATGAGAGAACTAAATGTTTTGAGTAAATTTTTAGTCGTTTAATCTCTTAGCAGAAATATTTTGTGAACTAAAATTACATTCTAAATGCGTTTAAATGCATCGAAAAATTAGTACTTAAAAGCGAAACATGTTTCGCCACTGTTATACATTTTTTGGAGATGAGGGAATTCGAACAACGAATTTACATAATGTTTCCATTATCTTTCGTTGGGGAAAAATAAGCTATTTCTTAATCCTACGGCTTCATTTAAATAGTGAAATTAGTAAATTTATTGTTTTCGCAACAGGCACTGAACTCGACATTCTTCGAAATAAAATTATTCTCTATTATTGTATCAAATTAACTTCGGATTAAAAAGACCTTTTTGCAGAACACTATATTATATTTTTCGATTACAGATATGACTTCAGCTCTTTGTTAAACTGGGCATGTTTCTTCGTTCTCACACTATTTTACACAATTTTTACCAACACCGAGGAAGAATATTTTATGACCATAAGAAATTTAAAAACCGCAAATGTTTTCTGGCGATCTGTTCGGTTGTTCTGTAGGAAACTAAGTTGTTTAACATTGTAACATGTACTTGCTCGTAACTTACCGACGTAAAAGGATTGTAAAAAAAATTTAATAACTATAGTTTTCACGATAAGGCACAAACAAATACCTGCATGCTTATCGGCGAGAATTCTCTAAACTGAAGGAGCGAAAATATAATATAAACTATACGGGAGAAGGCGCACGAAATGTATATTTCAAGACAAGAATATACAAACCCGTCTCCATTACGAAATTAAATATACATACAATTAAAGAGGTATTAATTTTAACTTAACATCACTCAAACACTGAAACATTTACGAACGCCTTAAAGGGAAAATGTTTTATTCGTTGGAGGACAAAAAAAATATTATTTCGGCAATGTTTATTGTTTTCTTTAAATCAAACATTCCAGTAGTTGTCAATATAGCCACTTTCGGTACGACAATTATGCCAATATATATCAATTGCTTTTTTTAATATCGAAATTAATTATTTACATAGCTACAATAAAAACTAAACATATTTGTATAGAAAATACAAATTTATAATATTTGTTGATTGATTGATGCCCGTCACATAAATAGCACATAGCCAAGAAGGTATGTAAACCGGAATTCATTCCTCGACGAATAATATTATATTCTATGAAATATTACAATTATCATTAAATAAACAACACAACCAATATGTCAGATAAATATTGATTAATTAAAACAAAAAATTATTTCAATATAACGTTTCGTCCACAATTTTCATGACTTCTTCAGGTAATGTACAGTTTTGTATGCATATAAATGTATATGATAAATTATAAGACCAAATATAAATATAGTTGATCTAATTTAGCATATATATTTATATGCGTACATTCAAAACTGTGGACGAAAAGTTGTATTGAAATGATTTTCTGTTTTAATTAATTAATATATTTTTCTGAAAAATTGGCTGTGCTGTTTATTTATATGAATAATATTATAATAAATATAATTATGTGTACACGTATATTAACGGCGAATACAGCTTGAGTTTCTGTTACTGTTACTGTTAAACATAATGGAAAGAGATAAATTTTGGGACTATAATTTGGCTGTCAAGAAGAAAAATAAAAATTTAAGCGAAGCTTAAAATTTCAGGGAATTAATTGTTTTGTTGGGTTTCGGTTTCGGTTAAAACAAACTAGAAATGGAATGCTGAACACGCGTAGATTTTTAGCCAATAATAACATCATGCTATGTGATTCGATGTGCACGTGGTCACAGGTAAACCGCCAATAAAAACTATCGTATTTCAGTAGAATTGTGAGTGGTCACGGATATTCACGTAAATGAATTATCATGAAGCGTCACGATCACTGTTTATACGAGTTTATCATACATTAAAATATATAGGCCTACTTTTAAATTAATTTTCTGATTTCGAAATCTAAATACTGTACTCACTTATATTTTCAAATACTATGATATACGAACTTAAGCATGGCTACACTGTAGAATAAATAATTATATATACACTGTTTCCAATCTAGTTTTTCGCCCTATAAGATTTTAACTCCTGAGAACGTAAATTCTTGTTTTAAACATGATAAAATTGTGCAAACTTTCTCGTTAAAATATAATAAATAAACTGTGATTTGATTTTTGTTCTACAAACCGGCTATAAAGTAAACTGTAGTTTTTTAAAGCTTTTGTATATAAAGAGATGTCAGCTTATTCGAATTTTCTATGCAGAAAATGTCTGAACAAGAAATAATTGTGACGTACATTTCTGCGTTTAAAGGGAGTATCATTATGATATTTCCACAGTGTCCTTAATGCTAGAGTAAATAATTTTTTATTTGACTGCTCCAATGTAATTGACGTTAGTGGTAGTTACAGTATCCGTAATCAGTAGAAGAAGAACAACTTTTTAAAAAATTGCATGTAATTTACATGAAATTAAAATCTATTTTAAATGCTAAACCAAATAACAGAAAAATTTAATATAATGTTACACTTATATTTATTGAATGTTAGGCTTAATATATTGTAGTAATTGGTAATTAAGACATTGTTCTAATTGGAAAGTTGAATTGTAGAGGACTCATTATTAGTGGATATAGAGCGGACGCCGCAACAAACCGGCAAGGCAAAGAAAACATTGTTGATGAGTCGAGAAGGTTTTACGCGCTCAAAACTTGCGAGACGAACGAACAGTCAGGAAATGTACAGTCGGGCAGTAAGCAGCAAGGAGAAAAGACCAAAATTCCAAGTCATGAAAATTTGAACAGTACAGTCGGGCAGCAGACAGCGAATAGACCAGACGAAAAGTTTTACAGTCGGCAGTCAGAACGAAAGAATGTGGTCCGTTCACAAACATGCTTTCAAATATTAAAAACTAAAGCAATATTCAGTCGGGAAGGAGACAGCAACTAGTGGCAGTAAAGCATCGAGAACCAACCAATTTGTGTTAAACCAACTAACAAACTACACCAATTAGAGGCTGTGAACATTTTGAGTCTTTGAGAACTTAGAATCAGTGATGTCCCCAAAATTGTGCACGAAAAACTAAAAATGAGACCTGGGCGGCCGTAAGTAGAGAAAAACTTTAAAATTATTTGTAAACCGTGTTTAAAAGATAAAAGTCAGATCGTTCTTTAATTATTTAATTATCGATAAAATGAGATTCTTAATTCTTGATAAAATTGAAATTGTTAAATTCAATCTTTAGTATTATTTCTTCCGCAACAAATTTCGTCTATGTTCAGACGCATTGATTCGCATATAAAGTAAATGTAAATTTGTGTTTTTTTTTCATTTGTTAAATCCATCCATTATTAATATATGTTAATTATTACAATATAATTATAATTTATTATATAATAAAATACTACGTTAAGCGTATTTGGATCTGTGTGATCAGTTATCTGAAAATCTGGCTAACAAAATTATTCTAGACAGTTATTATCCACAGAAATAACAGATTTTAAAATTCTTGCATTATTTTGATAAGGTGGCTCCACACTCTACCTTTTTTTTAGCATAAACTAAATATCAAAATAATATTCCATTTGAAGTAACTTCAAAGATATGATTGTGTTGTATTTTTTCCTTACAAAGTTCCTATCTACTATCTGATATTTTTATCTCTATGTCCAACTGATTTTAATTTTGTTTGAACTCGTACTAATCGGTTTAAGGAATATAGGAAAGCTCACAATATCACGTATAAGTAGGACGACATTTTTTATTACCACGCGTGTCTTACTGCGGAGTAAAGTTGTATAAATCGTGACCCTGACCGACGATATTTCATTTACGTAAATATTTGTATCATTCTGATACCTCATTTTTGTTATGGAATAGTTGACCTGTGACGATTTCTGCACATTATACCACATGTGGTGACAGTACCATCGATGTCAATTCTACGCAGTCGCAGAATTAAACTTACTTTATTTCTGTGAATGTAACTATTTGAGTTTTATATTCAGATTCAATATTTTGTTAAGTAATTTTAGATGGTAAAATTATTATTAGTCCCTTCTTTTTTTTCTGCGTTGTTGGATCGACCGTGAACAGGTTAACCACGTGAAGTAAATATAATAATTTTTTATGCAGGTTTTATTTTCGGTTATTTTGTGTCATACATTTAGAGGTGGCGAAGAAAACTATTGACTCGAAGTTAGTAGAAAAGGCTTATTCTTTATTATAACCTCTGTATTAAATCAACAATGAAATGTGCCACAAATGTTTTTTATATCAATAAATAAATCCGACTTAAAAAAATCTCGAGTGTAATAAAAACAATCAATATTATTTTACATTATTTAATAACTATTTTCTAAACTCATATAAAATTAATTTTATTATTTTTTCTAGAGTTTTCAGCAAATGGTTTATTATTATTTTATAACTCCTGGAATTCTGTTTTATCAGATTTAATTGACTTCTTTAGAATTACATGACGCAGTGGATTATATTATTCAACATTTATATTGTGTGTAATGAATAAAATCATTAAATTGCGAACACTGTTCCAGTTTCCTCATCTGTACGAACCTAGGCGTTGCTTCATTTGTTTATTTTACAGGATTCCGTCATTTATCGAGGCACAATATCTCATGCATATTTCTCGTAGGTAACAATCCGTCAGAATGTGGCAATATGCTAATTATATTACTACAATTTCGAAATATCCGTTGAACTCTAAGGTTTCTTAGTCAACCTGAATGTTTTGGATGCAGTAGTTTAGTTTTGAAGTTCAGCTTAATAGGAGAAACATTTTGTTACAAAATATGGCAGTAATGACTCGGTGCAGA
Organism: Zhengitettix transpicula; assembly: GCA_037074705.1. Lineage (NCBI taxonomy): Eukaryota > Metazoa > Arthropoda > Insecta > Orthoptera > Tetrigidae > Zhengitettix > Zhengitettix transpicula. The sequence goes on along the minus strand of CM073593.1, from coordinate 43,962,048 downwards.
TGATGATGGTGACATCATTGTTATTAAAGTACCAGAGTCCTTTGCCGTTATAGGGCCCGTATAGGATTTGTGATGGAGGGTCTTTATTATTTTTATGGATAAATGAAGGGATGTACTGTTAATAGCTTTTTCTAAAAATATATGCAACATTGATTTGATCTAGGATAAGACTTCGATTTTTATTTACTTTAAGATCCATCATTTTTTTGTCTTCTACGTTTAATTATAGAATTATTAATTGATATATCATTTACATGTCATTAAATTCATTTTACAGACTCAAATATATTTTAGTAAATATTACAATTTATTTGTTCTGTTTCTTGAAAATATTTTGCAGTTTCTAAGGATGACACGAAGATGATTTATGCTTTTGTTTCACATGTATTTATGTTTCCACAAATTCTTGTCATGAACGTTATCAAGATATTTAGTGACCAAGAGAAAATTTGCGATTGGATACGTACTATTTAATCCTAAAAGCACGATTTGTTTGTCCAATATAACACTTTGAACAAACTTACATTCTATTTTAGCAAAGACTTTATTCCAAAAAAGGATAACGTATTTGTGGAATAAAACAGTATTTTACATATTTTGTATGTTTATGAGGTATTTTATAATTAATTTAGTGTTCTTCGAACGGTGTGTTCCTTATCTAACAAGTCTTTCTTGTGAATGCGAGGTCAGGTCCCGGTCAAATAGTTTTACGTAAGTAATTTGCATGAAGAAACTACCAGCGTCCAGTCGTTCACAGGAAAATTATTTTAATTGAGCCTTTTCTCAAAATACTTAAAACTTAGCCCGCAGCCTCGTACTTATTTCATTCTGCCGTTTTTTTTTCTTTCATCAACAACAAACCACACCTGCACATGCATGTGGTCGTGTTTACTCCAAACTCAGTTGACCGTCACCATCTAATCTTGAAAGCAAGGGGTATGACACACCTGATAATTACCTCATGAAGTAGTTCTAAGGATATGACGTATTGAGAGTAATGAACAACAAACGGGTTTCTGGTATCAGTTATTATTGTTCCCAAGTATTTCCACGAGCAGGTAACGTTTTACCAGGTAAAGGAAGTAGATAAATAATTTCGTTTTTCACGTTAATCTCTCGCAACCCTTAGTTGATCAACCTCCAGAGTCAGTTATTATTTGATGCGTCAATATAATTCCCGTATGTTTTGTACTGCAGGGAGTGTTTCTATGAAAGGGAAGTCCAATATATTTTGATCCATGGTAAAAATATTAAACTTAACAGATGTAAGTCGCTAATGACCAACAGGTTAATGCGACTATAAATTGTAAAAAAAAAATATTCTGGAAGTGGTCTATGACATTGGAGCTAAATTCTATGAAACCATGAAAAAAAGGTTTATTGTACATCTGAAATCAAAATGTCAACTTCAAGAAGTTTAAATTGAAAGAAACGGGAGATTACTCTAGAAATATATATATATATATATATATATAATGTTTTGCTGGAATTTATTTTTGTTAATAAAACAACAATTTGTTGGCACTATCTTTGACTATAAACATTAAGAAATTTATATAAAAAATAATATATTCTAATCAGTCAGTTAATGCACTTTGGTGTATTCTTTAAAATATAATAGATAGATTTTATATAAATTGTTAATAAAATAAAATTATGAATAAGAAAGACAGCCAAATACAGACGCACAAAAAAAGGGTAATACCACACAACAACGTTTCTGGGATCCTTGTTCCCCTTTCTTCAGGTTGCTGAGAAGAGCCTAGAGCGACACAACTGCACTCGTCAGTTGACAACACTCAAAAGGCTCTTCTTAGACATAGACATAGACATAGACCCCGTCTGAATATCGGAGAGGGACTGACTGTTCATAGGAATAAGTCAGAAAGGAAGCTAACGTGGCTTCAAGTATATATATCTAATTCTACGTATTCTATGAAGAAATTAAGAAATTTGTAATTTTCTGGACTGGAGAGAAGCCAAACAAGAGCGCTCGTTGCGAAAGCTATTTTTCTACTGCGCGCTGATTGTAAATGCAACGGACGTTCTTTCTTTGTCACTCATAGACCACTTGACGTACCTTGGCCTTGCATGGCTAGTTAACGTTTCTTGTTTCTTTCTAATTTCCAAGTCATGCCCTTACCCTCTTCCATAAATTATTGAGCCAGGAACAACGTGACCTATCGCGAAGGAGTATAATTTGAGCCTAGAAAGTCTGCTGGCACTTGAATGTTTCGTCGGCTGTGTCAAAACCCTTCCAAATATGAAGAAGACGGAAGTGTTTTAAATAATTTAATTAATGATCTGTTTATATGTATGTGTTGAAGACTGCAGTAAAGGTATCCAAGTAATAAAAAGTCCCGACTATTTTATTTTAAAAAGACCGTAGTTTTACAAAAAAAAATTAATTGCATCACTAGTTTACAATGTATTAAATAAAGATCATTCTGAATATAGTTAGAAATATAAAGCAAAAACATATATATGATGGCAGAAACTGGTGTTGACATAAACGCAGCGTAGAAACCTCTGTATCAAGAAAAGTGAAATTTGGAAAAGATGCTACTATTACTATAAATGTAACAGATAAGAAAGAATATTTTAAAATTCAAACCCTGTAGGATTTAAATTGGAGCTGGAAGACTCCGAGGTGAATTAAAAAATATACTACCGAAAAAGAAAAATATCCAATCGTCTTGACGCTCTGAAAAATTCTCGGAAACCGGTTTTTCGTCATGATTTTTGGAGAAGACTCCATAATTACGTTTCTAAGATGTGCAGAGTAAATTTTACGCCACGGAATTGACGTCCAAATCTACCACGTCAAATCACCATATTTTAATATCGAAAACAACCTGCATTAATCGTACATACAAAAATAAATTCTTCGCTATAATAGAATGTCAGATGGTTCAAAGTGTTATATTGGACAAACAAATCGTGCTTTTAGAACTAGGATTAAAGAGTACATATACAATCGCAAATTTTCTGTTGGTCTCTAAATATCTTGATAACGTTTATGATATTAGTTTGTTCTTTTTCTATTTTAATTTCTGGCCATTAATTTTGTACTATTAATTTAGGTTATTTCCTTTCTTATGTTTCAACAACAAGAGGAATGTACTAATTAATTGTTTATTTTACTTAATATTTATTTGCCTCTTAAAAGTTTTCATCTTTCTGGCATTAATTATTGGTGATTCGTATATATATATTGTAGTAAGTGGTAATTAAGGCATTGTTCTAATTGAAAAGTTGAATTGTAGAGGACTCATTATTAGTGGAAATAGAGCGGACGCCGCAACAAACCGGCAAGGCAAAGAAAGCATTGTTGATCGGTCGAGAGGTATTTTTTACGCGCTCAAAATTTACGAGACGAACAGGTCAGTCGGGCAGCAGACAGCGAATAGATCAGACGAAAACTTTTACAGTCGGCAGTCAGAACGAAAGAATGTGGTCCAGTCACAAACATGCTTTCAAATATTAAAAAGTAAAGCAATATTCAGTCGGGAAGGAGACAGAGCAACTAGTGTGTATTCGGTGGTCGAGCGTAGATTCATGATGCTGGCCATAGACAAACCAATGAAGTCCATTTCCAACTAAAGTCACGAGATCTACAAATCCAGGTTGCAGTAAAGCATCGAGAACCAACCAATTTGTGTTAAACCAACTAACAAACAACGCCAATTAGAGCCTGTGGACATTTAGAGTCTGTGAGTAGTTAGAATCAGTGATGTCCCCAAAATTGTGCACGAAAAGTTAAAAAGAGACCTGGGCGGCCGTAAGTAGAGAAAAACTTTAAAATCATTTGTAAACTGTGTTTAAAAGATAAAAGTCAGATCGTTCTTTAATTATTTAATTATCGATAAAAATGAGATCCTTAATTCTTGATAAAATTAAAATGGTTTAAATTCAATCTTTAGTATTATTTCTTCCGCAACAAATTTCGTCTATGTTCAGACGCATTGATTTCCATAAAAGGTAAATTATTTTGATTATATAAATTCTGCCATTTATCAAACCCAGTTAAAGACCCTGAGATCCCAAATATTTTGTGTATTTTATACTTGTTTTAAAATTGTTAATAAATCTTGTTTAATAGTTTTCACTATAAGTTCTTTTCATTTAGAAACGCCACATTCATATTATAATTAGTTATTACAATATATATATATATATATATATATATATATATACACGATATTATTATTTTAAGACATCATTGTATAATGAGTCATATAAATTATTTAATTAAGTTGAATTCATATCCTCTATGAAGTAAGTATTCGTATATAAATAGTTTCCATATGATCATTCTGAATATAGTAATGTTATTGATGTTAATAACTAAACTACACTTTCTTGTAGAACTGAACATTGAATTCATCTGAACAAAATTTACTTGCGACGCATTTGCCTATTTACATTGTAGTGGCTATCAGTTAAATTTTTAATCTTTCTGGGAGTAGTTATGGACGGTTTGTTATTCTCCCTCGCAAGCAAGCGATAGTGAGGCGGCCGTAGTAAGTAATACATTTATTTTAATGAGTTTCAAAATACAGAAATTTCTCAGAAAGTGAAAACAGGATTATTTTGTCCCATAGAATTTTTTAAAAATTTATAAGAGTAAATTTGTTTGACTGAACCCTATTAATTTATGAGAAATATAGTGGGTAAATCATCAGTCTAATTATTATTTTTATTTTTTGAATATTGTCCAGTTGAAGAAAATTATCTTTGGAGTAAAGGTGAATTTATTAAACAGTGCTTTTGTATACAAAGTACAATTTTTATGAGTGGAACATTTCAATACTAAGCGTTGCAGATTTTAATTTCAAAAAATTGATTAATTTTAATGCGTAGGTAGAAGTGAATCTAGCAGGAGATTCATATTATTCTTAATTGTAGAAGAAAATAATGGCAATGCCACTGTGTAAATTGAGTGTGGAACAGATTGCGAATGTGTAATATATGCACAGTTATAATTTTGCTACAAAATTTGAGTAATTGTTTTATATTATAAAGAGTAATTAAAAGATGTATAAGGATCATTTATAACGCTTTGGCGTGTTATTGAAAATTATTTGAAGCATTTCATTAAATATATATTAACTTCAGCAATAAACACGGAAATTTTGACAATCGTTCATCTCGGTTGAATATGTCCATCAGAGAGTTACACTTATAATTAAATGGCATTTCTTAGTTACATATTATTATTATGCATATTTACCTTTCATAAAATGTAAAGAATGTAAAAATTTTAACATTAACTAATGAAATTAGAATTTTACCATTTTACTAGGATAATATAAAAAAGACAACATTTCCATTGGATGCTTTATTATAACTTTTTTCAAATGTTGTAACGACTGTGGAATATTGTAATTATGTTATGTGTGATTTCATTCATTCACAAAATTTTGTAAGTCGGAAATTTTTATTGTTTTGGAAGTAACATCCTGTCACGAAGACGAATTTACACTCCGACGATATAATGAGGAAAGAGTTTCCATTTTTCGTGACTAATGACAGCTGAGATCTTTATCTGTCCTAATGTCACAGACGGTCCTCACCGCTGACAACCTAGATTTATCTGTATTTTCCATCTTTATTACTCTGTAAACGTTTCCGTAATGAGTAGATAATAGTTGGTTTTGAATTACATACCGTTCTTAATGGCCATGCTTCTTAAATTATATTGGTCTTCCCTGTTGGGTGGCAGGAAGAATTTACACGTTTATGAAGAGTACGTAATATTTTTAAGATAATGTGTATTTGCAACGAACGAAAACAAAATAGGAGAGTATTTAATACATTTAAGCACTAACTGTCCAAAAGTGTAATTATAATAAAGTGGTCTGAAGTAGAGTTACCGAGCAAGCAATAAAGAGTAAAACAGATAAGACTAAGAACCAACCATTTTTTTCTACTGCGATTTATTTCACTATTTTCTTTTATAGAGCATTCCATTAAACGAAAGTTAATTAATGTATAAGTTTCTATTATTATAACGGATCGTATAAATTGATAGCGTTTTTTTTTTTAAAAAAAGCATACTCGATTGCGAGATGAATGACGTCTTAATTATTCATAAAGTTATTTATTTTTACATTGGTCTTTTCCTCAGAATAGCATTATTTCTCGATATAATATATGTACAAAACAAGAAAAACTACATCAAGCTCTTTTGCTTGCAATATTAATATTTGGAATTGATTAAGTTATTTATAATTAATATTAATCGCTACTTAAAAGTAACGTGTTATCTCAAAAATGAGAAAACTTACTGTACGGATATTGCAAAAATAATTAGTTAACTTTTGTTAAAAATTCCAATTTTGCAATAAAGTATAATGGAGAAGAGTAAATTTGAACGATTATCCTGTCCTTAATACCCAATCGAATTTATAAATAAGCAACACTACAAAATACCATGGAAAAAACAGTAAAGCCCACTTGATGCACAGATTAAACGCTTCAAAGCGTGAACTTCTTTTTCTTCGAATCTGAGCAACATACTAGTTCGCGATTCGTCACGGATGCGTTGTATGAGATTCGCTAAAATTTAAAACTATTAGAAAGAAGAAGGTATTATTTTTATACAGCAAAAGTTCAAAAACTTCTTCTAAATAGATATGTCGTGGAAATTTGTGTAATGAGTTTAAATAGTACGATTTCTGCTGTTTTATTATTTATTGTGCTGTATCGTAAAATGAGGGATTCATTAAATGGCATGGAATAAAATCTTTTTCCTATTAGGTAAGGAACTTCAATAAAGATCAACTGTGAAAAAAGTGAAACGATTGACTAGTAATTAATGGCACACCATAATGCATATAGATAAAATAATGTCCTTGATCGAAGTGAAGTCGTCTTCGATGATCTTCGAGAAAAGTTGTGCAGAAGTGTGAGTCGTCCATGAAACTCTTTAAGCTCAGTGAACCTCCTCACTTAGGTGCGTTATCGCCGTTATGATCAATTAACATCAAAATGGAAATATTTCGTGTCGACCAAAAATTACAAACTATAAACGTAATAGTATTATTTAATGGTTATCTTGATGCAATTAATTTTTTTTCTCGTTTAAATTCCACGTAGAACTCTATTTGTGAGTGAGTAGTGATGAAAGGAATTTCGCTTGATTGTAGTCTAGCGGACTCGATGATAGAACGTACTCGCTGATGAGATAGGGACGTTAGACCCCAGCATGGTAGGCGTAAACTAAAAATAAACAGAGCAAATAAATTTGGTAACAGCAATTAATTGGAGGAAAAAAAATTTCAGACAAGTAAAAGTTTTAGATGTTCAACTGAAGTTTTTAAAAAATACTGTAGAGAACAAGAGAGGAGAGTTTTTAGACATTCTTGGCAAAATTTTGTGGAGAAGACAGGTCAAATGTAGAATCGGGATAGATTTGGGGGGATCGTGAAGTAAAACCAGAGATTCTGAAGTCCACCCACGTAGAAAATTTACAAAGTCACGTTCAGCATTCCACAAACCATCACGGTTGTTCAATGTCTGGTGTTCATCCGGTCTTAAGAGCGAAAGGCTCAAGTGTACGTGTGAGGAGAAAATCGTTTAGGAACAATTACCCTATACAGCCCATTTAATATTTTCTAAATTTCTTTTAGCCTCACGTTATGTTAGATATTTTTATTAGTAAAGAATATTATTGAAAATTAAATTTATCAAATAAAAAAATTTATTATAAATCACAAATCATTTGAATTAGTATGGGGTAATTTCTTATGCACCATATGGTGAAGCTGGTCTCCAATAGCGTGGAAGTAATCATGAACTACAGAAATTGTATTATACTATAATTATTATTATCAAAACGTTATAAATTATATTAAAATTATGTGTACTTCTTATGACATTATTTACAATAAATCTACTATAGTATATCTATTTTATTATATTTTTAATTTTAATATTGTCGGAGGGATTATTAAGTATAGTAAGGTTATTATATGTTTAAGTTTCTATATCACTGATTCTTATGGGTATTGTTTTATGTTCTGAATTTATCAGGGGGAAAATAGGCTAATTTCATTGTACCAGGAAAAAAACTTTTCTGAGATTCACAATTGTCTGCCATTTAATATTATTAGAGAAAGGAAGAGATTGTGCATGCTTATGAAACAATAAGCGCTGATAAATAAATATCATTAAGTAAATAAACAATGCCTCTTCGGATGTAATTACCTATCTTATAATCGTAATACTTTAAAATTATCTGATAAGAATATTGATAATCAGCAGTTATACTGGCGTGAAGATGTTCTATCTCACGAATGTCTAATAGAATAGTGTACCTATCATTTCCAATTATTACTTATGGAGTCGGAGATCTATGTCAAAGTGTTTTTTGGACTTCGAAACGTGTTATTTTAACATTTCCATGCGGAGAATCACAGTGAAAATGGAAAAATATAAACTACGTGAAAATACTACGTTACAGAAAAAGTAAAATAACTAATATTGGGAGTTGTAAGCTGGATCGCATACTTATACTTCGGTGTCATCAAATTTTTTGTCAATGAAGTTATATACATATATTTTTATCATATGAATAGTTTTGCTTATATATTTGATCATACATGATTGTTTGGAAAAGACGATTTTTGCGTATATATGTATATATATTGTAGTAATTGGTAATTAAGACATTGTTCTAATTGGAAAATTGGATTGTAGAGGACTCATTATTAGAGGATATAGAGCGGACGCCGCAACAATTCGGCGAAGCAAAGAACACATTGTTGAGGTTCTACGCGCTCAAAATCTACGAGACGAATGTGCAGTCAGGCAATGAACGGCGAGGCATAAGGACCAGCAAAGTTTTTGTACAAAAGTAATAGAGTCAGGAATGTGCAATCAGGCATAGAACAGCGAGGTGTAAAGACCAAAACTTTTCATATTATAAAAAGTTTTGCAGTCAGGCAGCGGACCGCAAATAGAACAGTTTGATAGCAGTTAGAAACATGCATTAAAATATTGAAAAGTAAAGCAATCTTCAGTCGGGAAGGAAAGAGTGAAACTAATGTTGTAATCGGTGGCCGAGCATAAATTCAACCTGCTGGCCATAGACAAACCAAGGAAGTACATTTCCAACTAAAGTCACGAGATCTGCAAATCCAGGTTGCAGCAAAGCATCGAGAATCTACCAATTTGTGTTAGACCAACTAACAAAACTACGCCAATTAGAATTTGTTGACATTTAGAATCTGTGAGTACTAGAATCAGTGATATCCCCAAATTTTGTGCACGAAAAACCTAAAATGAGACCTGGGCAGCCGTAAGTAGAAAAACTTTAAAATCATATTGTAAACCACTTTTAAAAGATAAAAGTCAGATCGTTCTTTAATTTTAATTATTTAATTATTACATTTAAATTCAATCTGTAGTGTTATTTCTTCCACAACAAAGTTCGTCTATGTTTCAGACGCATTAACTTCCATAAAAGCTAAATGTAATTTGATTGTATAAATTCACCCATTTATCAAACCCAGTTTAAGACCCTGAGATCCCAAATATTATTGTGTATTTAAAATTGTTAATAAATATGGTTAATTGTTTTCCCTTAATAATCTTTTTATTTTAAAAGACGCCTCTTTTATATAAATTTATTATATATATATATATATATATATATATATATTATAGTGTCCACGAATGTGTAATGAAAGGATTTTTTTATAATTTTAAAATTTGTATTGTCGGCGTAATAATTATGTCCTGTAAACAACAGTCAGCGTGACGTAAGAATGTGTAGTGCTGGAGACGTATTATTGTCGGTGTACATTCCAGGTTGAAAGCTTGGACGAGAAAACAAGCCCGTTTCGTAACGAAAGTCGTCCGATGGTGGTCGCATTCAGTCTATGATATTAAGGCAAACAGCAAAGTGGTAAGAGAGTGCATTAATAACAAAAAAGTAAAGTACAATAGTCATTTATATCCAGGACAGTAAAGTTAAGTCGGCTGGTATATGTAGGATGAAAAAGTTCTAGAACGAATATTGGAGACGTGTCCGGTGGTCAGTAGTCGGAACTTTAGCAACGTAAAAACTAGAGTTATGGGGTAAGATTTTGAAAAGTGGTTATAAGTTAATGAGTGAAAAAGCCCAGTGGCTATTTAAAACTGATCAACATTGAATAGGACTTCATTATATGTGGTAATGTGGTTATTGTGCAGATTTAGGTTGTGAACAGTGAATACCATGGCCTGTTAAATGAAATCCATATAAATAACCAGTGAAGTGTATACGCAGTGTGCTATGAGAGCAGCTCTGATAATCTGGTATGTAAAAAAAATTTCCAGTGTGAACCTTATATAAAAATTGCGTGCCGTCAGATTTCTTTAGGTTTCCTTATATTTCAGATTTCTTTAGAATTTTTTTGTTAACAGTTCTCTTGTAAATTTTTATTTTAAATAGAAATTTTATTAAATTTTCTATCTGTAAAGTTAATTGTTTAAATTCATTTATAAACCCCATTTATTATTCACATCGTGGTGGCGTTGTTAGTCTACCATTACGGTTTTTGGCATAATTTATTTATTACATTAATTTGACGCCCAAACGTGAGGTTTTATTTTATATTTCTTTAAATGGAATCTCACAATATATTGTAATGCCAATTAATTAGGACATTAATTGTTTCAGCTTAAAAAATCTAAATTGATTGAGAAACCCATTATAGCGGCAAAAGCTTTGGAACAACAATAGAATAGGCGGCTCTGTTCCTTTGTCGGAAGGTCCGTCAAAATGGTGTATGTGCACTAAATTGCGAGACGACAGTACAGTTTGCAGGAAGATATGGTGAGATACAGTTCGCATGGAGATATGGTGAGATACAGTTCACGTAAAGACCTCGTCGAGGTATAACAGTTTTTGGAAGGAGAATTCAACAGGGTTGGCAATTAGCAGGACAAAGTAAAACATTCATAAAAGTATAACGTCAAAACCTGATAAGAAAAAGCAGTTTTTGTGTCCATAGCCGGCCAGAAATAGCAAAAGTTTCAGTTTAAGTCCGGAACAATAAAGACTACCCAATCGACAAATCGCAGAATTCACCTAAGGCGAGCGGTTAACCGTTAGATGTCGAAAGGAGGATCATCCGAGTTCCTGACATCATATAAAATTTTGGCTTAAAAATTTGGTGTAGAATCTGTGAGTTTAGAAGCAGTGTAAAACCCGCAATAGTGTTTTCGAAATGGAAGATATGCTGGAATGCTGGGCAGACGTGAATAACAATTTAAAAAAACAATTAATAATGTAAACGTAATTGAAAGATAGCCGTCCGATTTCGTTCTCTTTTTGATTAAAATTGTTAATTAGAGTCAATCTTTTTACTTTTAATTTCGTTCACAATTAAATTTCGTTCTAGTTTAATTGACGAGTAAATTTCTTCTCTTTTAATTGTGTTTTTGTTGTTGATAAGATTATAAATATTATTGATACGTCCATTATCAAACCCAGTGAATACAATGAGAAATTAAATATTATAAATTTGCAATTGTTTGAGTTATTGCCACAATAAAATATTGTTTGTAAATTTGATTAATCTTTCATTTAAAAAGCCCATCATTAGTGTTCATTACAATATATATATATATATATATATATATATATATATATATATATTGTAATTGAGGCATTGTTGCTGATTAATGGTCTGGGCTGTCGGAGGAAGTTGTAATGTGTTTATTTAGGACTGGTCTTGAGAATTCGGAACAGGCATTGTTTCTGATTAATGGTTTGCACGGTTGAAAGGGCAATTTTTGTAACGTGTTTATTTAGGTCTTGAGGGTGCAGTTTGGGTGGTCTGGAGAATTTGGGACCGTGAACGTGCGTGTGGGGGTGGAAAGACAGATAGTCTTACCCAAAGTAATTACGGGTCCTGTCTCGATTGTCGGCTTTTGGACAAGACAGAGTAGATAGCTATTTGCTAACTAAGGAACTGCAGCTGCATAATATAAATCTCGGGATAGTGGAAGAAACTGTCAACGGGCATTTTGCAACGAAGTTTTGGAACAATGGACAAAGGAAAAGACTGGTGGTATATAAGGGAGAGATAAGCTTTTGAGTTAAGTTAGTGAGAGTTAGAGGGAAGTGCTGTGATCACTGAAGATAGGAGAGTGAGAGTTAGTGAGTCGTACGGCGAGCACCGAGACTGGAGGATTTGTTAGTTAGTTATTCTGCGACCACAGAAGAATGACTAAGACAGACACCGTTTAAGGGAGGAGAATGTTTTATAAGTTGCAGTCTGCGAGAGAAATAGCAAAATATTCATCGATAAACATTTTGTATGCTGAAGTCTAATCTAGTCCAATCAAAACTTAGACCACTGTCTTCGATTGTAGGAGACCAGGACACTGCATCCAGCGTCTAGTAGTCTTCAAAACGAGCAAGTGATATTTCCTTCAATAACGGAGAACCAGCTTTCGTCAAACCAACAGTGTGTGTTAGAATCAGTGTTTAAAACGTCCAGTATATAAAGTGTGTGTGTACGAACGTGCCAAATTTTCCTGAGTAATGGTAAGTTGACATTTCATGGTATTCATATGTCTAAACCGAATTAAAAGATACAGTCAGATATCGTTCTTTTCTTTTGTGTTAATAAAATAAACTCTTTAAATTTAAAATCAATCTTATAGAATAAGTTCGTCGATAATTAATTTCGTCTATGTCTAGACGAATAAATATTCCTTTTAATGTAAAGTTAAATTTTATGTTATTTGATTATGGATAAATGTTCTGCCCGTTATCAAACCCAGTAAAGACCTTTGAGAGAATGAGATCTTTTTTATATTAGTTTAATTTTATAAGTGTTCAAAAATTAAAATAAATTGTTTGTTGTTTATAATTTTAATCTTTTTATTTAGACACCCGTGTAATTATTACATTTTGCCTACCACAAGGTGGGGCAAATTAATAAGTAATCTAATGATTATTACATAATGGCACCACAACATGGGGCAAATTAATAAGTATCACGTTAGTATATTACAATATATATATATATATATATATATATATATATATAAATTGTATTCTTGTGAACTATATGTTTTATTTAAATTATATTTATATTATCTATAATATTTAACCTTAAGTTTCTATCAGAATCTTATTATTTCACTAATTCTATCAAATACAGTTTGCTAGTTCCATACAAACCCACATTGTCCAATATTTCAATGTCGTAAACTTTTTATTATTTTCTAACATCGTCAATTTATTAGATGAAAATCGTTTCTGATTTTAGGTACAGGAGGTTGATGTTTGTATTAAAGATAATATTAATTTCTGTTTTGTGGCCCTATTCTATTCTATATTTTTATTAAACATTCTTCATATTTAAGTGATAGTAATAATTTTATTTAATTTCCATAAACATTTATCACGAGCGTATAGTCGTCGACGGGTGTAAATCCCAACTACATCGAAGGGACACACTGTGCACTGCGTCGAAAAACACTTCGTTTAACGAAGGACTAATGGGGAACGGTCGTTTATGACGGTAGGTCTGAACAACAGGGAGGGAGATTACATCAAGAAGCCGATAACTTCAACTTTACATGAAGAAAATAGTTTGAAAGTAAGTATTATATTATGTCTGAAGCGAGTTCGAGTAACACCAGTATGCGGAAGTGGAATCAAAATTGTTTGGGTTTGTACAGGATACATTAATCGTTCACAGCAAGTACTTTGGACAGAGAAGTGATAAAAATATCTGCAAAGAGTGACCGGGTGGATTCTTGATCAGTTTTTAAAGAGTGCCTGGAGGAAACGTTACAAGCAGTTTTTTTTACCAGTTTTCAAGGGCGCCTGGAGAAACAGTTTTTAGGAGCTGAGCGAGAGGAACAAGCCGACCCCAGCTTCCATTTAGACCATTGGCGGTATTCTTGACTAAATCGTCAATAAAAATAATAATATGGCATAATCCGTAGTCCTTTATGACCCTAATCAAGGATGTCGAATATATGAATCTCATTCCAGCTGTCCATAGGTGATAACTAATTATTTTGTGCAAAATAAGGCCTTCAGCAAAAAGTACTGATATGCTTTTATTAAAGAAATATCACTTTTCTTGAGTGCACTTAACAATTTAACATTATAAATATGATTATTAATGAAAAATTTAAGCTGTAATCATTAAAATGAATAAATTCATTACACCAGTGCACCACAAACGTATCAAACGAGTCTACAAAAAAAGAAGCGGGGAGAAGACACGGAAGAGATAAATTAATTGGATTTGAAATAAGAATATATAATACTAAATCAACTACTTTTAGATAAAAATAAATAAATGGTGGCTTCTTACTCAGAAGTCAATTTAATTTCACAGTTTATATTTTACAATAGTCTGTAAAATATCAACAAGAAAACTAGAAGAACTTGTAGGATGACGTTTATCAGTCCTGTTGGTCGCTTCTCTGTTTCAGGGATTATATAAACTTTACATCGATACTATTCTCACCACTTAGCTACGGTGAAGTCATCGTGTGCGCCACGTGAACGCGATGGCATTACCAGAATTAAGTTTAACCACAGCCTCTTCGATAGGTGTCGACATCAAGCGTAAAATCAGAAATGTATTTATCAAGTGATTAAAGACAACCTCATGATCTAACCATGTACGTTCTCATGCACCTTGAAATTAAAATTGAATTTTTTTCTACTATAAATACTCAAAGTTACGAAAGTTTGTAACTTCCAGATTGTCCGAATCGACACGTTGTCTATACGTTATATTTTCCATTGCTGGGGCCTTGACCATTGTGATTGTTTACTGGCTGCAACCAGACAGAACAAACTGCGCAAGGTCAAGACAATTTGTAACAGGGACTTCCCAGCTTCCGAAGATATTAAGGAACGAAACACACCTGCGCTTGTTTCTTCTTCGGCTTTTCCCCCTTTTACCGTCTTCAATTTCTATTTCTGTCTGTGGTTCAAATCTCCCTCTTCCAAATTCCTATCCTCCATTATGGTTTTCACATGGGTTTTCCACTTTAATCTGGGTCTGCACCGTTTATTTTTTCCAGGAGGTGACCATTGGTATATTTCCTTTGGCCATCTTCCATTTTCCATTATTTGTACGTGACTTTCTTTTTAACGACAGACGTGGTTACGTTCATTTCTTTCCAAAGGAGCTCACTTCTAATTTTATCCTGTCTTGTTTTTTGAAGACTTCTCCTCAGATAATCGAATTCTACTGTTCTAATTTTTTTCTTTTGTACTTCTGGGGCCAAGTTTCACTTCCATAGCATAGAATGTTCTGTATTATGCTCTTATAAATTTTGATTTTTGTTTCCTTATTTTTATTCCAAATTATTCTGTGTAAAATCTTGGTAGCATTCTTTGCCATTGAAATTTTAGTTTTTAGATCTCTTACATTTGTAATTGTTGACCTCAAGTATTTTAAAAAAATTCACATTTTATTTTTATTTTTCCTGTTTCGAGTGTTATGTCTTCTTCATCTTTTCCTAAACACAAGTATTTTGTGTCTTCTGTAAATTTATGTTCAGTCCCCATTTTTATATTCTTCCATGAGCTTGTCATGTCCTCTTCATCTCCTGCAAATATTACCTGATCGTCGGCGAACAACAATGAATATAGTATCGTATCTCTTTTAGGAATGCCCATTCCAGAACAAGAAGCTTGCTTCTTACAAAATGAATTTATGCGTTCATTAACCTAAATGACACATCCTTTTCTAACTACTAATTATTAAGATCTTTGCGTGGAAATAAGTATTTATTCTTATTATCTGAACTGAGAACCTATTTCAGCCTGTTACAGTGTTAAGTGACACCATGAACGAGTAAGCAAAACAGATTTCTTAATAAAACTATTTTTTGACCAGCTTTCGAGATAAATGTTTCTGTTTGTACGTTATGCAATAGAAACGTAATGCCAATAGATTTAAGAAACTTTTACCCACAAAAATACTGAAATTTGATGTAGTTCATACCCTATTAGCAGTAAAGTATTAAAATCGATATTTAAAATTGATCAAGTATTGTATAGTGAATTCCCTACGAACATTAGGGTCTGTAGGCATTAACTGGAAAACAATAATAAATATGTAATAGATAATACTGTTATCTCAAATTATTATTGTAACTGTGAAAACATCAATGTAATTGAAGCTGAAATAAAAAATATTGTAATTGTAACCAAAATTAGCCATTGTCTATATGCAATTAAATGAATAATAATTAATGGTCTCGTACTTTTATATTACAAATTTCTACATCACAAATTCGTCAAAATTTTTAAAGAATATCAAGTATCCATCATTTACAGATCTACTGATACACTTTCCTACTTGATTGAAAATCATAAGGACCCACTGTCACCTACAGCAAACATTGTGTAGTTGGAAAATCTCTTGCTCTGATTGTAATTCCTGTTACATAGGGCAAACAAAACGTTCCCTTAATATCCGTATCAAGAAACACATGTCTAATATCAAACTTGCCAACGTTAAACAATCTGTAGTCTCCAAACACATAATCAATTCGAAATATACATTTCAATGACAAAATGTTAACATTTTAGCCGTTGACAACAGGTACAATTCCAGACTCACATCAGAGATGCTTTATATTAAATCAAACATCACAGTAATTAATGTACAAACAGAGACTATGAAACGCAACAATTGCTACGATCCCTTATTGTTACGCTAAGCCTTTTGCTTTGCTTTGCCATTGTCGTTGAGTTTTGTAACACCAGTGCAATTGTGTCGCTCCAGGCTCTGCTTAGCATCTGAAGAAAGGTTCAAGGATCCCAGAAACGTTGTGTGTTATTTATATCATCACTTATTTTGTCTGTATTTGACTATCTTTTTCTCATTATTAATTTTAAATGAGAAGTAAATTTTTATTTTAATTTTTTATTTGATGTACTTAAAAACAATTTGAGCATATAAAACTAATATAAATGACACTGCCTACTGTATTTTTTATATACATTTGAAACTTAAACATTTAATTAAATTGTGTTCTTGAAATTTGATTATACCAAAAGTGGATTAAAATATTGGTAGCTACAAACGCAAGCTCATGTAATACATTTGTATCATAATGAGTTAGGAAGAAAGATAAAACATGCGATAAAAATTTATATAATGAACTATAATAATTTTTCCTTTGTAAAAATTAAAGTTAAAGAAGTAAACAATTATAAGCATGGATATCAAAATTGAAAATAGAAGTAAATAAAACTTAATTATTAATTAATTAATTTTAAACAACCGTAAAGATTCGAAATGAATTAATCTGAGTAAGAATATTTTTGTTTTGAGGTGAATATGTTTCACTTATACGGCTCATGTCTAATGAAGCAAAAATGTGGGAAGCCTGATTTATTTGAAAATTACGAAGTAGGAATTATGAACAATGAAACAGTCGTGAGTCTACAACAAAGTGCTCAAGACTTGTATTGTAGTGGAGTATTGTTTTAGTGAGAAGAAATATATATATATATATATATAGGACCGCGGAGGACGTTTCGGAAGTTGGAAAAAAATTAAACGGAAGAATTATTTATAGATTTAAAGGACGGCCAAGTTGTTAGTGAAGTTTATAAGGTAATTGAGACAACCAGTTTATGTTGGGGGTTGCAGATATTGAATGGAATCCGAGAATAGAGAAATGAGGTCACCGAGCAGACACATAATAGTTTCATCACATAATTTATTGTCACAGGAACCTGTCAATGATGTCACAATATCTCCCTGAATGAGAACTTGGTAATATTTGTGATTATAATGTTAATAATCTGGACTGAAATTAGTTTTTCAATAAATTTTCGAATATAATGTTAATAATAATAAGTAGTACAAATAATTAAATGACATTAAATTAAGTAATCGCAGATAAATACAGCCACGGCAAAAGACTTTACTCATGTTACGTTTATTCCAAGCTATGTGTGCACCTTGATACTTCGCTGTCTATTTTTATAAAATTAAGAATGCTCACACACCTTCAATTCTTCGGGAATTTTGTTTTTGAAGCCAGACAATTGCCTTTAGCTAATAAAATGTCTTGTCATGCCACGTTTACTATTAACGCAAAGAAGTGACCCTGAGTTGTAAGGATCTAACACCAGCTGTCCACTCGACTGGAAACTGGAAAATAAAAGTGTCGTTCCAGATGGAGTTTCGTTATCCTGCTCTCAGTGTAGCGTCCGTCCAATGACTCGCCTTGTCCTTGTCCTTAGCCGGAGCGTGGGCGGGCGCGTGGCCGCGGCTTACACCACAAGCGGGAACTTGATTGTTAATATTATAAGATTACAAGAATCTGCGAGTTTTTTTTTCTTCTACCGTTACTTGTTGAAATGATTTGATTAAACTGAGTAATAATATGTAGATTTTGATTATAGATCCAAAGCCTGCGAGAGGATTCTCTCGCAGGTAACCTGCGAGGGATTTTCTCTCGCAGGCAGAACCTTTTAGAAGAAATACGAAGGGGCTACCTTTGGGTATGCCTTTTCCTCTCCGTTTTTGAACTAAGGTTCCCACAAGCCGAGGCTCCTCGGCCTGTTTTGAGAGGTGTATGTTCCGGGGTCGCAGACCTTGGGCATACGGTAAGAGTTGTTCGCTATTCCCGTTGGAATAGTCGGCCAGCTGCCTCCTAAACTGGTCGAGGCACGGAGAAGGGAATGCTGCGTCCCCACAGCAAACTCCTCTCCCGCTATCGGAAGGGCGTGGGACAAGTACCCAATGCCCGACCTACCCGATGCAGGTTATTCTAGGGTTTTCCCTGTATTTCTTTAGGCGAATGCCGGGTAGGATCCTTAAACCATAGCCCGGGGGCCCTAGTAACCCTTGGCTACCTTCCTCTACCCTTCCGCATCCCCCCTATCTAATCCCTTCCTATGCTATTAAAGGGGAGTTGCCCAATGTGGATCACCCTCATGTAACCTATTGCCCTAAAAGAAAGTAGATTTTGATTCAACGACGAAGATTTGCCGAGACTTGCCAAAGATGGGATAGAGCTATAAACTAACCAGGCAAACCTGAAGATTCTGATATGAACAAAATGGGAGCTGGGTCCCGACATTGTTCATATTAAAAATGCCATGTTCTGAGAAGCAGTTAAATCTACGTAAAACAGGATATTTATCCTGTTCAATACTTGGTAATAAATTAAATCAATAAATGGGAGAATAAATATTAGTTATTATCTCGTTAGTAAATTATATATTTAGTAATGCGAGAGAAATGTTTTGGAAACCTCTGGATAATACGAAATTTATTGGAGTTACATTATAGAGTAAATAGTATATCTGTAATCAATTGTAAAATGTTGAGAGTGAACCGCTTTTACGCATTTTGCCATTTGTTTTAATCATACAAATTTAGATGAGTATTATACTAATTATAGCGTAATTAAAATTTTTGAGGTTGATTCAGCTCTTCTGTTGCTTTTCTAATTAACCTTTGGTTGAGATTTATTTAAAAACTACGAAAAATATCCAAGTACTATTTTTGTTTTGAAAATAAGAACTAATTTAACTTAAGATTTATTTCTTCTGAATGGTTCAAATTTATTTTGCTTTCTTAACTTCTTATGCCGTCCTCTCAGTATTATAGCACGGCATGGACCTGATTATATGTGATAAACAGAGGTGAACACGGAAAGGAGGAGGTTTGTTGAGCTTTATGGGTAGTGCAGGCGGATGAAACGGAATAATGCTCATGAGCATTTCTCATTCCAGCAGATAGGTGCAGAAGAATGTTGATCTCAGAAATAGGCAGTTGGCTGCATTAGCTGCAAGGCGGACACTTTAAAGTCTTCGAAATTGAAACAGAAATTTCCAATGTTCAAACACAATTTTTTATAAAGATCCTTCAAATTAAGAATAAAAAATTATTTATAAATATGTGCTGCAGTACATATGAACCAACCGCCACTGCGTATATGTAATTGTAGACTGAATGTGTTGCCGGTGTTGATAATGTATGAAATTCTGTTGGTATTCCGGGTAAGTTCGTCGGGAACACGCGGTCTTCCGAGGACTGTCCACGTCATAATCTTCGCCAAAAGAACTTAGCCGTGTAATATAATAGTCTACACGTGCCCTCTTATCATAACGTCTCTTCAGCATAGCGGACCTAAGAGGGCGTAGCTGCAAGAACGCTGATGCAGTTAAAGACATCACTTTAGATATAGTGAGTAACGATACGCACCACCACATAAATCTTCACCCCTTCCGCCTAGGCAGCTGTGAAAACGCTGCGACTAATGAAGTCAGCATTTTAAGTGCCTTATGCAGACATGCACACGGCAGCAGAAATATTCCACCCTGTAAGAGTTCTCATTGGAGACTTAAAATCATCAGGGAGGGGGAAAGGAGTTTTCGAATTGTTCAGAGCTTCTTGGGAACGACAGTCGTGATCCAACCTCCAGACGGGTTGGTGGCTCCTGGTGCTATCCGCCAGTTTGTCTTACTTTATTTTATTTCTAACTATTAAATCTCTTTATTCTTCATCAACTCTTATTTGACTGAAGTGCAGCGAAACACCAACCACTACGCCTGGGTTCAATTAGTTGAACCCGAACCCTCACGTTACCGACTTTCCTATTTCCTGTTCTTAATTCTTCCTTTATCCTCTAGATCGGTAGCCAGGTGAGCTAACGGAGCTATAGCTCGGTTGGTGAACAATCTATCTGGAATTCCCATTTCCAACTGCTGGAATGTTACATGTTCACAGTGGTGGAGTGTTACATGATGGCACTTTGGGATGTTACAGCCTACTGGAATTCAAAAACAATTTCATCCAGTATACAATTGTTCTATTTCCTACGTTTTTATTTTTGGTATTTTTTTACGTGGGAAATAACTTTCCTATTTATATAATTGAGAAAAATAAGTATACGTAAGCCGAAACTATCATAGGACTGTGAGCAGTTGAACGTATCGATATATTGGGGATACATGATTTGTTTTGTAGACGAGAGCTTCAGATATAATAATTGATGGACGAGTAAAGGACTTTCTCTTTCAATTTTCAAACTGTATTTTGTTTTGCAAATAATGCTTCAGGAACAAGTAGTAATGTTCGTGACATAAATTTTAATAAATAGATTTAAGGAGCACAAAACCTGTGTGAGAAAAATATATATGGTAGAATTTTTATCAAATAAATGTGTTGTATTGTCTGTCATTATTGTAAAGATCTGCGTTGTTTCTCTATTACGTCATGACTGAGTCCTGGAGCGGTCTCCCACGAGAATTTTATGTATCAGTTACGGCGGTAAATCTTTCAGTCCTCAGTAGGTTAGAAGTGACATCAGTCCCATTGTATCTGGCAATTGGCCCATGTAACGAGTCATACGTACTCTGTTGGCTGGAGTTTTGAGACCCTCCAGCGGTCCAGAGCGGCGAGGCGCCAGACCGGTCTTCGCTGACAGCAGTGGGTCAAGGATCGTCCGCCAAGACCGTACGACAGCGAGGACACCAGTTCAGCTTGCACGAAAAAAAGATATAATTCCCTTGGCACGTTAAGTATGGTAGTTAATTTTGCTAATTTCGTGTTATGCTTTGAAAGAGTCATCAGACTAATACGACTCCACCAACACTCAAGTACGAGTGTATTGGATAGTTCCTTCACCGCCGACTCGGTGAAGTTACACAAGCAATGCAATACAATGCTTTAGTTATATTTTCTCAACTCGTATTTCAGTATTATAAGATAATAAGAAAACTCTTACTTCGTTCTACTGAGCTCAATTTATCAAAATCTTTGTGAGGTGAAAAATTAATTATGTATTAAAAAACACTGTCGAGTGACACTTTTTTTGAGGTATAGACAGGGTATGTGTAGGGTAATCCACATAGTGGCAACTCCTCTCTTGTAGCATAGGAAAGGGTTTTAAAGGGAGGATGCGGAAGGGTAGAGGAAGGTACCCAAGGGTTAACTAAGGTCCCCAGGTTATGGTTTAAGGATCCTACCTGGCAATTCGCCTAAAACTGATGCACGGAAAAACCTAGAAAAACCTGCTTCAGATCGCCCTTCCGATAGCGGGAGAGGGGTTTGTTGTGAGGTCGCAGCTTTACCCTCACCGTGCCTTGACCGGTTTAGGAGGCAGATGGCCGACTATTCCAATAGGAATAGCGAGAGAATCCTCTCGTAGGCTTCCTTGCCGAGTGACAAAAACTTTTTTGGTTATATATACTTGTTATGTATCAAACCACATAAGTTCTATTCATTTCTTTATTTTCCTAGATATTTAAATCACAGCAGTTTTCGGCGTTTGCCATAATCATCTGTCCTTTTTAAAAACATCAATCAGTCATACATAATTTTACAAAAAATAAAAACAAAGAGAAAAAGGTAATAATACACTTGTGAAAATTAAAATTAATGGCGAAAAATGTGATATTTGCAATGTATGTTATAATAAGTAGGGTTTAAAATAAATTTTAGGAAATAAAAATTCATGAAAATTGTAAAATAAAGTAATAAAAAATGTATGTACTAGAAAATATTAAGTCGATTATCGTAAATGAAAGAGAGCGATAAGTTTGAAGTATGAGAAATTGAGTAACCAGATACAGTGATCGACGTAAACATATACTATGTTATGAACGAGGAAAAAATTGACGTAACGCACTTGATAAAAGTCATTGAAGACATTTTTTGGTGCATTACAGGTATGAAAATAGTAATGAAAATTTATTGTGATGTAATGAAAAAATATGTTCTATGTAAAATTATGTATGCAAGATTTATCTTTTTTTGAAAAAAAAGATGATTATTGTAAATGCCGAATGCTCGTGTGGTTTAAATATCTAAGAAAATAATAAATATATGAAGCGATCTTATACGAGGTTTGATACATAACAATTATATTAAATTACGTAGGAGTAGAGTCAGTTTGAAAATATAGACACGTAAGTAAAGTAATTACAGAAGCATTTATTTATTATAGTAAATTAATTACTTGCTAACATATCATTCAACCCACAGATAAAATTGTTGAAGCACTTCCTCGTTATTGAAAAACAATTTTTTTTGGTCAAATAGTGCAAACTTAAGATACATTGTATTTTTAAAGTACAGAAGTTTTATATATTAGCATTTATAAATAATGATAGTTTTAACAATTTCCAATGATTTAGTGGACATATTAAAATTCCTTTACTGAGGGATAGAAATTTTTTAATTTTTTAAATACTTTTTCAAACTTTTACCCTCTTTTCTCAGTCTTTTGAATATATTGAATAAGAGAACTTATATATACAGACAAAAAAAGGTAATATAAATACCACACAACGTTTCTGGGATCCTTGTACCTTTCATCAAGTGCTAAGAAGAGCATAGAGAAACACAACTGCACTGGTCAGTTGGCATTTATTTCTTGTCTGTATTGACTATCTTTCTTATTCATTATTTTCAATCAGACGTAAATTTTTCATTTTAACTTTTGAATATATTAATGAACCTTTTTGCAAGTAACGGGGACATTCGTGGCTACGACACAAGAAACCGTCCAGTTCTCAGTCTCTACGAGTCTAGCGTAGTATTTAACAGCCTTCCTGAACATGTAAAGAACAACAACAACTACAACTCATTCGTCTAGGAGTGTAAAAGTTTTATTGCAAATGGAACTTATTACTCAGTACACGAATTTTTGAATCGGTCTCACATTCGTTGAACTGCCGTGCCTACAAAATTGCCGAATATGCTATAAATATGTAAATAGTTTGTCCAGTTTTGTCCTTTTGGTTCTGTTCTCCTGCCTCTGCTTTCTGTTTTAGTAAATATCCATGACGACATCCCACCGTTCCTAACGACAGGAGATGAATACCAGGAAGTGATAAGTGTCGTGTGCGGTGTTTCTTAAAGATTGTGTGTATGAATGTGGTGACTAGACAAATGTGAAACGATATGAATTTTTGAATTTTTTTTAAAATTTTTGTGTGTGTGTAACCTATTAGTATTAATTCTGTTTATATGTAATTTATCTACTGTACTTTTTTGACGAATTCTATTTCCTCATTAGAGGGCTAATGGTGAATAAATCTATCTATCTATCTATCTATGACCTCTTGTCGAAGTTGTACCTTCTTTTTACAAGTGAAACTCTATTTTCCTTCCTTTTAATGACTCAGTATGTATACAAAAATTATTACACCGCATGCATTTTATTTCAGAATAAGAATTTCCACTGTCCTCTGTTTTCTTTAAATTTTGCATATGCATTAACAGTTTGATCCCAGTACATTCAAACTTATGGTAAACTTTATAAAATAGTTTCATAAATATCGAAATTAAAATATAAAGCCTGTGTGTTAAAAGTATAATAATTAGAAAAAATAATTATTCAAATAATAGACAAAAATAAGTGTTAAATAAATACCACACAATGTTTCTACAATCCTTGTTGCTTTCGTCAGATGATTAAAGGAAGCCTTTTCCTTCCCTACATCAACTAACAAGGATTGTAGAAACGCTGTGAGGTACTTATTTATTTAGGACTCTTATTTGGCTACTTATTTATCTAATTGTTTAATGATCACTTTGATACGTAATAATTATTTGACAAAAAGTATACAGAAAATGTGCATCACTAAACGATGTCTTTATCGGACACTATATCATACAAATTTGTGCTAAATAAAGGAATCTTTGACCTCCTTTAGGCTTAAGTTTTAGTGCAACCTTGGACGTACTTATCTGCAAGCTTGGAATCGGCTGTCATTATTGTCTTATTACGTGAAGGTCCATAAAGAGGATGTAGATATGTATCATCCTACATACAGCACTCGCACATGCTTAAAGTGGGAATATATACGCGAAAAATATTTTTTTATTATTAATATAAGGGAAATGATACATTTTTACAGTATAATAAACATTTATTTAGATATATTATTTACAATTTTTTAAATAATAAAAAAATGATTGAAGTATATTTATATTTTTAATACAGGCCCATAATAAAACACGGATATTTAAATTGTTTCGGAAAGACGCAATTAGAAAGTTACAAACTAGTGACTTTAAGTTATACTTTTCTTAAAAGTAAATAAAGTTAACCTTATTATATATAATGTATATAAATGATGAAATACTAATTTACTGTAATTATACTATGTACAATCATATACAGCTGAATAATTCCTACGTAACATTCTACAGAAATTTCAACAGTTTTGAATTATATTTCCTTATCTATATAATCACTATTGAAATGTCTTTGGAATACCTACGATTATTACACCATCGAAATACTGAAGAAGTTCACCTTTAAAACGATGGAGATCGTGTCGATAGACAGCTGTATATTCGAAAACGTAATGCTTCAGTGTGACGTTTCATTATTTTACCTGAATGACGCCAGGTTAGAAAAATGTTCACGTTAATTAAGTGAGACGAAAATAGGGTCTTAAATCATAATTATAGAAAGGTATTTTAAATATTAGCAATTTCAGATAGCTTAGATAAAAATAATAAATGTAAATTATTAAATCTATGAATTTAAAAATTGTAATAAATTAGTGGAGAGTTTATAAAAACTGCGATGGGTTGAATTTATATGTAGTAAATGCATTCATGGTTTCAAATTGAACTGATATATCACATATGCTTCCTGGAGTTTTGTAACATAAGGAAAGCGATTATCCATCTTCCTTTATCAACTTTACCTTACAATATTTAAATTTTACGTAAAGGCTGATTAAGTTAATTATGAGTTTAATTTCTATAAACTCCTTTGAAATTTGCCGTTTTTTTAAAACGGAGGTAAAGTTAACGTCAAAATACAAAATATTATTTACAAAATTGAAAATTTTGCCGAAATCAAGTTAATTAAATAAGTAGTTTAATAACACGAAAATGATTTAGTCGAACTAAAACAATCACGTGCACGATATTACACGGTTACGTATTACTAACTCGGTTCCCCATTTTTAATACTTTGGTCACTAGGATTTTTCTCCGATGTCTAATAATTAAAGAACACGACTTGGACCTATCTGTTTTCTTTCGCGCGTTACTTGTAACTCATTTTTTCATTATAAATCCTATGTTGATTTAATACTGTTACTCCTTGGCTTCATCTATTAAGATTACCTTACCACTATTCTTGACAATTACCCACTAATAACATTCACAGTAAAATGAAAACTAATATGTCTTGAATTAAAACCAATACAAAATCATCAACTCTATGCTTTTATTAAAAATTCATCAACTTTACAGAAGCTCTCGGTGGACCACCATAATCATCACTCTGCATTCAGATTAAAACCACCCGACCTGAAAGCAGACCTGATCATTTCTTTTAATAGAACAATGAAAACTAAACTTAACTGAAATGGAGACAATTTTTAAGTTAGTTTGATAGTTAATGAATAAGAAATATAGCCAATGTAGACAAAAAAGGGTAATATAAATACTACACAACGTTTCTGGGATCCTTGTTCCTTTCGTCAGGTGCTAAGAAGAGCCTAGAGAAACACAACTGCACAGGTATTTTTTTTTCATTTTAGGTTGATAGTTATTTAGCACTTTCGAGATAACGGTTACTTAATGAAAAAAAATTATGTCCAAGTAGTTAGACTAAGAGTTTGGACTATTTGCCATAGTGTTAGGGTGGTTTTTTAATATTTCTTAATTTCCTACTCTATATTGCAATAAAAAATTATTAATGGAAATCGTTCCAAGTGTTTCCTTGAGAAACAGATTTAGCATGACAGACAGAAATGTAAGTAACGCCGGTTAAGGGGTCCCTAAGGCATTAATATTAAAGATAAATTAAGCAATGTACATAAAATAATATTATACATACTACGAAATTTTACATGATAACATTCAGCGAAATTTAACATAGTTGAACCGTTCTGAGGACAGTGGACGGAAGGTACTACCTGTGCGAGGAATTTTTGAAACTCATCGGTGCTTCCCACTTTCTGAAAATTGAACAAAAGCTGATATGATATTTTTGTATGCTATCATACTGTTTGCAGTCCTGCTTTTGAAAGATACCGATTCTCGTTAGAACCGGTAACATATAGAAATGTATAGACATGCAGTGCATACAGTCAGAAAGAAGCTAAGGGCTCTTCCAATTTTTTCATGAATTGTAGTGTCATATTTCCTTTCTGACCAGGATTTTCCAACATCGGCCAACAATCCATTTTCGTCGTTCACCGATTGGAGGTTTGTGGAAACATTTCCGTGCTGCCGTTTCCCTAAACTGCTTATATAACTGAATGGGAAACACCAGGCGTCACGTAATCATATTCCCATTTTCTGAAGAAAACCAGTTCCCGAGTAAAGCCAAACGCTCAAAAGCTTCAGATATGAAATTTAGAATGACATTCTCTCCATTGACAGTGGATTCATTGTCATTTCACGAACCTTCGTTCCTAATTGACGTCCGCTGTTTCTTCTCAGAGCACTAAATTACACGCCGCTGAATTTCCGGCGTTTTATTCTTGGCCTTTGTGTCCCAAACATTTTACACGTGGAGGTTAGTTTTTGTTCTGTAATGGGGTCTCTTATCTGTAATTGTATAATGGGCAAAGTAGTATCTCACGTTAGCTCCAGAAAAATACGTTTTAGGATAAACTAAGTTAATACTGTGTGATAATACTCGTGCAACATTAAATAAGCTCACGTTTGTTATTAACCTGAGAATTTACCAGTCCTATAATAAGTTTAATTGAATAAATAAATCAGCAGTTAACAGATTATTCAAAAGTGACATGAATTTACAGAAACTGTTATTTATAAATTATAAACGTTTTTCCATTACACTTCATAAAATTTAATTTAATAAATAATAATAAATAAAATAATATTATGAATTATAATGATGCACAAAATTTTGGGATATTACTGTTTAATATCGTATACTTGGAAAAAGTGTTGTGTAAAATGAAATCGTCATATAATATATAACTGTATAATTCCAAGTGTTTGAAAACAGCCATCGTGTCAGAAACAATTTTCTAATATAAAAATCCAAATAAAGTTTAATTCTCAATATAGGATTGCATTAGGTGTACAATGGATTTGAAGTGAATAATTCTCATACATTTCCAAATTCTTCTATAATATCAGACGAATAGTGTTGTTATATAATATTTATGTAAACGTATTGTCTCAGTAAAATATGTGGTGTATGTTCCGGGGTCACAGACCTTTGGCATACGGTAAGAGTTGACCGCTATTCCTACTGGAATAGTCGGCCAACTGCCTCCTAAACAGGTCAAGGCTGCTACCCCTCGGCTAACCCCTCTCCCGCCAGCGGAAGGGCGTGGGACAAGTACCAAATGCCCGACCTACCTGATGCAGGTTTTTCTAGAGTTACCTATGCATAGGAGAACGCCGGGTAGGATCCTTAAAACTTCAGCCTGGGTGCCTCAGTTAACCCTTGGCTAACTTTCCGCATCCCTACACTCAGACCGTTTCCTATGCTATAAGAGGGGAGTGACCAGACCAAGGATTAAACACATAGCATATCTACACACACACACACACACACGTGGATAGGCTTGCAATGGTGCAAGCTTTATTTGAATATTTATTTGTTTGGAGAATAGGATGTGAACAACAATAAATGAGCAGTTAAAACTAGAATTTAGTGATAATTTAAAAGTTTTTGTTAACTTTATACAACCCAATTAGTTCAATTGGGAGTTGCAAATCTATAAACTAAAATGACTACATAAAAAAATTAGTCTCATCGACAATTAAATCTGCCAACTTATCAGAAACGTTTTAATAAAATAAAAACTAGAACATTTTGAAAAAAATTAAATTTAGCACTATGTATCGTTGCTAACTTTGGAAGATCTTCAGCTGGCCAATAATAACAAATTTGGTGAGTTGATTTTTACAAATCTGAATATAATTTATTTCTTAATAAAAAATTAAATTTGTGCTTTCCACACACATTGGAGCCGAAATGGACAATTTTTTATATTTGTGCACCTGATGAGGTTCCAAAACATAGGAACGGTATATACTGTTATTTTTTATTTTATTAAAATGTTTCTGATATGTTGGCATGTTTATTCATTTATGGTTCAATTGAAAGCAGATAAACATAACTCTAAAAAAGACTCTTTGGTTTCCAGATAAGGTGAACTATTGAACTAATTTCCCGTTAATGTTTTTTGAGACATTGCATTGTAAAATTAACAAAAAATCGGATAAATCCAGGAGGTTGCCTACTAGTATATAATAATAATAATAATAATGATTATGAAGATAGGCATAAGACATATTTCCAATTTTCCACTTTACTTCATAATATAAGGAACAGATTCCTAGATTTAATAACATTAATTTTTGGAACTTTAACACAATGAAAACGACTCGTAATAATTAATATTACTGTATTAGCTACTAGCTGGGTGCCCGGCATTGCTTGTGTACTTATTTATATAAACTCGAAAAAGTATTTAATTGAATACTTAAATATATTCCTTGAGTATTTCAGGATATAATTGTCAATTGTCACTCAGTCTTCATACATTACGCAATATTAAATTGATGAAATTGTTAGCTAGACTCACAACTAATATAGCGCGAAAATTAACTTACATTTTCCGCAAGGATGGTAATGTAATTCGCATTCTTCTTTATTACCATTCGATGGAGTATTGCTGTATAAAATTATACTTTTTATTTAAAGAAAATATTTCTGCTTTATTTCATTCCTAATAAAGGAAATATTTCCTTTGTTCGTTGCGTAGTAACGTCTTTCTCTCGCGTGACGTCATTGTCTCTTGGCGCGCAGTAATTTAATATTTAATGATCACGGTTTTTAATTATAGTTCTTTCCACATGTATGCTAGGCGTTTCTCACCCCCAGAGTACCGGTTCTCGATTTTGGCAGAATACGTATACCAATTTTTGTTGCATTCTGTCCACGCGATAAAATTTGTATAAAGAACAACGTAAATACATACATACATACATACATACATAGATACATACAAATATACATCCTTTTTTATTATATAGATAGATTATAAATAAATCCTTGACTGGTAGGCCATGACTGTAGATTCCAATGATATCATTTCAAGTAACATTTTTAAAGTTCTGACACTCTTATCGGTTAAGAGAAATGATATAGTTTAAGGTAGATTTCTTTGTCTATTCTCACTATCTGTTGTGAATTTAATGACGTAACTGGAGTCTTCCAGTTTACTCACCTTTATTGCGAACAATGTACAAAAACATGACTGCTCATCTTCATGATAATATTTGTGGACCGAGGGACCTTTGAAAGTAAATATATAATTAGATTCGAAATGTAAGTTGGGTCGTCGTGAAGGATCGGACTCTGTGCGAGGTAAACCAGGATTTCACGGCCGGGGATGAAGCAAGGTGGCCTAACCGCCGAGGACTGGAATCAGCCGGACTCGGGTGGACCACACTGGCGGACGTGCTGTCTGTATTATCTCAGACAGAAAGTCACACAGTCCATCCACAGTTACGAACAAAACACCACATTAACCTCCCGTCTGACACAACGACATACGGAGAAAATGTGATCCAAAATAGTTGCCTCGGGAGGGTCTGTTTTCCAAGTCCATCGGATGTACTCCAACTCGTAGAAGGATTATCTGAGATATTAGTCCATGAAATACAGACATAACTTTTGTTCATTTTCCGTCGTGATAGGAAAGATTATAATTTATTCTTGAGAAAGGCTTGAAATATGGCCATTTTAGTATATCGAACGTGCATTAGGGGATTCGAAACCGATGACATTGAAATTCCTGTCACACTCTCACTTGAAAGAAATTGCGACGATGTTTCTTTGCAACGTTAATGCTGAACTAATAATTTCAGCAATGTAACTCAACCATCCGCCATCTCTAAACTAAATATGGTACATTCTTAATCTGATTTTAACTGCTAGGACACGGTATTTGTTCCTATACAGAAATACAACTGACCGCTTTTTCTCCCTGAAGCAATAAATAATATATTGTAAAAGTTAAAATTTAAAATTATCTTCTTTTAAGATGAACAAAACATCTGTGTTCAAGGAGGGCTCAATTAAATCTTATAGTTGTAGACAAAAGGTTGTAGAAAATAGTAAAGCCAAAAAACTTGATATGAAGGCAATGAGTTCTACGTAACGCGTCAAGGGAGAAAAATACTCATTTCAATTGTTAACATTGTAGGAAAAACTGTGGCAGAAGCAAAACCCTGTGTAAGTGAATTTTAATCTTGAACTCCGTAATGGTAACGGAAAAATGAATAATGTGCAAAAATAACTGTAAAATATGATTTTCTTTTTTATTTAACATCTTTGTTTAATTACATAAAATAAAATTATGCTAATGTCCAATAACATACATTTATTTTAAAATATCAGTTTTAAATTAAAATAACATTTTGGTTTCTATTTACTCAGTTTTCATGTTGCGAATTGACTAAAACTTTATGCATTAAACTTGATGAACTTGAAAATGCGTAAGCAGTTACAATTTTAAGTTCACTAATTTTAATACAAAATTTTTTAGTAGATTCACGACTTGAAAAAGGTAAAAATAGAAACCGAAACGTCGTTGTAATTTTAAGTCTTGACTTACGAATCTTTATCAGGTTTTACAATATCTAATAAGTAATGACGCAATAAATGTTTTAGCTGTCAATGAAAAATTGCTATGAGGAAAAATAAAGTATTTATAATGAACTGACGGTGTTAAGAAACATTTTTCAATTTAATTTTATACACCTGCGATATTGACAGATTAATATGAGAAGGAAATTCTGATCTTTTTTCCCTTTTTCGGATGTTTTTTTTGAAGTCGTACGTTCATACAAATTTTTTCTTTAAAATATATTTTTCTGAATAATACAGAGTTATATATAAAATGAAAATTCGTCCAATCATCAACAATTAACTGTTGTGACTGCCAGAAATGAAAAACGTAGTTTAACAATACTAATGATTTAATTTTCACAATAACATTAAGACTTCTGGGTGCCGGTTTTACAATAACTTATACTACTTACTATTCATACAAACACTTGACTTTGATCTTTTATTAGCTTATTTTCATTTTTTATGATGTTATAGATGTTCTGATCCGTTTAACCAATTCGAGTCTACCAACTCCTAACAGAACGTAATCACTGATTACAACTTCTATAGTTACTATTACGTTCAATTTTAAAAACTTCACTTCTACAATTTATAATTGTATCTCTGTTAATATTTATATGGATAACTTCCGCTATCCTATGCTTAGTTTTAATTTGGTGACTGGGGAAAAAAATAGCCATTTAGTCTGAAAAAATTTATCATCATATTTAAAACATAATATTTGACAAAACACATCGTTTCATCCCTAATTGTAAGATTAGTTGGTAATTCAGGGAATCTACATGCCAATTGAGAAAAGTCACCTGTTATTACGACCACAGTGAAGAAATAAACACTGTCATTGGTCTGGTCATTGAACTTCTGTTTTCGGGTGCGAGTGATAACAGTTGTCAGAGTTTTGCTAACGATACTTGTTAAATGCCCAAACAGCCGTCCATATCTATTTCTTAACCAAGTTCACTTCCATTGAAGAATGAAGGTCTTTGTAGTTAACATGGTCTTGACATTCCTGAGATTTCATTATCATTAATACTATCATAATTCTGTATAAGAAATTAAAATTTGACAATAGAAATTTCTACATGAATGCATAAAAATGAGGGGGTTTAGTTTGACGATTATGTAATGTTAACAAAATATTGACTGCCTTGAAAAGTACGTCGACAAGGACCAACGTACTTGGCACGAGTTGACTGTTGATAGTTATGGTAATTAAGAAGTAAATACTAAATATACATCTGTGGGAAACGTCACGATAGTCACTTTAATCCATTGATATATCACCATGGCCTGCGGAAAAATTGTACCGACGAAATATTATTATTATTTTAATTTGTCTTCTCGATGTCGCCGTCGAATAAACCTTAACGAAGGTTGAAATTAGAGGAACATTATTTTGCGGCAGTGCTTACTAACTCGGGTTGAGGAACGTGAATATACAGCATTTTCTGTACAAAGCTGTACTTTATGACGTTGGCTACATTCTTTCTTATATTACGTGGTTACCAGTGGAGTTGACATCTAAGAAGGCCGCATTAGCGATAATGGATTGGCACGCCGTTTGCCCGGAACTTTACTCTTGGTTTAATAAGGTAAATGGTCTGGAAACTTTAGAGCAAATATAAAATTTAAAAAATTATATTATAGTACGCCACACGTGGAACATTCAGCCGGAGTCTCATACTGCAGTGTATTTTGTGATTGAGTTGCATTGCACATTATAAGTGCATAAAATTTCTTGTTTAACTGTAACAAATCATACGTTTGGTACACAACGATTGATATAAAAACAAGGGAGCACAAACTCAGTTTTAAACCAAAATCGAAAATTTTCGATTTTGATGTGGTGGCTATTCTACAAAATTATCAAATTAACAATTATAATAAACTGAATTATTTTTTAAAAAAAATGGTTAAAACACCAGTGTATTAGCCGAAAAAAATTATTATCAAATTTTTAATTTATTTTTATTTTTGAAATTGATACAAGGCCAAAGAAATTTTGCGTCTAAGTCTACATAATTCATACTGCAGTAACTTTATATTTTATCCATCAATCAGCAATCTAAAGATGAGTTTATTCCTGAAGTGGTCCAAATTAAAGATGAAACGGTGTGTTTTGTCAAATATTATGTTTTTGATTTGATGATAAATTTTTTCCGACTAAATGGCTGACGTTTTTCCCAGTCACCAAATTAAAATTAAGCTTAGGATAGTGGAAGTTATCAATATAAATATTAACAGATATACAAATATAAATTGTAGAAGTGAAGCTTTTAAAATTGGCATTCAATATTCTGAGATAATTGTTGAAATAAAACATAAAATGCCTAGAGCATAGTTTTTAGAATTTATTCACGATAAGATTTTAAAAGTTAAAGAATGGTTATTTTTTTACTGTAATCGATATCAAGACTAGTCGATATCGACGTTTTTCGAAATCGTACACAACTGAATTTAACCAGACAACAACACGCCTTCCGACGTGTCAGGTGGTGTTTCAAAGTGAGTAAGCTTAAAGCTGAACTGTTACAATGATGTACGTTTCTTTATTATTAGCCTGTTATATAGAGCTATGTGATGTTGAATGTTTTTCATATTTTATTAAAAATTGTAAATAATATAGTTTTATAGCCATTATGTACAATGGATCATTATGAATAATGACACACTTATAGAAATATATTGTTCTCTAAACTATGATAGCTATGTATGTTAAATAATTATTAATCCACTGATGTTTCAATTTTTTAAAAAATTGTAATTAATGTAGCTTAGATATAGACACATGAATCATGACACACTTATTTAAAGATATCGTTTTTTAACTTAATGGCCTTGTGAGGTATAACATTATTATAATGGACACTTGTATGTTAACTGATACATAATCATCCTGTTTTTCTGCTCAAACAGGTTAGAAAAGCTTCTTGTTATAAACAATATGAGACTGTGTGTGGTTCCCCCCCCCCCAACCCACCCGAATGAAACTATAGAACCGTGTATGTGGTTTATAATTTATAAATCTCTGTTATACGTCAGAACCCGTCGATCACGTGACTCATTTGAATATCAGCACTGGTCTGCTGATTTTAGCAGAGTATCTTAGAAAGTAGCAATTTGACGTCCCTGAGCGATAGATGACCTGTAGTGCAAAGAGCTTGAAAACTTTCTACGTAGCGATATCGAGCAGTGATAGTGTCTACTTGAGTCGCAAAAAAAAAATTCACATTCAGGTAAATCTCAGCTGTCAACTAAATTAACACTATCTTAAAACACTGTGCTACGTTTAATCTTTTTTTTTTCAGTGAGAATGGCTCTTTGTGGAATTTATGTTTGAATAAGAGCCATAGAAACGTTTGTAATACGATTTTTTTAGGATAAAATTTCGTTCAAAAATTACTCACAATGAAGTGTAATGAGTTCCTTGCTTGACTGGTTGTAAAAATAACCCCAAATAAGATATTTTCAGTTTGACACACTCAGAATTACTTTTACAGCTAATTAATCAAAAACTGATCGTAGCGGAGATTGGTTAGAGTTGAAAGCACGTGTGTGCATATTGGTAAACGTGTACGTGTTCTTGCTAAATACAAGCAGCAGCCAACAGGAAAAGTAGATTCATACCAGGAAATACATATTTTGTTATACAACCATCATATATATTTGTCATAATGTTTTGACCTGTCCAGTTGAATTGTTCGCATGCTTTTATCTCTACAAAAGCGTCGGAATGAGGCAGAAGGAACACATACAATATTTACGCCTTGTTTTGAGTATTCCTCGTGACGATAAGGTATCGGTTTCCTCACCCGGACCTTGAGAGCTGTTTTCTAAAACTAAGACGGTTAGCAATAACATAAAGAATTCTTTAGGCTTTACACACTTCTCACACCATTTAGTCAATCTCAGTTCCGAAATGGACGTGTAAAACCATCATGTACTACAGTAATAACTTTTATCTGAAGTGTTTTACACATGTGCGGAAAACACACACAACGTGTAATGACTATCGTAGCGCGTAACACTTTAGGAAAAGGGTAATAAGTATTTTACAAATTATATAAATTGTATCTGACACTGTATACAATAATATTTAATAAATAACGTCTTACTTCACAAACTAAGATTTTATTAGTAAACCAATAACTGTGAGGAAAAAACCATTGAGTACGTTGAACAGTCGTTGATACTAAAACGACCAAAATGACAATGGCTTCTGTTTCCTCGTAGTTATTTTGAAAAATAAGAGACGAAACAGCACAGAGAGAGTTGGAGGGAAGCACCACCTGTGGATAAAAATTTGCCGATTAATGTGGTGTCGAAGAAGCGTAGACGTTTTACGATACCCAAAAAGAACGATGAAACGGAGCAATTTTTGGTTTAAATTTGTCCCTCTCACCACCTCCAATTCCCACCTTCCCCTGTGGGTTTCTCAGTTTGTTATAAATAATCTCATCGGCATCCATAACCCCGATTTGACTCGAATCTTGTTTGTTTTTGCGTTAATTATATGAAACGCCCCTACACCCCCACCCCTCAGGGTGCTCCCCTCTCATGCCGAAAGGGGTTGAAATTATACACAAACAACATCAGTAGAAATACAATAAATATATGTAACCCTGAAAAATATTTATTCAACGCAAAAATCTGCCGTGTTTGCATGTTCCAAAATTTCCACCCCGCTACCCCTGCATCTGGGGGTTAAATGCCAAGTTTATTGTCATAACTAAACTCAGTGATATCCATAACCTTCGATTTGACACCAATCTCGGTTGTATTCGCATTATTTTCCTGTAAAGCATCTGCTTTACCCTAAGGGTACCCTTCTCCCAGGTTGTAGGGTATGAAAATTATATTCAGGTAACATCGATAAAACACTATCAATATCTTTGACCCCTAAAAATATTTATCCGACTCAAATGTCGGCTGTTTTATCATGTTTAAATATTTCCACCCACGCTCCTGGGGGTGACAGACGTATCTCACCCTGACAGTATTTGTTTCCCGATCTGATGCTTTTGTAGGTTCTGGGTAGATATAAAAGCATGCGAACAATTCATCTGGACAGGTCAAAACATTATGACTATATATATATATATATATATATATATATATTATATATATATTATATATATTAATTATTAATTATTATTAACACCTTATTTTAGTTTCTCGTAAGGAAGAAATGATTGCGTGTTAATGTAAACGAATTCCTACTGTGAAGTGATGCATTCTTTTAAATTTTCTTCTTCAATCTGAATCAGGCTAGCTGGCACCCCCCCACCCCCCACCTTCTTTGCATTTTTATTTCATTCAGAAAATAAAAATTACAAATGACAAAATTTATGAATGAGAAACCGTCGTTCATTTCTATTTTAAATATCGGTCTCTAGCATAATATCCAAGTTAATACTCGTACACTCCACCATCCCTTTTCTCATTTTCCGGGAATTTAAATAGAATACTAATATTAAAAATTAATGATTTTTTCGGTAGAATTTGTCACTGGAGTTTTTGTTAAAGCAAGGTACAGTGTAAGGAATCAGTTTTTAGAAAAATCGCAAGTGAGTGGGATCGCAAAACTACAGAGATGAAAACCCTTCGTTCTACATCTTCTTTCTTCTCTTACATCTATAGCTACTCCTTTGCATTCTGGTCGTATTTCACAATCAGAGGTATCTATTATTCATGAATTTCATCACTTTTGAAACTCTGGTTTCTTTTACCAAAGAATTATTCTATGTTAATGATTATAACATCAACATATTCATGAATGGAATATCATTTCATTTAATTTAGTATTGTTCATATAAGGAAACTAATGTTTTTACTATGAATCTTATCTGTCAAGCGTCATGGTAAAGTTTCGTAACCCCAGGAAATTAACTTTTGGTGAAACCGTGATAGAAAATTTACTTCTGTTTATTCACTAAATAATTAAAGACCTAATTACTCCTGTTATTAAGATATTCTAAAATAATCATATCCGTTTCATATTTTTACTATTTAATTCGAGATAATTATGTATAATTTAATATTATAAATTGATGAACTATTTTACTTCATCGTGTTTATTTTCTTTGTTTCTCATGCGGCGTTAAGAATTTGGGGTTGTTTTTATTGATTTGGAATTTTTTTTAACTACTTGGTTTTTTATGTGATATAGTGTACTGCATTCGAATATAACAAGCTAGATTAATTATTGTCACAGGTTACGGACATTGCTTTTATATTTCTTTATACTATGAATAATGAAAATAAAAAATAAATGCAAACCTTGTTGCTATCCTTTGGTTTTAGAGTTTGTATTATTTTTCATTCATTTTCCTTGGCGTTTCAATGCATTAATTTCTTCCATCTAACATGACACATTTAGGAGTGACATGTGGTCAGTTGTGACGTATCTCCGTCAATCTCAACCCCACACTGCAGCAGGTTGGCTATTTTTATTGTAACATGAATAATTTACGTCTGATTGAAAATTAATAAGAAGAAAGATGGCCAAGTACAGACAAAATAGTTGAGGATATAAATACCACACAACGTTTCTGGAAGCCTCTCTTCAGGTACAGAAATAACTCAAGAGCCTAGAGAGACACAACATCACAATTCAGTTGACACAACTCAAAACTCGAAGTTTTGTGAACTGAGTGGAGCAGTTGTGTCTCTCTAGGCTTTTGCGTTATTTGTGTACCTGAAGAAAGGCTTCCAGAAACGTTGTGTGGTATAAATATCACCACTTCTTTTGTCTGTATTTGGCTATCTATCTTCTTCTTCTTATTTTTATTCCATGTATTTATGTATGCTTAATTGGGAAATAATGGAAATAATAAATAATTTAATCTATTACAAATAATTTTCAGGTTTAAACAGATCGGTATCAGTGATAGAAATCTGTTTTTCCTGAAGTATACGAATATTTTAAATAATTACTAATAAAGTACGAATATATTTAATTACTTTTATTTCTATAATTTTAATCGCATATTTTACTTATTTTTAGCATATATACATTTATGTAATCTTTCTTTACGCAATATTTGCAACAATATCTATTTTTTTACTTTACAAGATATTACTTTTATGATTTTATACATTCACGTTTGAAGCTGTTTTGTCCTCGCGTGTTCGTAAACAACCGAAAGAAAGAGAAAATATTAACATGAACTGTTTTGCAAGCAACAAGCCTGAGATATGAATAATTGCGTTTGTTTGAATATTTGTTCTCTACTGAATATAAAACGAATTGTAAGGATAACAGTGTATTTTATTTTACAGCTGAAAAATGATAAACTTTCAAATACTTCTTTAGTGTAGCCATTCCGGGAATATTCTGCTTTATATAGAACTATAAGAGAAACAGCTCGGATCGGGTTGTGTAAGTGAAAGAAAATACTTAAAGTAAAACATTTCAAGTCTGTTATTTTGTGGCGTGTGTCGCTAGTAGAATCGTATTGGCTATTTATCTGTAGAGAGAACGTAGAACAACACCAAATGCTTAACGATTTCTGAGGTCCATCGCCAAGGGCGTTGTTGTTAGCGTGTCCGTCCTAGTTCCGACAACATCTATGAATCTTCTTCCCAGAGTATTTTCACTGTGAGAATTAATGTAAGAGTTGCAACTTCAGAGAACAGTTAGAGTTTCAGTGTTAATTTCCCCTGTTTCCATTACATATAATTGAAAATTAACGTTATCAGAATTTATGTTATTGAAACCCGATTGCTTCGAATGTTAAGGATGGCTGTGAATATATATTGATGAGCAAAATATTATTTTTAAACAAGTGAACATACAATTTTGATGAAGTGACGAATCGCCTCACAGCCCGTCCTGCTGCAGACAGGAAGACACGAACACTCAACCTGGACGTTGAAAGACGTTCCTCATTTAGGACGCATTACAAAATTTCCGGTAATTTATCAAGTTATTTCCTAATTAATCTGTTCACGATTTTAACAGAAAACTCAGATTCATTTAATGGTACAGTATCCCCTTATTGAAGAGTTAACAGTTTGTGTGGCTGGGTAAAGCAATATTTAAAGTAAATGTTTAATTAAAAATGTTTAATTTTTTATTTATTAATTTTAAATGTTAAAACCCTGAATGGAACGATTTAATCAATTTTGTTATTTGTTAATAGTTTTAAATATTTTAATAATATATATATTATCAGAATTAAATATTATATATAATATTATGAACAAGCCCTACGATGTAGTGTCAAATTATATGGTACACATATATCATATAATAATAATAATACTTTGGAGAAAAATTATGTAGTATTCTAATTTTTTAAATGAAAAGATAAATTATAGGATAAATCCTTGAATTAAACAATTTTTTTAAAAGAAGATAAAAAAATTATTAGAAATGTCGATCAACTTTAACTTTTGTACAATTTTTTTTTTTAAATGCCACAGCTTTTTATAAGACTCAAAACGTCAGCGCCGCTTACAGGGCCTCTAATAAATTATAGTAAATTACAATCAGCTCCAAAAGAGTTACATGAAAGATACTAATTAAATCTACAGTAACATATTAAATAAAAATCTAATAAATCTGGAGAAATCTGTGGGTAATTTTTATTCTAAGGCTTTTACATACCAATTTGTTTAGAGCTGCTCTGGTACGGTATAAATTGTGCACTTCACACTTATTTACTTTTAAAGAAAATATTAAATCAACAGACCATAACACTGATTATTATATTGTTTCATATCACTAAATTCCGGAGCCTCTCTTAACAACTTTACTGTTCACGAACTTTACGTCGTCCTACTTATTGTTACTCAACTTTACTGTAAAAGTACGT
This sequence comes from Zhengitettix transpicula, assembly GCA_037074705.1. Taxonomy (NCBI): domain Eukaryota; kingdom Metazoa; phylum Arthropoda; class Insecta; order Orthoptera; family Tetrigidae; genus Zhengitettix; species Zhengitettix transpicula. The sequence continues at coordinate 43,921,612 of CM073593.1, read as the reverse complement.
TAATGCCAAATGTGATATTTTCAGCCTTTATTCAGAATAGACTTTGTTGAATTCGTAATTATTTAGTCACGAGAATCCTCGACTGGTCTCCAAAACTAGATTCACTCTGTCATTGGATTAAGACCGACTTCACGATGAACATTGTCGTTTGTGCTCCCACACTGGTCAGACTCTCAAAACACACTCTCTCACCATGACCACACTGGTCAGTCTCTCAAAACACTATGGCTGTTTACGTCAACGCTCTGTATTATATACGCTTTTCTGACAATAATAAAGTAGGAACCTTTCCAGTCTCTTCTTTCCTACGCCACACTGGCTGTTTCTTTACAATGCTCTGGCGTCAAAGTTACGCTGACCATAATAAAGAAAAATTATTAAATAAAACTTACACTACACATTGGTAATATATATATATACATTGGTAATATATATATATACGTAATTAAGTGCCCAATATTGTTACAATATATCCGTAGGCATTGTGAATGACCTACCTTAGAGTTAACTCAATAAAACCCTGTTTAAATGATTCAGCAAATTAACTGAGATCACAAGAAAATAGTCATAAATATGGGCGTCCTAACCTAAATGTGAACGGATTTAATCTAATTAACGAATGAAATTGTATCTTTTCGTAGTGCTTAAATGGTGGCTGTTTCAGTAGTTGACCATTAAATGAATAATTATTGACTCTGTCGAGATCAGGCCAGTGAGAGATATTTTCGTTTCAAAACACCATTACGAAAAGTAACGTGAATGACATTGGTTATTCATGATGTGGCTTAAGAAACGTATTAACTACCATTCAAAATTGTTAATTAAGTTTATGTGACGTGACGATGCGCACAGGTCGTAGTATTTTCCCCTGTTGGATTTCAATGTCGACCGTTACGTAATTTATTAATATTTGTACTCAGTATTATATTCCCAGATTTCCAATTTTAAAGTTAGGTCAAATAGTGTGAGATTGAGAGAAGCTCAATAATAGATATTCTGAAGAACATAATTAAGATGTACCCGTATGCAGTGATGAAATTTTATTACCTTGAAAATTCATCAGATGAATTATCTTTAATTAAGTACATTACACATTAATTGTTTGTTGTGAAGTATATCTAAAAACGAAGTGAATAAATTCTTATATCTCCAATAATATTGAAGACGTACATTTCTTTCGAGTGACAAATAGAATCTGATCACATCTCGATCTTCAAGTTTTTCTTAATTTTTTTTTTATAATTCTATGGTGAACCGTGGAAAGAAAATATTTTGGTGTTCCAAAGCCTGCTCAGATAAAGAGAATATTTCAGGAATTTAATTATAAAGTAAGAGGTAAAAGAGATGTTAGAAAATATTTATTACAGTCTTATATATACGTATATATATATATATATATATATATATATATGTGTGTGTGTGTGTGTGTATTATATCTTATAATAAATATTATATTTAACTTCCCTAATCCTTTTGCCATCAGAGGGGGATTCCTTTTCTCGAATGCGAGCGGGTTATATTCTAGTTCATGAAAATGTCGAAGAATAATGATTAGGGAAAGATGCTGGGCTCCTTTGTTACCTCAGAGTATTCTTTGTTTGACACAGAAGCTTAAATTTCAATTGCAAATTACGCATAAGATTAACTTTCATAGTAAACTACCTGCTTCGTTCATAAACGGGGCATTGTGGACAACAATGGCAGTTGGATGAGGGGACTGACTGACGTCTGTGCCACTTAGCGTTTCTATGTATGTAAAATCTTGACGTAAAATTCATTGAAGCGCTCGTCAACAATTGCTAATGAAGCTTTTCAAAATAAACCGCAAACGAAAAATATTTTTGCGTTTACTGCAAAAATATTATCTTACATTTTTCTATTAATTGAGCTGTGAAACTTTGTTCGAAGATGACCATCACGGACAAACCCCAGAACTTTATTTGGATGAGCCATAGTCGAGCTTGAAGTATTTTCAAGGTGTTTTATTATCCGCCATTCAATTTGTGATTAATTCCACTGTTGTCATTCTTATAATGAAATGAAAAACAATTCGCATAAAAGTGATATTTTAATTAGCAACGAACATTTCTGTCATAGTATTTGATATATTATTATATTTAATCTAATCGATTTCTTGGCCTTAAGTCGTAAATCCGTGGACGTTACTTATCGATTTACGAATCAAGTACTCAAGACGGTGAACATACCAGGAATTAAGATATGGATGGTGCTTATCACACGAACCCTCTAAACGCATGTTACAGTGCACAGTTATCTCCTTGATGATATGGTACTCGAATGATAATTTATATTTTTCAATGTATCTCAATATCCGTTATCACTTACAGCATAACTTTCAAACAATGCACTTGTATAAATGCGAAAGTAGTAGAAGATGCGTGTTTGCATGTTCCTCTGGACGTTTTTTTTCTTCCCGGAATTGGTGAATCAATGTATACATTATAATAATGTTTTACAATTCGTAACATAATTTTTAATGAATTTATTCCTGAATTCTATTTTGGATAGATCGATAGATTTATTCACCATTAGCCCTCTAAAGAGGAAATAGGATTCGTCACAAATGTACACTAGATAAATTGCATATAAACTTATAATACACAAAAATACACACAAAAATTGATATCTGTTTACATTAGTCTAGTCACTACAATCAATACACACTATTTATAGGAAACACGCACACGACACAAATCACTTCCTGGTATTAATCTCCTGTCGCTAGGTACGGAGGGATGTCGTCATAGATATTTACTAAAACAGAAAGCAGAGGCAGGAAAACAGAACCAAAAGGGGAAAACTGGACAAACTATTTACATATTTATAGCATATTCGGCAATTTTGTAGGCAAGGCAGTTCAACGAATGTCAGACCGATTCAAAAATTCGTGTACGGAGTAATAAGTTCCATTGACAAGGTAAGTTTTACACTCCTTTACGAATAAGTTGTAGTTGTTGATGTTCTTTACATGATCAGGAAGGCTGTTAAATAGTGCGATACCGGAATAATGAACGCTAGACTCGTAGAGACTGAGGCTGTGCTTGTCAGACCTGAGAACTGAACGGTTCCTGCATGATTGTCCCCGTTACTTGCAAAAAGGTTCATGTTGCGTTTAACAAATTTTAGTATTTCTAATATGTAAGCGCTAGGTAGAGTCCGAATATGGAGTCTTTTGAACAGCGGCCTGCAGCTTTCTCTAGCATCTGAACCTGATATAATTCTAATGGCTCGTTTTTGCAGTTTGAAAACATCCACACTACGAGAACAATTGCCCCAGTTGGCAATACCGTAACACATATGTGAATGAAAGTAGGCAAAGTAGACTAGTGAAGCAGTTTTGGTATCAACTTGTTGCATCAATAGTCTCAATGAGTAACAAACAGAACTAAGTTTGCGCACGAGGCGATCAATGTGCAAATGGAATCTACTATTAATGAATGCCCTTTAGGTGAAAAATCTTTTATGGACTACATCATGTCAGAATCCGGTGTAGAACCATAATATTATGATCTTTAAATTATTTGAAAAATATTTTAATGTGTCCCAATTTATTTTGTGTCTCATCGAATAGTTCAGATGAATATATACTAACAATACGCTAAATTTTCTGTTTGTCGAGCCATTTGAACTGCATTAACCACAAAAATGATTGAAAATATTGCGATAAATATTTGTATTTATATTTTCTATTAAGGTATACAGTTTGCAGTAAGTTAAGTCAAGGTTGGTAGGGACGGGCGTGGGGGCTTGAGGAAAACAAAACGCATTTGATTTATTGAGTACCACATAACTTTGTTATCTTTGGATTTATAGAGACAGCTACGATACGGTATCAAGGGTTTTGCATTAGAAATTAAAATTCATAATTGGCAAAAGGGAAATACTACGTAACCGTCTATGCCTCACGTACTCTGTAGAGTAGAAGAAACGAGCTTATCTTCGTGCTCATGTTCTTCTTTGGTTGGAGGAGAAAATTTCCACCTTCTCAGATTGACGATTTCTTTATATCGTAAAGACTCACATGCTCCAAGTGTAGCAGTGACCAATTGTACTCCGTACATGAAAGACGGAAGATGTTCCTAGAGATTTTCCAAGGATGGTGATGATAATTGTCAGTAAGGAGTTGAGCCCTTTGCCGTTATAGAGCCTGATGCCCTCTTCAGAATGGATTTTGCGATGAAGGTTCTTTTATCATTGTGAAGAGGAAGTGAAAAAAACAACAATCATTATTTGGATTTCGGCGCAGAATTCGTTTTTATTGTTTTGTAGCGGAGAAAGTAATCCAACGATACTCCTTTGCTTTGCTTTACAACTGGGACAGTTATTGTGAAGTGGGAAATTTGGAACCTGGATGCCGTGGTATTTTTGTTTTACGTTATGGAGAATTATTTCAGTACCAACGTATTCGTTATGAAACAGTTGGCCTATATCAGGAAGCCTTACTTCGCAGCTGAATGTTAAAGAACTGGACATAGATACTGATAATAGGTAGATGACAGTTTTGCTACGAACGTCTTACTGCCACAGCTAAATAGAATAAATAAAGATTTTTGAAATGTATTCTTACGAAATCATGGGTCAGAGAGACAAATTTGGGGAAGTATTGACTTCCAGGTATTCCAGAGTTTCTCGAGGCAGCGTTATAGGTTTGCTGTTACAGTTGGTACACGTCAATGATCAGTACAGTATTAAATAAAAAAATCACCGTTTTGCGGCCGACAACATAATTTACCAGGAAGAAAATAATGTCACGAGGCTTCAAAGTGATTTACGGATCTTAGAAACGTGGGCGAAGAGAAATGAAATGAGACTTAATCCGTAAAATCCCCTGTTCTACAGCCTGGGAGGTCGTCTTAAGGTCCAAGAAAAAAATTGATGATATCTAGGAATAAACGACCAGATAAACGTAAACTAAGTCGTTTTCAAATCCTTGAAAACTGCACATTTATTGATGAGAGTATTGACGAACGCCATTGGTGGGTCACGTGAATTGACTCACAATTCGCTCGATTCTTTAGGTCGATGCTACCTGCTGACCATAGATGTCACGTAAATGTGCTTCAATTAGTGCAAAAAATTAGGTGACATGTTGAGCTCGTCGCGCCAAAGATAATAGTGAATAGAGGGAAACCTAGATAAATCCAAATCTTGCCCGACGATATCACTGATTATAAATCCAGTTTTTAGACACTCTTTACACTCCTAATTATTGATTGCTGAGATGAAAATCCATTTTTATTTTTATATTTTAAGCAGGTGCATCTCAAAATAGGAAGGGGAACTTAGAATCTCACTGGTCACTGCGTTCCAAACCGGCGTGATATACGTTCCAAAATTAAAATTTGTCATTTTAGCTGTACCATTACCAGTTGCATCCAATTGGGTTGTTATGAAATAGATTCTTATTTACAAAAATATTTTCTCTTATTTACAGGAATCAATCTAGTGTACAAGGATATGCCAGCGTACTTCAAGACTACGTGAGATAAGGACCACTTCACTAAGTGCGCTTCTGAACAATTGATGAATGCCATTGTCACTGAGGTATAAACAATTTTATCTCTTTTGCAAAACACGTGACGGAAATCAAATTCATTGCGAAACTTGTCCGGAGCTTCTCGTAATTTAGAGATCTCCAGAAAGATCAAGTCACCACTGTCCTTGAGATGTTATCAAGGACTTTTAAGCTCTTATAAAATTTATTGAAGGTAGAAAAGAATCGGAAAGCTGAATAAAGTGCCAATGTCAGGACGATGTTAAAAATCAACAAGCACTTATATTTCGATTACATCAGACACGATTTTAGGGTAATGTGTTGAACGATAATCTGTTTTACTTTATTATTTTAAATGATCAATTCAGTTAAACACTTTCCAAACACTCAATTATTTGTGGAAATGTTTGTATCCAGAATTTCTCAAGGGATCGATTTATTGAAAGTTCCTACACACACACACACACACACACACACACGTAATGTTGTTATTGAAAGATTGTGAAAATTGGCCTTCATTGCATTCATTAAATCTTCTTCTGCAATTCTTATTATTATTACTTCTGCCTGGCTGTTCTTAATTTATGCATCGTAACAAGGTTTTTGTTATGCGTGCTGCAGAATTTAAAGGGTTTTACTAATCAAACTCTGCGTCAGTGAAATAATTTTTTCCAATTATTACTTCTCTTTGTCAGAAAATTATTCTATCTTCAAAACTATCTTTGTTTAAGCCATTCTGAATGTGCCTCTAATTTTATTTAGTCTTAAAACATATTTTCATTGTTTTAAATAGAAAATTAAAACTGTGTGTGAATTGAGAATAATTTTTCTCAAATTAACTATTATCACACTTAATACTGTCATAATAAATTTTGATAAATGTTGGATAATAAATAAATAAATCTCTCGTACTTGCAGCTGGGCATCATTGTTTTTTTTCTATATTATTTTCGAACACAGTTACAAATTTATTTGGATGACAAAGTTTCGGACCTGTGAAACAAATGCGTGACCTTGTAAGGATTTTAAATGCGCTGTTAACAACGAGCTCATGCTCATGCACCCATTTTATAAGCAATTTATTCACTATCTTTAAGTGACACTAAGTAGTATGTACGTGACATAATTGGGAGTGATGCACAAAATAAGCAAGGTGATTCTCAAAGGGTCACCTCTAGTCTTTTAACAATGAAGGGAAAATAAAAGAAGTCATTCAGTTCATTTTTGGCTACACTGTACTTGAAACGGGTATTCCCCCATTGCTTGTTCGTCACGTAAGCTCAAGCATATGAGAGGAAAGAGAGTTCCTACAAGGTTCTGCCTGAGAGGGAAAATCCCTCGCAGGTACTGCTTACGAGAGAATAGCCCTCGCAGGCCTTGGCATATATTTTTTAAGAAACATAATAAAATGGATACTGATTTATTATGTAATCTTTTTTTTATAATATTTGCCAACGCCTGCGAGGACTATTCTCTCGCAGGCAGTACCTGCGAGGGATTTTCTCTCACAGGCAGAACCTTGCAGGAGAGATACGAAGGGGCTACCTTTGGGGATGCCTTTTCCTCTCCGTTTTTGAACTAAGGTTCCCACAAGCCGAGGCACATCGGCCTGTTCTGAGAGGTGTATGTTCCGGGGTCACAGACCTTGGGAATACGGTAAGAGTTGTCCTCTACTCCCATTGGAATAGTCGGCCAGCTGCCTCCTAAACTGGTCGAGGCACGGAGAAGGGAATGCTGCGTCGCCACAGCAAACTCCTCTCCTGCTATCGGAAGGGCGTGGGACAAGTACCCAATGCCCGACCTACCTGATGCATGTTTTTCTAGGGTTTTCCCTGCATTTCTTTAGGCGAATGCCGGGTAGGATCCTTAAAATATAGCCCGGGGGCCCTAGTTTACCCTTGGCTACCTTCCTCTACGTTTCGGATCCCCCCTTTCAAATCCCTTCCTATGCTATTAAAGGGAAGTTGCCCAACGTGGATTACCCTCATGTAGCCTGTTGCCCTAAAAAAAAATTAATCCAAGATATTTAATCATCCAACCTTCTATATTATTTATCTTTGTTGTTTAATATCATTTTTAAATATTTCACTATCCATAATATATTTACAATTATATCTATCAATTTTAATATACTTATTGCAAACCTGATTAAAGCGGACATTCGGACTGAAACTTGTTGTTAAATTAAATTATAATTTTTAATACTATACACACGAAAATCTTTATTATTTTAATTATTCAGTTCTATTCGGCGTGTACGAAATTATTACTCAGTAAATAACTCGGTCAGAATCACGTAATATAATTCATTATGTTTCGCACAGGTAATTCTGATTTGTAGAAAGACTATGACAGAGTCGAATGCTTTCTAACTGAATAAATATATAGATTATCGGAGAACGTTCAAAGTTTTATATTCTACAACACCCAGATATTACTTAATGCAAGACTGTTTATGTTCGATTTGTTCAGTTCAGTAATTGATAAAGAGATCTTTCGACAGTATCATTTGTAATCGAAGTATTAAAATATATATATATTTCCTCAGGCCAAGATTAAGGGAAATAATTACACGTCATACAGCTTATTCCTTTAATTTATTAATTCCTTCTTACTGATTTGCTATCATACGAATATCCGTCACTCCAGTCAACGGAAGGGAGTGGGAAAAGTACCAAGAATCCGACCTACCTGATGCTTCTCTATAGGTTTCCCATTATAGGTTAATGCCGAATAGGATATATAAACTATAAGCTATAAACTATAAAATATAACCCTTTAGAATCCACCATTTCAAATCCCTTTCTATGATATGATTTAGATTTATTTTATTCCATTAGTCCTCATATGAGGAAATAGGACAGGTCAATGCATAAAATTACAATATAAGAATTCAATGCTACAATTATAAATAATTAGAAGCTTACATAAAAATACTAACATTTCAGAGCACAAATTTCCCTGTCCAGCATAAGTAAAATAATATAAATAATAGCAAAAATAATAATTCTTTAACTATACTTAGGGTGTAATATAATATTTACAGTTCTAATAAAAATATTAAATGTACTAGTTAATATTTCATGATTCGAGACTGAAATATATAATTTACACATGACACAAAAATAAACACAAAACTTGACACACGCACACTAGTAGAAAACAAACGACGGGCAAATGACGTCACGAAACAGAGCGACGAGGAATCTGCAAACTCCAGGCCGTACATGATACAAACAAAATAATAGCAGAAAATACCAAAAGAGAATAAGCAAGTTATGAAGTAAGTGGTTTTATTATCAACACATTGAACCCTTTTGCAGTTTTTTTTAAATTAATTATTAGGGGAACGATCTAGAAATTCCTGTACTGAGCGATTTCAGTAGAATATTTTTACATTGAATTCCTAAACTTTTGTAGTTATTATTGCTCTTTACATCTGGAGGAATACTATTGTATAAAACTATCCCTGAATGGTGAATACTTCTCTGGTAGAGAGCAAGGCGATGCTTGTCCGATCTTACATCTGAGCGATTTCTAGTCTCGTAATCGTATCTTTCTGGCGCCACTTAAGATGAACCCTCGTGTAGCCTGTAACTCTAAAATAAATAAATAAACTAGTAGTCTAGTATACTATTTGCTAGGTAAATGCTTTATAGTAGGTTCGAATATGTGCACTGTATAAATAAGTCCGGCAAGTTTAAACGCACGTGCTCACACTGCAGTGGTAATTCTGTGGTAAACAATTTCTCGTTCAGTATAAGCAAATTCTTCTTCCCGCGTTTGAGTTAATTAAGTTAATCGATGTCTGTCGAATTGACGTAAAGAAGAACTAAGCAAAGGTATAGAGCGTCGTGGCCGTTTCACAGTCAATTTGATGCCACGTGAGAACTCGCGCTGTTTGGTCAAGGCATCAGACAGCATGCAGCCGTCAGTCGATGTAGTTTTCTGGAGGCAATAATCTTTAAATACTTTTTAAGTCAAAAATAGTAATACAGAAAATCTTTATTGTGTTTTTATGACTAGAAATAAATTTGGCTAATTCATATCCTAATATTTACTTGAAAACAAATATATCATTTTACGTATCAGTCGTTGGTTGACTCTCTTGAATAGAATTAGTAGTTTTAATTTGCGATGAGCTTTCTTGTGCTCTTTTGCTTCTTTATTCATTCCTCAACTCTCTCATAATTTCCTCTATTATAAACAATAGGATGTCTGAAAACATCTTTACCGTTTATCTCAATAAATGAACTTTTGGTTGGTAGGTTTTGGATAAATGATATATTCTGCAGTGCCACATGTTTCTGTAACAGATTCCATCAACTTTCTTGAAATTATCTGTGATTTCCTGCCAGCGTCGTTTTCCCCTGTTAATTTCTTCATAGTGGTATTCAGTGAGTCCATATACAGTTAACGTAGTTTTATACCAAAGTTATATACTGAACAACTAGTTTAACTTTCCGCACGTGATTGAAATATTATTACTTTGTGTATTATTACTTAATTCCTTGTACCGTCACACTTTACATATTGTTTATTTTACGCAATTTAAATCTAGGTGACGTTTCTTTAATAATAGAGATATTTCCAATTGTATTAATTATTATTACGCTATCATGGAAAATAAATATAAATTAATTGAAGCATACAATGAGAAATTCATTGTTAGGGAAATTCTCCTGTTGATAATTTTTTTTTCTTCAAAAATGTTTACGTAAACATATTGTAAGATTCCGTTATCAAAATTTTATTACGCTCACACATCACTTAATGTAAATACTGACGTTGGGTGGTAATTAGAGAAGAGGTTTTATTTAGAGAGCTACCTGGGGTTTGTTATAACCCATCACTGGACCAACCTTGAATAAACCAGATCGAGGTAGATCTTCACAGAACCACGTTCTGTTTGCTTCGAATCTATTTTCAACGTATGATAAATACTGACGTCTTAGTGACGACTTCGTAAACAGTTTTTATTTGGAAGAACCACAAAATTTCATACTTAACAAATACATCATCTGCGTAAGAGAAAGACGTAACGAATTACGTCCTGATCGCAAATTGTTTAGAACTTTTACCAAACGAACATTTTGTAAATTTAGGGTTCTTCCCGCCTATTAGAGAGTAAATTTTAATGTAACAAAGCCATCATGTTATTTTGTTGTAAATCATAGATGAATAATAAATTTATTTATTTTCCACCTCTTTCTCCAAATGGTTTACATTATTAAAAATAATATTTTCGTATTAAACAAAATAATTTAGTTAATAACAATTATTAATAATAATTAATAATTATTTATAATTATATAAATAATAATAATTAATAATCATTATTAACAATAATAAACAATTATTATTATTATTAATAATAAACAATTATTATTAGTTATAATAAATAATAACAATTATTATTAGTTATAATAAATAATAATAATTATTAATAATAAACAATTATTATTAGTTATAATAAATAATAACAATTATTATTAGTTATAATAAATAATAATAATTATTAATAATAATAATTAATTAATATGATTATTAATAATAATTAATTAATATTATTATTAATAATTATTAATTATTATTATTATTATTATTAATTATTAATTATTATTATTATTAATAATTATAAATCTACTGATAAAGTATTTAATCAAAGTTTTGAGACAAAAATGATAAAGATTGCCACAGTATTGCATAATACAATCACAGATAATCTATTTCATAATTTGTTTCAATTTTACCTTACAGAGGTATTGTGAAAACTGTGTATGAAATCTAATAGTATTATTTTCTCTGTGTTAAATTAACGCTTTCAGTACAATATTAGTATTAGATTTTATTCCATAAATTCTATTGAGAAACTGGTCTTCAAGGCTGTAGAAAAATTTGTTATTTGAAAGAAAGTACAATAATAAGTTAATTATACTTCATGAATCAAATTACTATTTTCACCATTTACCACAATATTAATTTCACAAAGTATATTTTATTATGTCTTGATCTGATTATTAATTAATAAGATCTGCTAAGAATAATTGTGGTTAATTGCCTTTGAAGATGATTTTATTATGTTTAAAATATTTAATAGTACTTGAAATTTATAATACAATCAAAATGAATCAATTTCTGTGTAACTGTCTGTGCTTTTGCCTGTTTATGTAAGTAGATAAGTCGTAAGTTTTTTAACAGATGCTGTAGATATAGTGTTTAAATTAAATCATTCAGTTCAGCATTAGTATTAGATTTTATTCCATAAATTGTATCGAGAAGTCGTAAGTTTTTTAACAGGTGCTGTAGATATAGTGTTTAAATTAAATCGTTCAGTTCAGCATTAGTATTAGATTTTATTCCATAAATTCTATCAAGAAGCTGGTCTTCAAAGTTCTAGAAAAATTTGTGATTTGAAAGAAAGTATAATAATAACTTAATTATACTTCATGAATCAAATTAATATTTTGGGCATTTTTCACAAAGTATATTTTATATGTCTCGATCTGTAAATTACTTAATTGGATAGGAGCTGCTAAGAAAATTTTTCTTTATTTCTCTTTAAAGTTAATTTTATTATGTTTTAAGTATTTAATATCTTGAAATTTATAATACAATAATAATGAATTGATTTCTGTGTAACTCTGCATGTTTTTACATGTTTATGTAAGTTGTTTAGACTTCTTGTATTAAAATTTTTCATATACAAATTGGCTGTGAATAGATGACTCATATTTTGTGGCAAAACAGAATTTCACATTATATGTACAGACATATTAGTGTAACAAAAACAAATTATTTTAAGAGCTTCCTGCAGGAAGCCCTTAATGAAATGAGACACACAAATATAACAACCCTTTTTTGAATTATACGTAATTTATCTGTCCCAGAAAATGATATTTTCTCAATAAAAATGTCGTTTTTAAAGAAAACTTATTTCTAATGTTTGGCTCACTGTACAATATTCTTTTAACAGCATAGGTATCTGAGTTTAGTTTGTTTGATGAATGTGAATTATTCAGTTTTGTTTATTTTCAACACGTAACTATAAAGATTTTGGACTTTCATATTCACAAAGGTTTATCATTCCTAATCCTACAAAGTTTAGTCTCATTTCTTTTAGTTGGAAATGTGTGTCACTTAATTATTTTGTTTTCAATTTTATTACATGTGCTACATTAGCTGAAAACAAATGAAATAACTGGTTATGATGCAGTATAAGCTACGATTTTTAGGAGATCCATGTTTATTCTTATAAAATGTCAGTGCTATCGTTAAACATTATAATCTCTTGACAAGAAGTTATCGTTTTTGACCAATATTATATCCCTATGGAAGTTCTATCTTAATTTATTTTCAATATGATTAAAAAGACTATGATTCTGTCATTGTTATCTGTTAGTTAGGCTTGTTACTATAACTTTTACAGTACTTCAATTATTCTGACAGAATACAATGATGAACAGAATCAAAATTTTATAGATCGATCACAGATAATCCCTAATACATACTAAATTTAGTTGTTATTTTAATATGATAGGTGTAAGAGAAAATATGGCATTTTCTGTTGAATATTCCTTCCTAAAAACCAAATTATGTGTTAATTGGCAAAATGTGTTTGTTGAAGTATTGCTCAAAAATCTTATAATGTATTTCTAAGTCCATGTGTGCACATAAAATTTACTCATGAGAAAATTATTTTGAATTTGGTGACTATTGAAAATCTGATCTAAAGTCTTGATCTGTGGCACTCAATTTGTAGATTTTCCACTGGTCTGTACTTGTGATCAAAAATTGAGATTTAGCTTGTATTACATGAAAGGCCTATTAGTTTTGTATACTTTTCCCAAATAATGCACACGAGTAGAGTCTGATCACTAATCAGGTCTTCATAGTGAGGTAGTTTGTGACAACAGGAAATTTTAAGACAGGAATTTTATATTCTTGTTACTTCAAACTATTTTAATTCAATCCTTCGTATTAGACTTCTGACATTCCTTCTCCATAATCTAGCTGTTATTGTGTAGAATCCGAACATCATAGATATTTGTTTTCCATGTATCTTTATGCTCTATTACACAAAACATGTTACAATATTGTCCTTGGTAAACAATTACATCAATAATGTCAGCAGGAAATCCAAAGAATAAAGGGTTAATATTCAACCTATTTTTCATTTACTTTTCAAAGCACAAGTCTGTAATAAATGCTCTAATAATAACAAAAAACTATCAATCTCAATCCATTTTACCAATTATAGTTTAACTAATGCTGTGAATTAAAAGTATTTTAACACATGACAATTGTATTTGTTATTCACTTAATTTCATCCATTACTTTTCACTATATTTTAATGCATAATTATACAGCACAACATTCAAATTTCAATTTTTAATTTAATCTATCATTTATATAATACCATTTATAGTGGAACTTCAGTTGTGCATGTCTTCTTTCATATGGGTATCAATAGAAAGTATGAATCAACTGAAACCATAGAAGAGTTTCTCATGTGTTGTTCTCATTTATATAGATAATTTATCGTAGATTAAACTACCAATTTAACTCAGCTGAGTTCAACGTTTTTGATTCTTCAGTTTGTTATGTGCTGTATGAGTGTATTTCTCTATTTCCGTTGAATAAGTGAATATTTTTGTTGACAAAATTGATTGTCTTTAGTGTATATGTGGTAGTATTGTAAGTTATTGAAATAATGGCTTGGTTGGAATTGATTGGGGACTACTTTTATAATTTTTGAATGACGAATATTTTAGTGTGTGAAAAGACTCAAAATGGAATTCCAAAAGCTAATATTGAATTCTTAACACATTAAAGTCACATACTCAACTCAGTATTCTAAATTCATAGCAGATTTTACTGAGTTTATTTAGTATGTGTTATTTATGCAATCCTACCTTAAGTTCTGGTCAATACATATTTAAATTTTAGTATCTCAAGGAGGTTATATTAACTTTTAATCGAGCATAAGTTGTCCAATTTCTTTTGGCTATGCACTGGATTGGTTAGAGACCAGATGGACTGTTTTCCCAGTATTTAATAATAATCTTTGAAAGTAAAGCCATTTCTTTAAATAAGTATTAGTTTGGAAGATATCAGTTTATATAGTTAATCTGGAATCTGCTGTGAATAACAAATTGGTATCATCAGCAATTAATAAAGATAGAGGGACGGGTATTTAGTTAGGCATATCATTTAAGAAGACAAGGAAGATGGACATTAATCGACGTAAACAAATTTTTGTTTGTGTTTTTATTTTTATTTAAAAAATCAAAAACTGCTGGGTTACTATATTTTTATAGCAGTTGAATAAAGTTCTTAAGAATGTTAGAGTTATTTCCGAATAATATTTACTGTTTTGAGCAAATAATTTCCATATAATTAAAACATGTAGCCTCTGGAGAAGTTAAAAGAAAATTGGCAGAAAAATTCATGTTTAATATAACAAAATAATATGAAAAGCTTAGTGTGCAAATATTGTTTGAAGAAATGATCCTCTGTTTCCATAATACTATTATTGGTACTGTACCACTGCTCTCCTCTATCAATTATTATGAATTAAAAAAAATTTTCGTCAGTTTCAATCCTTTGATGTGCTTTCGTGAAAAATAATTTTATGTCTGTATTTATCAGTCTTTCTGGCGTTAGACTGTTTGCTCTGGACTAACTGTGTTACGGTCTCATTGACATATAACTTTGAACAAACCAAATGTGGGTTTAACAGCGTGTTTACAAATATTCTCGTACAAGCTGCGTGCACGAAATCGCTGAACACAATAAATTATTTATAGTCTTACCGATGATTTTTCAAAGCCACACACACAAGAATATTACTGTCAGGCGAAGAATATAGTTTAATTATTTATTTATCGGGAGATTCAAATACTTTTTCATGAGTACACTTTAATTCAATTATCGCCTCTTTCTCTCCATTCTTTTGTATTGTGGATGATTTCTTCGAGACAGTCACTGCAGCCTTTTTAGCGACTTTGTTCGGCTGGCAAATACCAAGAAGTGCTTTTATTACGTGCTTTTCAGGTCCACCATGTTTTCTCGCACTATCGCCGTAACTAGGGAACTACTTGTTGCAAAATATTTCCTATTATTAGGTATTTTGGTGCCTTTCAACCAGACTCGTTCCATTATTCTTACGAAACCCAGTTGTGTGGACAAGATTTTAATTTTTCGTCAACTTTTCAGAAATTGTTTAGAAATACTTCGTTTTAATTTAAATACCTGAATGTATTTCCAAAGCAATTCGTCCGACTTTGAAGTCTATCATTGTCGTTTGGAATTTATACGCATTTTGTTCTCCAACAGACATTCCCTTATTTTTTAACATTTTCTACAGGTTCTCTTCATTAGAAAACTATTTCGCTTTATATGAGCTTTATAGTTTTGGGATACTTTCAATTTTTGTAACATTCATTGTTCATTAATATATTCTTTATTAGCAGGTTATTATTTATGACTTCATAGATCTTCTTCCTTACTACCCTAAAAATGAAGAGAATTTCTGCTAATAAGATCCAATATAAAAACTCAACTCTTCCGATATTTTACTATATCCTTACAGTAAAATATAGAATAGTGACATGCTTTAGTTCTCATCGATGTCGAGTTAATCTCAACTGAATTCCATTCCAGATTCCGATGAAGCTATTGAATAGCAGTTGCAAAACTATTAATAGGTATAATTATCATCCGAAACGATTTTATACTCTATCGGAAGGTCTAAAGATATAAAATTCAAATTCCGGAAAAATTGAAAATTTTTATTAACAATATTAGTTATTTTATCTTTTTTATTTGTTCTCAGCTGAGTTCGTCATTGCATACAATAACTAGAAATTGTGCAACCGAAGAGGAATAGAATTACATAACTCAATTTTCAATTATATTCTGATATATGCCATTCAGTTCACTGAAAAAGGTTGGATAATTTCCCTCAGGAAATACTGATACAAAAAAAATATTTAAGGCAATCTAAAATCTAATCTGAACAGACACACTTATTAGAAGTTGACGCTTCTTTAAAATATGTGGCTGATCTCGAAAAAAAACATTTAAGTACAAAATACCCAGTTAATTGTCTACTGAAAAACGTATTATTTACCCAGAATATATAAAAATGAACAAAAAACATTCACTAAAATTATTGTCAAGGATGCAATGAAATAGAACTTATCTCTAGAGCAGGCTATGGCGGACAATCAACTGTCCTAAGGAAAGGTCCAGTAATTTGTTTATACGAAAACATTTTTATCTTTGAAAAGTAATAAGTAAATTGAGAACCGAAGGAACGTGAAGCCTATGACAGTGTAATTTAAGTGAGAATTATTTTTTTTCAGATCTGAAACGATTGACTGAGAATATTTAGTAGCTTTCTTTTATTTAAAAGGAAAGGAATAAGCTAAAATAACGTAATATGAGTGATGGCGAAAATCAGTAGTACCCAGTGTAACACAAATACATTAATTGTGCCTGGGTTCCCCTACAAATTAAGCCTTTCTGAAGCAAAGATGAGGATGGTGAGAGGTAGAGGTTCTATAGTGATGTCGAAGCAAATCCCTAACACAAGCAGAAACTGCCATTATAACCGTAAGCCGCAGTCCGTTGCTGATCAATTGTCCGCGTAATTAACTGTTCGGAACTGAATTTAACGCATCGACCACGCTCTTGTGCTATTAGCCATCCACTTCACTTAGTTGATGTAAGCGCCGCTTCCTATATTGCGATGACTACTTTGGCAAAAACCTGTTGATACTATCTGAACATTTTAGTTAATCGGTACGTTTGAATCTTCCGAGATAGGTCGATAACATTCTTCGCATCAAACCTTACATCACACTCGAGTGTTTAAAAGCCTATTAACAATGACGCTGTTATGGGAAATCCTGTACATGGGATTGGAGTGAGCAGCTTCCTCTGAAGGTTAGTTCTTGTTTGTCATGTGCTAAACTATTTGATAAAGAAAACCGCAATTTTATTCCCATCTTTACACAGTTTGAATAAAATATATTTATCAATTAGAAAACTTGCTAAACTTTTTAGAAAACAAATGTCCATCACATATCTCTTGAAAGTTGTACGAATAGACTGACTAAAATATTTCTGTTGTGGTATTATTATTTACTGAGACAATAAGGACAAGACTTACCTTATCAATTTGTTTATGACGGGAATGTTGAAGACATCTTTAAATTTCTCCATACTGCATTAATAAATGAGAATGACTTTTAAATTGTATTTTATGAATGTTTGCATCAACATTTTCTTGATGAAAATAATGGAATTATGAAATTAGAAAGTGAATTAGCTCTTAATAAATTCCCGTTCCAAACACACAGTTTAAGTTTCAATCTTTGTGAGTCGAGTCATATATTTTCCCTCATTTAAATTTCTGAATATTTACTTAAAATTCAATTAAGTTTTCATACTTCTCTAAATGTTGTTGTTGTCTTTCATTTGTATCCAGGTCGCTCCTTAGTTTTCAATGACTACACTTTAAGTGACATGATGTCCTAACTAAACTTCTTAAACCAAATATTTTATGATCCAGAAATATCAAAACTAACAGTAAATTGTAAACCTTTCCCCATTCCCCATATCTATATAATAAAAATGGATGTATATTTGTATGTATGTATGTATTTACGTTAATCTGTATACAAATTTTAACTCGTGGACAAAATGCAACAAAAATTGATACAAATATTCTTCAAAACACGAGAAACGGTACTGTGGGGTTGAGAAACCCCTAGCATAAATGTGGAAAGGATTATAATTTAAAAACGTGATCATTAAGTGACAAGTTACTGCGAGCCAAGATACCCTGACGTCACGCGAGAGGGACGTTACTACGCAACGAACAAAGGAAATAGTTAAATTTTTCCGTAATTAAAAGAAGCATAAATATTTTCATTAAATAAAAGCTATTATTTTATCCAGAAATACTCCATACAATGATAATAAAGAACAATACGAAATACTTTACGATCTCAGTGGAAAATATAAGTTAATTTTCGTACCATATTAATAAATCGAATGTGGTGACTATTTGTTTACACTGTGAATCTAGCTGACAATTTCATCAATTTAATCTTTCGTAATGTCTGAAGACTGAGGGGCAATTATATCCTGCAATACTCGAGGAGCATATTTAAGAAGAAACTCGGAGGTATGTTTTTGGGGTTCGATGGAATAAAATTCAATGTATGTAATGGTTGTTGAATTAATGCACTATCGGTCAAAAGAATGTACGGAACTACGAACAGTTAGATTTAGGTTAAATCATTTCTTGACTACAGATTAATACAGAATTAAATTCTTTTTCTGGTTTATATAAATAAGTACACGGGCAATGCCGTTCACCCAGCTAGTTTGAAATAAAACTTATTACAATATCAGGAATTTGACATTTTACATAAGAAAGAATCAACATACATGAGAACCATTAGGATCACCTTATTACTGAGTGTAAAAATAATAAAGCGTAATTTTGATTATAGTGGCTTCATAACTACGCAAGTTTAGCTTGGTAACTAAAACATCAGCTCTGGGACTGTTTACTGAACAGTTTGAAATTATGGCTCACCGTGACACGAGCTTGCTCTGGTGGCGGGTCTGGTTAATTAGTGGTTTTGCGCTAAGTGACACCAGATACTGCCCGATAAATTAGAGCCTGTATCACCAACCGTTAGAATAGCAGCTTCTGAGGCTCCCCAGAATCATTTACGCGATGATAACGTGGTGGGTAAGGTCAGTCTTTGAGAGACTTACCTGTTTAAACGGTTCATTGAACCTCAACTGTATGAACGATAATCTCAGAAGGTAATTGAAATTTTATTAAAAATATAATTCGTTCATGAACAAACTAATGTAAAGATATCACAACGCACTGAAATGAAAAAAAAAACCGGAAAAATTACGATTTACTGTAAAATTAGCAGTAAAACGAGGGGATCCGTTCAATTGACCGACAGACAGTTGACCGACAGACAGTTGACCGATGGATGTTTTCCCGACGAAAATATCCAGAAGTTTGCCCGATAGCAAATTATCTCTGATTGAGGTTTTCCCAAAAGGTCATTTATCCCTATTGACGTTTGCCAGACAGGTCAATATCCCAATGTGTCTTTTTCCCAAAAGGTGCGTATTTACGAACACAGCTAAGTTATTACACAAGATTCTTACTGAAAATTAAGCTATTAATTAATCTGTTAAATAATGTCAACCAATCTTAGTACACGTCTCACTTACGATCCAGGAACAAACAATGAGCATTTAATACAACTCTATCACACCTATAAGTGTGGATGAATGCGGTTGGAATATATGCGAAAACTGCCTAAATTGGCGTGGAATAACTAGTTTACGGAGACGCTCAGGTTCATAGCGTCATTATTCATGTTTTACTATCCAATTTCAGCCCCTAATGGCAAAGAATTGAAAAGAGGTGCAATTTCAACCAAAATTTGTACGCATGTAAGTTATGATCTGGAAAAAATTTTTCGGTGAGACATCCCAAGCTCGCATGGTGTAAGTGGCATGCATTTATAAAAAAAACCACCGATATTAGCGTCGAATAAATACTTTTTGGCAACGATGCAGTTAATCGAATAATTTTTATCACCTCCTTTCACTCCACCACTAGAGATGTTCCCCATGCTGTTAGGAGTTAAAATTAGACGGACAAACATCAATCTGGATATGAAACCGTGCATCGGGAAAGTGTTTGTCGGTATTTTGTACTGGACCCGTAAAATGAGTATATTAATTAATTATAAATCTGAATATTTAGGAGACAACTGGCATTTTATCGGTTATGGAACGTCTTAAACAATGTTTATTTCTACATGAAAATAAATAACAGGCAAACTGTTAATAAAACTGAAGTGTCACTAAATTATTATCGAATCCTTAATTAGAGAACCGGTCGGTTAATTATAAATAGTAAAGAAAGAATGGCATAATTCAGAAAGGTGATGCAAAATTCGTGAAGCGTATTTATGAGAAAGTTCCGCAATTATTTTTAGGATCTTTAAGAAAAGGGGTGGCACAATAGATGACTCCGAACTCTTTATAATACATACACAAATCATAAATCTTGGGAGGCCTTTTAATTGAAGTTGAAGGGAGTAAATGTTCTTCAGTAGAGAAGTACGGTAGAGAAAATACGGGAGAAGAAAATATTATTTATGTTGGAAATTTATCGTTATTAAACCGTATGGTCTGCCTGATAAGTAGTGGTCAGAGACATTACATGGCATTACAGAGGTCCCGGGTTAAAATCCCGGTTAGGACATGGATGTTGTGTGTGTGTGTTTCCTGGCAATACCAGTAGAAAAAAAGCTAGCATATTTTTTTATATTATTTTATTTATAGTCGCATCAACAGCTCAGGACCCAGCATATTGACTCATAGAAATTTCGAAATTGTAGAATAAAAATATATTATACTTGGATTTTATATACCACTGTGATAAAAAAGTAAGGTGAAATTGTCATTTAAAACTCCCGGGTATTAGGAAGGCAGGTAAATTTTTTTCCCTACGTTGGTGGGACTGTCTATAATATTTGCCAAGCGTCTGTTTGTTAAAAAGTTTAGTTATCTCCGAGTTGCACGTATTTTTGTAAACAACCGAAAGTGAATTTTTCGATTTTTGCAATGAGTGATTTTGTTGAGCAAAGAACTTGCATCAATTTTTTTTGCGGATCGAATATTCTTGTGCGGACGCGTTGAAACTGTTGCGGAAGGCCTTTGGTGATCAAACTATGGCACAAAAAAACGTTTACAAGTGGTACAACAAGTTCAAAGAGGGACGAGAATGCGTTGAAAACGAACCGCGCTCTGGACAACCATCAACGTCTACCGATGAAGGCTATGTCCGAAAAATCAAAGATTTGGTGCTTGAAAATCGTCGATGGACAATTAGAGATCTCGCTGATAGTGTTGGAATATCATTTCGCTCAGCCCAAACCATTTTGAAGAATGTTTTGTGTCTCAAACGCGTCAAGTCTCGATTGGTGCCAAAATCGCTCAATTTTTTGGAAAAAAAGCTTCGCGTTGATGTGTGTGAAACTTTGCTGTCTGACTATCAGGACCACATGAAATGCATTATTACTGGAGACGAGACTTGGATTTACGCATACGACCCTGAAACCACCGACCAATCCAGCGAATATCGTGCAAAAGGTGAAGCAAGACCAAAAAGACCACGGCAAAGTCGATCGAAAATCAAGGTCATGTTGACAGTTTTCTTTGATTATCGTGGTGTGGTGCACTATGAATTCCTTTCCGTCGGGCCAAACTGTCAACAAAGAATATTATTTGAGTGTTAGGCGTCGTTTGCGTGAAGCTATTCGTCTGAAACGGCCGGAATCTTGGTTCCTTCATCACAATAATGCACCATGTCATACTGCATTGGTTCTTCGCGACTTTTTTTTGCCAAAAACTCGACTCATATCGTTCCGCAACCACCGTATTCGCCTGATTCGGCTATTCAGCAAACTCAAAAGGCCAATGCGGGGACGTCGTTTTGACACGATTGAGGAGATAAAAACCGGATCGAAGAAGGTCTTGAAGGCTATACTAGAAAAATACTTTTCCGACTGTTTCGAGGAAAAAGCGTTGGAAAAAGTGCGTTTTATCGGACGGGGAATACTTTGAAGGGGATGAAATTGATTTGGAAGAATAAATAAATAATTTATATTTTATAAATACATTCACCTTACTTTTTGTTTACAGTTTACAGTAGTATATAGTATATAGTAAATAGTAAATAAATTTTCATAGTGATGCGATGCCTGATACATAAACGATTAAGTTCAGAATTAGTTGAGCCTTCTAAATCCAGAGGATCTAGAGTTTCCTGTATATTTAAATGATTTTTAGCAATAATAAGAACAAGAACAGGTGAAATATTTCAAATTAATTGATCCTACTCGTATTTTAACCAACTTGGAGTAGCTAACATTTACGACAATAAATTATCTTAATGGATTTAATAGCATTGCTTCGAAGAGTTGTAATGAATAATGTTTAACATTACATCAACTGAATGCCCATAAATTTCCTCACTCAGTTTCTTGATGAACTGTGTCACTAAAACGTCTATTAATGCCCTTCACTTTATTTACTCTTGGTGTGTTTTACGCACAAATTGAGGATTTACGCTTGTTATTTGAACTGATAGGATTTGTTAGACGTGTACTTTCCGTGGTTAATTTAAAAAATGGGTACTCTGTCTTTTTATGTACTAAATATAGATTTCGAATCGTTAAACATTGACGTTAGTGTTGGAACAGCCGACCGACGCCTTTGCTGTGTTTCCTGACAAATGACGCGACGCTCGGCGTTGACGCTTCCTGCTTCAGGTTCTAGGGCAACTCTAGTACTTGTGACAGCACCTGCGATTGAAACGGATCCTTGCAGTTGTAGCTAGAATGTACTGTCAATTGAACTACCTTGCTGATCAACATACACCAGGTTCTTCTCAAATCTTCCTTTCTGCACGAAATATTTCAAATGCATCTTTGTATTGCAATGATGAACCTAATATTGAATTGTTCATAAGTTAGTGAAAAAATAATTTAAAGGTCTAGGTTACTGGGTTATTGGTTAGTTTTTATTTCCTGACGGACGGATAAAATTTAGGGACATGCTTCCTGCATCGCCGTTAGAAACACGTTCTTAAGAGGATGGAATTTATGGGAACAAACTAAAACGACAGCGTTTAAAAAATTGTCCGCATGGGGTGAAGAGATGAGTTTACCCTCTGCTTCACGCTGGTAATTCATTATTATAGAATGAAACAAAATGTTTACGAACTATAGTTATTTAAGTTACACATTTATAAATTTACGAAAAATTGTTTCCCTACAATTAAAAGTAAATGATTCAAAATAAAAGAACGTATACATTTAACCAGTACGGCTAGAGATAATTTGAGTTTCGATAATATACTCAAAATTGTGTAATATTTCATTGAAATTACGTGGCAGATAAATATTACTAAAGAATATTTGTATAAAAAAATAATTTTATGCTAAAAATCATCATCCTCAGTAAATAAAGTGTAATATCATTTTCTCAGTCAAGCTGCGTAAATAAAACTAGGGGATACTACAATTGTCAGTTAATACGTTCTTATAATTTCTTATTCAATACAAAATGTTCACAATTATTTTATGTTAAGAAATTACTGAGATGTTCCCAGAGAAATTTTTGTGCTCTTTAGTTTACAGTCTTATATAGTACGTATGGTATAACAGCGGTAGTACACCCACACAAGATTAACAAATTTTAAGATTTTATGGCATAAAACAATTGCGTTTAAAGTACGAAGCAGTAAAAATGTTTATTTTTCTTGTGTAAACCTACAATACGATAAGATTTCATCTTTATCCACTCGACTTCTCTAACCTTTTCTGAAAAGGTCAACAGTGGGAGTAGCATATATGTGTGTGGGAAACTGATTAATTGGCTTTAAATTACACTGAAAGTGTTCCCATTAATAAACTCCTACGCGTCTAGTCCTCCCATATAAGGAAGGAGCCCCTGTGTAGTGAGCTGACCCTTTACGTTCTTATGAACAATATCGAACAGTAAAATTTAAGTGGTTATAAATCTCCAATTTGTTCGCTTAATTTTGTAGATCAGCTTAATTTGAATAATAGATAAACAGGCACAATACAAATATTATCTAGTTTCCCAAAGTATTATTCGGGTTAATACCGAGGTAGTTGCGGCCATTTTAAATAAATCATTTTCTTTTTGTCTTAATTGGTAATTTACACAGTAATAAAAATCAATTGTACAAACTGTCTTTATTTTATAAAAAAATTAATATATTACAAAAAATCAACTTAATTCTACGATACGGTTATTTATAATTCTGAAATGAAATTAACTTATTAAAACTAAAGATTGAAACATATTAAATTAGTAGAAAATGAACAACAGTGTAAATATGTATTAAGAAGCATTAAATTTCACATAAGGTTTCTTCCCTACTTTAGGGACCTCTTCAGATATTAAATTATCTGAGAAATATAATGATAGAAAAGTATTGAATTGCAAATAAATTAAGTATAAACTGGTTACTTACATTATTAAAGAAATTATTTATATATGTTCTAAATGTTTAAATTTTTTCACTTGAATTGTTTGTTCATTATATTTATCAAATAATATTATATAACGTCTGAATAGCTCCCTAACCGTTATGTTGATTTTTAAATTATATCTTTTACGTAACTCTTTACGTTTCCAAATAAATATTCTGACTGTTGACCATTTTCTACTAATTAGAAGTTTAATTATTTAGTTCGTATATAATTACCATAGTTTGTTTTCTCAAACTGTGAACGAAAGAAAGCAACCATTATGGAGAAGATAATGAAAGCAATCCATCACATCTCTCATAATGATGACGAATTGATGAAGTACGAGGATCGATAGAAGAATAAAGCCACCGGCGGAAGCGAATTCCCCTTCCACCTCTATCTCTGAATCGCGGTGTGATTATCAAGGATTGTGAGGATAGCTTTACAGGAAGTACTAAATATATCTGCAGCGGTGGAAATATTTACACGATAAACGGGTTGATTAATTAACAATAGAATATTTTATTCCTCAAATAGGAAGCAGTTGGCCTACGCTACAGGGATTAAGCCCTATGGAAACATCATGGGACATATGAGAGGATCACCGGCGACAAACTGGGATTGATTTTTGGTCGCAGTGGTCTGTTGCTTTCCGTGGAAGGAAGCCTTAGTAGACTCACGTCCCACTCACAATGCTCATTGTGGCCTCTGGATTACGGGTGATTTATCGTGGACTGGCGAGAATGGTGAGAGCTAATGGTGCTTCCAGCCCTTCACACAGCAAGTAACATTTGCAGCAACAATCAATCGATAAAACTGCTTTAAGCTGGCGAAATTTTTGAACGTCACTTAATGAGGCTTCAGAGGGAGTTTTAAGAAACAATTTACCGTTCGCTCACGAATTTCGAGTCATTACGCTGAAGAAACACGATCCAATGAAAGTATCTCAGCAAACCTCTTAGACGTTAAAGCAGTAAAGCAATATGACATTCAGTCTAAATATTCCTAAAAATAATTAAATTTGACATGGTCGTAATTTAAAAAGTACCGATAGATATGACAATCAATAACACAGATTAATTTATCTCGATAATTTGCCGGTAATGGGAGAGAAGAAATAATAAACTGCGATGTAAGCATAATCTTGATTATTTCTATTTATTTTTCAGCAACAACTTGACTACGACGAGTGCATCGCCTCTTAAATTGTGAGGTGATTCAAGGGAAATACTTTGGATTTTTATTTGTGCCTTATTTAAGTTGCATATTCATGTTATTTGTGGATAGTACTCAACTTTAGAATGTATGTATTAATTCATTCATTTGTGTACAATATTTTCTATTTATGTAATAAGTTTTAACGTGTTTTAATTTCCAAATTTATTAACTGTATTTTCTCTAGTTTACTTATTAAATTTTCCAACTAACGTATTCCCCTTTTTTGTGTATACATAAGACCGTAAAGGACTCAGTTTTTAATTTTTTTTACGGGTACAGGCTACATGAGGGTAATCCATATGGTGGCAACTCCCCTTTAATATCATTGGAAGGGATTTGAAAGGGGGAATGCGGAAGGATCGAGGAAGGTAGCCAACGGTTATCTAGGGCCCCCGGGATATGGTTTAAGGATCCTACCCGGCAATTCGCCTAAAAGTGATCCAGGGAAACCCCTGGAAAACCTGGATCAGGTATGTCGGGCATTTGGTACTTGTCCCACGCCCTTCCGAAGGTGGGAGAGGGGTTTGTTGTGGGGTCGCAGCTTTCCCCTCGCAGTGTCTTGACCTGTTTAGGAGGCAGCTGGCCGACTATTCCTATAGGAATAGCGGACAACTCTTACCTTACGCCCAAAGTCTGCGACCGCGGAACATACACCTCTCAAATCAGGCCGAGGTGTCTAAGCATGTGGAAACCTTAGTTAAAAAAAACCAGAGAACAGAGGCAGAAACCTGACTATTACATCGTTCTTCAACAGTCACCCTGCGACTTACCTGTTCAAGTACCGACAATATTTTACAAAAATATGGATAAAATTTATACTGAAATCATAGAAAGTGCATTTATAGGGTACTTATATTCAAATTTATCTACTGGCCATCTCCTCTTATTGATCGGTTGTCCATATTTTTAAACAAAACACAATATCTATAAATTAACATTAAATTATGAGCTCAGTTCATACATATACATTGTTATAATTTAATGTATCAATATACGTTAACAACAAATAATTTATTAAATCGTTAGTGTCAGAATTTAAACTTAGAAAATGAAGCGACAAAACATTTGAATTATATAATTAATAAATACATAAATATCAGTCTAATTCTGCCTTATCTCAGACCATCTTCAATCTCCGCAGTTATACATTATTACAGTTTTAATAATATAACACACAATGCCAGAATTAGCTGTACCATGTTTGCTATATAAGCAACTAATTAGTATATATAAACATTTACATTATGAAGGCAGCTAACACCAAGGGCTTCTAATCCCGTGGAAATAATTACTTATTCTTAACTGTTGTCAAGACTTTCTTTAATAATATGTATGTAAATTATCTAAACAATTTTCTTCGACATTTTTTTGTACAAAAGTTTTACCTTCCTGGTTATCTTCCAGGCTAATTAAGCGGGATGCTTAAAATTATAAATATATAATAAATTATTGCGACTACATTAGGGTGGTTCTTTTCCTGAATATAAATTATATGATATTTATGTTATTATTAATTTATATTAGTATAATATTATTAGTGTATGTATATTAATTCCAACTTTTAATTTACAGCGAGCAGAAAACGAAGTCTCCTACTTCGGCACTTTTTAATATTTTGGCGCCGCCGACCTTAATGCATCATAATGAAGTGTGTATTCAAAATGTTCTTAATGCGTAATGCTTACTTCAAAGGGCGGAATTCAAAACTCGATTGGAAATTAGCTTAGTTTCTGCAATTTGGTTAAAAGAGAGGTATTGCTTCCACCAGACATACAAGGACTACGCCCAAAGAGGTCGTGAAGCATAAACAAGACTCAAAGAGCCATTCTCTACGAGACTTTATTACCAGAAGAGTTTCTTCTGAGATTCAAGGCGACAGATTTAGTGAAGTGAGTGGGCGCGCTCATAAGTGGACCTTATGTTGAGTGAAACATGCATTGCACAAATAAAAACAGGCCCAACGCCAAACACAATAGCTTACGGCTCGTTTTACCGCGGTAGGATTTCCATATGAAAAGTCTGAGCGAGGATGCAAATGAAAGCACTTCAGCCCGTTTTAAACTGACCCCGAGTGTGGACTGACATTGATTCACGTTTATTGTCAACATTCATGTTGTAAAATTCACAGAACAGTGCCTTCTGTGTTCCACTAGTTGTAACTTTGATCAGCTTTTCAATGGCTACCCGTATTAAATACAGAATTATTCAGTGCGTTTATCGGTTTAGTTAGGGAATAATGAGATACTCTGAAAACTAGCCGTAACAGCCAGAAAAAGGATCAGCTTAAATAGTAGCATTATAAACGCATGCACGACAGGTTGATATTTTCTAAAATATTGTCTCTCAAAGTACAGTTGATGCGAATATTTGAATTATACTCGAAATGGTACTTCGATATATTATTAATTTATTACCGTTAATTATTAAAAGTAAGGGTTGACGCTTTAATATCAAAACCTGGATTATAATAATAATCATTTTGATACAATTTTGTTACAATGAAGTACTATATGGGACATATTGACGTTTTAGTGTAACACGACTGTTTTTTTTTCGAATTAACTCGAGGTTAGAAACATAGCCACGTTAAAATAAATAGTAGGCAATTATCGTCCCCACAGCAAACTCCTCTCCCGCTATCGGAAGGGCGTGGGACAAGTACCCAATGCCCGACCTACCTTATGCAGGTTTTTCTAGGGTTTTCCGTGCATTGGTTTTAGGCGAATGCCGGGTAGAATCCTTAAAACATAGCCCGGGGGCCCTAGTTAACCCTTGGCTACCTTCCTCTACCCTTCCGCGTCCCCCCTTTCAAATCCCTTCTTATGCTATTAAAGGGGAGTTGCCCAATGTGGATTATCCTCATGTAGCCTGTTGCCCTAAAAAAACCGTTTCCACACTGTACTAAATAATTTAAAAAAATTCTTTGGAGCAAAATTATAGTTACGTCATTTGTGAACCAATATCGACGTCCATAAAATGTAAAAAGAGTAATAATAATGTTTTTATTTCCATTGAGTGTATACACGATATGTGAAGCCGTCAAATCAAATTTTACAATAGTAATATATGACATAAATGTGTAAACAAATTATCAGAGTTATTTACTTATTAGTATAGTTTTAAAGATTATACAAAATATAACGTGACTTTTTTGGAAGGTACCTTTTGAATTCATTTTAAAATTATTTATCATACAATTACATAATATAATTTGGTAGCTTGTTAAAAGCCATATACTAATCAATGTCTGTTATGTTTTTATTTGTTCTCTCTCTAAAATAATTAATTTGAGTCTTTGTACACATTGTATTATTAATTTCTTTCTGAGCAGTTACATTGTTCGAGTGTTTTCTAATTAGAAGGATTACCTTGTATGCATATAAAGACTAAGTTCTCTACGAATATTTTTTTGAAGGATTATTTTTTCTGAAGACCGAAGATGTATAACAGGATGTTTATCTGGATTATAAACAGTGTATTCTTTTTTAAGCATAACCTCATATTTCTATACAATAATTTAGGTGAACAAATATTAAATCATAGTAAATATTTATAAAATATTCTATTAGGTTTATCTGTGTTTAAGTTGACAACTGTTGCTTGTTTCGGCTCTAATTCAACATAGTGCTATCAGTGTATATAACTATACCACTTGCTGTATCTATTTTTGAGAACTTGTTAATATTTATCAAGAACAGGAGTGATCGTTGTGGTACACCTCTTTTTATTGTTCCTACACGTGACTTAAACATTTCTCACTGTCCATTGTCTTCACGGTATATTTGTGTGTGCTGTCCTCTATTTGTAAGGTATGAAATTAGAAGATTTAGTGCAATGCCTCTTATGCCTTAATTTTCAAGTATTTATACTAGTATATTATGGTTAACGATGTCGAATGCTTCTGGATTACGATGAATTTATATTGTAATCATTTTATAACATGTATTTCCTGTAATTTTTGCAAGCTAATAATAAATAAGCTTCATTTTATCCAGAAATTTCACCAGTAAACTACAGGTGCTTATTTATTACGGATCATTGACCATTTTATGTTAATAAAATAGTCACACAAAATTATGTATCTTAAATCAAAATCACATTTACAATATATAATATAATATTTTTATATTACCATTCATAAATCCAAATCTTATCTTTAAGCAACATTAATACTTCAGAAAATTTTAAATCAAATAAATCAATTTCAAAAGCATTAACTAAATTTGAAATTTTCATTATGGGATAGTTTACAGAAAAAATTGCTCCACAATTTCAATCTAGGTGTTCTAGAAGGAACTCTAAAATTCAATTTATCAAGTAAAACAACGTAATAAATATCATTAACTAACTTACTAATAAATTTTAAAACTTTAGTGCAACGTTCATATTCTGGGAAAGGGATTTTATACGCTGTATCAATATTTTTATGATTATGGTTTGTAAATGGGCCTGGAAAATTAATTCTATACGATATGGTTCTAAAAAATTTAGGTTGTTCAGGTTCAATTTTTTTTAGAAAATTTATTATTACATTAATATAAATGTCTATCAGTTTTCAGGGAATAGAATAATTTTTATTAACGTCTAATAAAATATAAACTTTGTATACCTTCACTAATAGATGCATTTTTATGTGCTTAATTTTTCAATCAAGATCCTTAGTCTTTAACTCTTTCCCATGTACAACCATCAATATTACAATAAAACATTCAACTCTTCAGCTTTTGACAACGTAATTGTTTTAATTTTTGATATTTTTAATTTTATATATTTCTCTCTACACCATTACAAATAACATTTAAGAATGATGATAAATCAATACAATCTGTAAGAGATTTAATAGGTTTACATATTTTAAGATGCAAACAGTTAAAATTTTACATTACAAATAGGTAATTCAATATAATTTATAAAAATATCTAAGAGTAATGGACCAAGATGAGAGCCCAGTGATACAGCTGACACTACTGCGATTTCAACTGATATAAATTGTTTATCTTTATCAAATTTTAATCTAAATAATAATTGAATTACCTAATAATTATTCGTATTATGATAATCAGTTAATTGCACAGAGAAAGGCTGCACATGTAGTTAGTTGACTTACAAAGTTACGTTAAGAAATGTGACCATCATTCACCAATTATTGATGAAAGTATTATTTATTTTAATTACAAACGAAGAGAGTAGCAAATTATATAAAAACCCGTCTCGATTGCGTACTACTCAATTTACGACAAATTTAACTACTTCGTAAAATTGAATTTAACTAAACAATTTTGTATTTAAAAATGTTTACTAATTTACAAAAGACGCAACCTGCGAAGAGTAAGTAATACGAAGTGTATTTGAAGGAACGCAAAGAAAGTCTTAAAGAAATTCAACCTTATGACGACGCTGGATAAAGGATTGTATGAAATGTGAAGGCTACTTCAAATTTTGAAAATAAAAAAATCTAAACGGGAACTTTAGTGATAACGTTGAATATTTAAATTTTGAAAAAAATAATTTTTTATGATACCAAAGATTGCATAGTATTCGGTAGCCCTCCTTATTTTGCGACTGTTTAAAAAGACACGTTGAACATTGAGAGGACTTGCCTGTTATTCAGGATCTTTCAGCCTTTATGCCATATTCATCTTATGAAATATTAATTTTTGTAAATATTTTGGAAAAAAAAGGTTAAACTCGTTACTTAGAGACATTGTTTCAAAATATTCTTAAAGACTAACCCTGAAGATGTATGTAACATTTAAATAAATAGGTGTGTCTAGTAGATTAGAATAATATCATGTAAAATAATTGTATTATAAAATAATTGTTAAAAGCAAATGCCATAAAGAAGGATATATCAAAAACATTCTGAATAATGTTAATGACCAAATAAATACGAAAAATTGTCAATTACTTGTTCAAAAAAATTTGTTAGGCATAAGGACATTTATTTATTACATTAGAACCACTTCAGGTATTCTTTAAATATAACAATTATATCTATACACAAACTGCAATAAATAAATTGAACATTTAAAATATATATTTGAAGTGGTCCTAATGTACAGAGCATTTGTTTGAAGGATTTGTAAGTTGGTTATCAAATCTTTTATTTTGTCTTATGTGCCTATTTTTATTATATCTTTCAAAAATTTCAGATAATTTTCCATTTTGATTATTTTGAAGTTGATTTACAACCAGGCAAAATAAAGGAGAGAATTTTTAAAGTAATTAATAACCGTAAGAACAACAAGTCGTCAAGAAATATGACGAATTTCAGAGGGGATAAATCTGGTAACGAGCTGACAGACGATTCAGGACAAGACTGCGAAGGCTGTAGAAAAAGCGAAACCTTTGTTATAAATTTGTATTGCATAGGAAACCACAAGAATAATCTATTAATATCATTGACCAGTTTAAAAATCCGCAGAAATTGAAGAACCTCCAAA
Source organism: Zhengitettix transpicula (assembly GCA_037074705.1). Classification (NCBI taxonomy): domain Eukaryota; kingdom Metazoa; phylum Arthropoda; class Insecta; order Orthoptera; family Tetrigidae; genus Zhengitettix; species Zhengitettix transpicula. Next base: position 43,889,309 of record CM073593.1, on the reverse strand, counting down.
CTTTACTAAGTTAATTTTTCTTGTATTCGTAAAAGTTTGAGAGGCTTAGTTTAAGGAATCGGTTGTTGAAGTCCCTTTTTTTGATATCGAACTTTGCGTTGGGCTAATGAACACAAGTTCCTATTAGAAGTGAATTGATGAAAAATACAAAAATTTAAGTTTAATATAAAATCAACATCTCCTCTGATAGAGTACATTGTAAATAAAATATTTACCGAGAAGCTTTGATTGCAGCTCGTAATTTTAAAGATCTTAGTATGAATATTACGTCATTAATTAAGAGAAACATGAAAACGACTTACATTTTGCACTTCCTGTTTGAAAAGAAAGATATTCTATATACGGATGAGATTTCTAGTCAGGTTAACGAAAATGATTACATTTATAGTTTCACTATGAAGAGACGAAAGTGAAGTGTAGGTCTACAATGTAACTTTTCTATATGTTACGGTTGTTATTCATCCATATAAATTATTTCTAGTTGTTTTTTGTTTCTGTTATTTTGAAATATTTATTTATTTCCCCATTAAATGATCATTTCCACATTAATAGCTGACCTAATTTTGTGCTTAGACGCGACAAATAATGATAATTTCAAAATATAATAGTTTTGAACTATATAAATTAAGATCTCAAGTTTTCCCGGTGTATATGCTGGTTTAGTAGTTATTTAGAATTTGTCTGTGACACCGTTAGCAATACGTTTGCAAATGATTAACGACTATTTTCAGTCGTAATCGACACAGGATCTGTATTACCTTTTGTATTGTAAGTCATTGTCATGAAATCCAAATTTTTGTTGGTCCATTTGTACGCACTTAATATATTATTAGTAATATTTAGTAGCTATTATTATATAAGACTTTTATACTTTACTGACACATGTTAGATTATTTAATTTAGAGACATTTCAGGCAACATAACGTGGCATTTTGTGGAACAATTTTTTTTTATAAAACGTTATAAAGTTGACATATTTGTTGTTTACACGCACATAAAACGGGAAAAATATTTTTTCTTACGGGCTAGAGCGTTGATACACGTCTGTCACGTAAAACATAAACACAATTCCCCTTACTGCGCTCATAATGAAATCTCATACAGGTTTCCAGCAGTGATACATTTTTTTTCGCAGCTATAAAATGATGAGGTTAATTCTGCGTAATATAAATTATAGTATTAAATAGCAAACATAACATGACCTCTAAAGGTGAAGTTTAGATCTTGGATTTGCCATAAACCTAACGTATTTGGTAAGATAGAAATAAATTTTTAAATATAATTTTTCTCTCTGTGTAAATACCAGGGTAAGTTAAAAAGTAAATAAACTTATGTAATAATCGTCCGAAATTTGGCTGCACGACTTTCCAGGGCTGCAAGCAGATATATGGCGTCATTATTTCGGTTGTGGTAAGTTACAGAGTTATCACGTCAGTTGCGAACTATGACATATAGATGCTTCCTCACTGTCGGTTTAAAATAAGGACAGCGTATCTCATACGTGCATTAAACATTAAACAAACGTGATTGACGGAGAAATAGCTGGACGTCCATCCACATCCACTACAAATGAAAACATCGAGAAAGTCCGTGATCTGATTTTGAATAACCGACGAGTAAATATATGCAAATTAAATTTTCAATAAAAGATACGGTGGAAGTAGTTGACTTTCATATAAAGAGAAATACTTTTTTTCTGATGAAATTGGAATTTTTTTTGAACGATAGACTAAGTGAATTGAAAAGAAGGTTAACTAGGCTCAGAATGATGTTATTGTCAGATTTCTATTGTTGCTGTGAATATATACAGCAATGGAGTGCTTTTATATTCTACCAAGCATCGTATATATACATATATATTGTATTCATATTAATTAAGACATTGTGCTAATTGGAAAGTTGGATTGTAGAGGACTCATTATTAGTAGATATAGAGTGGACGCCGCAACAAGGCGGCAAGGCAAAGAAAGTATTGTTGTCGATCGGCTGAGAATTTTACGCGCTCAAAATTTACGAGACGAGGAGTTCAGTCGGGCATAAAACAGCGAGGTGTAAAGACCAGAAAATTCATGTTATAAAAAGTTTTGCAGTCGGGAAGGAGAGAGTGAAACTAATGTTGTAATCGGTGGCCGAGCATAAATTCAACCTGCTGGCCATAGACAAACCAATGAAGTACATTTCCAACTAAAGTCACGAGATCTGCAAATCCAGGTTGCAGCAAAGCATCGAGAATCTACCAATTTGTGTTAGACCAACTAACAAAACTACGCCAATTAGAATTTGTTGACATTTAGAGTCTGTGAGTACTAGAATCAGTGATATCCCCAAATTTTGTGCACGAAAAACCTAAAATGAGACCTGGGCGGCCGTAAGTAGAAAAACTCTAAAATCATATTGTAAACCATTTTTTTTAAGATAAAAGTCAGATCGTTCTTTAATTTTAATTATTTAATTATCGATAAAATGAGATCGTTAATTCCTGATGAAATTTAAAACTGTTTAAATTCAATCTGTAGTATTATTTCTTCCACAACAAATTTCGTCTATGTTTCAGACGCATTAACTTCCATAAAAGCTAAATGTAATTTTGATTGTATAAATTCAGCCATTTATCAAACCCAGTTTAAGATCCTGAGATCCCAAATATTATTGTGTATTTAAAATTGTTAATAAAATATTCACGTAATAGTTCTTTTTATTTAGCCACAGCCATTTGTAGTTTTATTTAATTATTACAATATATATATATATATATATATAGGGTAGTAATTATGATATTAGAAATGTCTAAACAAATTATTTAGTTAACGTAGGTTGATTAAATAAATTAATAAATAATAGTTTACTCTGTTTTTATTAATAATATAAATAAAAGAAAATAACTACATTTTAGAGACATTTTAAAAATGACTGTAAATAGCAGTTAATTATTTTATTTTAAATGAATAAACTCTGTAATGAATCGATAATATAATTAGCAACCGCTTCCTGTTTCAAATTAACTTCCCATCAAAAAATGCATAAGTTAGCGTGCAATCGGTAACTTTTTGTTACAGTTTATATCCCCGATGATAAAAAAAATACGATGAACAATTACAGAGATAAATGGAAATTGGAGTTTGTTTAATATTGTTCTAAATTATTCAGGTATAATAATTATAAATAATTATGAAACTCTGACAAATTTTACGAAATTCTATAAATCAATAAGATTTAATTACTTTAAAAAATAAATCAACAATGACTTAAAATTATTTATTAGCAATTTACTCTGATGTTAAAAACTTGAGTTCTTAGAAAAACAATTTAAAAGGGATTATTAAATAAAAACAATTATTTCCTGATAAGAGAGGATGATACTAATGTGGACGAGATAATTACGATGTATATCAAGAAGATTAACATTTCTACAAAGAGATTATTACTGTTTATTTTTCAAATTTATACACACACGTATAAGTATTACGTGAGATATTACTTGAATATAATTATAATAATATTCATAGTGAAAAATTATTCAAGCTCTACAGCAAATCTTCCGCGCGACATGCTTAATTTAAGAGAAATTTTGAATATGTTAAAAGGAATAAAATAGTAAATCCCAATGTGGCGGAACAAGAGAATATTCAAAAATAATATTAAAGGAACCGTTATAGAGCGTACTTGGGGGCAGAAGATATCGAAAACAAGTTTCAAGTCCAACTGGAAAAAAAAATTACAACAGTAAGATTTTGTCAGTGACAGACAAAAATATATTAAATAATGTATACATAATTATTTTCACATTTTATTTGACTACACAAAGTTTCATCTTTATTCTGTGAAAATATTCAGGTGAGGTTTTAAAGCGAATTATTCACATGTATAATAATTAGCTGTATGATAAATTATGGAAGAAGTAATTCATCAAGATTATAATATAACAATTTCCAAATAAAAGACTTACCTGTTAGCATATTTCTAGCTCCAGGAGTCACTAAGGCATTCGTCATGCAATTCAGGCTATGTTAATCGTATCATGATAAAATTAATGACTGAAATCAGGGTAACGTTAAAACCTAGTGATTATTAAGCCAGAAATTGAAGCGTTAAGCAACAAAATCGGCAAATATCAAGAAAATTATGCTTTTGCGGCTCAACTGCTCATTAAACCTGTACGACTGAATTAACAAGCTGAAGAAATCTTGTCTCGTGGAATTAAAATTATTCGTGTGTCTAAAATAAAAGTACAGTGAAATTCGGGAACAAAGTTCAAAGAGAAATAATGGTGGTCTGTAAGTGCTTTAAATTTATAAATGCACAGAAATCAAGGCAAAAGCCACAGTTCATGTTAAAGTCCTTTGTAATGCACTATTATTTAAATATCAGAGGGCCGAAAGATACTGTTCAGTTTTACTGTTTGAAGAAAAATGAATTAAACAATCTTTATTTATTTAAATGTTGAGGAATTAATAAATTTAGTATATTCCATTTTTTAATGTATGTATTACAAGTCTCATTGAGTATATAAACACTATCAACGGAAATAACGTACAATTAAACAGAACAGGAACCAATTCAAAGACTAATTTCACTATCTAATATTCGACCGTTAATATAATACTGTAAAACTAATGCAGCCAATGTAAAAATGTAGTTGTAATTTACCTTTAATACGCGTTCAATTGATGCAACCCTGAAACACTTCTACTCCCGTCATCGGAAGGGCGTGGGACAAGTACCCATTGCCCGACCTACCTAATGCAGGTTTTCTAGGGTTTGTCCTGCATCACTGTCAGGCGAAGGCCGGGTAGGATCCTTAAAGTATATCCCGGGAGCCCTAGTTAACACTTGGCTAACTTCCTCTACCCTTCCGCATCCCCCCTTTCAAAACCCTTCCAGTGCTATTAAACTGGATGTGGATTACCCTCATGCAGCCCCCCCCCCCCAATACTGTTTCAATTACGTGTAATTTCGAACGACTGCATGACAGGGCCGTAAGCTCGTGTTGAGTTATACTTTTTTTTTAAAAAAAGAATGAAATTAATCTTTACCAGTTTTCAATTTTGAGGACTTAATAAATTTGGTATTTTCTCTTGTTATTAACTAATTTATTATTTTTATTTTTTGTTCCTTAGTATTGACAAAAATGAATTTGCTTCTACCAATGTGTACATTGTACAAAAACAAAATTAACAGACTTTTTCGATATTATTCCAAATGATGAACAATTTTTAAGTGAATTAACTTTTGTATATTGACGTATTTTCTGTGATTTCCGACATGTGAATTTTAGAATAATTTTGTGAATGCTGTTAGAGGTAGTGAAAGTAAGAAAATTTAGGAAAAGTGTTGGGTATTTTCAGAGACCAGGCTGTTTCTGTTGTCTTTATTTATACGCACTAACACATACCGTGCCCCTGAGAGAGCTTTAAATTACAGGACAATCCTCACGTTACACTTTTTCACCCCTACAGTTATGGTAATAGAGGCGTCTGGTCTGAGATGTGTTTTGTGACTGGACGGAGTAACGCGACGCTGTCATTTCGCCGCAACCACTCATTATCACGCATCGGCGACTAATTGCACGTATCGCCATGTCGGTTAATTGAAGGTCCTCACAACAGTGGTAACCTAAGAATGTGATTTATGTCGGCTGGGAAGTCGGAGGTTGGTAGACGCAGCCGGGGTGGGGGTGGCAGCACGGTGGCGTATAAAACGCGCGCCGTGGAGCCGGGGGTGCACACCCCAAGCAGACTCCGCGCGGCTCCACAGCCACAGGTGAGTCGCACGTGGCAGCTGCTGCCATTGCAACAAACAAATATTTCACTTGATTCTGAATTATTTTACACAGTGATGGTGGTCATTTCGACAATATCTATTATTTGTTATGTACGAGTATATGTGAGGTTGTTACGGAATTATTACAAATAATTTCGAATGTACAGTGCAGTGTTACAGTTGCTAAATGTTTAATATCGTTTTGTCGCATTTGAAATTGCATGGTAGAACATTTTTCTGAAGTTTAGTTGTAAGACTGGGTGAATTGTGCCAGGGGTAAAGAGGGTGAGAAAATCTGTTAAACGATGTATGTGAGAAAGGTATTGGAGAGAATTAGAAAAAGTGATTAAAGGCGTGACAGGAATGATTGGATTTCTTTTAAGAACCTTTACAGTAATGGACGTAGTCTGTTCATCGCAGCCCCAGTCAGACGAGTCTCGGATTTCTGCGTCTTAGGTCGGAGGATTTCATCATAATAAGTATTTTGGTGGAAATGAGTTTTGTCTAGGAATTAGTTGGCTAGTCACAAACAGGGAGGAAAACACTGGTTAATGTCCTCTTTTCAATCGAAGTCTTGAAATTGACCATAAATTGCCATTTTAGGGAATAAGGAATTTTAAGTGATAAAATAAAGACCACACGTTTCCCGAATCCTTGCTCGTTTCATCAGGTGATTCAAAATCGTAAGAGCCGTAAAAACGACACGATGCACAAACCAGGTAGCAAAATCGAAAGCGTTGTGTGGAAATTATTTTATCACTTAATTTTTAAAATTGGCTAGTTCTTTGTTGAATTAGTTTTCATCTAATACCAACAATTATATATTTTCAAACCCGAATTTTATTTTACAGTATTTTTTAATATTTTTTTGGGAGTGAGGGGAGGTTGAAGAACTGTCGATGGATCACGTAATTATATTTACTTTTAGCTCTGCTGCTTTCATTAAAATTTGTTTTGAAAAGTAAGTACACTAAGTAAGCCCGATGCGTTTTTGTAAATTCGATTGAGATATTTCGGCCTCCTATAGGTGTTCTCTGAGTGAGTTTAATCTGGTGGAAACCTTTCTGTATATTTTTCATGAGATGAATTTGGCACGGAATTCGTTTTGCATAATGTACCGCGCGCATGTTCCTCCGTTACGTATTTCAATTTAATTCTCATCCCTTCCGCCTGCAAATACTTTATTCCCCGGCGTTGTCGGGATTATCACCCAAACATCGTTTCTAAATTAGAGAACGATAATCCGACAAGTGACAGGTCACTTCTCTTTTTGTCCTGCACAACTATTTTTACAACATTTCTGACTGCGGCGTTACTACCCCGCGGTTTCACTTTACGCTGACTTTCGATCCTCTGAAACTCTCTCAGCCAGGTGAAGAGGGTAAGCTCGATCGACTTCGGGCCCCTGTCCATCTATTTCAATTTGGATGCACTTAAGTATTTTAGGTAGATTTTTGTGAGATATTCCCTAGGATTTTTCCGGTTGTATTATTCAGTTTCCTATAGAGTACCGGACACGATTCACAGACACGTTTACTCTGGATGATTTAATATTCCTTTTCTAGTCTCTTTTATCTGTTGAAGTTATGCCTGCTCTACGACCTCTAGAAATGTCAGTAAAAATCCAATATTTTTATTTTAAACCAACTGATGTTTAATACTTTTAAATTACAAAAGTATTTTAAGAAATTTTCAGCTTCATACTTTATTTATTAATTCCTCACCAAGTTCAAAATAAATGTAAAGGTTTCACTTAAAATTAAACTTGTATTTTTGTATGACTTTCGGCTCGTTACGAAGAACTAAAATTTTATTTCAGTAACGGATGAAAACGTAGACACTGTTGCTGCTAGAGTTTTAAGAATTACCTCCATTAATGAAAACTGAATATAATCTAGATTGGACATTATTTTGTTTTATGTAATATTTTCAGAATATTCACATGTATGCATGTGTTTATCAGATATTTTATGTGAGGTTGAGAAACTTGTGCCGGTGACCGGACGATATCTAGTATATACTCTCCGCCCAACACGGGAGTATTCCTGTCAGCAAGCAAGTACCTTCATATTTATCTTTAAGAAAACATTCGGATGCGAAACATTTATCTAATTGTTTTATCTTGTTTTTTGTAGTTAGAAAATCAGTGTTGTTTCTGACGTTGACTAAACAACACTAAATTTATTTAAAAGTAATTTTGTGATAAATAATAAAATAGCAGCTAATAGAGAGGTCAGTTAGACCAATTGAAAACATTTTATGCATCTTAAATGACGCGATAATAACTATATTTTTTATTAAGATTTTTTTAATATTCTAATTTTAAATACGACGTTTCGTCCCTGATTGGGATATTTTCAAGTGTATGGATGTTACAATTATAAAAATAAATTAAAGGTAACAGAACTTTCTAACGTTCTAAAATTTGAATATTAAAATTTATTTCTGACTAAATTTTATTACTTAATTTAAATATGAAATCAGTTATAGTTGTTAACATTTTTCGGTGTTTGACCCAGAGAGATGTTAACCTGTGATAGTTTCAGAATTACGGGGAACTTTTATATCTAAGTTGCGTTTAACCTTTGTCTATTTTACGAATTTTTTTTAGTATTTTCATGCAACATTTAGAAGTGAAAGTCACCGGCTACGTTGATTACTAGGATCTAGTTAGATAGATAAATTTTTCATTCTTGGTTAAAGAAAATAAGTCAAATCAAGCTTTTTTTCGCTGTAGGATTCGTTCTCAACATTTTTACAACAGCACTACATTAAACAAATGTAACTTAAAATTTTTCATTTGTCATTTTTCCCTTCATTGGACCAAATTATGGTTCACGCTCCGCTGTGTTTGGTTTCAGGTTACATATACTTTTTTTTTATTGTTGAAGAGGTATATATTTATTATATGTGAAGTTTTGTTTATCTGGAAAATGAATAAGTAATTAATTTTAACTCGGTTTATATATATGTATAAATTTAAATAAAGACGTAAATTGTTCACTCAACGGATTAACTCACGGTATTACTGGTGTTGAACGTTGAAACGGTTGCATTATCTTTATAATTTCTTAAACATATAACTTCTAAAAAATTTCAAATTAACTTTAAATTTCCTTATACGATTTTTTGTTGTTATATAAACTTTACAGTGTGAATAAATGAAAATATGATAAAGTCCCAGCGTGCTAATCAGAAATGGGGTCGCATTGCGAGCAATTAGATTCAAAGATAGATCAAGAGTTGATGAACATTTGTTAAAATGTTTATTCTGGATTTGTGATGTTTGTTAATGTATTTGTGGGAATACGTAAGCATTAAAAATTGATTGTTACTGAATACGGGTTGGTTTTTTAGGATAGAATAGTATTATTTCTATTGCTGAGTGACTCAATTCTTATTTGGAAATTCCATTTTATTTATCATTAATTCAGTCTTATGCCTCTCTTATTCTTATCACTTTGATTCAGTTGAGTTAATGTACACGTTTACTGCGCTAAATTTGTGAACATCATACAGTTCTTGGAATTATTTTAACAATGTCTCTTACTAGTTTTAATAAGTTATAGTGATATATCTTTTACATTATTTAATTTAGTAAGGAATTTTTTTAAAAAAATATTTATGTCATACTATTAGATGACTCTAAGTCAGGTATTGTTGCCGATAAGGTTTCAAGGTTTATCGGATACTTTTAACGAAGTACATTTGAGACGAACGTGACTTAATCACTTGTATTGTTTTTTCAAAAATATTTATTGAATCCTGACTGAAAAAAAAACTGTTATCAGTTTATAGAAATTGCATGAAATATCTTGAATATTTATTTTTTAAATGGTTTGTTTTTCTATATTTATATCCTTTTATATTTATGCTATTAAATTAAACAACATTTCTACATCTTATCTTACAAGAAACATATTTATCTCTGTTCAAAATTTACAAATCCTCGTAGATTTTATTAAATCTACTATGTGAGAAATGAAACGCTAGTTCCGTAATTTAAATTTGTGTTTGCTTGACTTAAACAAAGTGCACAAAGGACAGCCCGTACGTTGAACACTTCGAGCCGGATACGTGCACTCTTTGTGTACGAGAAGTCTACTTGAATAAAAAAAGGGAAAACAAATGTTGTTTTGTACTTTCGCGGATGCGTAAACACCAGTGAAACGTAAATACAAATTTATCTGAACACGAAGTGAAGTTTTAAATTGAATTTCATTTTTACTTTCCAAGGTTTCCGTACGAAACACGGAAATCATTTGTTGAGCGCATTGTTCTTAAATAAATTGTTTATTTTATGAGATAAAATTAGGTCCGGAAGCAAATATTTTATAACAATTTAATATTTTGCGAAAATAGTTTGCTTTAATTTTTTTTACACAGGATTCAACTTTTTATCGATTCTAATCTTAATTTTTTTTATATGAAGAAAAAGTATAAATCACGACCTTGACAAGCGATGCGTCCAGATTTATTTTAATTTCGGTCTACATCATCATCTGATGGATCTTACAGACTCATTGCAAGCAAGTTTTATGCGAAGTGGAAACAAAATTAAACGTATTCCTGTTCTGTATTAATTTACCAATATTAACATGTGAAGTACGAAGTTTGTAATAGTACGATAAATTTTTACTATTCAGAAATAAGAGTACTGTGGTGACTAATATTCTCGATTTTTCTAATGCAGTATTAGGGGTTGTAATTTTGCAGAATAAATTAAACCACTTTAGGATTTGTCCAGTGCCGATTGCCTATTTAGGTGGAAAATGTTTGCAGATAAATCCGAATTGATTAATTTTGCTCTAACGTAAATCCTTATTTAAAATTTAATAGTATATTTTCCGAATACGAGGCGCGAGAAATGTGCATAAAGCTTCTGTGTGTTAAAATATAAATTAACAAACGAATACACTTTTCTCTTCGCTTTAACCAAAATGCGGCACACCTCACAAATAATTTTTTTTCGTAGCTATCAGCATCGAAATCGATTCAGTTCATTATAATACTGAAAAGAGAAACCTTAAAGGCAACTTTTTTGTAATATTAAATTTGTTTACGTAATATTCTTTTTCTAGTTTAAATTAGCAGTTGCGTAACGTATTCTCCGTTCGTATTTGGCCAAATAATGGCGAGTGCTTCATGGAATTTCAATTATTAATTGATTCATAGCTGAACCGTATCATTAATTATTCACGCTAATCAAGCTCTTCCTAGTGTAGTCGGATTATAATCTTGAGGATGTAGCCCCATATGTGATAATCGTCCATTGAATAGTTCAGGTGCTACAATGGATATCGTCGCAATGGGTCCTAAGGATTCATAATTTGTGATGTTGAATTAGTGATAGAAATTAATTAATTAGTATGAGCTAATATGAAATATTATGGGTACGAAGCATATCCGTCAAATTTACTGAGTTATTTTTAAAATTTGAAATAAATGACTAGGTAGTTTAGTAACGAATCTTTTTAGCGGTTGTAACTATTATTGCGCTATATACTTATAATCTTGTTGATAATTATTTAAAAAATCATAAGTGCCTGTGACGTGCGCACGTGCTGTGTCCGCCATTATTGTGATTGATATAGGTTGTGAAGAAATGTAGAAAATAAATAAATTGTCGCTCATTCATTGTGACATTGACACATAATCAGCTGATACACTGGCGCCGTCATTGACACACTTGACCGACTTCGTTAAGGATCTCTCTCTCCCGGCAACGCTTAATTCTATCATAAGGTGTTTTTGGAGCATCACTGAATTATCGGTGTAATCATACATAATTATATATTTCGATATGGTTTTCCAAGTGTAAAGCCCACATTCTTTTAAAATTTATTTATTTTGATGCCATATTTTTCTCCAGAAAAATTCAAAACTTAAGTTTTTCTACACTACATTTTAAATGATTCGGATCTTACTATTTCGATAATAGTATCACGGAATCGGACGTAATACTCTCTGAATGTCTCAGTTGTGAAGAAAATAACTTAATTTATTTCATTTGAATTTCTGATAATTAAAAATTCATGAATAAGTCACTAAACATTTTTATTTAATTTAATGATTGCGTTCAACGTAATTATACGTAAATTTAAGAGAACTGCATTCATATGAAGCTACAGTTTGATATTGATAATTGTTGAAAGCTGGTATTAAAATTAATAAATAGTTTGGCGGCTGTTTAATGGTTTTTTAATTATGAATTATTGAAATGACATTCAAATGGAACTAAATTATTGGTGTCGTGAAATATTACGTTGTTTTATTTTCGATATAAACAATTTTTTTTTAATTTTTAACGAGGCAATGCATGAGATAATTTTGTTATTTTTTGTGTTATTCAGAATAAATATACAAATTTAAAGACGTATTCATGTAAAAGCCTTCAGAAGTTACCAACATTGAGCATCCAATCTATATAAAAGGTAAGATAAGCAGGAATAGGATAACGTGCAACTATGGAGGGGCGAAAGGCTAGTCTTAAACGAAAGAATTATACAGGGGAAAAATTGTACGAATATAATTCAACGATGCTGATGTCTAATGTGTAGCATTACAAGTATTTATTTTGTATTTATATTTAAATTAATCTTGAAAGTTTGTAAAAGGATGAATATTTCCATGTGTCTTATAAATTTTCGGCGTTGTCTAATCTTTCTGAAAGCTTTGCAATTCATCCTAAATTTATTTTGCTTCTAATAACAATTTACAAGAATTGTAATAATGATATTTGGAATAAAGAGCCAATCATTTCGGAGAAGAGCAAAATTACTCTTTCATTGCACCGTATTGAGGAAAATTGAGGATATACTAATGAACCTATGAATTGCAGGAACCTAAAAATAATAATAACATTTTGTTGAAACAGCGATATTTCAATAGCTTCACTTCTATCCGCTAATTTATATTAATTATCTCTCTTATCATTGAGGTTTCTATGTTCCCCAGAGGACATAGCTGTAACACGTTCATGACGAAATTTATAAGAATTTAAAATTCTTAGAAGATATATCAGGACACTAAGACAAGCGGAAAGTGAATTTTGCCTTAATAAAACTGATGACTACAAACCCTACCGGATTCAGTTGATCGCAGGGCCACTTTACGATAGTTACTTCCGTCTGCGAGGATTCCAGAAATTGTGTCTCGTAACTCGTATACGACTTTTACCGGGCAACCTAACAGGACTTTCTGAATTTCCTCAGCCACAGTATAAAACTCCCCCGCGTTATACTTATCGTTCCGATGATGAAATCAGAGTCGACGTCACTCTACTGCGGAACTGAATTTAACGTGAAAGGTCGACGCCTGTGGGAGTAAACAGAATACTATAAATAAATAAATAAACGACCGTGAGTAAGAAAATTGTTTATTAAAAAAATAAATATACAGACGTTTCGTCAGGGATTGTCAACTACGATCTTTTCGGTTGAAAAAGGCCTCTGAATTTTTTGTATGATTTATATATGAAATTACAAAACCTGAAGAGGTCGAAAAACAAGAGCGAAACGTCGGGAAATTTAATTTTTTGTTAGTAAACAATTTTGTGACTCTAGGGAATTTATTATATTAAATGCCAGATATTTTTTCTTCATTATACAGAATACTGCTTACAAACTGAAATCTATTGCATTTATGCCGTGTTGAACTATATTTTTGTACACCAAAACGGCTCATCTACTTATAAAGATCGAAGAAAATTTACTGAACTGTCGATGGAACGAGCTGTTTGAAGCTTTAGAGAAACTGTAAATACTAACTTAAGTGGATTAGGATAATCTCAAACATTGTTTATAAACTTCAAATTACGTGGGTATAAGCAGACATAGACTCAATTGGTGATTGGGGATAAAAATAGGAGTATAATCAGTTATGATGGCTTTTACAGGAAATGTTTCGCTTAAAAAATCCTGAAAATAAACCCCATTATTTAATATTGTTGAATATAGGTACGATACATGTAAACGAATCTTTTCACTGACCTAGACGTAGGAGTAATTTCAAGTAACATTATCGGGCCTTTTTTACGTACAATTTACAAGTTAAGATAGAATAATTCTCAAGAGTTCAATTATTCACATGAAGTGCAGTTTTGTAACGTTAAAAATATTAAATCGCCAAAATAAAATTATCTGATTTTATTTCCACAAATCTTTAGATTATACGTTCGTTATTTTACTGAGTAAATTTTTAAAACAACGTAGTCCTGAAAAACTAACTTTAGTGGAAACATGCTTACAAATATGGTTTACTGTCCAAGCCCGTATTTTCTCACTAAGTTGAATGTGTCTATAGGGTCAAGAGATAAGGGGGAAAAGTCGACAGGAAAATCTGACTTAAAAATTCAAATGAGTCAGAAACGAGCTTCGAACTAAAATAATAATTTTTGAAAATGTTTATATTTATCATATTCATCAATAAAACGGCCAAGACGTCAGAAATAATTTAAAATAAAATAACATGATTAGTTCCGTGTTTTGGAATATCTTCAGCAATAGTAAACCAAAAAAAATATTAATTATAAAAGAAAAGAAAACCATTTTTATATGTACGAGATATCAAAAAATTTATAATACATTTATGTAAATTTAATCCAAAAAAATACTTACTATTTCTTTCCTGTAATATTATGTGATTTTTATCAATAATAAAATATTGGAAAGAAATTTTTCATAGTATGGGCATTTCACATAATAGAACTGAAGTGAGTACATCAGACACAAACGTGTTCTTGAGTATCTATTTATTAACTTTGATAATGGATACAATCTTGCTGACGCACTGACGCTGATTATTTCACTTCCTGTTTATTGCAGTAATATTTGGATTAAAATATTTATCATGGCGGTTAGTCTATCTTAGAGTTTAGACTCTTTCGTAAAATGTGACTTATTGTGCTGGACCTATTTAATAAGTTTTAAATTGCACATTTAGAATGACCAGCCAATCAAAATTTTTTAAATTGGAACCTGATGATGTCGTAAATTAAGCGATTAAACGTTGATAAATTAATAAATTCTCTATTTTTTCTTACTTAAAAATGGTATTTATTTACCATTTAAGAAGAGTCTGAACATGAATTTCAACTAGTTTTTCGGAATGTACTGAATTGTTTGCACTGAGCGGGATTTTGCTGCAGTTCGAGTCATTATCTTAGGTTGACGCGGATATGGATTTGGCGGTCTAGTGGTTGGTTACACTGCAGTGCGCAGTCAACAATTCGCTCTATTGTTGTGGTCGAGTGCGGACTTGGCCACGGAGTGGAGCTCTGTTATTGTTTTTGTCGAGCTTGGTTTTACTTAGTTGTTTATCTACCCGCTGCTTTTATTTGACAATGCCAAAGACACTTCTATAGAAATATTAATAAGTTATGCCTTTGAGTAGGCGCTTCGAGCAATATTGTATTTGCTGGAATTTTGGCGTAATTTGATCTTTATTGCCTTTAGCTTTTGTAAATGTTTTCACGTTTTGTATAAAATTGTAACTTAATTTGTTACCACATCATTGTATGTTTTAGATGCAGGTTTACGGAAACGGGAAATTCTATAATAAAATACGAAGCTCTTATTGAATAAATGCCATCGGTTAACAGGCAATAAAACAAAGTAACGATAATTGTAAATATTGTGCTGACGATATCTTTTGAAGGGACCAAACATTGATTGTGCGAGATGTGTGGGAAGGGTTTTACTACGTGTAACAAAGACGAAACCAATTAGTTACGGATCGTTACTCAGACAACTGTTGATATATAGTCCACTTTGTTGGGCTAAACACCTGTAGCTGTGGACAGAGTACAAATTACAAAACACGAAATTATATTCAGTTCAAACGAACTGAAATAAACACAGAAAATAAGAGAGGAAACTTTTTTAAAAAAATTAGTTAATCGATTTGGCCGTTGAATTTATTTTCTAGTAGCGGTTCTGAAATTCCGCGCTTAAATATGTCTATAAGAACATCTACTAAATTATTTCATCTTTATTACGAAACATTGTGTTTTTACAACAGGGATAAAGTTGTTAATTAAATCGTTTTTCATGTGTTGAAAATTATAATTGAAATTAAAAGCAATAAGTTTTACGAAAAGCCTTAAACGTCGGAGGATGGATGTGTTTTTATCGGAAATTGGCTTCGTTTAAAACTAACTAGGCATGTAATGGCGTACTGATATATTTTTGAACGTTTAAAAATTATCCTCCAATAAAATGTATAGATCACGACGATGTGGTGCTGTGACATGTAATTGAACTATAATGAACATATAGTTAGCTGACGTCACAAAAACTCAGCCGCTAGCAGTTCCCTACGCACCAAATCCAATCACTTGATTTATTAACATGGA
The DNA here is from genome assembly GCA_037074705.1 of Zhengitettix transpicula. Lineage (NCBI taxonomy): Eukaryota > Metazoa > Arthropoda > Insecta > Orthoptera > Tetrigidae > Zhengitettix > Zhengitettix transpicula. Next base: position 43,873,195 of record CM073593.1, on the reverse strand, counting down.
TGAAGGGACACAATATCAAGGTATTGTAGATTGAGATTTGCCAATTTAAAACGTAGCATTTCAAATATTTCTGCATATAATATAGATTTATGAAGGAATTTGACAGAAAAATTATGAGTGTGGGCTTTGTAACTTACACTTTTGTTGCATTGTCCTCAAATTGTGAATATGGTAAATTTGGCGCGAACGTGGAACGGAAATTTCTCCTCTGTGACGTTCTCGCCTCGATGTGAAGTATGCTGCTCCCGAAAACAGCAACGTGTTGTTCTCGGCTCGGACTCATTCACAACAGCGAACAGGATTTAATAATTCGCTCCGTGCGAATTACGTCACACTCTTCTCGCGTCGTAGCACCTCCATCGGTTTCAGATAAATACGAGAGTTTTATATTGCAACTTATGGATGAAATGTAATAAATTAAGCATTTTCATGGTTTTATAATCGTAACTGCCTCCGCCGTGCGAAAACTTGATCGGTCTATCGTCCATCGCACGAGTGATCTTGCTCCCTTCTTCTGCTGGTGCGGATTCCAAGATTCTGAGAAATTTACCAATTAGATAATTTGGAGCATATTGCGGCATCGAAAATACGTCAAATAATGTCCGTTTCCCTCAACGTTGTGGCGCCAAGCCGCCAAGCATATTGCAATTATTAACCAATGTCACCAAAATATATAAATACGATAAATTTTACAATAAGGTTATTTCAAATTAAAATAATTCTAAATATATGTGTAATTATTCAAATCAGCGATACGTGTTTATTACGATATATATATATATATATATATATATATATATGCCGTATTATCGGTTACGTATCTATCCGGTGGTTCTTAAAATTAGCTGTAAAGCGAAAAGGAATAATTAATTTTAATGTGAAGAATAATTTTTCGTTGATTTGCAGTTAGAAAGCGAAACATTTCTGCAATTTATTTGCTCATTATTGTTGTAAAATACTTAAAATTTAATTTGATTGACATTCTGAGTATTGACTAGGAAAACATGGATTTTCATAGAAATATTCATGAGGAATTCTTGATTTATTTTTCTATTTATGCTGAAATACGCCTCGTTCATCACAATTATTCCTCTATTTTTTTGCATGTTATTATCGTGCTAAAATTTAAAAATTATTTTCTCTGCAATTAGTTAAAGTGGGAGACACGGTGGTTTTGAAAATTGTTTAATGTGACGTTAATATTAATTATTTAGACAGTTTCATGACTAATACACATCTTGGTTGTGATATAAGTAAATGACGATAACGAGACAGAGAAGGTTTTACTGCGAACCCGCAACTTATCAGTCTTTATTAACGGACGGAAGAGGAGAGTTGTTGTTGCAGACTCAACACGCCTTTAGCACATTTCAGTGCTCATTCTCTCTGGAAAATTACGCTGCAATGATTTGTCTGTTTGCTCAACAGGACAAAGACAGTAATCAATGGGAAGACTACAAACGCAGACATTAGCTAGGTGCGGCAGCTGAGTATGGGGAAATGAATAGTGACAACTGAACGCGGGTACATCAAAAGCGGATCTATTGAATATTAAACATTAGCGTGTAAACATAAAGAGGTAATAAAATTAAGACAAGTTGTTCGGCGAAATAAGACTTAATTTTCATGTCTTCGCGTATAATCAGATTATTTATTGTACGTCTCTGTAGACTTAGCTTTTCAACAGTATAGTTATTTTAATTATGTTTACAGGGAAACACTGAATTTATGAGCTAGTTGCAGCTCTGAAACTTAGAGATCTCTTTTCTTTGAGTCGCCATGCATACGCCAATTATTCACTTTTCACAATTGTTCTTAATTTTTTCCTTCACAACAATAATTCAATATCTACAATATTTATTAATATATATTCTATGTTAACTATCTTATTATATTATTCTTACACTCATCATATTTAGACAATACCACACCAAACTCTTGCAGCAACAAATTAATTAAGTTTACAAAACCGAATCATCAATATTTTCTCTGTGGCTTTAAGTCTTTTCGTCTTTATTTTTATTAGAATCGCAATTATATTTCCGGTTGTACTAATTTAAAAAAGGACTAATGCAAAATGTAATTCTGTGAAGATTAGATAGTTGTATTTGATTGTTAAGCACAACGAATAATTTTTCACAAACTTAACGAGTGCCTGGCAATGTTAAGTATAGAGAAATAGTATTTTATTATTATTATTTTAGAAATTAATGAGTACAGGTTTTTATAATCCTGATATGCTTTACCAATAGCTTAAAAACTGTGCACTATATATGCTGTCAATAAATATTTAAAGCGAAATAACGTTCATTTGGTTATATTAATTGTTAATATTTCCTTTTAAACAATTGATTTGTTATTTTAGTTTCGTTTTGAATTCCCACTTGATAGTGGTAGTAAATCAGTGATATTTTTATTATTACCCGTCACTCATTCCTGCACTGAGATTTCTGTGAAAATATGTATAGCGTAATTATAACACATTTTTTAATAGAATTTTTATATAGGCTAATCGATATGACTATAAAACTGAGAAAAATGATTTAGTAGCAGCGTGAATAAAGTTATGAAGAGGGTCAATGGTGAATTAAATTAACAACGTTACAATATATATTATAGGATGATTTTGACAAATTACAAAAAATAACAGTCTCTTTTAGCTTTACTTCCACGTTTAACGGAGGAATAGTTTTGTTGTACAAGGTTATATTAGGGTTATATGTAACTCTAATTTCTGGCATAAAATAATCACTCACGACCTCGTAATGGTTGAATAGGTTTCACAAGTGAGTTCAGTGATACTTTTTAGAAATTGAAAAAAAATCGGAAGGCGTACTTTCGATATAGATGACGGAGAAACAATTATAATCGAACAGATAACTCTCAAAATGTTTAGCATCCTATTTTATCTCTTGGAATCTGTAGTTATATTGGCGATGCTTAAATTATTATTCGCAGTCTCGCTATTGAAATGATTATGTACACAATAATCTTTATCGATGACAGTAACGACAAATATTTACACAATAAATATTCTTTTTTTTAAAGAGACTGAGAAACGTATTTCTCGTAAAATATTTAGAGTTATTGTGTTTTCCATATTTGATGAGCCGATTTACTTTTCTTTAAACCTACCCTCAATTTTTCAGTGTTTTTTTATATATGAAATATAAAATGTCGGAATGAAATGTGAAGTTAATTTTAAATTCAGTGTTAGAAGACGAAATTATTAGTCTTGAGAGAACTTAACGTATTTGGAGACACGAGGCGCGTATAGTTGGTTGTTTTGGAATGTGCAAACAGAAAGAACAAAGTCGTTCCGGAATTTCATATTCAGCCGGTACATTCATGAGAAGAAAGAAAAATAAATACGTTACAGCTCATAAAATGCGCATATAAAATTGTTGCATTATTTCTTGTGAAGACATTTACGATTTTCCGTACACGCAAAACTCACTGAAATGTTTTTACCTCTATTTTAAAGTTTTAACTAAAATAAAAAAAGCAGAGTTACAAAATACAAGGAAAATAGCACAATACGTTTAGTTTTATGAAAAGGTTCAAGTCACAGCCTGGAGTCGATTTCATTCTGAAGTGGAACTTGAAGTGAGTTGACGTTTTGGGAGTGACGTATCGGAAGGAGAGCAACGGAAGTGAAGTCACGACGATTATAAACTGGTCGATTACTGACTCTCGTAGTGAGGCACGGAGAAGGGAATGCTGCGTCCCCACAGCAAACTCCTGTCCCGCTATCGGAAGGACGTAGGACAAGTACCAAATGCCGGAACTACCTGATACAGGTTTTTCTAGGGTTTTCCCTGCATCAGTTTAAGGCGAATGCCGGGTAGGATCCTTAAAACTATAGCCCGGGGGCCACCTTCCGCTACCCTTCCGCATCCCCCCTTTCAAATCACTTCCTATGCTATTAAAGGGGAGTTGCCACCATATGGTTTACCCTAATGTAGCCTGTTACCCTAAAAAACATAAAAAAATCCTGCTCATCGAAATTAAATAATGTGTTTTAGTTCTGAAACAGTTGTATAATCATTAAGATCGGAAACAGTATTTTTCTGATATTAAGTTTATTTACAATGGAATTATGTGTCATAATTTAGATATTATACATCTACTACTCAATTCATAATTTTTGATAAAACCATGGTCCATAATCAGTTTCACATCTAAAGGATGGAGCGACCAAGTCCCATTTTTTTCTTAATACATTCATCATCTTACCAGGTTTAATGGCTCATGTGGCTACAGGACATTGTTACAAATTCCTTTTCTCAGTGATTGAATAACCATGAGACATTTTTTTTAAGATAAATACACAACACCTGTACGATAACTACAAGGATGATTTGAGTTCTAATTTTGGTGACGCTGAGTCGGTGTATAACTCTGCAAAAATCGTCTGAATTAACGTATCTTGATATAAATATATAAATTTCATACTTTATATAACATTAAATTAAATTAGTACATCGTTGTTGAGGATTTTTTAAAAAACTCATTGAACACTTTATAGTAACGTTTGATGATCTTAAATTGTCTGCTTCTCTCGTCTCAATTTGTGAATGGATTGCAATGTGGGTTACCATTACCGCCTCTCTAATTCCCCGGTGTAATGCCGCACAATATCTGTGTTTGTAAGTCAATGGAATTCGCATTATAATTCCCTAAATGGCCAAGATTGCGGTCAATGCGTACCGGGTTGCATAAGCCCCACATTTTCGGAACAACCACGGCGTGTGCTTTACGCTCCACATATAGGTATGGATAACATTCAAAATTATATAATAATTCTCCTAAATAGTGTATTCACAAAACAAGGCATAATCACTCAAATCCCCTTAATTTTCTAAAATGAGGCTACGTATGAAGGAGTATTTATCATACAATATCGTTGTATTTCCAAGTGAAAATATGTTGTCGACTTCGCATCGCAGGTTATGGGAGGAATATTAATTTGATTGTTTTCTGAAAGAATGTAGTGTCTTTAAACATCCTATGCTGTATACTTTCAGAATATGGAGAAGAGAAATCAATAACCCAAGAATATATTAGTTCTTTCCGGGAAGGAACAGAATTATCATTAAAACTTTATTCAAGCAGTTTACGTCAGTAATATTCTATTAAATAAATAATTAAGGAAAAAAAATTAAATTTTTTAAAATTGATTATTGACGAAAATGTTTCTCTCTGACAGCACCGACGAGTGTGACTAGTTCATAGTAAAGAATAATGTATTAATTTAGCACTTTATATATTTATTACTACAAATGGACATTTTCCCGGTGACAGTTTTGATGATCTGATGAGAGAAAAAAGTACAAAAAATAGATAGTAATTCTATCATATTCTATACGTTTTTATGTATGTTTTAAATTTTATAATTTGCAACTAGAGTTACTTCTCATATTCTTCCTAATTTATTTCTCGTCGTAACACATTCACGTATTTTATCACTTCTATTTTAGTGTATCTGTTTTTATACATCGTTTTATATTTTAATATTTCCATTTTTAGTTTTATATTTATGTTTTATGGATTATTATGAGTTTTAGTAATTATGCATATTTCGATGTTATTAACTTTTTTATTTGTTCATAATTGAGAAACTTGAATTTAAGTATAATCACCAAATAACCTCATTGATTAATTATGCGACAGTAATAATAACAAACTATTAATGCGGCATTCACCCGCGGTAGTAACACTTATAAAAAGTTATTTTATACATGTAATTGTAAACTATTGCCCGGGGGCCCTAGTTAACCCTTGGCTACCTCCTTGTACCCTTCCGCATCCGCCCTTTCAAATCCCTTCCTATGCTATTAAATGGGAGTTGCCACCATGTGGATTACCTTCATGTAGCCTGCTACCCAAAAAAAAAAATCTTCAATCTATAACATAGCGAATCTCAAGTCACGATTAGAGAATAGACGAAGTTCAAGACAAATTGAATTATTCTCTTTGGCTTAGTCACATAATCATGTAGTTAATAGCCCGTTAACAACGGGCACCCAAAGTGAATTATTTCTAGGAGAAACGAGGGCTACTCTGTTATTCTAATAAGATGAATTAGAAGTGTAAAATTCGAAGTATGTAAAATGAGAACATTATCGTTAATACCATGCTAGAAAGCAATTGAATAAATTAAAAGGCGTACGACGTCTTTAGCCTAAAATAGATGACTGAGAATACATCTGGATGACGTCATCACACTGTAAATGTTTTTATAATTCCGTGAGACAGTAAATGCATAAAGAAAAAAGTGAAAGTTTGGTTTGTTAATATCTTATTTGGATAAGTGAATGTATATGAACCGCAGGTCATATTTTGCGTACATGTAGCCAATCTGTGGAACATACAGGACGACTTGATAACGCAATATGAGGATACCGAGGCTTCAGCTAACATATCGGGAATTGGTTGAAAAGGTTCAGATAGAGCTCGCCTGTGGCGAATAAAATTTGTAGGAACTCTTTGAGTTCCGGCATGCTTTTGAGTGCTTCCGCAAACAACTGTCGTGCTGGAGCACGTTGCATCAGCAAACAAGTTACGCGAACAAGGTATGTTGCAGAGACGAGGCTAATAGGATGACCTGTACCACAAAGGCGGGCAGACTCGTTGCGTGAGCCTCAATACGCGAACACATCAACTTTGCGTCAATTATGGAAACACTTCTATCTTCACAATCAAATCTAATTACATTACACCAGGTACTCGGGGGAATTAATTTCCATTTCGCTCTTGAATTCTAAGTGACAATCTTCGCGGGTAAGCCCTTCAGTACATTTATGTTTGTATGGTTAAAATTATTTATTAGTCGTTTTAGTAATTCTTCAATCTGTAACATAGCGAATCTCGACTCGCGATAACAGTATAGAGAAAAGTTAAGAAAAAGTATTGTTTGCGGATAACTCCATTGTCTTTGGATTAGTAACACATTCCTTAATCATATTAATGATATTTCCTCATCTAGTTAATAGCTCCTCGACAACGAGCATAATAATTTCAACAAGGTTTCTCCTAGCACAAAGGGAAAATTATGGCAAATGTGATATAAAAATATAAATAGTGAACAAAATACCGTAATTTTACGTTAAAAGTATCCAGTATTATTTTCAAAAGATAAGGTTTTTATTAGTAAAAATGTTAACAAAAAAATTGACGAATTGTATTTTTTATAAATGGGTTATAATTTCTGATCCTGTTAACAAATGAGTATTGAAGCAGCAGCATCACTTTAAAGCATTACACAACAACTGTGAAATAAAACCCTTCCACCCCTCCCCCCCACTCCCCGGGGACGCATTATAGAGATTACTTAACATTAAAGAATTGTTTTTAATAAGGATCTAAAAAAAAGACTCACTTTATTATTTTTCCTCCTCGCAGATGAAATGCCATGCTTTAGTGAACTATTTTATGTTTTCTCGAAAAATTTGAATAAAATCCTAATATTTCTTCTTTTCACACTTTGAGACTTTTTAAAGTAATGAGGAAATCCGCGCCTCTGAGGTTCCAAACGTCATATTCTACTTTCCAATAACAATTCACGTTATTACCTTACAGGTGCTTTATAAATGCCACACTAACTACTCATTATTATTTTAGACCTCTAACAAAAAAATTAGATATAAATTTAATTAATTCATATTTAGTTTCTTATGTGAGTTCTTATTAGTTATAATAATTATAAAAAATTAAAAAACAAGGATGTTAGGCAGTCAAAATTCAAAATAAAAAATTTCTCTTCTCAGAGACATAACAAAATAGTGATAAACATTTAAAAAATTCTAGTCCTCTCTTGCAAAAAATCATGTTTCTAAATGTATAATTTCAAATTTAAAACTATAAACAATTAAAATATTGAATAAATCCAGAAATATTGTAAATACAAGTTACATGCTTTAAGATTTATGATTTAATTTTTTTATCTCTATTATATTACATTTTTGATAAAAGTAACTCTAAAATTTTATTTCTATCAACAGTTTGTACTATTGTTTTCTCTATTTTCTGCTATTCGTTGTTATATCATTCACCATAAACGATATAAAAAAAAGACGAAATAAATTTAAAATTATACATATACATATTGCCTCACTCAGAAAAGCAACTATATTATTGGCACAGACTCTTTTGAGATTTTTCAGCGACTCTTTGAGTCAATTCATATATAATATTTTTTATTTAAGGCTAATAATGATAACCATCCGATTTTTCTCCATATTCTTCTCATTATTCGTGAATTGTGCATTACATTAATTCCATATATGTCCACAGGAATATTAGTTTCTTTGTAATTCCGTTGAGTCAGAATTAAATATTGATGTTTTATGGATTTTTATTGCAATATGTGCCTTATTTCAGACATAGTTTTTATGCATTAAACTATTGGAGTAGGAAAGGGAAAAATATTTTCGAAATCGGGCTGATATAGCCATGGCGCGAAATTAATATTTGTTTTCTCAGATAGTTAACCGGCGTCCATATCCGCCGGCTGCGAAATAAGCTTGTTACACTTCAACATTCTCCGCCCAGAGACCTTTATCGTTGTCATTATTTCGCACGCTCCGTCCAACCCCGAAAGTGGTCCAGCCTTTATGCGATTTAATGGAAGCACACCCAGTCCCGGCCATTTAGGAGATATAAAAAAAAAGCAACCTCGCGACAAGAATTGCCTTTCCTGTGCATGCAGACTTTAGTAATCGGATTGACGCATCTTCCAATCTGAATGTGGAACGCGGAATCCAAGAATAGAATTGAGCTCACCACTTTGCGGTAACGCAGATTTTATCAACATACCGAAACGTACTCTATTCGGGGGGGACACAGCTTCGTTTTCTCGGATAAATACTTGACTTCAGGTGAAAGTCTGTTAAAAATATCTGCGGAGGGCAATTCACTTTTAACATCAGGAAGAACCGTGCAGCGTCCAAATCAATAACGAATATTCATGTAAGTCAACAGACGAATGTTCAGCTTGATTTAATATTTTACACTGAATAAGATAAAAAATATTTATAAAATAAAATGACTTTAAAATGTTAGAGCAATATACTTTTTCTATTTTTATTATGAAGTTCAAGAAATAAATTTAATACTGTGACAATTAGAAAAATAATTTAAGGATTTATTATGAAATATAATTAATATTTATGATGTTTAACAATTTACAAAATAAAAATTAATTATCTTAATGTAAATTTATGATTCCATAAATATAATAAATTGCTACAACAATAAACGAATCTATATTTATATGCGTAATGAAATAGTTTTAAATACTTCAGAAAGCATAAAAGAAATTTGGTCTTCTTTTGATCGTTTTAGTAAGCAACATATGGAACAAATTTTATTTTTAACTAGCTGGGTGACCGGCGTTGCTCGTGTACTTATTTATATAAACTCTAAAAAGTATTTAATTAAATACTTAAATATATTCCTTGAGTATTTCAGGATATAATTGTCAATTGTCACTCAGTCTTCATACATTACGAAATATTACATTGATGAAATTGTTAGCTAGACTCACAACTAATATAGCGCGAAAATTAACTTACATTTTCCGCAAGGATGGTAAAGTAATTAGTATTCTTCTTTATTACCATTCGATGGAGTATTTCTGTATAAAATTATACTTTTTATTTAAAGAAAATATTTCTGCTTTATTTAATTCCTAATAATCTCCTTCGTTCGTTGCGTAGTAACGTCTTTCTCTCGCGTGACGTTATTGTCTCTTGGCGCGCAGTAAATTAATATTTAATGATCACGGTTTTTAATTATAATTCTTTCCACATGTATACTTTATATTAAATAAAAATATTTCTGCTTTATTTCATTACGAAATACAGAACTATATTTAGGATGCGTCAATGTCTTGAAAACTTATGACGTCATCGTCTCGCGCTGTAATTTAACACTAATTCGTAACTTATTTCAATTATAATTATTTCCACGTTTATTCTAGGGGTTTCTCACCCCCACAGTACCGGCTCTGGATTTTGGCAGAATACGTATACCAATTTTTGTTGCATTCTGTCCACGCGATAAAATTTGTATAAAGAACAACGTAAATACATACATACATACATACAAATATACATCCTTTTTTATTATATAGATTTTAACTAAACATTTGAACTATGAACATATGTAATATAACTTTATGGTAATATTCTATTTTTTAAAAAAAGCATTTCTTAGGTTTATTGAAGAAAGTATACTCAGTTTTATAATTAGTTTTATAAAATTAATGGATATACAAAGTGATAATAACATTATATAGAATTCTGTATCCATAATTTACATCGGGAAATTCCTCGCTTTCTTATTTTCTTAGATTATGCGAAGAAGATAATGACTAAAATATTGTAAGAATATAGAATGTTCAACCACCTTGAAGTGAGAGTAACTTATAGTATACAAATTATCTCAAGTGAATTACATTAAATTGACAACAAATTGATACTTCGGTACTATTAAATGGTAAAGATTTTGCTTTATTGTGATTTATAATACCCAGATATGCCTTGGGGCTTTCTATTCTTTCTTAGCAGAATTGAAGTACCTCCACTAAAATTTTCCTCATCTCAAAATGTATATTTTATTATGTTTTATTTTAGGGTCGTATCAACTACAAGGTATTCAAGGTTCGTGACTCTTGATTACGGAATTTTGAATTTTCCTTTTTATCCCGAGGTGTGTCAATTAATCTTATCTAACTACGACGCAATATGAACCCGACAAATGAAGCATTCCCCCTGACAAGGGAAGGTCGAAAACCACGCTGAAGAAGCTCGGTTTGCAACTATCAGGAATTATGAAATAACTGTATATAATTTCGCGAATATACCATTATTGAATAACAGCAATCTAATTCCTTGTCTTTAAAATGCAAAATAGAATACTCGGGGATTTATATTATTTATGAAAAACAAAGGCTCAATTCAGATTATTTTTTTCCCCGTTACAAACACGTTTCAAAAACCGTTTAGACCATAAAATAATAGATATATATTTTGGATCAGTCAATTAGTATTTTCCGGAAATTACTTTAAAATAAGGTTTTCTAACGAGGAAATGTGAGTGAATATAAAGAGTTAAGACGTTTCATGAGAGTCATCAAAGAAATTATCCTTCGGTTTAAATACCTTAATATTAATAAAAACAAATGTTAATAACTTATGTTGTTGGACAGATCGATGAGTTTAAATTCATCAAACCCAAGAAACAATTACATAAATAATTTTTTTTGAGAATCAGACAAGAAAAATAGAGCTAAATATAAAACAATGACACTTTGAAGTATTTTGTTCAATAGTTTTTCAAATATATGAAAAAATGTTGATTAATAATCCTGAAAAAAGAATAGAAAATAGGCTATGTATATACTTTCCGCGTTAGGCAAAAATTAAATGCGTAAGCCCTGAAAATAAAATAATAGCCATTACAAATATTAATCCATCCTTAAAAATAATTGTTTCCTGTTAACATAGTAAAATCGAAAAAAAATTCTAGAAATATTACAGAGGAATACAAATCAATTCAAGAGTTGATGCCCGGGACATTCTAATGAATTCGCGTGTAATGTATCATGAAAACCGACATTTATAAAAGCTTATAAATAAATAACATTGTCAATACGTCAGAAACAATTCAATAGTTCAGAAATAAATTAAATGTTATTTATTTATTAGTTCAACTAAATATAAGAAATATACAACTAATATCCGATTGATGTAATTATCACATGATAAATAGTTAAATTTATTGAAATTTTTAAAATAATATTTTAATATATGAACGACCTAACTGTATTATATAATTTTTCAAATACGTTTGTTGCAATATTATAAATTATCATCACTACTTTCTTCATTGGTGCTACAAATATTCAATGATTGATTGTTATCATGAAAAACTAATGTCGTTTCTGACTTCACACAATCTGAACGTGCCGTCGTCCGAATAATATTTCGGAGAGTGAATTTGAGAATCCATGTTTTTTACATATAAAACTTCAAGTCAAATGCTTTATTTTTTATTTATTTATTGTTTTTAGCCGTGTCTACATATTAGTCATTGGTGACACTTTATTATTGTGACTGCCGTATTTCTCAGTTTAATATGCCCGACGATCGCATGCATAATGTTTTTGCCTTTATTTTTGGTTTTCACATTCAAGTATATCTGTCAGCTGACACACAGTCTATGCGGCTACCACGGAGACTTTGCTACCCCAAGTTCCGGTTAATTAGAAGCAGACTTCCCCTCAAGAGGCTCGTCTCTGGGTTACTGTACGTCCCTCGTGATCCAACTTCGGTGCTCAGACGAAACATGGAAAGTGTGAACGCTCAAACTACATCACATTCTTATCGCTTTTAAAGATACCCATGACTTGGTTTCCTTGGTGACATAAAGACTGATACGTCATTACCTTGATTTGCTACTAGAACATGTGCCAATCTAAGATAAGTAGATCAGGATCTGGAGGTAGTAACAAAATATATTTTGCAATCTTTCAAATTAATGAGACGGGTAGTAATTCCCGTCGAGAGAAATGAACTTAAATGAAACAAATAATTAGAATCAAGATGAAAAATTGACATAACGTTCTCGAAGCGGTGTCTAACTTAATAAAATAAGGACATAATGATCACAGGTTTTACGTGAGAGCAAACTCAGCAGTATACAAACAACCTTGCTGGATGAATAACAATGCTCCGGTAATGAGGACAGGTGACTTGCTTTAATTGCATCGTTCCAGTTACAGTAAGATCACATTTACGTCAGTGTGAATAATGTTAATTCAAAGTTGTGAATGTTCGATGCAGCCCTTGTCTTCATCCTGAATCCACAACCTTCACCATTGTTCACGAATAAAATAGTAGCAAGCGTAAAGGTCTAGTAATTATAGAATTAATTTTTAAAAAGATATTTAGACGAATCATAATCAATTAATTATTTAACCATTCCATACCAGGAAAAATAATTTTTATTTTGTGTTTTACTTATTCATTAAAAGAATCAAAAATATTTCTTGATGTATTAATGAGTTTTTTAAATTAATTAAACATGTATATTTATATGGACTAGAAATGTATTAGTTCTGATAATTTTAATAAGTCTAAATAATTAGGAAGTAGACTACGAACGAATTTCAAAAATTATTTTTCTTACATTAAAATATTTTGTACTTCTCACTTTTATGGACCGTAATTTATTCTAGTTTATATATAATTCTTAAAAATTAATTCAATTTTCACTAGTATAATGAAATAAGAAAATAGTATATCGATTTTTACGAATAATATTCGACTACTTGTACGTATTATCATGACTTTTTTTAAAAATTACTGGAGAGAATAAAATCAAGGCAATATTAACTATATATTAGACCAATGCAAGTAGAACTATTTTTGAGATTCGATCTGAGTTTATGATTAATATAGTTGTTTTAATTTATTTATGTATTTATGATCTGAGTTCTTTTAATTTATTGTGTTGAAAAATGTTCTCTGAACCACAATCAAGACAGGATTAATGAATTGAGGGAATGAGTTGAAAGTTATATAAACACTATATTTTGTTTAATATATATATACACGAATATCCAATTTAAATGAAATTTAAAAGAAAAAAGGTTACTCAATACGTACGTACAGTATTATACAATATGTGCTATATGCTGTAAATAAATGTATTTTTATATTGGGGATTTTTTCCTTCAGGTTGCAAGTCGTGAGTGAGAATGCACGTAAAATAATTGTATATGAAAATTTACTATGGAAAATAAGCTTTAGGAGAGCTCACTTATAATAATTTATTGACTAGTGTAATATACTAAGTGAAGAAAAAACAATCCTCAAATAATAAGAAATTATTTGAAGTCCCAATAATAATAATTCGTGTACTTTAACCTTATACGTAAGCAGAACGAATTTTCGTGACGAGGATTTTATATATTTCATAGACACAACAGAGAGCAGTCAATGCCGACATCTGGTTAGAGGCAAAACGTTTCAAGTGTCTGTCTCTTGGAGCAGATTGTATCGTGACTTTATCTTTGCTAAGCTGTTTTTCTTGCAATCTAAATGATCTGCAAAATTGTATGTGCACGAAACTTATGTCTGAAGATACCCATGTTTTCTTAGATGCAATTATACCTAAATGCCGTATTTTACCCAGAGTAAAATAAACGTTTCACAATTTTTTACCGATGAACATTAGTTTACTGATAACGTTCTTGGGAATAAAAGGAACCTGGATTGTCGTACATTGTCTAAAAATTGCAGGTTCTATGACATTTTAAATGGAGATTAAATATTACTTTATTTAAATATTCCATGGTCTTTAATTCAGCATAACTATAGATTTAAAATGACCTCTGCAGATGAGGCGAATTATGAAAGTTTCTGTTCTTGCCGATGGCTATAACTGTGATAAATGATCGTAAGTCGATATAGCTTTTGTATCTTTAATTCATCGCATCGTAAGTAATATTAATGAGATATTCGCGGACAAATCAAGACCTTTACGGGTCAATAAAAGCGAATTCCTGAAATTGGAAACCAAATAATTATTTCTAAAAATTGTGGCATCAATAAAAAAATTACGTTTTCCAAGACAGCAACAGGAAAAACTATTTCAATACTCATGTTATATATATATATATATATATATATATATATAAATATTTCCATAGTAAATTTTCATATACAATTATTTCACGTGCATTCTCACTCACGACTTGCAACCTAAAGGAAAAAATCCCCAATATAAAAATACATTTATTTACAGCATATAGCACATATTGTATAATACTGTACGTACGTATTGAGTAACCTTTTTTCTTTTAAATTTCATTTAAATTGGATATTCGTGTATATATATTAAACAAAATATAGTGTTTATATAACTTTCAACTCATTCCCTCAATTCATTAATCCTGTCTTGATTGTGGTTCAGAGAACATTTTTCAACACAATAAATTAAAAGAACTCAGATCATAAATACATAAATAAATTAAAACAACTATATTAATCATAAACTCAGATCGAATCTCAAAAATAGTTCTACTTGCAGTGGTATATATATATATATATATATATATATATATATATATATATATATAAACTGTCTGAGACTTTGCTAGCGGCGAGCTCATAGAGTATAAACAATTCAAAAGAAGATTAACCACTTGTAACACACAGATTTATTGTATGAATATAAGATTTTTATTAATATATTAAGTAAAATAAAGTTGAAATTAAAATAATATTTTAAAAAGTGTACGATTTTTGTAATTTATTTCACTTGTAAATAAGTGAAGTGGAGTACAATGAGAAATTTAGAGTACTGTAAGTCGCAATTTATGGGCTTAATCTTCGTTAGTCTTAAGTAAAACTACTTGTAGGTGTAATTGTAATGTTTCTTTTTCTTTTCCATATTTACTTTACGTTCATGTCAGTGTATAGTTTGTGTAAGTTCATTATATGTATTTTAAATATTACCACTGGGCTTTCTCCAATGCAGTTCAATAAATCTTCCTATAAAACAATAACGTGTCTATCGGACAGTTTGAACGACGAAAAATCTAAACCGAGAGTGGTTGGCTTCACATTTCAGTGCGTGACTACACATAACTACATTGCCTTCTTCCTGTAATTAAATTCCATCAATGACGATTACGCTCAAGAAATTAATTTCAATCGGATTATAAACTTGTAAAATGTCCCTCAAAATTACAAAAAGAATTACTTTTAATTACATTAGCTATAATGTCTATATAAAATGTGTGTGAAGGATCGATGTACTATTTCTCTGAATGATACAAAAAAATCCTCACACGAGTATAGCATGGAAACTAAGTTCCTGGTAACTTTGTTCTCGTGCTTCCCGGATTTACAGCAAAGGCCACTATTCCCACTCCTAGACCTAAATCATCTTAGCACTGTTGTGTAATTTGTCATGAAGTTACGTTTTCTCGAGCCCTATTGTGTGGCTTAAATTAATTGCTGGAACTTAGACACCGAGTTAACCAAGAGGCTATTACAAAACATTTAGTGCAAAAGAGAACACGTTTTTCCCTACATTAAGTTTCTTTTTTTTAAGGTCTCAATGTTTTATGGGACCAGGAAAAAGATGTCTGTTAGCTCAGGATAATAATGAATACCAAAATTACATAACTGGATGGCTATAAAATACAATAGGTTTCAGAATATATATGTATTTCTTGCATTAGAGAAAAAAATAATGACAGGAAAACTTATTATTTCGAATTTTTCTTTTAATTGTAATGTAAACCCCAAAAGATGTTGCATACACTTGTATAGACGTTTCGAAATAACTAATAGTTGTAGAAAATGGTAATATAAAATAATACTTAATAAAACCACAATATTATTAAATACATGAACTGGTACTCTATTGGTAATTTTTCCATTATTAATTTTTTGAGGTTTGAACAACTTAAGGAATCTTTTTAAATTTTTCATGTGTCCTTCATAAAATATTCTTCATTCTGAAAGAAAGTAGCAACTCCAGTCAAGATCAAAACTTGTTAAAAAATTCTACTGAAGATCTGTGCTATTAATTTTTTCCGTTGGCTGTTTAACGTAGAATATTTATTAAACACGTTGTAAATATTACCAAGTAATATAAATGTTGCCAACGCAAACGTTTCACGCCTTAGAGTAGTTATAAATGAATTTTTCACTCAAACGTTTCTTGTGTAACTCGAAAGAAATGTACGCCTTTCATTGCAACGTAATTTGATATTATGGACTAGTCTGACAAATCTCAGTCTGAGAGACTTCAATATAACAAATTCCTGGAAGACCTTTCGCACATACGAAACATGTGTCGGGGGAAGATTCCGCGAATCAGCAAACGTCTTGCGATGGGGAATTGTAAACACAATATCATTTTGTTTCTCAAAGAAGGTTCTTCAGTTTTGTTTATGTATTATGCAGTCGTAATTAAAAATTGATTTTAATTTTCTCTTTAATATGAACAAAAAATGTCTTTCACATGCCATGAGAATGAGATATTTATTAAAACAATTTCAGCCTTTATGTTTTAATCGTTCGATGCTGGCAACATATGAAGAAGACTTGCGGACTAAAACAATAATCTTAGGCGACTAAAATTCAATTAATTATTACAGTTCGTCTGTTCCAAATTGTAAAAACAATAGTGGTCTCTAGTGTGATATTTTGTTTACGTAATTGCAAAACTGGAGTGTTTTACTTAAATATACGAACTGAAAAGTCGAGTAATTTTAACGAAAGGTTTTGTTTAGGGCCACAGGCTACATGAGGGTAATCCACTTTGGGCAACTCCCCTTTAATAGCATAGGAAGGGATCTGAAAGGGGGGATGCGGAAGGGTAGAGGAAGGTTACTAGGGCCCCCGGGCTATTGATTAAGGATCCTACCCGGCATTCGCCTAAGGAAATTCAGGGAAAACGCTAGAAAAACCTGCATCAGGTAGGTGTGGCATTGAGTATTTGTCCCACGGAGTTTACTGTGGGGACGCAGCATTCCCTTCTCCGTGCCTCGACCAGTTTAGGAGGCAGCTGGCCGATTATTCCAATGGGAATAGAGGACAACTCTTACCGAATGCCCAAGGTCTATGACGCATACACCTCTCAAAATAGGCCGAGGTGCCTCGGCTTGTGGGAACCTTAGTTGAAAAACGGAGAGGAAAATGCATCCCCAAAGGTAGCCCCTTCGTATCTCTCCTAAAAGGTTCAGCCTGCGAGAGAACATCCCTCGCAGGCTACCTGCGAGAGAATCCTCTCGTAGGCTTCAATCGTTGAACTCAATTTTTAACGAAAGACTTTAGTGTTATTAAATAAAAAGAAAGCCTGCGAGGATTCTCTCGCAGGTAACCTGCGAGGGATTTTCTCTCGCAGGCAGAACCTTTTTTGGAGAGATACGAAGGGGCTACCTTTGGGGATGCCTTTTCCTCTCCGTTTTTGAACAAGCCGAGGCACCTCGGCCTGTTTTGAGAGGTGTATGTTCCGGGGTCGCAGACCTTGGGCATACGGTAAGAGTTGTTCTCTATTCCCATTGGAATAGTCGGCCAGCTGCCTCCTAAACTGGTCGAGGCACGGAGAAGGGAATGCTGCGCCCCCACAGCAAACTGCTCTCCCGCTATCGGAAGGGCGTGGGAAAAGTACCCAATGCCCGACCTATCTGATGCAGGTTTTTCTAGGGTTTTCCCTGCATTTCTTTAGGCGAATGCCGGGTAGGATCCTTAAACCATAGCCCGGGGGCCCTAGTTAACCCTTGACTACCTTCCTCTACCCTTCCAGATCCCCCCCTTTCAAATACGTTCCTATGCTATTAAAGGGGAGTTGCCCAAAGTGGATCACCCTCATGTAGCCTGTTGCCCTTTTTTTTTTTTTAAGGGAAACAGGCTACATGAGGGTGATCCACATTGGGCAACTCCCCTTTAATAGCATAGGAAGGGATTAGAAAGGGGGGATGCGGAAGGGTAGAGGAAGGTAGCCAAGGGTTACTAGGGCCCCCGGGCTATGGTTTAAGGATCCTACCCGGCATTCGCCTAAAGAAATGCTGGACAAACCCTAGAAAAACCTGCATCGGGTAGGTCGGGCATTTGGTACTTGTCCCACGCCCTTCCGATGACGGGAGAGGAGTTTGCTGTGGGGACGCAGCATTCCCTTCTCCGTGCCTTGACCAGTTTAGGAGGCAGCTGGCCGACTATTCCAATGGAAAAAAATGTTATTAAATAATTACTATACGACATCAAAACTGCAAGAAGAGTCAACACAATATTGAGTCGACAGAATGAAGCTTAATTAAGAAAAATTGTTGTTTTAAAATAAATTTTATAAAGAAAGATTGTCTCACTATTGTAAAGTACTGAAAAGTGAATTTGTATGAATCTAAATCGGCGTCATAAAATAATCACAAAGAAATCGAAAATGTATTATTTCCATATCAAATCACCACTACTACTTAAAATTTAATCTCATTTTATTGAACAATTTTTCGTAATGTGATAATTTTGGTTGGTATTGCGGTAGGCCTACTTTTCAAAATTCTTCTACATACTTTATATTATAGAGGAATTGGAGTTTAGAGTCTTCCAAATTGTATTTTTTTTATCATATATATGTTCTGGCATGGTGTCAGTCGGGAAAACTGACCAGTCTCACGAAACTGTTACTCTCTCTATAGTCCATCTGTGTCCGCGTCCAACAGATATAGCGCCAGAAATAAAGCTGGAAGTCTGAAAAAAAAATTCACGATATGAACTCAATTAGATAGAGATAGTTTTACTGCTGCCCTATTTTCCGTTGTGTGTTAACATGCCACGTAAGAAATATAAATATAACCGGTACATCAGCTGCATTATTTTACGTGTTAAGTTTGTGTATTTGCATTCCGCCAAAGATATGGTAGACTGAGTAACTTATCGATTGCATTAGTCCATAACGAAGCACAATTTTCGTGGTAATGTGACGGAGGACGTTGTTAATGAAGTTGAACAACTTGCTTCCAGACTAACTTCACGCGTACGGTAATGCTTAAGTTTTCTAAGTGCTCATGACAAACTTCAGTAAGGAATGCTCAATTTATTTCAATGCCGTTATGTGCAGTTTGTTAGAATATAATATTTTAATGTTTTGTACTGTATTTAATTGAAACAATCCCTTGTTGTAGCAAAAATGGACAAATTTATCGCACCCGTGCAGGTGCACCTCTGTACATAAATTCGTACAATAAAATCATGAACACGAGGGGAGGGGAAATTTCTAAAGGAACCTCGTCATTTTATTCTTACTTGAGCACTTATAGCGTTCACATTTATTGTTCCACTTTTAACAAATTCATACGAATTTTGCAAGTAATTTTCAGTGTTAATTTTGATATAGGCTAATGTTAATCTCTTTCTTGTGATCTGAAAAATAATTAGTTGACCACTAAGAAAGAGTGAAATTTTTTTTCTACCCCTCTTAATCGGAATTCTCGTATTTTTTTCAGTTCCTTAAGGATATGATATAAATAGTTGACCACTAATAACGGTACAAGTAATGAGGTATAATAAAATATATATTATCCTCCAGTTGTATTAATCAGCTTAATAGTATGACGGCCAAACGTGTCATGACAGTAAAGAAGATACGAAACCCGTCACCAGAGGCGCTAGATTCAACAGTCCCGTTACCATGGATTATGTATAAAACATAACTTGATTTTTTTCTCAGTAGATAAATTTACAGAACGTTAAAATATGTGACTTCTGCATATAGAATATTAGGCGAAGGAAACTTCGCAATCTTGAAAATGCATTATAGTTTGCTGGATATTCACCTTTATTTTTCCACAGAAATTATAAAATCATATTAATGCAGATATATTGCTGCATATTAATTAAAATAACACATTAATTCAGATATATTTATTCGCGACTCTAAGATTGAAATTTACGATATTTACGAAAGGCAATAGTAAAGAAAAATAGCGTATTACTGATTTATTATTTCGCACGTCAACGATTAATTTCTTTCAACTTTCGTTATTACGTACAAGAATTAGGCAATATATTAAAACCAGTCTAGCATTATGTATGATTTATTTGTTAATTACGCAATAAATTTTTGAACATCTGTTTACTCGGAAACAATCATAATCCTTTATCCTCTTGCAATATTCTATGAAACTAAAAAGTCAATCTCCTCTTTCTCGCTCAAGAAAGATTGGACGAAAACCTGTTCCGCTGCAATATTTATTAGGCATAAGAAAATACGGACCGCCTTATAGGCAATCATTGCCTCTAGTGAAGTGATGACGCACGTGATTCAATATTCTGCAGCTTGTCAGCTTACATCCATCGATTATTATTTTTTCAACATAGTAAACTATTTCAATTTCCTTAAAAATTGTTTCCACTTTAATGTGCCCCGGATGGATCGAGGGAAAATATAACAAATCAACTCTTTTCTGTTTATTCACTAATGAATATAAGTAAAAGTATTTTTAGTTATGTTGATAAATATAAACGGAGGTCTTGACGATTGAAGATGTTTAGCTGTATACTAAATTAAAGTGCATTGAAGCTCGTAGCAATAGGACCTGAAAATTGTATACATTGGATTATTTTCATTTGACGGATGGGCCAAATGCTCTTGTTAAGTAATGTATTGTTGTATTTCTGCTTTTAATTACTTTAGATTAAATGACATGAACAACACTTTTCTCTGATGAGCACAAAGTAAATATTTGTAGGTGAGCGTCCAGTATTCGTATACTAAAATAAAATTATTTTGGGTCACGTGGAAAAAATTCGTCGTGTTCGCGGATGCAGTACTTTGCCGTTGTATTAAAGTTCGTGAGTTTTCTCCCCAGCTGGGGAAAAGTTGGCGTTCTTTTACACAGGCTTAACGTTAATCAGCAGACGCTGCCCACTTTTATACCGGTTTACTTAACAGCTAAAAATCGTTAAATTAAAGACAAAATAAGTTAAAGGCAATCTACGTATTCTGAGGTAGGAAAATGGGAATTAAGTAGTTCACTTTTCTTATCCGCGTCTCACGTAATAGCTTTCTATTTTATTTTCTGTGTCACGGATTTCATTAATGCATATCTTAAGTCGTTGCATGTCAGGGGAAATAATTGGTAATGGTCTAGTTCAGTTTTTCTCTTTACCTGCTCATATGTTTGACGTTCTGTAAAACTTTTTAATAATGGATGGACACTTAATACACATTATATAATACAAATATGTGATGATATTATTTAGGTCTATCGCCAGGTGACATATGAAATAATTATTTTCTAAAAACAGTAATAAAGATAAACCTTATAAATATTATTATACAAACAAATATCATTATCCCGTTGTAAACAGTATTAATAATATGAATGATTTAAGACATATGACGTTTTATATTTATATTTTTTCATTTAAACGTATATTTGGTTTTGATACTTGCATATAATATTTTGCAATTTTTAAATTTAATTGTTACAAATGCCATTTGGTAATCTGAGGGTAATGACTAAAATACTTAGTGTAACATTTAAATTCCATTAATTTATTCGTTGCAGTCACCGCAACCAACGCTTACTTTTATCAAAGCCAAATGAACGAACTGACTTTAGAAATGTGAAACGTGATTTAGTAACTTGACCTTTTCTAACTTCAATTGCGCGACTTTACTCCTTATTAATTTAATATATGTATTCGTTTACCGGAGTGAAATATTAAAACCGTTAATGAGAATTACGAAACTAACTCAATTTACTGCGGGAGCTGAGGGACCTGTTCATCACGCACACAAGCCACATCGCTCGTTTGCTGATTTTACAAACAAGTAATCGTGATCATGGAACGTTGCTCACAAGCCTTTGTTGCTTCGTGAAAGTGAAACATTTTATTTTTTTTGAATGTAAACCACAGAACACACGCTGGAGAAAGAACAAATAAATTTGAGTGGACCGTCAAAGCGCCTATCAAAGTTTCCTTTGCAGCACACTCTTTATATAGCATCTTTGGAGTAGCGTTTAGTCCTGTTTTTCAAACTCTAGCTATTATTTATATTACTAAATACTGTATTGATTACAAAAGCGGAAATTGTTGTCGCTGGACTTCAACGGTTATTTTAAAAATTTTACGAACTACAACAACGTCTGAAAGTTCAGTTGATGATTATTTTCTATTTAATTATCACAACCAAGTTATTAGGCCAAATTTAACATATTTGTACACTACAAACATTTAGTTCAAACCCTGAGGCAGTGATATGAAATGTCACTTCGAATTCAGAAATATGGTAACAAACTTGTTAATTTAAAGCTGTATTAATACAAGATAATTTGCCAAAAAATACGTGTAAAACTTAAATAAAAATAAAATTATGAACTTTGCCATTTCTATTATTTAGGCGGAGACTGATGGACATTTATAAAATTTATTCCACATATTGTTTGAGATTTATATAATTTATTACGTTAATAGGTTATTAATAAAGTGGCTGGGATCTATTTATTAATATTACTTATTTCGTTTGAAATTGAAAAGTATTAATATTAACTTTGAGGACTATTATACTTTTTTAACAATTTAATACCAGTTATTTACTTAAACTCTTAATCGTATAAGATCGTTGAGAATACAACGCTGCTATTTTATCAAGACTACTGAAATATATAAAGTAGTCGGACGAATTGTGGTTTTCGTGAAGGTGAATCGCTAAGCACATTTGAATAAGACAATAACCAATTTATCTGTCATGCATGTGGACCCTAATTTGCATATAAATAACGTCTCCGTCCTATTTCGCAAGCGTTTATGTCCCTGCGCAAATGAATATCTACTTCATACTGTTATGTCGTTACAAGCATTTTCCCCGACGAGAAAAAATATGACAAACGTAGTTAATAGGAACTATGCGAGTTCTTTTCATGTTTAAAATCATTTTCTTAATAATGATCTCATAAATTTATTTATCAAATGTATTACGAGATTTATATTTATCATATTTAATCCTTTCAATGCAAAAATAAATTAGTGCACATATTTTAGGCTTGTAATGTGACTACTTTAATGAAAATCATTTGCAAGTATTTTTATTTCATTTTTCTTGGGTTCTTTAAATTTCAAACTGTGTTCGACTTTATAGCACATTATATCAAAAACACAACGTAAAAAATCATGTATTATGTATTAGAACCAATAATAAATTAAGAATTTAATACGAACTTTCTATTTAATATAAAAATGATATTTTTTAAAATATTATTATATCAAATCTTAATATCTAAACATCAATTAATTAAACAAAGTGTAGCAGAGAAAAGCTATGAATAGCAAGACATATCCAAAGAAAATTTAACAGAACGAAAAGAAGATAACTTCAAATACGACAATTTCTCAATGATGCTAAACCTAATATATCTTGAGTATCAAATTGGAATTGGTGGTAAATAATTTTGAAGGACTTTTATTAAATGTGCGTTGTCTGTAGGACGTTCAACGTTTGTGTTTCATATCTTACAACATCACTGGTTGTTTTTCGTGGAAAATATAGAACAGAACACTCCGGACTATTAATCTACTTGTTTGGTAAAACAGGATCGGACACTAAAAATCGAAACGTACTCCTTTATTAACTTTATTTAAGCTGGAAGGATGAACAACGTGACCCGCAATATAATGTCATCTTTATTGTTAAACGATAGTACTCAGTGATCCTATTGTATAAGTCAAAGGAATTTACGATTCAAGGTCAACTGTCGAAAATTTCCACCAAAATCCTCTTACCTTCCCTTATTTTATACCTCAAACGGGAACGTAGTGAAAGAAGTCCTGAAGTTTCACTTAACAAACACAAACAACCAGAAATTATATTTACGTGGAATTAGATTAAAAGTTTGTTAATTACAATACTCGTTGTTTTGAATTAATTAGAAGACACAGATTCTCAAGCCTTGTACTGTATTCTGGATTGAAAAAAGCATTAATGTGATGGTTTACAGCCAAAATTAATAAGGTTTGGTTAAAACAAAGTTTAAACTCTTGCATAAAGTATTGCTTCATTGCTTGGAACAAACAGAACAAAAGAAAACCGGATGATGCAGTGCCAGAGAAATGAACTTCTATTCGAAATCTGAATCAGATTTTTTTTTGTACTTTCTTCTTCGAGCTCTGAGGAACTCACCATGTGATTTATCTTTGAAATTTCGTGATTATGACGTGCACTAACAGGATGGGCATGGTTTTTAGGCTGGCCTATTCGTTGGCTACCTTGAAGCGTTCATTATTATCTTTTGTCAGCAGATCGGGATACGGACGCAAGAAAAGCGCACTGCATGTTTGTAGTTATAGTCCAAGCACTGTTTGTAAGGTTTTCCAAGATATACGGCCGTAGTGGATCAATGTGGCGGGTCTATTTTCCTGGTATTTTTGTCCAAGATGGGCTCCAACAGCCAAACCTATAAATTTATACAGTGACGTTGCGTAATATAAACAAGTAAGATGAAGCTGGTTCAACATAGGCATTTTGAGGGAAATTAGTCATTGATTAATACATAATAAATTATTGACTTTATAACATTTCAGCCACATCCAGAAGAATTTTGGTGTTATTGTCGAGTTGTTTTACAAGCATGTGATTTATTTCAGTGTTTCTAAGGAACAATAATAAATTATTAAAATTTGTTATTATTTATCTTTTAAAAGTTGTATATTGAGGTATTTCAGGAAGTGTTATTGTATAATGTAGTATTATTGCAGTAGAACTTGAAATGTTAGTTAATACTTTAATTTTATATTTCCCAGGTCACTATGATTCTGCATGCCGCCCTGGTCGCCGTGCTCAGCGTCCACTTAGCGTCTCCGCTGCCGCCTCCAGTCAGCGACCTTCCTCTGGCGCCGTCGTCGCTGTCTAACGAAGGAGTTTCGTCTTCGTCGGTGGCCACTCTCTCTTCGCAGCCCGTGAAGCGTTCGGCCAACGAAGACGACGACGAAGCTTCGATAGACGCGCCTTCGGTCCACGACGACGCCTTCTCGAGACCTGGCCGCGAATCTGAAAGGGGCGGTGACGACGCTCGTGTAGGACGGTCTTCAAGTTTCATACGTTTCGGACGCGGTTCCACCAACTTCCTGCGTTACGGACGGCTGCCGGGGGAAGCTGAGGAGCTGCTGGGACAACCAGAAGACGAAGATGTAGATGCCTGGAAGACTAGGGATTCTCGATCCGACAGCAATTTCATTCGATTCGGCCGCGACCATGGAAGGAACTTTATAAGGCTCGGACGACCAGATCCCTCACTCAGCTTTGGCCGCGGGAAGCTGGCAGACCGTAACTTCATAAGGCTCGGTAGAGCAGGTCTGGACGACATGTGCAACCGCAAGATGGCTCTGCGAAGCAGCAACTTCATCCGCTTCGGACGCGACGAAAATAGAGGTAAAAGGGACACCGGTGAAGATGAGGATGTCTTATTCGATCCGAATTTCATCGCGATGCTGAAGGAGGGAAAGAGATCCAAGAATAATGGAAACAGCAACTTCATAAGATTCGGCAGAAGTGGAAACAGACGCAAGAGGAGCGTTGAAGACTTTAATGAAATAGGTTTACACCTGGGTAATGTTCCAGGATACTTGCTGGACCCTCAACTCACCGTATTACCCCCTCCCTTCCTCGGCGGAGAAGAGAACGAGAAAAGAGCTAATCATGGAAGCAATTTTTTGAGGTTCGGGTAATTCACGAGAAATCAGCAATCAATTGTAATGTTTACGTATGTCTTGATTTTGGAGTGATAATAAACTCAATTAAACTCAATTAAAGAGTGAATAAATTAATTGCATGATTAAATCAGAAGCTAATATATTTATTTCTATCTCTTCTAATTTTATGGATCGAGAAAATCAAAGATAATCAAGTAAGTACAACTGTATTAAATGTACAGATTATTTTTCTGCGAAGTTCATTGCCTGTTAATCACACAACAAACGGCAAATATATTTTTGAACAGAGATTGTAGAATTACGTATATAAAAATTTGTTGTTTGTAGTTCTCTGTAAAATTGTGAATTTCAGTTGAAGGAAATAAAGGTGGAGCCGATGAGATTATAGCGTAGTATTTTCTTCAGCTTTCAAAGATATCATGTTATATAGCATTAGATTTTTAATTTTCTGGACAATATTTATTTATATCGACAATAAATTTTTTTCGAAGAAATTCACCGGTCTCTTAGAAAATCGCAATTGTTGTGTGCCACCGTAATACGACAAATGAAAAAATATTGAGTTAACCGATAACAGGATATTAAGTTTAATAAAAGATTCTGGGTTTATCAACTGTGTTTGTTTTGTTTTAATAAACATTTGACCCGGTTATTAAACCGAGAATATTTTATTAAATCAATACACCTACGTTAATTGGTTGTAACATATTTTCGTTAAAATTCTCTAAAGTAAAACACAATCTAGGAAATAATTAAAATATTCTCGTGTAACCAAATATTAACTTCGAAACATGAGTAGGTTTCTATCTAACACAATTTCGCTGAAGGTCGGTGTATACTTTTGTTAAT
Organism: Zhengitettix transpicula; assembly: GCA_037074705.1. Classification (NCBI taxonomy): domain Eukaryota; kingdom Metazoa; phylum Arthropoda; class Insecta; order Orthoptera; family Tetrigidae; genus Zhengitettix; species Zhengitettix transpicula. Next base: position 43,846,109 of record CM073593.1, on the reverse strand, counting down.
AGTGGTATTTATTTTCACACAATCAAAAGTTCATCCTACAAACTCCACAATCAAACTTGTGGGCTGTATTAAGTACTAGTAATTTAATTAAAATTCATCTTAAAATAGGACTTTTAATTCATGTGACTTTCTCAGAGGTACGTTGCAATTAAAAATATTAGATTTTTTTTTACATAACATTCCCATTCATTACAATACACTGGAAGATGAATAGAAAACAATATAATAGAAAGTAAGTACTTGAATCCATAAAAGCACTATGCTGTATGTTGAATGCAAGGAGTATGTCTACCATGTCTTGTAGCAGACACAAGAACAAAAATTAATATTTTATTAAATTTGTAAATACGTTGTATGGCTTGAAAACAATGATAAATACAAGTTTCCACGAAACGTTAGATCTAGCTCAATAATTCTGTCGCGTCAACATACAACACAGTTGTAATTTACTATTAACTTTAAATCACCTTTCCGAATTCATACTTTAAGGGTAAGTAGAAACTTTAGCACGGTTGAAGTAATTTGAAAAGAGTTAGGTTACAAATTAAGAAAATTACGTCTGGACCCGGCGGTAAACGATCTTCCATTCCCTCAGGCCATATAAATGTCGCTCGGGAAGATACAGCATAAGCATAAAGTTCTACGTCAGTGAACTTGATCTAAATATTGATAGTAAAGTATCTCATTACATGAGATAGTATCCCATTGAATAATAAAATAAACAGGGAATTGAAGAAAGATCTTAAGAATGCTATGAAATATTGATGTATATATCAGTGCAGTGATAAATACCTTGTAAGGATCGAATAGTTTGTCAAATGGAAGAATAAAATGCACTGTAAGTATTAAAATTGCGCTAAAGCGTCTACAGCAACTCAAATCCTCGAAAACAATATTCTGACATGTTTCAAAAAGAATTGCTCATTTAACAATTGATGGATTGAAAATTCACAGTTATTTTTTCTTATTCCAGTAAGTGAAAAGTAGGATTATGAATTTATAAATCTCAAGTTGTTTCGTTGAGATTACTTTCTAAACATTCATTTCATGACAATTAAACACCGTAAGAAAACTTACGCACTCAAAATAATCTCAAGTATGTAATAATCGGAAAATATTGTAGCTTAAGACAAGGAAATAGATTATCTCACTATACACACAAGAACTTTTATTTTTTTTAATTATCATAAATTAAAATATGCACAAGTACAACCGTATATATATATGCAGAATTATATTAACCTGATTTAGATGTAAATTTAAGTAGCATAATTGCTGGTATATATAAGCATAACTATTCATACTCCTACTCTTTATTAGTCTTTATCTAAGACCTATACTTTAAAGATGAAATATTGATATATGTGGAATTATAGTTTTAGTATCTGGAAGACCATAATCGATAATAATAAATCAAGATTGTTAATATATTGCATTTCCTCATCTGATGTAACGAGGAGTTCTCCCCGATAAACTCGTATTTAAGTGCTTAATTTTACATCAAGGTTCCGTATTTTATACGCGTAAAGTATGTTTTATAGTTACTAGTTCTTTTAACAGGGGAAAAATAAAGTTGATTGTTCGTATAGTTCGAGGATTGTGTACAAGAAGTTTTTCCAGAGTTGCTTGTAAATTCTGAACCTCCTTTTTCTTTCGTGCATGAGGTTCAGATGGACCTATCACTTGTTAAAGTGACATAATAGATTTCACATCGACAGTAATACTTTGTGTCGACTATTACAAATTATCTTGTATAAAGCAAAGAAGATGCGTGTTATATTTATTATAAATTCACAATCAACAGCTCTTCTATGCACACAGGAAATGAAATGTCGCTCTTTGAATTTGATTAAATTGAATTCTGTCAAGAATACGCACTCTTACACCTAAAACAATTGCTACGAAACTATGCGATATTTCATGAAACAAGTGGCGCGTTTGTATTCTTTGTAAAATGCTTGTGGCAACTCGTCCGCCATAAAACGCTTGCAATCGTGTTGAGGGCCCATGTTGAGGCCTACAAGAGAGACGGAAGGAACCTAAGCTTCGAGCGTACAACTCACCAATCGCCGCAATCTGATGATAAACAATGATACATTAATTTATATATATATATATATATATATATATATATATTCCTTAAAGTCAATTTGATCTCTTCAAATCATTTTCCGGACAATGAACTATTTCAATACATTCACAAACGTTTGAATGATTTAATATAAATGCGCAGTAATTCTTTTTTTGAGATTTAATACATGTACTTCACATCAACCGAAACTTATTTGGAACACAGTCGAAGGTATTTTAATTTTTGTTTAATTAAAACCGGACTTCCATCTAATTGGCAACCATTTCAAATGTTGAAGTTCATTGGAAACTTTAATCCGTATTTAATTATCATTCCGTCTTATAAATTCATAACGTGATATTGTGTTAATATACGTTAATTAATAACATGTATCCGTAAATCAATCAGTTGACGTCACAGTTTAATCATATCTATTCCGATTACTACCTTGCAAAGAAGACTGCTAAAATTAATCTGTAAATATGTATTTTTAGTATTTATAATATTACTTTCAGAATCGAAGAGTAAGTATTCGGGTTACTGGCATTAATTAAAATAAATGTATACATTAAATAAGTTTTGTTTTGTTTTTCTGAATACTGCAGGGCAAGAATTTATGAATTTAGAAGTATTTATCTCTTTATCCATGATTCTCCCAGACCCTTTCATACCTCCCCCCCCCCTACCCCATACACACACTGAAACTGATCCAAATACGCCATTATGAGCACGGTTGCAACATTCAATGAACAACAGTTCGGGCTTTCATAGTCAGTATTATTTTCGCACCTACGTTTAAATGATGGCATTTGGAGAAGCTTACATCTTGTATTTTGTTCGGATACAACTGTATCTGGAACGGTTTCCGAGGCGATTAGGACAGACAGAATAGCGGCCATTGGCAGTGGCCCTTGTACGGATTCCCTAATGAGATTCTTGTCGAGCATTTGCAAGCATTATTAAAGGAATTGGAAAAGAGGGCTACTGGAGTTGTTCTTTGTGATTTTCGACAGTCATTTCACCTGTGTTGTCAAAATGGAAGCCAAAAAAAGTGCTGCTACACTGCACTTTTTAAGAGTGGTTAAACGCGTTACTAATAAATACAATTAATAAATATAATAACATTTTGAATTTAAAATATTTATTCGGTAATATATTGGATTACCCTCATGTAGCCTGTTACTAAAAAAAAAGATGGTTATTTTGATAACTTCGATGGTTCTCACTTTAAACGGGGGTTTGAAACTATCGATACAAAGGGAGACTACGTTGACATATAAAGATATTTCTCCTCAATTTTTAGTTTTCTTTGTTAAATTGGGTACTTCTGGGATTACCCTCGTATTTCTCTCGCACATGCTATTTGCACTGCTATATGCCGCCCATTACAACCAGTTAAACAGGTACCAGTATCAACAGCTATTGGTCGATTATTCAAAGAAGAAAAAGAAACGTACTTTAGTTAAAATGGCCTGTTTTTCAAGTGCTTGGATTTAGGGAACGCTTTAAAAAAATATCCATGCCGGTACAATTAATGTAGGACACCGTACACAAATCGTTGTATCGAAAGATAATTCCAACGCTAAGAAGCGTGAACGGTGTATGAAGGACGCATTGAAAGCTACTTTACAACTGAAATATATTTTCTGAATAAGATTTTAGAATATACAAAATGTCAGATTGAATAACGGGTACCTTGTAATTATAATATTTTACCCCTGAGAAGGAAATAAGAGTTATTGCAGTTATTCTCCAAGAGATAGAAGCATTGGAATTTCATCAACAAGATAATAGCATCTCAATATTATTTTTAGTAGCAATAAAAAACCTTTTCCACGGTCTCCAATTTAATTATAAATTCAGTTAATTTTCAAACTTAATCTAAATCAACTTCGTTTTTAAAAGGTGTGTACAAGCTTAATAATTGTTTTCATTACCTCATGTACTGTATGATTTCTGTCCTCATACGCATTCCAGTTCATAGAACGATTATGACGTCAGTCTAAATCACTCTAAATCAATACTACTTATTATTTTTACTTAAATCGAGAAGAAACAAAACGTTTTGTCACGGATGAAGATACGATGAAAAACCTCTAAGCAGCAGTTAAACTTTTTTTATAAGAGTAACTATCAATTTTCTATATCTCAATATGAAATCATTAAGTATTTAATCGTGCTACTACTGAGTTACTTATCCTTGGAATGATTCTGAACAACGGCAATATTTATTCATCTGTTCTTAACACGATAACATTATTTTCAGCTTTGCTCATTCATGCATATATTTTAGAATTATACTAACATGACGGATAATATATTACTTTCGATAAATAATTCATTTAAGACCATGTATGTCTCTGCAAAATATCGGTCATTCTGATTGGAATATTATTTCATTCACAGCAATAAAAATGCAGGTCTCCATATTCAGTGGAATACCACATTCAGTGTACCGTTGGTTCACTGATGCATAAACTCTCGTCAGCTAGATGGAATGGACAAGTATACTCTCCAGTACTAAGTGACACACGGCCACTGTATCTGCTTGACCTTTCTGAATTTTTAAATCTGCGTGGTTGTTTTTTGAAACGGCTATCAGTTCTGAAACAGTATCAGTCAATGCGAGACAACACAAGCTCAAGATTAACTTTTTAATATATTAATATTAGAATAGAATATTAATGATTTTTAATTTATAGAAACTGGTGCTGGTATCAGTTACGTGGTTAGCGACATAATCGTAGAATCATTTAAGGGAAAATAAGCTCGAAAGACTGGAAGAATATGTGGAATGAATAAGTGACAACTATTACATTAATATGAAAAAAATTACGTGTGAATGAAAAATATTAATAAAATAAAATAATGAAAAAATAAAGATTGCTAATTAAAGTCAAAATAAGTGATAATATAAATACCACACAGCGTTTGTGTGATCCTTGTCCGTTTCTTCAGGTGCTAAGAAGAGCGGAGAGTGCAGTTGTGTCGCTCTAGGCTCTTCTTAGCACCTGAAGAAAGGAACAAGGATCCGAGAAACGTTGTGTCGTATTTATATTATCACTTATTTTGTCTATATTTCGCTATTTGTCTTTTTATTACATTAATACGTGCTACCAATTCGGAACGTACTGAATCTTTGCGATGAGTGTACATGTTCCATCTAGTATTTATTTATTTACTAGACAGAAAGTTTATCCATATTTTTTTCAAAACAATATTGACTGGGAAGACTCAAACGCTAAAATAAAAATTACGTTGCAAAAATGGAAGAGAAATAGGAAATAAATGTATAAAAAAATTTATGGTGCCAATTTGAAATTTTTGAGATAAATAATTTTAACTGGTTACCGAATTCAATAATAATGTTTCTATAGCGAAGAGACCCAAGGATACGATTGAAGAAGAATCTACAGACTAGGCACTTTTTCGATTAAATTCAGACCGTATCTGGTTAATTTTATTTAGAATCTTGAAGTAATGCGAAACATATTTGTCTTAGAAGGAAGAATACATCGAGTTGGTATTGCAGGAAAGCTGATGTAACATTCTCCGTGTCTTACAAAAATTGCTATTGCCGCAAATAAACCTTACAAATCGAAGCTTTCCGTAATTACAATAATGTACATTGATCGATTTTTAGATGTTCTAATGTGGGAAATCTGTAACAAATAATTTATAGCGCTATTATTATTATGAGAATGGGTCTAGCATCACTTGTTGTTGAGATCCTTTAAACACTATCGATTTGTCAGTACTTAGCTACGCACTTGTTAAACGAACGCCTGATGCACTATTAACGGTATAGTGTCTTTTTTGCCCCTCCTTGGTCTCGACAAGGCCACCATGTTACGCAAGGGAAGCCTTGGGCGATGTAACTCAATTAGTGTCGCAGAACCGTCGCGACGTAGGGCGTCAGTCGAAACTCAAACGACGTCGCTGGTCGTTCCAGAGGTGACAGGTGTGCGATAAATGAACTCGCCGTAAACTACCTTAAGTAGAGAAAGGAACTCCTCTGAACCGTAAGTGCCAGACATATATATTACTAGGCTGCATTATGGGGGGGGTACTCAGATATATTTTGCTAACAACGTTTACATTACCTTGAAGACTTCCTCATTTCTTGCAGAGGGGGTGGCCCTTCCTCTCAAGAGCTTCATTTCCAAGACTGCGTGGAAATTTTTCCTTTTTCCGCTCACAACTGACAAGACACGAGAGACGAGTAACGAACGCTACTTCACCTTTTTTTTTTCCCCCCACTCAGGCCTAAAGGGCAAATATGCTTAAAGAATCGTATGAGCAATTATTTAATACGGCATTTTTAAAAGATATGTCCTAAATATATATTACCTGGCAAATAAACATATGTCTTATAAAAATGCAACTTTCATTATTCCTTGGTTTACTTGAGCCGATTTTTTCGCTTATATGAACCAACCTAGGTTTGTCTTCACCTTCAATATAGCAATTTGAGATAAATTCGGATAGACGAACGAGACTCGATGTATGGAATTACTTAGTTTAAAGTAAAAGCATATTTATGTGCATTGAAATGTCAACTAAATTGTGTGCAGTATTAGTACATAAAATATTCAAAAAATCTCAATAAAATGACTACACTGAGTAAAAGAACTATCCAAAAACTTTTTAGGATGAACAATGCTATTATTATAATTACCTGTCGATATTTTGTTCCTCTAGGAATATTATTATGGGTAATTTTGATCTAAAGAGCGGATGAAGGCTTGAGATGTTTTATAAGCTTTAAAAATGTTTAAATAATTTTAAGTAATGTTTCAAAATTGGATAGACAAGACGGTAGTTTGATAATATTGTTTTACAGTGTTCACCACAGAGTGAAATTGCCTTATTCAGTAGTGATCTATAAATATTTACACGACAATAAGTAAATAGCTCAATGTTCCTCATATGCAATTCAACGGCTATAAATGTAATCTTTTTTCATTGGTGAAACAATAACATTTCACAAATATTTATTTGGAAATCATTTAAATAAAAATATTATTTGTTAATACACACACACACACGCACGCACACACGCGCGCGCGCGCACACACACACACACGCATATATATATATATATATATATATATATATATATATATATAAATCCATTGTTCGGATACTAATACTCTTAAATCATACTTTCTTTTCAGACGTAGTGTTGATGAGAAATAAGAGTACACAATAACTTAAAATAAACATAATCAAGTGAACAATGTTTCTAGGATTTGATAAGCTGGTATTAGTTTCGAAGAAAAAATATTTACATACATTTAATAGGAAGTCATAAGCCTATAGCTTATTATTTATGCTATATAACTATGTTATACTCCGTTGTCTTCGTGTTATATTTTATTATTTATGTAATGTCGTCGGACGATGACTAAAAAATCTAATTAATGTATGTATCAATCCGTTTATATAATAAATATAAATAACTTCCCTTTATTTACCATTTTATTTTCCACCCTGTACTGTAAAATATTTTCTGTTCTACAAGTCGTATGATTTCGAAATACGGTTTATTAGGTTCGGATAATGATAAATATTTACTCCAACATATTACAGCTTGAATTTATACAATATTATATGCTTTAATTTTTTTCCAGAAGCACGCTTACCTTCTCTTAATCCAGTCAACGTTCGCTTTGATATTCGATTCCATCGGCCCACTAATCAGTTGATGTAATTACATGTAATCGAATGTAAACATTAGTCGTAAAATTATAATCTGATATTATTCACTTGTATATTATAATATAAATTTGATTTCTATATAAAATCAGACTGTAGTTAATTACAATTACATTAATTGTGTGTAAGAAAAAGTTGGGTACTTAATTTCAAGAAGTTAGTTTCACGTCATAAATTCATACTTTCATTAAAATAATCATCTCAGCGATATTTCGTCCTTCCAGTAGTTTGAAATCTTTAATTAATTCTAAAATTATAAATAATAATATTTATGTCAATTATATTGATTAAATTTTTATTCCTCTTTATTCTTATATGAAAGGATCGGGAAGAAACGAAAGTGAACCGTTAAATTTACGTTCCTCATTTTAAACTGAATGAGTTAAGAATTTCTTACTTTTTGGAACACAATGAACCCACTAATGCGACTGCTTATTAAACCGACGAAATTGTATACCGGAAACTGCCTTATGAATATTTTTGTGAAGTCTGAGAAATCTTTTCATGTACGTAAACGCTTGAGATTTTGTTGACAATAGCAAAAAATAACTTTGTGCAGGAAGAAAATAAATAAAAAGTCATGTTTAATCAATTGAACAATAAAAAGCAATCCCACAATTTGTTAGTCTAACAACCGGTTCTTTTTTACGATAAAGCAATAAAACCTACGCCAAATTAATTTTGAATCTTTGGTAATTATTAAAAAAACACACAATTTCTGTTCTATCGAGAAACAGAGCCAGTTATCAACCCGAGAAAAATAAAATACTACCAGGATAAAAATTTCTCGAACAGTAAAGATAAAAATATGTAAAACAATTTATTTTGAATTATTAAATGAAAATAGACTCTATGATATATTTTTCCGGACACTAATTTTATCGCCTGATTTTTCAAATCAAATCAAAACATATCCCCAGAATCTCTATGTAGTCATTCCCTTATAGTCATTCCTTATATTATAAAATATAGACTAGGCCTACCGTGAAATATTTTTTAGTATTGTTAATCCACAACTAGTAATTACTACGTTTGCCGTCGTTACGGTTGTTCACGAAATGAAACGGGCCGGAACACATTCAAAACAGTCTCGTTATGTGAAACAACACATCGGACTGATTTGCGTTGATTTGAAGTAGATGACGCACAAACACTTGCAGGAATAGCCATTTCCCAATTCAGTGAGAATTTGAATTTGGAAATGGGGTCATTTTAATAGCTTGTCTGTAGTGATTCGGTTCACCTGATTTATTCTCCTTGCATTGACCAGAGTTAATTCTGATATAATACGAATTTATATAAATCTTTTAGTGACTGAGTGAATGTAGTATTTAGAAAGTCATAGCTGTTAATTAATTAACAATTTTTTTAAAAATCAAATGTTTTTTCATGAGATTTTTTTTACATATTTTGACCTAAATAGTTTAATAGACTTGGTTATTTGTAATTCCCTGATATTTTTTTATGTTTCAGTTCTTATTTTGTTTTTAAATTACATTACTAAATCAGATTTCAAAACATTCAATCCGCACTTTTTTGGCTTTCCAACATTTAATTCATGCTATTCAAATCTATGTTCATATTATATATTTCTTTCTTCTATATTTTTAACTTTTCAGAAAATATTGCTGTCTTTAGGAATTGAAACCCTTAAATTTCCTTATTTTCTGGGTTCCAATTACGATTTATTTTTTTTAATTACCGCCCTTCTCTTGCATCAAAAAAGTAGAATAATTGTGGCATCTATCTCATTATACACAATTTACTTGAATCATTTGTAATGAAAGATTATAGATTGTAATAAAGTTCCCATAAATACACTTGGAGTATATAATGAAAGTAGTACAAACAATTCCACAATGAGATGCTTTACAATGTTTATTTACATTGTAAATCTTAGAACAGTCGATATATATTTTTTTTAAGGTAACAGGCTACATGAGGGTAATCCATATGGTGGCAACTCCCCTTTAATAGCATTGGAAGGGATTTTAAAGGGGGATGCGGAAGGGTAGAGGAAGGTAACCACGGGTTAACTATGGTTTAAGGATCCTACCCGGCAATTCGCCTAAAAGTTATGCAGGGAAAACCCTAGGTCGGGCATTTGGTATTTGTCCCACGGCCTTCCGATGGTGGGAGAGGGGTGCTAACCCCTATGAGGGGTCGCAGCTTTCCCCTCTCCGTGCCTTGACCAGTTTAGGAGGCAGCTGGCCGACTATTCCAACAGGGATAGCGGGAAACTCTTACCGTATGCCAAAGGTCTGACACCCCGGAACATACACCTCTCAAAACAGGCCAAGGTGTCTCGGCATGTGGGAACCTTACTTCAAAAACGGAGAGGAAAAGGCATCCCCAAAGGTAGCCTCCGCCAGAGCTCTCTGGGAAGGTTCACCTGCGAGAGAATTCTCTCGTAGGCTTCCTTATAGTCGATATTAAAACCATCAACGTATTTAATTTATCTTATAATTGTTCCATCTATATGAATAAATCGAAAATATTTTGAAAATTTCTTATGAATAAATTCTACAGAATAGAATTTATATTTATATAGGACAGAAACGAATTAATTATGCCACTCAGTTTGAAAATAGAACTCCTGTCTGAAATTAATGAGCCTCTTGTAATCCAGTCGACCGCAAATAAATTTCGTCTTAATCAAGACAGAAATTGTTTTTCTGAATGAGGAAATTGTGCCCTCTAAGATAATTAAAAAGTTAGCAGCTAAATCACAAATTACGGAAAATTATCTCCTACTCGCTTCGAATATTAAAGCGATCTTTGTTACCTGACAGATTAAAAATATAATATTTTTGTACAATGAAACATTTGAAGGGAGAAATCTTGTTGAGTGGGACAATTATTTAAAACCGGATTTCTAATTAATTGTGTATATTTATTTGAGGAAATTATTTCTCTAACAGTTAAGAACTGTTACATTCAGCATCAAAAAACATAATTGGTTACTTTCGCAGTGACTAGAATTTAAATATTTGTGTTAAAAAAAAGTTGCAGACGTTCGCGTGTTGCGGTGTAGTGTTACTTGCACTCGCATGGCAACACTAATGACGCTTCAAATAACATTAACTTACCGTAATTAGTTCCTATTCATGGTTAATAGCAATACTTCTCTTATTATTAAATAATATACGACCGCCTTGTTTGACTCCTGAAAAATAAAATTGTGAAGAATTTACCAATTTATTTTTAAATTTGATTTTACTTCTATGTATTTACTTTGAAACTTTATTTACAAAATAACATAATCCTATTTATTTAGTATTATACTTTTTAAATAGTTGTTAATGCTAATAAATTATATTTAAAATATGTGAAAATGATAAATACAATCCTTTTTTTTTAAAAAAACGTAGTAAAATAGATCTCAACATCTTTATTATGAAAAACCAAAAATAGTATCAACACCGTTCGTAAATATTAAAATTATTTAAACGATAGCTTAAATAAATTGTAGTGCATTTGCTGTCCGAAATTTTATGTAAAACCTTATAACGAAGCATATAGAATTAATTCAATACGAATCTGATCGAAAATAGATTTTACCCAACACGAATATATACGTTGTAATAATTTAACATAATCGAGTTAAAAATAGTGCATGTTTACGACGAAAATACATATATCTCATGAAATAATAAAATAATAAACTGTTGTCTTTTAAAGTTAAAGGTACCACAATTATAATTAAAATTCACTTCGTACGAAATTATTAAACTTGAAACTTCGTGATATTTAATTTTACACTATATTTATATTAGTTTGTGACAAAGGTTTCCAGGAAAATTTTGAATACAGGATTCGATAGCCAATTATATCAATTCGGTTCGCTTATTGGTTTTAAAAAGAATCTTGATGAACTCTTGCTCATAAACTTAAGCTCTTAAATCTTTTGTTTTCCAAGTTTAATAACAAGAATATGCATAGTACTACAATAAGCTCTTATAATAAAGTCTAATTACATACGAATAAATATTTTAAATATTAATATGTTTATATTAAATATATTATGAATAAGAATCCTAATCCCCGTAATGTACGTTCCTTAAAAATTTCATTTCCCCATTATTTTTATATGATTAAAATCATATGATTTCCATATAAAAAGACGCTGTTTAACAATATTGAATATATAAAATATATATTTTCAAGAATAAAAGATAGTCGTAAATAACATATATAAAGATTTCCTTATGAAAGTCACACAGTTTTCTTTACGTTTTTAATACGTGTTATAATTGTTTATATTGATTAATATTTGTCTTATACCCGTTTGTGACCTACCATACTCTCCGGTGCAATATGGAAAAATTCACTGAACAAGAATTTCATTCTAACTGCTAAACTTTTGTGGGGCATTTGTGTTTGTTACGTAACAAGAAATCCAATAATTTAATAAGGGATGCCGTAACACGTGTAGCACAGTTGTTTCTGATTGGATTAAGGAAAACCTTCTAGTTTTATTGATTTTACATCATTTCTCACCTTTCTGGAAGGGATATCTGTAATTACACGGTCATTAATACAGACTTTAAAGAAAACGTTAATTTTACGTAATAAAATTTTTAATCAAATTTGAATTAGTCTTAATGGTTCTCTGTTAAATGATTTCAACGGCGATAAAATGCAAAATTTACTGTCAAAAAATTTGTCTTCATTTACCAATTATATATATATATATGTACATATGTATATTACAATTCCTTCAGTATTATTATAATTCCTACAATAACCTCTTACAGTCATATATGTATAAATGCTACATAACTACGTAAATTTAAACAGGCCCTTTCAAATCCCTTCCTATGCTATTAAAGGGGAGTTGCCCAAAGTGGATTACCCTCACGTAGCCTGTTGCCCTAAAAAAAAAAAAAACTCCTCTCCCGCTATCGGAAGGGCGTGGGACAAGTACCCAATGCCCGACCTACCTGATGCAAGTTTTTCTAGGTTTTGTCCTGCATATCTTTAGGCGAATGCCGGGTAGGATCCTTAAAATATAGCCCGGGGGCCCTAGTTAACCCTTGGCTACCTTCCTCTACCCTTCCACATCCCCCCTTTCAAATCCCTTCCTATGCTATTAAAGGGGAGTTGCCTAAATAGGATTACCCTCATGTAGCCTGTTGCCGTAAAAAAAAAAGATAATTAAGCAATGTATAGTAATGAATATGAACGTCTGAGGCTGAAGTATGTAAAGGGGAATCCATTGTCTGGCCACTTTTATATTACTAAACTTTATGAATGATTTAAAATTTGGAATACGGATCAGACTAAAATATTTAATATATCCTGGGATCCTTGTTCATTTCTTCTGGTGCTAAAAAGAGCCTAGAGCGACACAACTGCACTCGTCAGTAGACAAAACTCAAAAGGCTTTTGAGCACCTGAAGAAAAGGACAAGGATCCGAGAAATGTTGGTATTTATATTATCACTTATTTTGTCTGTATTTGGTTATTTTTCTTATTATTAATTTTCAACAAGACGTAAAGTTTTCCATTCAATATTCCCTGACGCTTTTTAAAAAAATTGGGTATGAGTAGGAATGATTCTTGACTTGATTTATGTTTTGAAGTAATAGTATGAATTAATAATATAAAAATATTCATAACGGTTACTAAGACGTTAATATTGTAGTATTATATTTCTTACTCTAGCTTCAATAATATTGAAGCCGTTTTAATAATATGTGTAATAGAATATTAGTTCCAATGCTTGATACATTACAATTAAAAGTTAACTGAACATATTGAAGAAATTATTTTAAAAATACTTTTATATTTTTCTAACTGCCAACAATAAGAAACATTTCAAAAAATAATATTTTTAAAATATAAAAATATAGTGGAATATATCTTATAAATAATATAGATGAATAAGTGTTATTTACAATGTTATGTGTTCACTAATGATTATGTTAATAGAAAAATTCATAATAAATTTAACACGATTTTCTCAACGTTATAGTTAGTTACTGTTAAACATTTTCAAATTGAATCTGCTTTTTCCTACTAGTTGTATCTTGACTCTAGATTTCATTGATCGTTAGCTTTACCGCAATGGCCATCTCCATCTGCATTAAATGATCTCTGATTGCCTGTATATAACTTCTTCGTCTGTTACTACAGAATTTTGTCTTGTCTTCATTTTGGAGTTTTTTCGCCCTGGATGTCAAACATATCGATTACATCACGAAATGAAGATTTGTACATTCAACAAATATCTGAGGTCAACCATCTTTGCAGACGCGCGGATTAGTATTGTGCGTGATTTAAACTGGATCTAAAATGCTCTTCAGTAATTATCAACTAATACTGTGATTGTGAACTCTCAGGCGACTGCCCTGTTTAACTCACTACGTGGACTCTCTAACTGGTCCGCTTTTTACTTTCCGTTTTTCCTCTTTGATTTGACGTTTTAGTCGTCTTTCAAATGAGGCCCAAAATTCATGTGCACAGAAATAAAATTCAATTACGAATTTAAATTAAGCACATGACAACGCTCCTAACATATATTTAATATTTATAAAATTAGGATGCCTCGAAATGATGCCTTACACTTTACATCTGAAAATAAACAAAAAAATTGACTTCGTCTGAGAGAATTTACAAGGCAATAAAAATTACTTACTATGAGAACAAGCGTAAGAATTCAGATGTATGTTGCTAAAAATTTTCATTTCAAATTAGATTTAATTAAAATTTTAACATAATATTTAATCAGTTTAAAAATGTTATCGCACTTTTACGTTCTACTGATACTCTTCACCTTTCTTTTTTATATATTTTTAAATATGAAACGTAAAAGTATGAATCTTTAGGAGGATGAAGCGTTGACTAATTTTACGGAATATTTCAGAGTAAATAAAAGCTGGTTTGTAAACATCGTTGTGATTGAACAACTGGATTTATTGAAAATTCGTCTCGTTTTCCTGTTCACTACAACCGGAAAAAAAATTACAGTCTCCTGGATCTCGACCCATGAAGGCATACGAGGAAACGACACAGCGGACCAGGAAGCTAAACTGGCTGCCTAGCCGACCCCCCCCCCCCCACCCCCTATAGCTAGCCCAAATTAAATTATCCCTTCAATGGAATCGGTACTGGACTCAACTTACAGCAAGAAGAATCTATAAGTTATTTAACAACTTTCGTGTTTCAAGCCGTCAAGGACAAGAAGAGACCAAGCTGTCCTAATCAGAATCAGAACCGAAAACTCCAAACAATCCTATCTCCACTCTTAATTACGAATATTCCGTCCTCCATGCCTGATATCGGTGTGACACCCCGAACATTATAGCGTACATCATTGAGTTCTTCATCAAATATAAAATATTATGACAAAAAATACTGGGATAACATAACCTCAACTCGATTACCCACTCCTCAGCTTTCCAAGAAGGAATAATTGGGTTCATGAAACAAGTAATCTACTACAGCGAACTACAAATCCTCCCAAAATCAAACCTCTACTTGCACTTAACTGTTGTACTTATATTATGTAAATGTATTCGCTGTAATCATCGCTAATAACCTAGTTGTCAACGCGACACAAAATACATTTTTTGAAAAACAACACAGGAGTTTATTCATTGAAGTTTTTATTACGTACTATATACTATTGCGTGTTTCAGAGATATGCGGCCTACAGAATCCACGGAGGAGCTGCTCGGTAGCAGGACCAACAAGTCTCTGACCAACTCAGCAGCCTCGTTGAGGTCGCCCTCGGATGTAGCTCTCAGTCCCACTGAAAAGAAGTTCCTTCTCCATGCAGAACGAGGTGATTGCGCCACAGTCAGGAGGTCAGTGTAGCATAGCACACTCAACCGTCAATCAGGAGCACTCCGATAATGTTTCACACTTGCGTTCATAAACAATTATTTTGTGGTTTTCCAGTAGGAATTTTCATGTCATTATTTTTATTTATTATGACATCACTCATGAATAATCAACACTAACATACTTGTAAAAAAGTGAAGGATAAGGAACTTCAATTGACCAACGAGGCAGTTTACTATTATTTTTTTTTTTTAAAAAAAACTGGCCCTTCGATCCAAAATCCTAAAACAATATCCAGCAAATGTCACTCTTCTCTTAATTTGAAGGTATGTCGGAATCTTATCTAACACAACGCAAATTGCCATTTAACATGAAATAAAATATTCTCTAAATTTATTTTCTTTACCTAAAAAGGAATTTAAGATAAGCGAAGCCAATTAGACTTACAAGATTACGAACGATTATAATTTCGTTCAAAGAAGTTTTAATCGGATTTCTTTCAACGGATGTTATGAGATATTTGGTTTCGTTTAATGGTATTACTTTTACAAAATGGAAGGCTTCCTTGTTACATTTGTATATAACGGACTACGCTAATTAATTTTATATATATTTAAATTCTCTAATTATCCTAATTATAACTAATTTAATGATTTTGTTATACCAATAAATTTCTCTGTGGGCTCAACATACCGTAATTTGTTTAAACATATGGTCTAAACGTAATTATTTGAGATGTTTAATGTTTCTGTCTGTTAAAATTAGGTTCTCTAATATTTAATATATTAATATGATTTGATTTATTTGTAATAAATTTAATATAGAATACATACATTAGATATTAAACAGAAATCTGAATAAAACAGTGAATAGATAATTATTGGAAAGAAAGGTTAACTCGATCATTTAAATTTTGCTACCATTTTCTTGTTTTTCAAGAAATTTGACAAATTTAGAAAATTGTAAAACACATATTTATCAGTGTTTATTAATTTTAGACTGTTGGAGGAGAGCAAGAACAAGCCTGGTACGTTGGACATCAACTGTGTGGATCCCCTGAATCGTTCTGCACTCATCGCAGCGATTGAAAATGAAAATATCGAACTCATCAGGATCTTACTGGAAAATAACATTAAAGTCAAGGTACGATCAATTGTAACGATATTAAACAATTTAAAACTAAATATCAGGCAATATTCAGTCAAATTTACAACATTTTAACATTATAAACGTGAATAATAATACTAATAATAATATTTATACATAATTTACGGATATTGTCTATTAAAAGCAGTTTTATTAATTTGATATTCTTTTTCTTTTAGATCATTTTCAATGAAAGTAATATTTATGATCCATAATTGTCACTCTCATAAATAACGCTGATCTTTTTCGTCAATTTTTTTTCAAATCGTTTTTTATTTCCTGATACCTTACTTGAGAATGCTTGTTCATAAATTTTCCTTTGGAACTTGGAACGTTTTAGCTTCTTATAATTTGTTTGGTCTCTTAAACTTATTTACGTAAGTTTCTAGTAGGTTCCTTGTGATAAATCTTTTGAATGTGTCTACTCCAGCCACTGTAAAAATTTTCTGACCGTCAACAGGCAATCAATTTTATACAGGTCTACGGTAAGCTACGGGACAAAGTAATGGACGCTTTAACTTCTATTGTCCTGCGCCTACTACAAATACTCCATTTCTGTCCTCTATGTAATATCTCTGCGTTCGTATAATCTCGATTCGGAACATTTAACCACGTGTGATGATTGTGTCATCGTCGAAAAATATAACTACGACCCATACTTCCAAGCCTTAAAGCGAAGCCGAAACCCAATAAAACATTCATGTTCTGTATTTGTGTTTTCGTGATAACTGAATCAATGCTCTTTTCAATAATTGTCGATCAACGATGGTGAGCACCTCTATCATAAATTACGTCACCACGGTAAATTTCACAATAGAACAATAAATAGAAATATAAAATTTATTGCTGATTGCTTCTTCTGGTTTAATACAAAGTTTCATACCCCATCGGAGACATAGAAATACGCTTTACGTCATTTCCAAAATTGAATAAACAAATGTCGGCGAGCAGGATGTCCGTTCCCTGACTGATCATTTAAAATTCATTCCACAGGATTCCTTGCTCCACGCAATCAAGGAAGAATATGTGGAGGCGGTGGAGATCTTGCTGGAATGGGAGGAGATGATCCACACACCCGGACAACCGTATGTGAGTACTGAGCAATTAATTATAATGTCAGATTTTGCTTTTTGATGCCGATAAGTCACGTTTTTTCTATTAGAGCTGGGAAGCAGTGGACAGAAGTACTTCGACCTTCACTCCAGACATCACTCCTCTCATCCTAGCGGCACACATGAACAATTACGAGATTCTGAAGATTCTTCTTGATCGCGGAGCTACGTTGCCCATGCCTCACGATGTCAGGTACAGTCGCTGTCATCCTGTAAACGTTATTAACAACTCTTTACCCTATAATGAATCTATTTATTTTTAAATTAATAAATAATTGAGAGAAATTTTTATAATTTTATCTTACACATAATAAGATTTCTTCTGGAGGTAAAATAATATTTTAATACAATAATAAATTTCTTATAAATTATCAGCTGCATTGGTTAATATAGATTTGCAATGTTAATTTTTGGCTAAAGCTGATTTACATATTATCTTAAATTACTTATACATGTATGTGTCTAATATGTTCTTCCGATGGAAGCGTGCGATATTGATGTGTTCAACGATAATGAATACTTCAGCCATAAAATATTATATCACCGCGGAATATACTTTTTTCCTCCCATTATACCCGTTTTATAGTTTTCCAGTATATTTAAAACAAAAGCAATATGGGCACAGTTATTATTTTTCAATGAGAATAAGAGTGAACAAATTCTCCCTCGCTAAACAGCAACCTAACCTTTATAATTAAAAATTCGTTAATAGCAGAACCTGGCGAGAATACCCAAACAATCAACAGAGATTTTTCTCGATCAAACCCACTAATCGTGATAAACCGTCACCTTGAATCTTTGCTTAGTCTGTTGTAGTAATGGCTTGAGCATTAAATTGTACAAAATTTCGCCTGTTTGTTTTTTCATGATTATAATTGCCCTTCTCGGTTTATATACATGATCTCACTTAATACGTATTACATTACCTCTACTATTCATATTTCTGTATCCTATTTTCTCGTTCAGGTATCCTGGAAGTCATAATAAAATTTGTAAATTTAAGTATTCTTTTTACCAAATTATATACATATTATAATACATTTTTCTCTTATATGTATTTTATTTTATATGTTTACAAAGACAATTTTATTGTATTTTAGTTATATATATTTTATTTAATCCTGTATTTTACTCCATAAACTACTGATATATAGTAGCTCATCCGGACCTATGGAGGTTGCGCTAACAGTTTCATCACACAAAGATGTCACGAATCCAAAGAATAATAACCAATGTGCCATGGTATTTAACCAACACTAATAATCTGTTAATTACGACAGTTATTCACGATAGAATAGCAATACACGTCAAAATAATCTCCGCTGCGCAGCAAAACTTTTTAAAATTTCACCAGATCATAAGAAGACTCAAACGACTTTGTGCCACTGACCTAAATTAAAGAGTTCCTGATGACGCCATTTTATAGATGTCATATAAGTTTATAGAATGATATATGTATTATGATTGCTAATTCTCTCAAACAATAATAAAATAAGCACTTAAGTGATGTATATAACGTGACCTGTTTTATGAATAGACGACAAGCGGATCCAACTATAGTTAAACTGATTTTATTTAAACAATATTATGTGCTGTTATGTTCCGCATCTTTGTTTTTGAACAACAGTGAGAGGGACCGTGTAGAAGATATAAGAGTAATTTGGACTTCTCTCTAGATGCGGCTGCGACGAGTGCATTGTTTCGAGCGAGGCGGATTCACTGCGTCACTCTCAGGCTCGCATCAACGCCTACCGCGCCCTCACGGCGCCATGTCTTATAGCCCTGTCCTCCAGAGACCCTCTTCTTACTGCTTTCGAGCTCTCCTGGGAACTACGCAGACTCTCGCGCATGGAGAACGAGTTCCGTGACGAGTACAATGTAAGTTCTTTTTTTTCTGAAGTTTGTCCATGGTGTCATTTTCTGTTTCCGTATCATATCGAGATTTATCCCTTATAACACAGAAATATTTATTTCTGCATGAGAAAAAATATCAAAACTACTAATCCATAATGTTAACAATACATTACTCTAAAATTAAGTGTTGTTTTAGAGGGGTGGTATTTGAATAAATGTGTGATAAATTGTATAATAAACGAATTTATTAAAAAATTAATTTAAATTACAATTCCAAACTTACTCAAGAAATTAATATATTGTCTTTAATTTTGCAAAGCTCTAACCACCGTTTATGTAATGCAAAATTATAAGTCTATCACAGGTTTCTTTTTCAAGAAAAATCGCGGTTTTAGTACAAATAAAAATTAATTTTAATTCTATTTCATAAGAAATGTGATGCAAATGAAGGATCTCGGTGTTTTTCCTACATATTTCCCCGGTGTTCGTGGTCTTCAGAAAAATAGGATGCAACCTACTCCGCTCCGATGTTTGTCCAATCACGTTTTCTATTTTCTAGGACATAAACTATTTCCCCAATTTATTTCTGTTTTATGATGTGTTAACATGCGTGAAAAATCCATGCTAACATCCCAAAAAGTTACAGATGAAGAAAAAAGACTGGCGAGCCTTTTTGTATTGCTTTTTATATCTCGTCCTCCCAATTGGGAAACGTCATTACATTTGCCGACCTGGTCTAGACAAAAACATTTTTTTTTGACCAACTCTGAGTTTACCGGTGGATCGGAATACCATTTTTTAAGAAATCAAACCATTATTTTGAAATTGTTTGAGGATTTACGTTGGTGGTCACTTTGAAACTCATTTTAAGGCTCCTATTTCCAGTTTTTTGGAAAATTATAAAGGACGCTCAGGCTACAAATTTGAAGTTTTTATTGAAACGTTATGAGCATGAAAAATTTATTTATTTACAAATTGTCATATGTATTAGAGATATTTTGCATATAGGTGGATCCATGTCCTCCCGGCTTTTAAAGGAGTCCAACAGCGGGTGACACACGTGACAAGTTCTAAAGGAACACTACCAGTGGTTTATTTCAGTATAATAAAGTTAGCTTGATGGTAACTACGCAGTAAAGTTTCGAGTGAGTTGCCCGATGAATGTGTCTCGCAGGAGAATTGAGCTGTCAGCGCCGGCATCGCATTGCAGATTCGTTACTTGAAAAACTTACTCATAACGAACATGATCGTTTCTGTTGATAAACATGCAGCGTAGAACTGACTGGGAACGGGTAATATTCTATTTCAATAATGATGTTCCTGATAAATTAAACGCTTTAAAGATTCCTCGTGCTTACAGATTTCTTTGGCCAAGTGAATTCAAGTAAGAAAATTTTTGTAAAATATAGGTATATTAACCTATAATTTTACAGAAAATCAACTTATTTAATTTTAATAAAAACCGTAGCAGGTTATTATCCTTTATAAGTGTCCATTCCAAAATTTCCATAATATTTACGTGTTTTTGAATAATATCCAGGTTAGAACTTCTGGAAGAGGAAGTGCACAGTGTGGAGGCTGCTGTACCGCACGACACATCCACGCTAAGTAAAGCGAACTACTCAATTTCCGAAGATCTTACAGGGGATTTATCTGTTTCAGTAAACATTCGTTGCCGGAGAAGTTACATACGCTATATATTTATTGCAAAATTAATCCTACTGAAGAAACTTTTCCCAAACATATCAGTGGAATTTGAGTTGGAAACGTCTGTGAAAAATTTTAATATGTTCCATATATCTTAATAAACAACATAATAAAATAATATTAAATCACAAATGTTTGTAGTTGTAAATAATATGTCACATTTTTCAGTTTTAGGCACGAAAAGTGGTTGCTATGATTCAGTAGATGACTATTTTTAGTTCAGTGCTACGTAATTGCCTTTGTATTGTTTCCAGCATTCTTATAGTAAATTAAGTGTAACATTATTGCTTGAAAATACATTCATAGTTTGTAATTTATTAATAAGCTTCCAAATAATTTTTCCATAAATGGTCTGTGTGAAAAAAAGACAAAAAACAATTTCGATCCTATTAACAAAAATGTCACATTTTATATATAAAAAACCCTATTTTAAATATCAATGAATATCAGTAAATAGTATATTTCTCCCGTTTCTAATTAATATCACAACTTCCCTTTTCTTAATTTTCAGTGTCTCGAATTAACTTTTCTTACAGTCGTGCAGAATTAAATACTTAGTCATACTTTACAGACTGACCATTTTAGAAACATCAAAATCGAGAATGGGAAAATTAAAAATGTCTAAATAATACCTGATTATAAATTAGATCGGATTTTTCGCATTTTATCTTTTTTTATACTTTACTTCACAACAACAGTATTAATTTTTTTTTATCGAAGTTGCTTAAGTCAAAACTAAATTATATGTTCAAGAGTAACTTTAACGGAACCATGTAACTGAGAATATTACAGGCAGTTTTATAGAATCATTGAAACGTTGGATATTTATTTATCTATAATTTTGATTCATATTTCAGGAAATGAGAACTGGGTGCCAAGATTTTGCGACTTCGCTGTTGGACCACGCGAGAACTTCTTTGGAACTGGAAATCATGCTAAATCACAATCCTGGCGGAGAAAGTTGGGAGCCAGGAGAGAGACAAACATTGGATCGGCTAAAATTGGCAATCAAGTATAAACAGAAAAAGGTAGTTATCTTAAACATTCAACATTAACGATAAATATTAAATGACCAGATTTTCTTTCGATACTGACCCACATTTATTCCAGAGAAGGTTTTTTTGAAAAGCTTTAATTATAAAATTGGGGAAGTTTAATGCGTTTCGTAAAAGCTGAAGTTGGAAATTAATTCTGTTATAAATTCTGAATGAACTAGTAATATTGCGATGACAAGTTTTCTAATTACTCGTAAACGTGTGGTCACGGGCTACAACCAAAATTACGCAGCGGCCAATTAAATAACTCCATACCTCGACAAACTGATGAATATGGATCAATGAGTGCCAGACCTAGATAATAGTTAATTATATACGGATAAAGTTCCCTTGTTGGAAATATTACAGTTCAGAACCTCAAAACACCTGTAATATTTTTGTAAATCAAAAAGAAAATTTTAAGATGCTTGATATTAAATCAGCTCAAACTTTTCGTTGTCAAGATAAAATTAAAAATTTGATAATAATATAGTTTACTTACGAAGTACAAGTTTAAATGTATAAGCAATGAACAGAATGCATTTATTTGCATTTGAATTGCAACTAAAATGCGCCTCATACATAATGAATTAATTAGTGCCCAATAATTTTTAATAAAAACTCATTTTTCTTGGTTAAAAATATTTTGAAAAAAAATTGATATGGAAGTCATAACCCTTCTCCTACAACTTACTTTGCACGTTAAAGCTACAGCTAAATTTTCTTATGAATTCATTGTCATGTCGCTGATTCAGTAGACACATATGAACGTTAAATCCAAAGTTTGTGGCCCAGTGTGTAGATTATGGCCCCTCCATCCTGCAGCTCTCAGCAAGAACCGTCACCTTTCTCGCAGTTTGTGGCGCACCCTAATGTGCAGCAGCTCCTCGCCGCCATCTGGTACGAGGGTCTGCCCGGGTTCCGACGCAAGGGCCTCGTCCGACAGTTCTTGGAACTTGCCAAGCTCGGTTCCATGTTCCCAGTCTACAGCACCATATACATGGTCGCACCCAACTCCAAAATGGGCCTCTTCATTAAGAAACCTTTCATCAAGTTCGTCATCCATTCTTCATCCTACGCTTTCTTCCTGAGTGAGTATTACGAAGTAACTACCACATTATTACTTGCAACCACCCGTTCTCATCTCGTTTCTTAATTTATTTTCAGCTTTATTGGGCCTGGCATCTCAGAGAGCAGAATTTATGGTAATCGAATGGTTCGGAAATGATTGGCTGAAATCGATTCTTGCTGAATGGAAACGAAAAGAACGTGGAGCTTTGCCAGGCTTGGTTGAATTTGCAGTAATTACCTACGTCTTTAGTGAGTAGAAAGCATATTAGAAAAAGACAATAAGTAGCAAATATTTCTTCTGACAGTTTATTATCTTATGTGGTCGTAACTATAGTGGTACCTCGGTTAGCGACGGAAATATGTCGCAGAATATTCGTCTTTAATAGAGGCCCGATTTCGTATAACATTTCAATGAAAGTCGATTTGGTCCGGATATTCCCCATAAGTAATTAAATTACTGTGATTTTGCTTTATAGATAGTCGTTCGCATCGTTTTGAGGCCAAGCTAGTGCATCAACAATGGGAAATACGAGAAGTTACGATGCCGCTCACTTCGACGAGGTTGAACATACAGGTGTATAATATAAGCGGATCTGTATACTGCATAAATGTTTTAATATTGATATTTGCAATAAAAGATAACTTTACTTTGGCTGAAGAAAAATCGTTACCGTAGGACATAAATAGCCGAGTCAGACGAGTCACACATTCGAGATCCGCGAATAGACGAGAGTGATAATCAGGAAAAGTTATCCAAGGCATTTTCTTTCTTCTACCCGACGCTTATCCCAACGAATAATTAACCGAGATACCACAGTACATCAAATGAAAATAATTAAGAAGGGAACCTGGTTTATTCGTACTTGAGCGTTAAATTTATTTGTCGTTAATGGAACAGAATTTTCAAAAAAAATTAGTTTATTGAAAATTTAGTTGAAATTGAGCAGAGACTTGTTGTTGAACAGCATTTACCAGAGTTACAGTAATAAGGGCTTAATTATTAGCTGAAGTAAGTCACGAACTGATCATTTAGTTTTCTGTTCTGCAATTATACTTTGACGGGGAAGCTTTCTGTTTCCCTCAACTTTCTCTCTCTCTGTCTATATATATATATATATATATATATATATATATATATATATATATATATATATAAACCATATCCCGGGGGCCCTAGTTAACCGTTTGCTACCTTCCTCTACCCTTCCGCATCCCCCCTTTCAAATCCCTTCCTATGCTATTTAAGAGAGTTGCCACCTTGTGGATTAACCTCATGTAGCCTGTTACCCTAAAAAAAAATTTGTTTCCACTTTTTTGTTGTTCAGGTCTTATGTGGAGTGAAATTCGAAGTTTATGGAACAATGGGATATTAGAATACGTAGAAGACCTTTGGAATATAGTAGACTTCATCACTCAATGTTTTTATATGTTATGGGTCAGTCTTCGGTTTACTGCGTGGTTTATAGTTCAGGTGAGTACTTTTCAAACAAACAATTATATTTGTGAAAATATTTAATTATAAGACAACCGTACTCTGAATGTCGTAAATAATTTTGGAACACTTGGGATTGTGAACAACATAAGTAGTGCAGTTTTAAATTTAAACAGCAAGGGATTTTTTTATGATAGTTTCTCTTGATGAATTATGGTTTGACATTATGAAAAGTAAAGGATTTAGAATAAGTTGGGAATCTCTTCAGAGTAGGAAAAGGGAAGGATACTTAAATATAAGTTGAAGAAAAATCATAGTTTGATTTTGCCCAGATGAATGGATGTAGATCTCGATTGGAAAACATAATATGTAATATCAGGAAAAAAGAGCAAGTTAATAGTACTCAGCTATTTACACCCATTTAGGTGTCATTGGTAATTTATTTATGAAATATTCTTTTTAAGCATGTTTATGAATGAATTCTATGTAATGGAGAACTTCTAATGTATTTTATATACTGTTAAATTTGCTGTTTAAATGCTGATGGTAAATTTGTGTAATTATTCTGACCCAAGAGAGAATATTGGCAAGGACTAGATCCGTGGTATCCTCGTGAAAGATGGCATCCCTTCGATCCCATGTTGTTATCAGAAGGAGCCTTCGCTGCTGGAATGATTTTTAGGTAGAAATTATTTATCTTATTTGTTATTTTACATTTTAAATGCTTACATGATTTTAACGCTCATATTATTCTAGTTTCTTGAAGCTGGTGCACATATTCAGCGTTAATCCGCATCTGGGACCTCTCCAAATATCTCTCGGACGAATGATCATTGATATCCTGAAATTTTTCTTCATTTATTCTTTGGTACTCTTCGCATTTGGATGTGGTACGTCTGTAAATTACATATTAATAGATTACTACTGTGTAAATCATAAAAACTCCATTGTTGTAATACAAAATTCTAAATTTTTATATATATATATATACTAAATTTATTAGTATACTACATTCACTTGTAGATCAGTAACGTTTTTCTTGTATTATACTTAAGCAACTCATTTAAAATTATATTAAATACAGAAAATTTTATTGACATGAAAATGAAACTTAAAAAAATAGGCTATTAAGTTGATGAGAATTTTGACAGACGCGGTTAGAGAAAATTTATTATGGAGTAGAAGAAGTTCATAAATTATAAAATAACGATGCAAATAAAATATGTAACCCATTAAGTTAGGTATTAAAATTTTACATGCATTATTATTAATAGTTTTCAAAATATAATAGAACTATACAAGACATACATATTAATAATGCGTAGAAGAGAATAGAAATTAGTCTACAGTGAAACAGCATTTTCTCTGGAATAAAATACGTTAGTCAACCCTACTTATTTAAGAATAGAATGAATGCATTACAAAGAATATCCAGATAACATGTTAAAAAATTTAGTGGAAAAAAACTATTAAATATCAGCGTTAAATTGAAAAAAAGTAGAAAAATTAGGAAATTTATAGAATTAGTAATTTACATTAGATTCTTAGCTTGTATAATTTTAATTAATTACATTCCTGGATGTTTGTATAAAACATTACTAAATATCTTTTATATGCATATAAATTTTTTAGTTATCTTATGGAAGAAATTTTTGATTTTACTGCATATTTTAATTGAAATGTTTCACTGATTTTAATATCTAAAATTTTATAATATTTTTGTCCAATACAAAAAAAATTCTCAATTTTTACGGCATTGATAAAGAATAATTTCAATGGCAACCTATTGAAGTTTTTTTCACACCGTTTGTAATTTCAAATTTTAGGTATGAATCAGTTGCTGTACTATTATGCCGACTTGGAAAAAGTTAAGTGCTATCACTTGCCTGGAGGAATGCCGGATTTTGATAACGAAGAAAAGGCGTGTGGCATCTGGAGGCGGTTTACGAAGTTAGTTTTTATACTAGTAACCTTGTAAGAAAAAGTGACCATTGGTGTAAAATGGTTAATAGCATATTTAAGAAACAGAAATATTTAAGCGTATTATAAAATTTGAATTGAAAAAAGATTTTATAAAGATACAATATAAATATTAATGACGAAGTAAGTAATGATAAAAAATTTAGCACGAAATTATATATTCCTTATTAACAAAAACATTGTTTCGTCAGGACCTATTAAGGTATAAATTAAGAAACGTATAAAACATAATTACATAATTTAGCAATTAATATTTAGATTATAAAATTCAATACTTTAATGTTACCACGTTTCTCCAACGAAAAATTGAAATAAATTCAATTATAGACTAACACCATATTTTAAATGCTTTTTATTTGTTTTTACTTTTATCACTTACCACCGTGAAAAAAAGTAAGGTGAATTTATTTATAAAATATAAATTCTTTATTTATTCTTCCAAATCAATTTCATTCCCCTTAAAAGTAATCCCCGTCCAATAAAACGCACTTTTTCCAACGCTTTTTCCAGTCCTCGAAACAGTCGGAATAATCTTTTTCCGGTATAGCCTTCAAGACCTTCTTTGATTCGGTTCTTATCTACTCAATCGTGTCAAAACGGCGTCCCCTCAGTGGCCTTTTGAGTTTGCTGAATAGCCAGATGTTGCACGGAGCCAAATCAGGCGAATACGGTGGTTGCGGAACGATACGAGTCGAGTTTTTGGCAAAAAAGTCGCGAAGAACCAATGCAGTATGACATGGTGCATTATCGTGATGAAGGAACCAAGAGTTGTCCGCCCATAATTCCGGCCGTTTCTACGAATAGCTTCACGCAAACGACGCATAACGCTCAAATAATATTCTTTGTTGACAGTTTGGCCCGGCGGAAGGAATTCATAATGCACCACGCCACGATTATCAAAGAAAACTGTCAACATGACCTTGATTTTCGGTCTTGTTTCACCTTTTGCACGATATTCGCTGGATTGGTCGGTGGTTTCAGGATCGTATGCGTAAATCCAAGTCTCGTCTCCAGTAATGATGCATTTCAAGTGGTCCTGATAGTCAGACAGCAAAGTTTCACACACATCAACGCGACGCTTTTTTTCCAAAAAATTGAGCGATTTTGGCACCAATCGAGACATTGCGCGTTTGAGACACAAAACATTCTTCAAAATGGTTTGGGCTGAGCGAAATGATATTCGAACACTATCAGCGAGATCTCTAATTGTCCATCGACGATTTTCAAGTACCAAATCTTTGATTTTTTGGACGTGGCCCTTGCCGGTAGACGTTGATGGTCGTCCAGAGCGCGGTTCGTCTTCAACGCGTTCTCGGCCCTCTTTGAACTCGTTGTACCACTTATAAACGTTTTTTTGTGCCATAGTTTGATCACCAAAGGCCTTCCGCAACATTTTCAACGTGTCCGCACAAGAATATTCGTTTCGCAAACAAAATTTGATGCAAGTTCTTTGCTCAACAAAATCACTTATTGCAAAAATCGAAAAATTCACTTTTGGTTGTTAACAAAAACACGTGTAACTCAGAGATAATTAAATATTTTAACCAACAGACGCTTGGCAAATATTATAGACAGTTCTACTAACCTAGGGGGAAAAAAGTATCTGCCTTCCTAATACCCGGGAGTTTTAAATGACAATTTCACCTTACTTTTTGATCACAGTGGTATGTCTCATTAATTTAAATCTATATTATGGAATGTCATTTACGTTTTTTTTACTATTTTGTTTTCTAGCCTATTCGAAACATCACAGTCACTCTTCTGGGCTAGTTTCGGCCTGGTGGACCTAATGAATTTTGAACTTACCGGAATTAAAAGTTTTACTCGTTTCTGGGCTCTTCTAATGTTTGGATCGTACTCCGTCATCAACATCATCGTACTACTCAACATGCTCATCGCTATGATGTCCAATTCGTACCAAATAATTTCGGTAAGTATTTCAATGGAAATTTATTGTTCACTGAGGTGCAACATTATTCACAGTCCGTTATTTGATAACGCGCAGTCAAAATGAGCGAAAATTAGCTGTGAATATATAATTATTTGTTCTTTTAAATTGGGATTTTCTTCTGGTGAACGCTTTTTACTCCGTTATTTTCTAATAAGTAATTCACACGCCTAAAATAGAACGTTTAACAATTGAATGAAGATGTTTTACAAATAAGTGAGAAGTGTTATCATTTAAACAACTCCGTTCTGATGCTAACAAAAAAAAATTAATGCTACAAAAATTGGTTAAAATATACTCTACATCTACTGTTAAGCTTCAACATATGAACATATTTCCAGTCGTCAATTTTAGATTGCATTATGAAGTTTCATCATATCAATAATAAAAATAATGAATAATATCTAAACGTTACGTAAAGTTTTGTTCATTGCTACTTTGGAATGTAATTTGAACTGTGCTTAAAATTACGCATCACAATTTTGTGTGAAAAAATCAAATAATTAAAAACTAAAATTAATTGAAGTAGTTAAACACACGTACTATAACTGCTTTTTCAGAAACCTCAAAGGTAGGAATTAGAAATTTTGTTTTTGACAAATTGTAATGGACAAAAAGAAGAAAACTTTTTTTAATAACTTTTGTTTATAAATTTCTGAAATATTAAGCTTACATTTCCTTGAATTAAACTCATATTAAGCTTAGAAATATTTTTTTATTAAATTTGTATTTTTTTTTTAAAAAAAGAATAATGCATTTCAAAAATATAAACCTAGTCATACAAATTTTCTGTTAGATTAAATACGTGTGGAGACTAAAACCACTAATCATATGAAATCATAATTTTCTCGGCGACACGTATCAAAGAAAAACCACTAACTACGGTTGGGTTTTAAACGTCGAAAGCTTAGCTGTAAAACACTTTACGGAATGTGGCAATCTGATTCTCCCCTCATTAAGGCAAGCGAGGTATTCCCAGGTAAGAACGTTAACTTTTAACATTTTTTTGTAACTAACCGCAAAGAAAACTTTTATTCAGTCTGCCCGAGGAAGTAGTTACACTCAACTTATAATAACCTGGATTAAACCCCTTTCCCGAACTTTGCCTGTGACTCACTGTAATGAATTATTTGTTTAAGTAATATTTAAAACTGTGATATATACTTTTATATTTCTTTTTCTACACATAAATAAATAATCTCACATCCTTCATTCGCTTCTGTTATTTTGTGGAAAATTTAATTTCCGAAGTTGAACAATTTAACATTTTAATTGACCCAGACAAATTATTTTAATATTAGTTGTCGGATAAAATATGTTGATACATTTTTTACATATCTTCGTGGCCATATGTAATTTATGTAAGGGTCATCAAAAAACATTATTTATAGATTGCTATACGAATATGTTTCGATTTTGTGATATCATTGTTCTCAGTTATATTATTTTAAAATTGCAATTTATTTGAAAAATAGGAATATACTTTTCTGTTATCACATTTTTCATTACAAGAATATAGCACTTCTAATATTTTACGCTTGTAAATATTTACACGTTTATTTTTTTATTGTTCTGAGAACAAGAATACAGGTTAGTGGGTAATATAAATAATAATTTAATTAAGATGCCACGTCCAGTGGGTAACTTTGATTTGAAGTATAATAACAACGGTGCATTTAAATATTCGGGTGTTTCATTACCTATATTTGAGAAGAATGGTGTAGAGAAAATATTTTTATACGGTAAATTTCTATTTAATATCCTCCTCGTTTAAGATTACAAAGATCTTTCGCACGTCCATTAAAATTTCAACTATAGTCTGGTTTAAGTTAGAAGACCGATGGCGGTTATTTCCCACGATGGGTGTGACCTTGAATCAAACAATCATGACGTTTCAAATAAAGCATCGTTGCCGAAGAATAGAATAGAATTATTGTGCTGTTTTGATTGAGCTGTGTGTTGTATGTGCCATCAGTGACGCGCCGAAACGATAGGAGACTTCTTATTTAAAACGGACTATAGTTTACGGAATAAAATCTCAGTATCAGTAAAATGTAGCTTCTGTAACCCAGGTTAGGGAGTCGCAGCTGACGGTAAATTGGTATTGATGGTTCTGCACGCAGGATCTAGACAGCGGCTTCTTGGGCTCAGTTGCAAGTATTTATAATTCCGCTCGCTGCATTGCTATCCAGAAAATAAATTATCTCCATAATTCTTCCGTTTAGTCGTGGATTTCTTGGGAATCACGCGGTCTTTTCTAAGATATCTGAAACTAATTTAAAGTCTTCGGGTCTGACTCGGAGAGCTGTGACGGCACAAAACCCATTTCCGGTATCATTCAATTGTTGTCAGCTGAGAAAATGTCCGGACCGTTTTGCCCTTTGTCGGATCTTACCTGTCTTAAATACAACTAGCGATGACTCGGTTATTGTGCGGTAACCGTAAGTGCGGCGTGGGAAGCGAGGTTTCTGATAACTCCTACGCGAATTTCCCAGGGCGGGGCGTGTGAACTCTGTAACTAATCTTGGGCCAGACTGATGTGCTGCTTGCTGTGAGATATTGTCCCTGCGAGGCGAGGCAAGCGCACGCGTCATCCAAGTCACGTCACGACCAAACTACCGCAGCTGCCAGTCGACATTGCCTCCATTAAAACCGATTTTCTTCTTTCTAAGATTTGTGTCTGCATGAAACTGCATTATGATTTGAAATGAAATTATGAGTATATGTAATAGTCTTTAATATTTTAATTCACAAAATATTTTAAATCAAAAGACGAACAAATAACCAATGTTATACAGGGCTGAGGCTAAATAAATAACCAGGCCATTGTTATCCATTGTGATTGTGTTCAACCGTGAAATTTATTCTCTCGTTCAGCTCCAGAAGGTTCGCAGTTAAAAGTGTTTCTCAATGCTCCGTCGAATAATGACGGTTAAGAAACCATCAGTTAAAATTAGATCCTCGGATTGATTGAAAGCCCAGTTTTTCAAAGAGCTAATGATTTTATAATATTTTCGTCCGATCTAGAAAACAAGCAGACAATTCTAATTTTCGTTTGGACATCACTATATCACTGTATCAGAATGGTTAAACAGTTTGTTAACAATATCATGAAAAATCTGGTGTACGTAAATTCTGAAAACATTGGAGGAATTACAGCAGAAAAAAATGAATCATCATTCGACAATTATTCGATAGTCTTGATTTAGCACTTGCAATTTATTTTATTATTCAAAACTAAAGTTGTCGCTAGAAAGTACCATAGCACGTCATTAATTTTTTCATACGACTTTATTATACATTCTTAACAGTTACATAATTCAGGAATCGAAGTTATAGTTGATATTCATGCACTATTCTTTAACCTATAAATTCTTAAAGATTAATGAATTCCTAGAGAGATTCTATATCATTCTATATTCATTCTATATCACGTTATTTTCAAAAAAATTATAATTCTATTTAGTTGCTACTAATTTGCAAATTTCAGTCAAAAGAGAAGCTAGTTTATAAATTTTTATCAATCACTTGAAATGATAAATAGTTCAACTTGGCAAATTAATTTCCCACAAAAAAATATTGTTTATGTTCAAATATGATTGATTTGTTTGTACGAAAAGAAAGATAAAAAGAGTATGTCATAATTTTAAATTTTACTTATACATTATTTGATATCGGGTGTTTCATTTACTGTTTAGAGAAGAATGGTGTAGAGAAAAATTATATCGCGGTGTAGGAAGTTATGGGTGATGTAAATATATTTTTATACGGTAAATTTATATTTAATATTATAGTCCTCTTCGTCGAATATTACACAAATCTTTCACACGTCCATTAAAATTGCAACTATAGTCAGTTTTAAATTAGAAGACCGATGGAGGTTAGTTCCCGCGATAATATATATATTGTAATATACATAAATGGGTGTGCTTTTTAAATGAAAGAATTTAATTTCAAACAAACAAAATATTTTATTAGCATTTATTTTAGCAATACATTAAACAATTACACAATTTAAAAATTTATCTCAGGGTCATTACTGGGTTTGATAATGGCAAATCATTTTTTTATTTCTCAACTTAAACACAAATTCCAATTTAAAAGAGAAAAGATTTACTCATCAATTAACAATGACGAAATTTACTTGTCAGAGAAATTAAACTAAAAAAAATGGATTCTAATTAACAAATTTTATTAAGAGGAGGGAAATCTGACGCTATCTTTTAATCAGGTTTACATACTTGGTTGATTGTACTCACGGCTGCCCAGCATTCCAGGATACCTTTGATTTACGAAGCACTATGACGGGTTTTTGCACTTCTTTCAAACTCACTGATTCTAAATTTAATATTTTTAGATAAAAAATCAGGAACCAGGATGAACCTCCTTTTCGTCTCTCCCTCGGTTGACTTCTGCTCAGCTATGTGCACCAAAAACTGTTTGTTTTTAGCAGGTTTCGTAGTTCTGCTCAAGTGAATATTTCGTCTTGAGTAAACTGTTCATGGGCCAATTAAAGCTGTTGATTGGTAATTCTAGTTGTTTCTCTGCAAATTTCCTTTGAATATTTGAAATTGTCTTGTCTATTTCAACTCGACCAAATTCTGTCGTGTCTGACTGCTCACTGCTTCTACTTAACTTTACTTTTTAAAAGAATATCTCGTCTATTTTAAAACGACCTGAACTTGACCAAACCTTCCAGCCAACTAAACTACCGTCTCGCAATTCTGAGCGCGCATACCTCTTCCGACAAAGGAAACAATACCTGGCTACATTGTTGCTTTGTTCTGTACCGCCATCAAGAATATATTTCTCAACAATTTATTTTTTTTAATTTCTCAATTAATTGGCATTACAATATATACTTAATTTATATTATTTGAGGATGGTAATCGGTAATACATCCAAAAAGTCGTATTAATGTTAATAAAACAATAATGAAAACTACATTTTGTTACTCAAATGTTGAAATTATATAAAACTAATAAATCTTAATAATAAAATTTCATCCTTTATTATTTAAAATAATTTTGCAACAAACCAATTTTATGTGTTTCAGATATTAATTTTTCATAATATATACATAGAATTTCTTCTGTTTCTTTTTTATGCTTGCATTTTTACCAGAAGCAATCATACTTTACTGCATTGACCATAGGAGACTTGTTCTACTTATTCTACAATAATTACAATCCAATCTGAATGTGTCATCATTAAGTGGGTCAGTTTAAGGTTTATATTCATAAATTTTTCTCTCGAATCTGCTGAATAATTTTGCATATTTTGTTTTCGTAATAATAGAGTGAAAAAACTGACTTAAATTTGAGTTGTGTTTTTCTTATAAATTACAAAGTACGAGAAAGTGGTCTGATATTTATGACACGTTTTTTCAGATCACCCTTGTATGTTATTTTCTTGTGCTTGAAATATAAAACATAGAATATTTTGCGGCCATGATGCTTCCAAAAGCTTTTATTCCCTTTTGATAAAGAAACCTCTATCATTTCTTATTTTTTTTCCAGAATAAAACTGTAATTTAGTTCCTTGGTAGAGCAAATTTAAAATTGTGATGACTCTACTGGGATTCGGAGACTGTCCACGGATATAATTCTGTTTTCCAATGTTTGCCAGCCCAGCATTCATCTCTTCGTGGAACGGAGGTTCCAAACAAAAACGAGTATCTAGGGCGGGGGATGTAACCAATCGCAGTTGGAGTGTCGCTTTCACATTCGCCATATCTCCTCGCCCACCAAATAATGCTGTGAAAAATACATCGTGACATATGCGTCAAACTTCATTACTTTTTCCTTCTGAAATGCTGTAAACCCACGCTCTTCATCAATCGGTGAATATCGAAGCGTGCTATATCGTATTATGAATGACTTAAATGTGACTTGAACGTAATTAATTTGCCTTGACTGAGTTTTCGTAGGCTTGATGTTTGAACAAGCCGTTTCAATTTTTAAATAAATTTTGTGATTTTTAGTTCTGATTGTCAATCGATTGATCCGTGAGATTTCCATAATCGCAAATCAACTTCTCTGCATTCTACACTCAATACAACTTCCTTCGTTACTAATGTTAAAAATATGCCTTGCATTATGAATTTATAGTAAATGCTGTTTTATAACCGCATTATTTCACTTTAAATTTATTATCCGTATTGAAGAGTTATTCACCAAAAGATAATGCTGATACCCACAGCTAATAATTAAAATGAGTATCGACTATCTTCTAAACCACTACACTTCTCGGCAAGCCATGTGGCCTATTTCTACCTTGAAAAAGTAGAAATCAAAATATTAAAATTCTTTGAAATCTGTTTAGCTGGGGTTTCATAGGAAAATTCATCTTATATAAATATATATATATATATATATATATATATATATATATATATTTATATATTTATATATAGGTAAATATTTATATATATATATATATATATATATATATATATATATATTGTGATAATCTATGCATAATATAATCAAAGTCCCACGATGTGGTGCCATTTAATGTGATAAACAAACAGGATAATCTAACTTATTTAAAAAATTAATTAAAACGAACTATTATCTATAGATGATTTGATAAATGAAATGATTATTAACAAATCAGATTTAAAATACAGAAAAATTTATTACAATTTAAATTTAATTCGTTTTGATACACAAATTTTATACACGAATGCCACGGCTTTAATGAGATTCTTGAAACCTTCAGGGTCACTTATCGGGATCGGGCCTCTAAAAATAAAAATAAAATATTACAAAATATTGAAATGAATTTGCTAATAATTCACTTACTAATTATTTTATCTAATGCCAACAACCTTAATAACATGGTTTATAAGCAAACCTAATAAGCAGTCATCACTTCCTGGCTCACACGTACTATAACGTTTTCCGATCCGTCCGTATCGGAGACTATCTATGGCAAACCTCTTCTGATTAGCTGGTATCGCAGACTATACTTTTATTCAAAGCTTTTAACATAACACTTTGCTGAAATTAATACCGTCTGAAACACTCCACATTATTACGCAATGCTGACTGTTGCCTACAATAGCGGGGCCACAATATTACGCTGACAATACAAATATTAAATAATTTATAAAATGCTTTCATTACATATATTGGTAGTCATTACATATATATGAAGGTTTCTGACTTTCTAATTTGGTTGTGTAAAGTAACTACGACATTCATTTTGGTGGATTAGCTGTAAACTCAGAGTAGTTTTTCAGTGGTAGTGTTATGCTGTCCTAAAACTTAATTAAGTTATCGAAAGGTTTCCAAGCCGTAGAACTCAACGGCTGAGCCTAGGTATCTAGCCCAGTACAACGACGAAGCAGTGAGAACAACAATCGTATTATAAGGACGGCAATAATTTAAAATGTTTATATTATGTATGATTGCACGACTGTGTGACATTATGTGTGTGTCGTCAGAAGAGTTGACATTCATTATATAGGTAAATATTTTTATTTTCTAATAAAAGTTGGCGTACTGTGAGTTTAAGATTGACTTAAATAATTTGGCGTGGAAGTCAATTTTTAGTTAGGACAATTTTTAAATTATAACAACCACGGATATAATTCAAGTGTATTTTGGAAGATGGAAAATGCAGAAATTAAATATTCAGGTAGTACGGACTACTTAAATTAATATATTATGGAAATCCTTGCTGTATTAAATTTTATTATTGCATATGAAAATTTGTTTCGCCTGATACAGCATTTCTGAAAGCTTCCTTGACAAAATAATAACATTTTATGTCTTTTGAAAGTAGCACAAATTATATGGGTCAATAAATTAATAATAAATTATTGTTTAATAAATTAATGAATCTTTTACAGACAAGTTTAAATATTTCATTTAACGCAACGTTTCAGGTGTACTTTCATTAGGTTGTTTGTTATGTTACTATGGAAACAGAAATTTTGTATCATAAATGGTGTAATGCAAAATTAGGCTAATTACTGGATTAACGTAATTACCAAGTTCCTTGCGTGGTATAAAATATTTATAAATTTTAAAAAAGTTTGCTAATATACTTCATTTATCTTATTAATAAAAACAGACGTAATTAATAACATCAAGAATGATATTTTAATGCAATGTTATTATAAATAAATACTCAAATAAGAATTATAAAGAATTATGATATTTATTGCGGGGTTAAAAATTTTCTTACGGTTATTTCTTCTGTTTAGAATTCATTATAATATTTTGTCATGAAGGTACTTTCTTGTTTAAGTATTTTATTATTTGACTATTTTATCGTTTATGTATTTATAAGAGAAGGACTAACGAAATAAATACTCAGGAAAATAATTTATTCCAATGTTCTCTTTCAAAATGAAACTTTTCCACTTAATACATTTTGTATCTTGATTTACCGTAATAATTAAGAACTCCGAACAGATATACTAACCGGTTATTATTAAAGGTTTCTCTACCTTAAATCTTTGACTTTCTTACTGATCCTCCTGATCTTACAAAACTATTGTTAATTTGAGTTATGTTTGTATGTACATTATGAATCTAAAATATTCTTCGCCGAATGTGTTTGATGGTTTATTTCATACGTGTTTCATGCAGGAACGGTCTGACACGGAGTGGAAGTTCGCGAGGACGCACCTGTGGATTAGCTACTTTGATGAAGGAGATACAGTGCCTCCTCCTTTCAACCTCGTACCCACCACCAAGAGCATGGCTAAGATGCTAGGCTGTGGACGTAATAAGCGTGTGTCCTGTTCTGCAAAGGTATATTCATACATTTCTATTAATTTAATCGCCATCATTAATATACATTAAACTAGTTTTAAAAAACCTTAAACAGTGTAAAAAGGACAGTAATACGTAGCATATCTCTATATAGTGAATTAAATTTTCTAATCTGTCAAAGACTCAGATACATTTTTAAACCTATGCCGACTGAAATAATTGAAAACAAATGTAATCTAATATAATAGCATGGCTATCAATATAAGTAATAATGATGAATAATAATATAATTAAATGAAACTACGGCATTGAGTCAGAAAATTACAATGTTTATTAACAAAAATTAATTTTACCAAGTTTCGTACTCTTTTAGGACCTCTTAAACTTGGACAGGTTTTAATAATTTTGAATATAATTTGAATAATAATATGATTAAAATTTTCAAACTGGTATGCTGCAGAATTTTGCCTATATATTATAATCAGGAATTATATAAAAATTATTAAAAATTGCCCTACATGTAAAGATCCAAAAAAGTCTTAAAATTGTTAATAAACATTATAACTTTCTGACTCAAGACCGTATATCTATTTATTTATATCATTAAAAGTAGACTAAAACGTTTTAAATGACTTATTTCATTTTCAATCTTTTATTTCAATTAATACATATTCAGTGAGAACGTATTCATTGCAAATCGCATATATAAATTCTTCATATGAGAAAATTTAATTTTTTTTGATACTTCTAAAATTTTTTGTATCTGTCAAAAACTTGTTCCAGTATGATATACTAGGGAGAAGCTTCCCATATAATTTTTTTTAAATATATATCTGACATAATACAAAAAAGAACATTTCATAATGATAACCATACAGAGTTCACACTTATCTAATTTAAGTCTTAAGGAATATTTTAATCTATTATATTGTTATAATATATAATCTATTATAATGTAAACAAAAAATTGAAAATTATAATTGTAGGAGCGACCTTTATACAGACAAACTTAAAAAGGGAACTTAAATTAAGTGAGTAAATGTGAATTTAAAAATGTCGGACGTTTCTTCGCACATTAGCGTTTTTCCAACGGCAAATAACATAAGACTGGAAAATGAACCAGTTTTTATCTTTGATTTTAGTTTCTTTTTTATTTTCCCGTCTTAAGTTATTCGCCGTTATAAAAAGACGCTAAACCGCGTAGAAACGTCCGGTATTTTGAAATTCACATTTACTTAGTATAAATTCCATTTTAAATTTATATGAATAAAGAGCGTTATTAGCATTACTATTATAATATACTACAAATTTATTTTTCAGAAAGTTATTAAAAGTAAATAATAAAGAAGTAAAACAGTCAAGACATCAGGAACAATTTAACACAGGAAATACAGTGTTTCGTTCCATTTTTTAGAACTTCTTCAGGTGTAGTAAATCGAAAACTATAATGTTTAATATCTAAAATTTTATATGAACATGATGACAAAAAATTTAATTCAAATTAAATAAATAAAAAATTTTAAAACAAACTTTAAATTAAAAATATATAATTATATAGATAATTTTTAAATTCACTACGTAGAACGAGTTCATGTTAAATGGATATGAAAACTGTTATAATAACAGTTTTTTGTATAAAAAATTCAGATTATCATCTTCCATCAAAATTTATCAATAATTATATATACTTTTCAGTTGAAGAAAATATTTACTTGAATGTTTTTTTTAAAAAAGAAAGTAAGCCAGATGCTTTTTTACTTGTACAATTTTTTTTAAAAAAAGTAAGCAAGATGCTTTTTTACTTGAACATTTTTTTAAAAAAAAAAGAATTATAGAGAAATGGGTTCAATTAAATGCCTTACTTTGCAACAAAAGGTTTCAAGAATAGACTTTGGTTAGAATTAAGAATTATTTTGGAATAAACGTATTCATATTCTTCCAGAAGTGACAGATTTTCATTTGCCTCGTATCTTATTGGATAAATATAATAGCTTATAATTTCTTAAACTGCTGTATTTAAAAGTATGTAACTTTGATGATATGTGCACATTGGGTGGAAAAAGAGTTTATGCTTGCTCTCAAAGGAATTTCATGAATTCATAACACAGATTTCAAGATGCACTGAGATAAATTGCAGCTTGATAGACAATTACCTAAGCTGAACAACAGTCTGGAGAAAACTCATTATGAGAGCCGCGGTAATTTAATATGCTGTAGGTGCCATATTACATTTATGATAGAATTTGTGTCAACCGTTTCACCGGACGACCGTGAAAGAGAAGCGTCGCAATTTTCCATAGTTTCATTTTCCTTTTTCTCCCAAGCTCTTTCAATATTACAGAAAACATTTATAATGTTATTACACCATTGTCACTTGGGGAGAACTAATTATTTCATTATAAGAAAAATAAAGTATCCACAATCACGTTTCTGGTAAAAAGGACTGTTGACGTAGACGTTGATGAGTAGAAAAAACCAAAAACAGTCTCCAAGTTTATAACTTTATTAAATAAATACTCGGAAACTTTCAACTCTTTGTTATAATCATCCTGTATATTGTATGCAGAGATACTTAAAATATTGACAAGTAAAACATCTAAAAATAATAAGAAATTGTATCCAATTGTAAGTTTTTTATTTTATTTTAGGCATCTTTGTTGAGGTTTATATATTTACATGCATGTATAATCTCGTATATATGTATAGTTAAATAATTATTAACAATATGATAAAGCGATACTATAGTTTCGGTACTATGGAGTAGATTTTCGATTAAATGCTACACACTGAACCACCTAATGGAGCAGTTTGAAAACAGACCTTGTTGAATAAACAACATAGTTTTATAGTAGTGACGAAGTACCTATATACCTATAGCTACTAATATATTTTTAATGCGATTAATTATAAGACACGAAGGTATGTTATGCTGAAGGTGTTGCAAAGTATTCGTAACTTGATGTTTTTATGTAAGTGGTAACGTTTTTTTGTTCATTCAGGATTATTATAACAAAGAGTTTAAAGCTTCCGACTATTTATTTAATAAAGTTATAAACTTTTTTGCTTTTTCTACTCATCAATCACGTTTCTTTTAATTAATAAAATGTTATCGCAAACAGCGTGGTACCCGGTATATATTTCTGTAGTTTCTGTTTAATGATGGAACAAACTTCTGTAATAACCTTAATTCTGTGAGCATTTCTTCGTTGATGAATTATTTTGGTCTTTTTGTGTAGAAACAGGCTTTCTGAAACTCATCCACGTTGAGTTCTGTCCCCTTTAATAGTATAGGAAGGGATAGAAAGAGAGCATATTTTCTGCTTGAGTAATAGACTACTTGAGGGTCATTCACGCAATGTTCTCTGCCCTTTAGTAGAATAGGAAGGAATGTTGAAGGGGGAGTTAACTGTAATCTTAGGAACCTATAAGGAATTCGCTGGACAAACGCTAGAAAAACTGCATTTGGAAGGTCGGGATATGGGACTTGTCCCAAACCCTTATGATCGCTGAGTTTGCTATGGGGACGCAGCATAAAATAACTTATGTCGTACTGATTACATTCTATAGTCTACCTGAGAGCAACAGAAATTGAAGGCTATTCATTTTGGTTAGGATTAAATTTTGAATGAAGTATTTTTATAATGTTATAGTATTTAAATATATATGGGATCATAGGAAAGGGACTGCATTGAAAAATAAATATCATGCCCTTCTATTAATATTCTTACCCAATTATAGCATTATTAATTTCGACTAATACACAGGTTATAATTTTTAGCAAAAATTATAGTTACCTTCGTGTTAATTTTTGGTTAATTCGAAGTACAAAAATATATTTTTCAAGTTTGTTTATATGTAACTATTTCTCAGTCACGCAGGCTGATTTCACCTCTTTAAAGTCTTAAGATTTAAGTAGATGTGTGCTTTGAGCTTCTAATACCCTGCCCGGTCTTTGTAAATACTTTAACGTTGGAATTAAGCTCGTCACTTCATGTTTACAAGCAGAAGCTCAGCACAAACAAAATGCATGGTATCTGGGATTTGTAACACAGGAAAGTGATACTCTTAATGTCGCTGTAAATTCAGCTTGCTTCTCACAATTGCGTAGAAACTAAAAAAAAAAATCTGATTGAGCATTACGTAGTGGCTTAAACGTTTCTAGTAATCGATGGATGTGTTATCTTTTATTTTACACAGATATCGAGCGTATTCATATAAATAATAAAATGAATTCGGTTGGTTTAAATTATATATATATATAGAAAGAGAAATACATTATTAATTAGGTGAACTTCATTGGCATCGAATTACATTTGGAATTATGGATAATAAATTACTATTAGAATTATTCTTATTAAAATGCGTATTTTTATAATTATTACGATTATTTTTCGTAACATTTATGGTGTTATTTGTTAAAGTAGATATTACTGAGTAACAGTATTCCACATTTCCCTCCTAGTTGACATCTACCGCATACTGAAGAGGGCATGAAATCCCGAGAACCAAAGAAAAAAATAATTTCACATAGGTTTATCAAAACATTATATCTACTGTATAGTAATAAAATACCACTAAATGAAGAGACATAAATAATATAAAGTATTAAAAACCTGTAGTTAACAAAGAGTTCTGAATTTGTGTTTCTATACATACATGTACGATGTACATTTGAACTTTTCTGTTGGTACAACCTAAACGCATAACAAAAATTATATGTAAAACGTGTAGCATAATACTTCATTCCTAATTATCGTGTTTAACTGAATATATTTGTTCCTTCTAATAGTAACATTGAGCAAAGAAGTGACGTGGCGGCTTTTGATTGGTGTTTTCTCGACGAGTGTCGTGACCGTGACCGAGAACGACTTGGTTTTTTCTAATCCTGCAAATCCCAACTTGAGACTTGAAATGTGGCAGACTATATACTGAATGTTTTACGTTGAGAAAGTAGAAATACAAATAGGAAAATTCATTAAAATAAGTCCAACAATTTTTAATTTATGCAAGTTCAAACGAGGCAACAGACTCGTCAACTTTCTATTTACCTTGGCATAATGCGGTTTCTTGTTTTGTAACGTAAATTGACGATTTTACAACCGAAATTGATTATTGTCATACGTATTTTCTGGACCGAAGTATAAAAATATAAGTCTAGTTTATGTTGAAAGTTTGTCCAAAAGCACTGAAGTCTTCTGTGTGGTTTCTCTCAAAGCCAGCAGCACCGGCGGCAACCAGGGAACGCTCAAGTGAATTTTTTTATGCTCTTTGCTGACGTTCTATTAGGCTCAATTTGCATACTCCACACGCATGCTTCCCATAAGACTTGCTAATTTAGATTCCGTCTGCCCACGCAATACATTCCTCAGCTATCTAAAAACACTAGAATCCCTCATTCACGCTTTTGCGACTTGATATTTACAATTCGTATATTACAATCTTGTAATAATCCCACTTTAAAATTTAAACGTGACATTGATTTCGATTTTGGACAACGTCATGGCTTGGCAAATAAAATACTCAACCTTTGAACATTACCATGATCAATGATTAATAACTATTTTTTATTATTTAATTTATTTTATTTAAATTCTGTAATATTTTATCCAATGTTCGATTTTCCGTGCCATTTTATTTTATTTTTGGAACATTTGGTATAAGATTAATTTCTTCATTCTATAGCTTAAACTGGCCCTTAATTTTCTTCCCTTTCAAACAAATTCCAGCATATATAGTCTTCTTAGATTCCTTGTTCCTATTCAAGATCACTCAGTAAGGATTTGTGTACCCAGTTCTATATTATGAAATTGATCTTTAAACTTTTTTCACAATTTCGTAATTAGTACTATAGGTTAAGGTTTTGTGTTGAACATACATAAAAATTTGACGAACCAAACGGGCCGATGTCTTGTTGGAGTACGACGTACTATTAAATTCCCTTGCCTCTGGCTTTCTAAAATTCACGTTTGGATAATCGCTGTGCTACAGCATTGCTACGCGCTCTAAATAATTGTTTTATTCGCAATACGTAAATCGTACATTTCAGAACAAATCCCGCGAGAAAGCTCTGGAACGTCACGACACGGTCATGCATCAGCTCGTGCGGCGCTACATCACCGCAGAACAACGCAAACGCGACGAGTTCGGCATCACCGAGGATGACGTCATGGAAATCCGACAGGACATTTCCACGCTGCGATATGACCTCATTGACATTCTACGGACCAACGGCATGACCACGCCCCACGTTGACAAGAATCAGGAGGCGGCTGGTAAGTTGTAAAAGTCGTAATGAATCAATGGACACTAATTTCGACCATTTCACGTTTTATTCCTTCAGCTAAATTCATTGTTTTTCTTCACCGACGAACTAAGTAACGTAACACCAACACATGTCATAAAAATCAAATCCAAATTGAAGCAATGTTAATCTTATTCGTGGATAATTGCAAATGTTTCAGTTGGTAAGAAAGGCCGCGTGATGGAGAGACGTCTGCTTAAAGACTTCCAAATCGGATTCGTAGAAGGACTCGTCAACGAGGTGATTAAGACTGATACCGAACCCAAAGATGTATTTAGCAAGATCGCGCGTGCCATTGGACGTCGAACAAGCTCCAAGAAGAACAAGAAGGACTGGAATGCGTTGGTTCGCAAATCTACCATGGTTCGAGATCCTATCGGCAGTACTACTGAGGCGCTCACGCGGCAAAGTCGGCAGAGTATACGCAGGTGAGTACTACGTCAAATGGTAAAACTTCTATACTGATTGATTACGAAACGCATAAAACTACCAGAAATCATATGAACATTTG
This sequence comes from Zhengitettix transpicula, assembly GCA_037074705.1. Lineage (NCBI taxonomy): Eukaryota > Metazoa > Arthropoda > Insecta > Orthoptera > Tetrigidae > Zhengitettix > Zhengitettix transpicula. Next base: position 43,801,707 of record CM073593.1, on the reverse strand, counting down.
GACATGTCGACCAAGTCGCTACGAATATTTTGGTGTAATATATTTATAAGGATTTTTGAAAAATTTCGCATGCAATCATTATTTTCCTTTAAATACACAAATTCATGTACACGTACACAGCTAAGCCTTATGTTTCAAGGATAGAAGATTCGCATAAATTGCAACTCTGACCGTCGTCAGCGATGTGTCATGATAGTACATTTACGTGACGCCATCCCACTGACACACCACAGTTGTTATCGGCGGGTTGTTTGAGCCACGCTCATGCACGGGTTCCTGTACATTAAACATCTTGTACGTGGTTGAAAAATCTACGCAAGTCCCACCATTCCATGCCAAACTGTCTTATAGTGAATCTGAAAAAAAAAGTACATATTTATTCAACGAAGATTTATACTTCGTATAATATTGAGTGAAGTTTTTTTAAAGAAAAAGATAACTGTGAAAAGTTTTTTTTCCATACATTTATATATGTAAAGATATATCAGAATTTTCAATGTATATTTCAGGGTGTAATCGCAAATACGTAAACTTTCAATTTAACTGTCAATTGTCAACTCATATTTCTTAATTATCCTCTAGTTTGGACAATTTTCGTTCAGATAGTCCCCTGATTTGTCTCTTCTTGATTTACATATTCAATTATTAACATCTCTTCGTCTCGTGAGTTCTAGTTCTTTGCTCACCAGACTTGTCAATACTTTCTTTTAATTATTAATATGTCGTCCTAACGTGTCTTTTACGTTGTACATACATATCACAACTTGTGTACATTTAGAAAACATTGGGAACATGTCATTGGTCCAATACCTGGCTCCACGGATCGGATAGAATAAATTGATAGATCATTTTGAACCTTATTCTTGATGCATCACTAAGTGAGAAATTTTCAGGCAAATCAACTGAGAGGATTGTTGTCAGAGTCAGCCATCACTAAACAAACAGAATTAGTTACGTTTCATGGCGCTGTCTGTCATAGATAAATGTTTCCACTGCTACGTTCTCACCACCAAAGGTTTCTGTTATGAATTGAGCGACCGCCACTACATAACATCATGAGCTGTTAAAGCTGACATTAATATCATTCAATTTTTATGAGAAAATTATATTTATTTTTGTCCCACTTTCTTCGCTGATTCCGGGAACTTGTCTATTTTCTCATTTCATTAGGAATATCATTATAGACGTTTAGTACGGAAACAAGTAATATTTGCAGCATATAATGAAAAGTAGTGCAGTCTATGATCGCCAGTAGAGTGTAAGGAACTCACGTAACTTTGGTTAACAGGTACATCATCACAAACCAGAACGAGGGTCTCGACCCCGAGAAGCTGGTTGAATACAACCCCAAGTTGTCTCTCGTTTCTCCTGCTGCGCGGGTGGCCTACGCCAAGTTTAAGATGAACAAGATTAAACAGGAATACGACGAAAGTGTCGAGGGTAGAGGAAGCACGAGCGATTCTGTGAAGGCGTCCATAGAGAACGAGATCGACGGCAGTAGTTCGACGACGCAGGGACCGGACAGCGTATTCGAGGCGCAGCCTCCGAAGGACGGCGCTAAGGCGATGCCGTCCTTGATGGCCGCGATGTCCATCGAACGACCGCGTCCTCGTGGGTCCGTGAAGGCCCCGGCGCCGCCCACCAGCGAAACCGCTCCCAGCGTCACTACGGCGGAGGTTCAGCAATCCGCTCCCCCCAGAGGTCCACCTCCCATCCCGCCGCCGAAGCCGTTCGAGGTGCGAGAATTCCGCCCCAAGACGCCCATCCCTGAAGAGGACGAAATACAAACCCCGTCACGCTCCCCAATGCCCCCGGACATCACCATAGACGACACTCATTCCAAATCTTCGTCTGAAGGATCTTCTCCGAAGGGAGGCAAGCCCGAACCGGAGACTCCTCCCGTGGAAGAAGCTGAAGCGGCTAAGCTACTAAAAGCAGAAACTTCTAAGGCAGCTACTCCCACTCCGACGCCTAGGAAATCACCAACGAAGCCCGGAGGAAAATCAAAACTTACGGGACAGACGGTCACAGGCTGGCTCTAGTCACCCTTAGCAAACTTTACTGAAAACTCATCTCACATAAAAGAAGCATCGACCATCAACAGCTACAAACATAATGATGTTGTTCATTAAGGTTGCCTGCAACGCCATGAACATAATCTGGCAAGGAGATATATTTTGTATGTCTTAAGATGTAAATATCGGGGACAAGACGATAACAAATAAAAAGGCAATAACGGTTAATAATGTATAAATATCTGGGAATGAAAGACAATTTTACTTGAAAAGTAAAATATTGACTGCCTTAATTTTGCATTGTCTGCAGAATGTTTTGTCCCAGAAAAGAAAAATTTGTTAATTTTTTGATTGCAAATAAGAACATCCAATTGGGTGTCAATTATAACCTTATCAGCACCGTCCACAATATTATTCTATATTATCCAAATCCTAAAATTATATTTGCTAAAAATTTCAAATGAACAGGAAAATTCTTTAAATGAGTAATTAGCCTTGCGTCCCATGGGTTTCCTTATGGCACATGCCTTCATCCCCACTAATCTCACTCCCCATAGAGGGAAGACCAACTCATTGAATTGTACAGAGGAAGTGAAAATTATCCTTGATTATTGGGGTGTAAATATTCTTATATGTGTAAATATTGGGAATAAATTCTATCCCGGCTGCTTCGGGAAGTTTAAACCGGAGAAAAAATTTTTTTTTGGTGGTCTATAATTACAATAAATCTTAATGTTAAATTTTCAAGAATATTTGTACTTCATTGATTATTTTAAAACATGTAATTTATTATTACTGCAATAAAAGGTTGTATAATTAATTATAAAAATCAAAACTAAAAAATTGAAATACATTGTAAATATTTCCCTAATTTTCAATCTCAATAAGAGACCTATATTGAATATTCTTACACCTATTTCGGAGAAAATGCTTAGTACAGTAATCACATCTTATTATGATAGCTCTAAAGTAGAACCTCATATTATTTAATAATTAATGTGCGCAAATAAACGATTTTAAATTTGATGGTATAGTTATTGTTCAACGGAAAATCGTAACCTTGACTCCAGAAACTGATTTACAAGTAATTTGTGGAAAATTTATCCACATTTTGTAAAAGTGCTTCAGCTTTGAATCAGTACTGAAGTATAAAATTAGCTACGAAAATATTTCAATAAAATTAGTTTGGTACATAAGAATCAAAGAATTATGTCTCTTCAATGAACATGCCGAAAAGTTAATCGTTGGGTAAATCGTTTATGTAGAGATAAAAAATGTAAAATATTATTTAAACTTGATTAATTATTTAATGAATATCTCTTTAAAATCAAAAATACTGTAAAAGTAATGGCAGTCACCATAATAATAATACACAGCAAACATGACGTCTACAAAATTATTTAATCAAACCATTTACTCAGTTAAGCTTCTGAGTATTCACAAATCCTTAAGCAGTAAAATGTTTTCAATGTAAAGTTCTATAAAATAATTTATTAATCGTTTATAATGAAATATTTCAAAAAAGTAAACATTTCATATTTTAATGTCCGTAATGCCAGCAGAAAAATTAAGCTACTAATTTTATCATTAATACAAAAATAATTTTATTTAAATTCCAAAGAAAAGTTCAGAAGAAGAAACTGTAATTGTATTTTGCTTTCATTTGGACTATTTAATCATTGTATAATTATAACAGATTTTTACAAAAAAAATCATTGAAACAATTTTTTATGACCGCCTTGCAGTTTAAATTAATTTTGTGTTGGAAACTAATTTTTGCTTAACATACGTTTATTTTCAATAGTATATGAAATTGGGATGGCAGATTTTAATTAACACTTCCGTTTCTGTCTATTAGAGAATGTCTCCGTGTTGTTTTGGCACTTATATATATATATATATATATATATATATATATATATTCAAATTTATGATTTTTAAATAATAAATTTTGATAAATAGTTGATTCTGCGTTATTTTTTATTTCCTGGATTACGGTTTTCTTTGATTTTTGTTAAAGAAATTAATCGTGGATGGAGGATAAATATTTATGGGTTATTTGTATCTATTAACATTGTATAATTCTATTAAATAACTAAATTTTGACTGTTGAAGTTTTGGGTGAATTTTACGGTTTGTATTTTTCTATGGAACGTAAGTATGGTTTGTCATTAAAGGGTTTCTAAGATATAAAGCGACTATAAACTCCGAATAGTAACAATGATGACTTTTCATCTTATTAAACTTGTTTACAGAATTTGTAACATTACTTAAAATCATAAACTATATGATCGAATTATAAGAACACAAAAAAACAGTTAAAATTTTAAACCCGTGATTTGCTAATATAAATTTCAAAATTAACAGGTTTATTTTTTTGTACAGTTACTCAAATAATTTTAACGGTTTTGAAAATTAAATTGATATTTGTGAATGTGGACGTTATGAATCAATTACTTAATATTAAAAATGAGAATCCAGTGCTCTCAGTAATATTGTGACCAAGTGCCGTCAGTTCTGCTACAGAACCTGCAGAAACGTCAGTCATATTTTCTATTCCATTTTTAATAATATTGTATACGTGAAAAGTCTATTCATGGTTCAAGAAATCTTGTTTCCCGCTGCTTTATACTTCACGAAATAGTAATTCAACTTACGTACAAAACCCATTAAACATTTATCGAGCCGCTCTTATCCGCACAAACTTGCTACTTCCAGAACGCAAATCGGTTCTTTATTAATCTCGCATTCTAATTTCAAATTTATGTACACATTAGCATAGTTTCCTCGCTTGTTCCTCGTCGCGTTCAGGCTTATAACGCAACATAACACAGAATCTCCGAGGAATTCAAATTTTTATTTAAAGTAGGAACTCGTTACTACGGCGAAGTTACTCAACTATCTGAAACATGGTCAGATCTTGGAATTAATAATTTACAGCAATAAGCGATTCGATATTCACACTTACTGTGTCGTCCTCGCTTAATGAAACGAGGGATTTAAGAACAACAAAATGCCTCGGTTAAAGCCGTATTCTTTGGTTAACGATTTCTGATTGTCGCGCATGCTCATTTCCAGGAAGACATTCCAACGTTAACAGTGAAGCTCGGACATTTGAAGCGTCACGTCCATCATGAAACTATAAACTGAAAACGTATTCTTAATGTTTATTTCTAGCAAACACATACAATAAATTAAAACATGCATACACAATTGTGGCGATCTTGCTTTTATATGTTCTTCTCGAAGTTTCTCGTCGTGGCGGGCGGCAGCGAAACTTTGCCGTTTCTGCTCCTCAACGATGGGATCCACAGTGACAGGATCGTTACAGTATGTAATACAAATACTGTAGAAAAGAAGCCGAAACAAATTATTTGTCTTTCAATGACATTTTTGGGAAGCCTTGTCTCGAATATCGGCGTTTAATTTAACAACGACCTCTGTGAAACGGATTGCCGTTGTTTACTGTATATATTTCACTTGAAGTGTACGAATTAAAAAACGTACATAGAGCAATATTTACAACCTTTATAAGCGTAAATGTTATAATGGCTATAGTTTAAATTTGTTGAGAAGGCGTTATTGGTAACATATGTTAATGTTTGTTTCTTTGATTTCTATTGATTTTAAACCTCTTTTTTGTTATTTCACCCTTGAACTCCAATTGTAGCTACATATTATAATTGCGAAGTAGCACTAACTTGTGCGCCATCATTCGTACGAAAACACATCGCCACATTAATGCTTCGTCCTCGCTCAATGAAACAAGGGATTTAAAAATAACAAAATGACTCGGGTAAAGACGTAATTCTGCTACCTAAATATATTTATGTTAATTGGCGACTTATTTTTTTTATGAATTTTTTGCTGAATGCCGAGAAGAGTTCATAGCTGAGAATAGAACAAGAAGCCTCATAACTCTTGGGACTAATGTTCGCTAGTCACATGTCTCATCACGAGACTCAAGCGTTTTATATAAACCACAAATAAGAAATCGCACCATTTGTCGTGTTTTAAGGAATTGAATTTTATTAATAAAATAAAACAACAATAACAGACAGATTATTTAAAAAATCAATTTAATATAACATCGTTTCGGTACATAATTACACCTTCTGCAAGTTATGACTATTTTTCATCACTCTAAAACGTTAAAGATTTTGGAACATTTATTCGATAACTAATAAAAAAAGTTTAAGCATAATTTCAGTCTCTATTAAAAAACACAACCTCGCTCTAACGACACCATTTCGAATAGAATTTTTTTTTAAAAAGAAACTGTCTGTTATTTGTCCTAAACTACAATTGGTTTTCATTTAATTTAATAAAAAAAAGGGAAGATGTAAAATCAAATGATATTATTTTCATATTAAATATCAGATAAAGCAATATTAAAAATTAAATAAATTAACGATAATTATTTACAGACATTTTAAAATATTTTATTCATTATAACAACAACGTTTCAGAACCATTTTGTACTTTCATCGTGATTTGATTTGAATCGGGTTATTATGTTTCTACGGTAACAATATTTTAAATCACAAATTTAAAACAATTTTCTCTTCTTGTTCTTCAAATATAAAACAATATAATATTTAAAATTAAATAATAAATTTAAGAATAAATGTAGCATTTATAAAATAAATATGAACAAATAAATACGTTAAAGCCTAATAAATGTATAGAACTGAACTGAAACATGGTTGTTATAATGAATTAAATATTTTAAAAAGTCCTTACATATAGGTGTTTAATTTATTTAATTTATATCTGAAAATAAAAAAAGATGTATGTATGATATCTGTACAGATTTAAACTGGTGGGCAGATTGTATTATTATCAGAATGAATATTAAAAATATCACTAATATTAAAAGTTATTTGCTACTCCTAATAATATTCCATATATCTATTAAATTATAATTTAAATGTGTTAAATATATCGTGATAAAGTGATCGATAATTTGAATAAAATGTAGGTTTGTCCTAGCGGAAACTGTGTCATGTTATGAGCAATTATTAAAATTAAATAATTGAACTGAGAGTTTCAATGATACTTGTAACATTGACCAAGTATCTCCTATACTTCGATCATAAGATCTGCTAGAAAAAAATTAACTGTGGGAATCTATAAACCACGTTGATTATATATCTCTGTAAGAGCTCCATTTGGCACTCCACACAACCAGATTTTTATTTTTAGTTAAACACGGATTAAATTTGACTGCAAGGAGGCTGCGTTGTCGTGACGGAGAAAGTTTACGCCACACATTATTTCAGATTCATGCACTCTGATATTGGCTCTCACTGCCGCCGTTAGATAACAGACAATGTTTACCGTTGTGTGTTCAATCATTCATGTAAATTAAGCTCATTTGTTTCCGTTCTAAGAATGTTAAGGGAAGGTATTTTGTTCCATGTAACGTTCTGGCACCAGCCAGTTAATCGCTGGACAAAAGTCATTTTATACGTACGCTCTATTTATGATTTACCTAAAAAAATTTAACAAAATTCTTAAAAGTGACGACTTTGGAATTAGATTTTGTCGAGACAAAATTTAAAAAAATATGAACGTGCAGCCAGTTAAACAAACACGTTTTTTTAATATCTGTTGGAATAACAGCAATAGCAATGATGCTTTAGGTACTTGTGCTTAACAATATTCTAATTATATTGTTCACACTCGATAATAATTAACGACCAATAACAACAATTTCTATCGCTATTTAACAACACAACAACGTTTCTATACAATATTTTTTTTACCCACTTAAGAATGTTTATAACTGAAACGTTTGTCATTATAATATATATTCCTCAGCCTAGATATTAATATTACATGATAGGTTTCTACGGTAATGGAACATCAAACTTATTTATGAGTGTGCTTTTACTTATTACAGTGTTATGGACAGTTAATTTCAATAGAACGCTTAATCGTTATTATCACAACTAAAATATCGCCAATATAAGAAGTTAACTGTACAATAAAAAAACAAAGATTAAGATTTTATTTAGCATAATAAATTAGATTAATAAACATTTAAAATTTCCAAGTGCCGAAAGATGCAATACAATATTTCAAATTCTTAAAATAAATAATAACTTAAAAAAATACAATATTTTTTGACTCAAGTGCTTACAAGTAACACAAAATAGGTTTCAAGTCAAAAAATTATATAAAATTATTTTCTTCAAATAAAACAATTTTATAAAGAAAAAAACCCAGTATTTTTCAATTTCAATGTTATAACAATATTTAAATCTTAATTAATGCATTTTATTAATAAATAGTGTTCACATACAAATGTTCGTGTAAATAAACAATGCACGGTCTCATTTAGTGATACTAATTTGAATAGAAGCAGCTTCCAACATATTTGATTATTTTCAACCACTATATAATAGTTATGAAGTATGTATAATAAGATATTAGCCTTAACGTTTCTCTAATTAAAGCCATCGGAAGGGGTGTTTTAGTCTACCAACGGTTTATAAGCAATTAAATATGTAACAGAACAAACGATAAAAAAATTATTATGAAATCTACATTAACATTTAATAATTATATTTTCCTGACATAAGTTAAATGAGTAAAACGGTTAAGATATCAGGAACATGTTAAAATAAAATACCAGCACTTTTCATTCCTTTTTTCGAACGTCTCCGGATGAAGTAAAACAATAAAATATAAATAAATATAATTAATTTTTATAATCTTATGTAATTTCATTAAATAATAACATTTCTCTGGAAAATTTATTACTTATTGATATTACTTAATATAACAAGAGATATATTGTATTCGTATTGCAATAAATAAATTATATTTAACAATATATTTTTGTTTTACTACACCCGAAGAAGTTTCAAAGAAAGAAAATGACGTTGTGTTATTTTTTATTAATTGTTCCTGGCGTTTATTAATTTACAAATTTTAACTCAAATCTTACCTTCTAAGGATTTTTAATTTAAGGAAACTTTTTTTCATACAGCTTGTTTGTTGCAATTTAGTTAATTGTTATATATATATGTATATATTAATGCATCCATAGATTTGTGTAACAGAGGGGTTGTGGCAAGTTTATCTCAGATATATTTCGTTTCGTTCTCAAACTTAATTCTCTTTTTCTTCCACTAATATTCCTGTGTCGGTTCTAGTTCATTTTGATTTGAAACTCTATGACTTGTCACCTCACTCCTATTGCTCAAGTCTCAACTTTATTTTACCCACACTTACTAAATTCAATTTATTTATAGGTTCAATTGACGTAATTCTGACGTATCGAATTTGTGCACCCTTAAACACGTACACGGGATCTTAAACGGTTCCATCTTCACGTGACCTTGGTCTCAATTATCCAATCGATATGCAAAAAATTCAAAAGAAAAAAGATTTTTGAGAAAATTAAAATAATAACCTTTACCTGTTTATTCTCTGATACCTTCCATAACGCAAATCTGTTTTATCAGCTGCAGCGTAATGGCGGCTCATTACTATTTCGTGTGTGATGCTTCAAAGTGTACTGAGTACGTTGTAGTTTCGACTTGTAGTGCTGCACCACGACCAGTTTTCCAAGTACGTATTATGAAAGCTATGACGTCATCTCACCTGAGGAAGGTCCCAGTCGCATCGGTCTTTCCGCTATATTTTAGTATTCATAGTCGCCCCTACGAGCTGCCTTTTCTTATCAGAGGCACAAACCTTAGTATGCCACTTTCTAGTTTTATGACGAGAGAACATCGGGGCTGGTTTTAATCAACGCGGTTTCCAACCTTAACTAAGTCACTTTGCGACATCGCAATAAAATTTTTAAGAAATAATCTAATATTTAAATTTATATAAAGGAATTCACCTCTGAAGGTTTGTGAACAATCATTTGATATAGCATTTTCCTAACCTTTTCAGAAGCTCCATTTCTGTTTATATAAGTCACACAATCTAACGTACTTAGGCAGAGGAGGCCATAATTGTAAAATTATAATCAGACTTCAGAAAACATGAGAAAATTCTCATTCCTACATTAAACCACAGACTGTAATAAGTTCTCTGCTTGGATGTTTGTAGAGAGTCCTCTTTTGATTTAGCAGTTTTAACATGCATCTTAAAAGGGAATCAATAAGTGCAGTGAAGCAACTGTTGACGATGAAAGTGTTTAAAATTTGCACTTTGTAAATAGGCGACATTCTTCTTTTATTTGTTTTGTATTTTAAGTGTTTTCCTATGATTCATATTTTATCTTATATAATACTTCATCTTCCTCGACTCTACAGTCTGGTATAGGCTTTGGCGTTTCTCACGAGCCTCTTCCATTCCTCTATTCTCAGTGTTTCAGCCACCATTTCCAACCATCATTAGGTCTTATCACAGTTACAGTGACAATCTCTTCCATGCTCGACCAGGTTTTATTCCAGCTCACCCATCCATTTTTTTAAGGTGTATAGGGTATCCACATAGTGGCAACTCCCCTCTTATACCATAGGAAAGGGATTTGAAAGGGGGGATGCGGAAGGGTAGAGGAAGGTAGCCAATGGTTAACTAGGGCCCCCGGGCTAAGGTTTAAGGATCCTACTCCACAATACGACTTAAAGTGATGCAGGGAAAACCCTAAAAAAACCTGCGTCAGGTAGGTCGGGTATTTGGTACTTGTCCCACGCCCTTCCGATAGCGGGAGAGGAGTTTTCTGTGGGGTCGCAGCATTCCCTTCTCCGTGCCTCGACCAGTTTAGGAGGCAGCTGGCCGACTATTCCAATGGGAATAGCGGACAACTCTTATCGTATGCCCAAGGTCTGTGACCCCGGAACATACACCTCTCAGAATAGGCCGAGGTGCCTCGGCACTTAATAAATCTTACTATGTATTCGCCTTCGAGTATCCCTCTCAAATTTCCTTATTTGTTCTCTCACAACACTTTCCATGAAAAAATTCTTACTTTTCTCATCAGCAGACCACATTGTCCACATCTCCGAGTCATAGGCCACAGCTGGTGTAATATAATAGTCTACACGTGCCCTCTTATCATAACGTCTCTTCAGCATAGCGGACCTAAGAGGACGCAGCTGCAAGAACGCTGATGCAGTTAAAGACATCACTTTAGATATAGTGAGTAACGATACGCACAACAACAACATAAATCTTCACCCCTTCCGCCTAGGCAGCTGTGAAAACGCTGCGTCTATTGAAGTCAGCATTTTAAGTGCCTTATGCAGACATGCACACGGCAGCAGAAATCATTCTCTCTGTAAGAGTTCTCATTGAAGACTTAAAATCATCAGGGAGGGGGAAAGGAGTCTTCGAATTGTTCAGAGCTTCTTTGGAACGACAGTCGTGATCCAACCTCCAGACGGGTCGGTGGCTCCTGGTGCTATCCGCCAGTTTGTCTTACTTTATTTTATTTCTAACTATTAAATCTCTTTATTCTTCATCAACTCTTATTTGACTGAAGTGCAGCGAAACACCAACCACTACGCCTAGGTTCAATTAGTTGAACCCGAACCCTCACGTCACCGACTTTCCTATTTCCTGTTCTTAATTCTTCCTTTATCCTCTAGATCGGTAGCCAGGTGAGCTAACGGAGGTATAGCTCGGTTGGTGAACGATCTATCTGGACTTCCCATTTCCAACTGCTGGATTGTTACATGTTCACAGTGGTGGGATGTTACATGATGGCAGTTTGGGATGTTACACTGGCCTTATGAAGTCTAATTAATACAATGCAATAAATTAATGCAGTGAGGAACACACAATATTCATTACATGTAATAATTTTAGGCCACATCATGTATTAGTGACGTGATTATGGCTCTTGAATCAAATTCGCTACGTGTTGAATATTAAATCTGTAACAAACATATATACTTCTACGGACTACAGTGACACTTTTGCAAAGTTCATAATAACAGTCCGCAATATATTGTCGTTTATTTATTTAACTTGGATAAGTGTCTAGAATAATTATTTTAACTGTAAATTCGTAACTCACAGAACGTCCATTAAAATATTGTTGGGTCACACTTTTAGTGAGGGGGAGGTAAAGACTCGTTTCACAGAAAAATGAAAGGTCACAGCACGAGTTTTCATGATTAAACAACCGACGTTGTACAGTACATAACTATATCCACGGAAGTACAATGCCGAGTGTGTCCTGACTTCCGATATAGAATGTGGAAAGGGAAGCGAATGTGCTGAAACTTACGTCCGATTCACCTAACTCTGATTCTGTTAAATATCCGTGAGAAATATACAAACTGTAAAAGTAAAATTTTAATTTGCTAATCAGAAATAATTATATGAAGCATTAAAAGATGTTCTTAATAATAATATTGACCATTATACTTCTAGGAACTACATTGCAAAGTTCATAATAACAGTCCGCAATATATTGTCGTTTATTTGTTTAATTTAAGAACGAAGGCTTTCCTGCTGTAATTAATGCATTAAACAGTTTAACTTTAATATATATTTACTTCAACGGCGTGAATAACAATGAAAATTTAACACTACTTACCAAAATGTGGTACGATATTTATTTATAGTTTGCGTGAGGAAATTACTTAAAATTTTTCTTGGTTGAGCAATACAGGAAATGGATTCCATACAAATGCTAACTACGCGGTAACTCTTTATAAACTCATTTATTAATTATGTATATAATGCATGTTTCATAACGAGAACATTATCACGTATATATATAATATTTCAAGTGGCAATATGGAATGTCTATACTAAAAATAATTTTAAAGACAATCTCCAGACTGCAGGAAAATAACATAATGGAGAGATGTCCTGTATTTAATAGTCCGAATTTATTAATTTTCACAAATACACAGTTTGAGGCCGTAGGGGGAATGTTGAAAGATATGAATTATAATAATCAGAATTAAAATGGTTTCAGCGTTGACGAAGTCACGAATTTCAAGTACCAGAGGATTTCTCCGCTAAGTTTTCCCGTCACAAGTATCTTAGAATTTCCCATTTGTAATTATATCATATGTTAGTCATTAAATACCTTTTTGGAATAAATTGGCCAACGATAACAGCATATTAAATTTGGTCCTAAAATAATAATTTAATTTCCGAAAAATTAAATTAAATGAATTTTTTGTATGTTGATTAATAATGTTTCATTTACAAATAAATTATACATATAGGTGTCAATATGTCTTTAATGATACTTTGTTGGATGGAGAACTTTAATAGGTTGGATGTTCATCAATTGGATTTTTTCTGGGAGCATTTTGATAAATAAGCAGAAATCAGATATTTGAACGAGATATAGTTTGAAATCATAAATTTTCGCACACCGCAAAAGTTAAAAATTGTTAGTAATTATTAAATTTTGAAGTGGGTTAATAAATTAATGTAGGTGAGTATTTATAAAATATAAAACGTCTGTGTTAAATAGATACTAATTATATTACAGAAGTAGCCAAATAACAGACAAAATTAAGGAATAAAATTAATACCACACAACGTTGCTATCGTCAACGTGATTCAAGAACGCAAAAGCTTTTCAGTTCGTCACCTGACTCATGCGGTGTGTCGTTCTTGTATTTCTTTTACCACTTAATTTTTTCTGTTATGAGGGTGGTTCCAGAAGTACAGGACCTAAGAAAGGAAACACAAAAAAATTGGGAATAAATATCTTTATATGTCAATTATAATTTTTGTATGAGGACTAATGGAATAAATCTATCAAATCAACGTAGTATTTTTTTATCTCGATACACTTATTCCAGTAAGGTTCAATAGCTTTGATACACTGTTTAAAGTAATAAACATCGAGCTCCTCAAAATAGCCATAAACCCCTGAATACACTTCTTTTTTGTTAAATCTTTCACCATAGAGGCATTTTTCCAAGTCTGGAAAGAGAAAAGAGTACACGGGACCTTAATCTGCATATCAGGGTGCGTGAGGAAGCAATTCGAGCTTTAAGTCAATGATTTTGCCATCGCGATAATGAATGTATGGATGTGTGCATTTTCATGATGAATAAATTTCTTTTCGCCTAATACGACAGTTTTTTTTATTCCATCAATCAAACGCTACAGTAAATTCGTTTTTTCTGTTTATAAGACAATAAATAAAGACTGTTCCACGCGCAGTGCAAAAAACTGACGACGCGTCGAGAACTGCCTTTGGAGTCGACTTTCCCTTTTGATTCTATTGTTTCACCTCAATTTTGAAGTGATGGACACATGTTTCATCCATGATTATGAATCGACGCATAATCTCTGCTTTATTACTGTGAAACATTGCCAAACACTGGATCGAGATCACCCTCGTGACGTTGTTTTTGTTCCACTGTAAGTAGTCGCGGCACCCATTTTGCTAACAGCTCTCTGATGTTCATATTTTCAATCATTTTTAGATATACAATACTTTTTTTAAAAATGTTTACGTTATCTGATGTCTTTCTGTTTCAGTTGACGGTCATCCAGTACCGTTTTGTGATTTTTAGCTCAATATTTGTACCGTGGGCACTTCAACTAGTCTTGGCTGCTAGTAAGGCTTCGTTTAAACTCTACTATTTTATTATTGTAAAGGAAGGAAATGATTCTCCCAGAATATAATCTAGCTCGAATTTAATTGGTCTGAGACCTTTCAAATGAAAGCATGTCATAACGATGACCAATTTTTTCCATGATTACAGCTGCATTGAGAGCGTTCACTATTGATGGCTGTTAAACAAACAGTAATCAATTTAGCGTATTTCTTTTAAGCTTGGCCGTTCAGACGTCTTTTGTTGTCCAAACACCATCATAAATCTATACGTCACTTTGGGTACCTGTGGTACTACCCTTGTTCATCTAATAGGTTGGTAATGTTATTTGAGGTTTAACTTTGAATTTACATTTAGTTTGTTATATGTAAAAGAGTGCTGAATAATTATATTTATTTTTGATATCGAAGGCTGTTTAACATTGTCCATGCATGCCTGGTGCACGTGCACGGATCAACTGCGCAGTTCCAGTGCTACAGCGACACACTTCACAAGAAGCCAGATATTTGTACCCTGCACAGCCCTAATGTAAGTTATGTGAGGCATACTGGCTAATGGAAACAGCACACGAGGAGCTCAAATCCCTTGGACAACCCAAAAGGTTCAGGAAATTGACCAAAATTTATTTTTATTTTCCCAATTTGGGAATTAATGCGCTTTTACGTTGTGAGCCAGTCTTTAAGCAACCTAAAAAAATTCTTAACACTATAATACAGCTGATACTATAAGTATAACAAACACTAGCTTCGAACATGAACATCTGCTGGACAATAAAAATTATGGTATGAGAATTTTTAAAATATTTTGGGTCTCGTGGACTTTCTCCTGCGTCATGAAAAAGTAAACCCAAGACTCATTTCAAATTACAGCTGGAACATCGAATTTTTCTATATCGTCACTTCTGACGTATCTTAAATTGTCGTCTGAAGATTTATATCATTATGCAATTCGCGAGGTCAGAGCTTTTTGCAACTGATGAAATAATAACCGCTGAATTTAAATATCAAACATTCACCATCATACAATAGCTTACATGTCTATTGTAATATACTCAGGAAGTACAAGTCAAGAAATAGGGGAAGGAGTAACAATTAATCTATTATGTGCTTCATTTTAAACTGTGTAATTAATTGACGGTTGAATATTTGCATTATATAAAATATCAACATTGACCTCAATTTATGGTCCAAAGTTAATGATTATGGTTAAAAAAAGCTTGAAACTTAATTAAAATTATCAGAAATTAGTGCGTTTGAAATGTCGTGTACTTTTACACGAATAATAATTCTCACAAATTCAGCCTCTTTCCATTCACTAAAGAATTTTGTTGCAATTTTAAAGGAAACCTCCAATATTTTATATAATGATTTGAAAAAAGTCCAAATATTTTTTCTTTAATTTCCAATTTGATACAAATTTCATTACTTCTTTTGGAATTATTATAACAACTACTGGAACATAAAAATTCACGCCAGATAATTTGTTATATTTTACGGAAAAGTGGCAATCAAAGTACGCGATAAACAGTCTTGTAACTTCTTTATTAATATCACAATCAACATATATTTTGAAAGAGAGAAATTAAGCAACAAAATATATCACATGGCTTAATATTTCATTTATCTTTCGGTCAGAAAAATATAGCATAATACCATAAAACCGAAATGTTTATAAAAAAATATTTTTCTGATTTTAAAGAATATTCTCTGGTCTTTGACTCATTGAGGTTTAGAATAAAACTTTGTTTCTTCCAAGACATAAAATAATTTATACTCGTGTCCAGATTCTAGCGATTAACTCAAAGAGTCAGGAGTAATTTTCTGTATTGAAACCGACGTCAAGAGTGAAATAACTGTTATCAGAAATTTTGTGATAACTAATTTTCTTCTCATGTTATTTTATTACGATGAACACTTTTTATTTTATTTCAGCCAGAATCTCCCCCCTTCCCTTATTTTGTTACTTACTGCTCATACAGCTGGAACTTAATTCAGGAACTCTTCCTTTGCAGATTCAATAAGGGATCATTATGCTTGTAACCCTCACTTACTAGCTTGACTTTCTATATTTTACAGTTCGAAACACTTGTATGACACATCTTTGCCTTCTTCCCGTTATTTTAATTTTATCTCACTTTCGTCAGCAACAAATCCAATCCAATCCAGTTATTTTATGCAGAATTATTTTTTCTGGCCTTTTCTGACGCCTTTCTTTTATTGCTTCCATGAACCATGGGTTTCATCTAGAGACACCACTCATGAAGAATGGCGAATAATATATGTCGACGAGAGACGAAATGAATAAAACGTCTGTTTTCCTGTGACAGGTGCTCCGGCTTCGTGGCAGGTCAACACCTGGGGTAAAGGGATTGTGCCCTAACACAATTAGGGTCTCTAAGCTGCTCTATCGACTCGGACAGCAGAAATACACTTGCAAGGCCGCGCACGAGCAGGAAATACTGTGGCCAGACTAATGCAATTAGATCCCATATAAAAGGCTAAGCGACGTATTTCGTCAAACCCCACTAGTTTTCTTACCTCTCGCACATGAGCTGTTGTCCAGGGAGTCCCTGAAGTCTTGAGGAAGAACAGGTATGCGGCAACCATGAGCCATCTGTTACATATTCTTTAATATTTTAATTTCTAAATTCGTTGTGGACGCATTAGTTCGGGAGTGAATTATTAGGCAGTGCGGTTCGACCAACATATTTTTAATCTTGACGTAATATGACGAAGTTGTGTCAGAATCGGAGATAGTATTTGAAGTTTCAGCCCACGAAGACAGATATTTGTGTGAGCGTGACGTTATCTCAGTTATCTCTTTACCAACGGACAATGGAGTGCCCGGAAATGCCAATTTTTAAAATACATTTTGCTATACCAGCCAGATCTGGGGGACTTAACAGCCGAAGAAGAGAAAAATAATCAAATTTATTTAAGAACAGACAACGTTAATTCAAATTTATTTTAAAAATTGTTTTTGTGTTATTATTTTTAAGTTATGAACATAAGCCTAAGTGAATTCCTAATAACAAATATACCCAATCATATCTAATTTATTCTGTTTATTAAGAGTTGCACATAAAATTGATAGTGGGAAAAGACCTGAAGTGAAAATTAATTTAATTTACTCTAATTAAAAAAGCTTTAATCAGAGCGACATGGTAAAATTATGTTAAAACTTACGAGTCAAACACGAGTTTTGGGCCAGTTTTATGTCATAATCACATGTAAAATTATACGACATACAAAATTGATATTAACATTCTAAAATATCCGATGTCAATTCGTTATAATTAACTTCTGATATTCTGTATCAATTCAAGTCATGAAATGCCGTCGAATAAAAATAAAAGTTACTTTTTTCAGACACTATGTCATTGCAGGGAATAGCAGGGAATTTTAGGCACCAATTCCTGACCTGAATTGATTCATTTCCTCAGCAGATAATTATCACATATTGAGATCAGATATTATATAATGTTATGTAGCTTGTAATCTTTCCATTTAACCTTGCATGTTTGACTCGGACCTTTTAATAAAATGATTACTGTGAGACTGAATAAAGGCTCTTTAATTACAATTAAATTGATACTGAATACTTTTTAGGTAATTATTTTGATGTCTAATCTATAGGTTAAATTCGTTAGGATTTGAATAAAAGTCTTCAATTAAGCATCATGCTTTCATTATATTTTTTTTCAGAGTTAAGAGTTTCTTGGAATTCAGATAAGCAAATTTCTCTATATTCTTCTGATATCTTAATTATTTAATTGACTCAGATAATTTATAAACCTTTAAACAGTTTAGATTGAAATTTTAATTGGACTACAATTGGTTATTGAGAAACGGAAAGAAGTACACACATATCATAGTTTAATTGATACTTTATCCATGATCATTATAATATTTTAATCACCTTTTATACTGAGTGAATAGACGCTTTTAACACTAAAAACTGTTTTCATATTTCATAATAATCCGAGTCTCATCAGCTATGCTTTGGGAACATAAATAATACCTATTTTAATATTAATTTTGTGTTGTTTAATGTAGTCGGATACGAATAGAGGCGATGTTCTAGTTAATGGTTGTTAAATAAACTATACTTTATGTCAGTCAAATACTAATTTTCTGTGAAATGAAATTATTTTCTAACCTTCTATTATTTGTGTACCAGATATTTGCTTGTTTACAATTACATTCTTGACGTCGGATTAGGAACACAAGGTTCTCATATTGTAGTAGTGATTTTAAAGTTTTTCTTTCTTTTACACCTACGTGGTCAAGGCCGTTTCAACTGTCTCATTTTAGCTGCAATTTTTTTGACTTATGAATTCGTGTTTGAGTTTTTATTAAATATTTCAGTATTTTATACTAAGTTCTTATGTAAACTTCAACAAAAGCAATTGTTAAGAAAGGAGGTTGTTAATGGGAGACGTGCTGTATAAGGTTGAAGATGTATTCATTTAATAGACTTAAACATTTTTCATATGTTTGAAATTGCCATGAAACGTAATTGAAACAAATAATAAATACTGTATCAATTTACTTCAGCTAACGCCGTACGAGGTATACTGTACCGGGACACACTCTTGGATGTTAACGATCGAAGATTGTATCTTCTGGCATTGATGCGAACCGGGATATGACCAATTTCCAGTCAAGCTTTACATAGTTCCTTCCAGTAATAAACTGCATCTTGGTTATTCTTTACGGCATCCGTGTTTTAACTTAAATGAACTTGAACCTTTTAAGTTTCAAAAATTAACAAGCACGGAAATGTTAATTTCTCAGAAATACAGTTTATAATTTTCACCTGTTGAATACACGTTCATTTACTACATCGGAAATCACGCCCACTCTTATTAGAGTAATATATGATCTCGTGTCCTACAAATAAACAAACCATGACTATCACACCCTACGACCGTTCAAGGATTCATCAGTTTTCAGCTTTGTACACTCTTGCAGCACTGCTCAGAACTACTCCAAAACAACAATAATTTCTGATTTTATACCTTGTAAATTAAATCCTTCCTAGAATTTTGAGTGACCGATAACACTCATCTTATTACAGGCCTCAGGCAGCCTTGAGGCAACCAGCTATCATCTACCAAAATGGCCAACGAAAAGAAGGACCTCGATGGGGTAAGTATTACGATAATTATAATAATAATTTTTGGTACTAAATTCATATTTTTATTTATTTCATATTACGAGAAAGTAGATTGTTGTGTGTACCTTTCACTGCAGACTTTCAATGAGTTGGCAACTTACTCATTTGTACTATAACAGTATGCCAAACGACTTATACCAGATAAATATTTGATAAATTGCTACTATTCCCAACATTTATCTCAAATTTTACATCTTTTTATGGACAATCGCATTAATTATTTTAAATGAAATGTCGAACGATCTTCTTTAAGTGCCGGTCTTCCATTTTACATTTATTACCAACAAAATTAAAAAACCCCATTTAGATAAATTAATTAGCAATGTAAATCGTTATTTTATGCACGTTAAATAACAGTCTCAAAATATTAAGCTTAACGATTTCCAAATCACTTCCAAATTGGAATTTCATCAATATAGAAAATGTTTATTTTCTAATTTAGTAAGAACTGTACGGAATTATTTGCACGGTTTTATATTTCGCAGTTTGTTCAGTTTGAAATGTAGACTAGTATACTGTCATGTAAATTTCTCTTTCAAAAAGGTATCTTGGCATCTTCATTCTAAATCAAAACTAGAAACCAAATTTATCTGATAACAAGAGATTATAAATTATAAACAGTGTTCATTAAAATAGTTAGTATTGAATATAACCTGACAAACTGTTTATTTATTAAATTTATACAGTTATAGTTGGCTAAGTTAGTGTTACTTTAACATACATTTGTTCAAATACCCTATAATTACTGCTAAAAGAAACACAAAATATTGCGAAAATCATGAGTGCTGAGTACTGTTTAAAAGAATCAAATTATCAGAAGTTTGAAATTTAATATATGTTTTTACAATCAACTTCAGGTTGGCCTCGAGATAGAGGCACCTGGTGTTTCTCGAGGTCCAATAATGATGCCAAACCTTCCCCGTCCTCTCACCATAGAAGAGAAAAAGTACCTATTAGCAGTGGAACGTGGAGATATGGGAAATGTCCGCAGGTAATAATTTTATTTAATAAACAAAATTTACTATCAAACTGGCTTCAAACATTTTTCATATATTTCATAGATGAAGACTTTATTACTAAACTGTTAAGATAACCAGGGAAATTATTGTCATAATATTAGTAAAAATATTATTCCAATCATTTATTATTACATTATATAATTTAATTTAATATTCTTTAAATTCAAAACAGGATGCTGCAACTAGCTCATCGCAAAGCACAGGTCAATATGAACTGTGTCGATCCACTTGGCAGAGGTGCTTTGACATTGGCCATTGATGGAGAAAACCTAGAGATGGTTGAACTCTTAGTTGTTATGGGAGTGCAAACAAAGGATGCTTTGCTCCATGCTATAAATGTTGAATTTGTTGAGGCTGTAGAGCTACTCCTAGAGCATGAAGAACTAATTCATAAAGAAGGAGAACCATATGTAAGTAATTATTTTACAGTTAGCAATTATAAAAAATCACAGTATGTAATAAAAATGAAATCCAGAAATAAATTCAACATTTTTTCATTTATTTCAGAGTTGGGAAAAAGTTGACTGGAATACAGCTACTTTTACTCCTGACATCACACCTCTTATTCTGGCTGCCCATAGAAATAATTATGAAATCCTGAAGATATTATTAGATCGAGGAGCTACTCTACCAATGCCTCATGATGTAAAGTAAGTAATTGTTTCATTATAAAAATTTAAATAACATATTGTAAAAGAAACACCATGAAAAAGTATATTCTTGAAAACCACAAAATGTACGTGAATACTGAAGTTTATTACACTATCAAGCAGCTTGAATTAAATCAAATTGTGAGTTGTAAAATGGATCATTGAATGAAACTAACCTGGTGAATTAATTGGCTATATAAATTTTTTTATGACTATAAAATGATTAAAATTATCAGGGAAGTAGCTGGAGGAAGTGTTGCACCCTCATCAAAATGAGTTCTGGCAGCATTGTTAACAGTATAAGTTTTTTTATATTAACTTATGATATAGAGTATTTGTAATCACATAACCAAACTAAAAAATATTTCCATATACCATAATTTAATTCTGAGCCAAAATGTTTGTAATATACAATGACATATTTACTTTTGAATAAAGTTAATTTTGAGTTATTTTCTGTTAATAATTTATAATATTGTAAAAGTTTTACAATTAGAATTGAATAACGTTTATATATTTCATCAATCCCATTTTTTTAAATTACAAATCTTTGTGTGATGGCCATACGTTTGTGGGTGAATTAACCATAAATAATACTTGTTTTTCAACAATTGTAATATCTTATTATAAGATTATTCACAGGAATAGCAATGATATTGAAATAAACTTAATTTAATTAAGTACCATAAGTACTTTGCTCAATGAGATTGCGTTTTTGTTTTTTGGCCAACTAAACTTGCTTTTTCAAATACCTTTTATTTTAATATCTCAATTATTGAAATGGTTTAATTTTTTTATCACAATATCACAACTCAGAAATATATTTTCCTTTCCTTTCAGGTGCGGCTGTGATGAATGCCTTAGAGAATCTAATGAAGATTCTCTCAGGCACTCCATGTCCAGGGTTAATATGTACAAAGCTCTTGCAAGTCCATCGCTTATAGCCTTATCATCTAATGATCCTGTACTTACAGCATTTCAGTTATCATGGGAGCTTCGAAATCTGGCATTTACAGAGCAAGAATGCAAGAGTGACTACATGGTGATTATTATGAGTAAAAATAAATAATATCATTCATTCTGTGATTATAATTTGGAAGAAATAGAATTTGTTGATATTAGTAATTGTTAAAAATACTTTTAAAATCTACCATTTAAGCAAAAGTCAAATATAACAATCAAATACTCAGTGTTATATTATTATAATACAAAATTCAAATAATAATTTAATTACACTCTTCCATACAAATGTATATTTAGAAATGTAAAATCATTTTAAATTTTGTCATTGCAGATTTTTCTACATTCAAGTTCTATTTTCTTCACCTTACATGTTTTAAAGAGACTGTTATCGTCTATATTTCTTGCATTTTTCTTAAACTGAAGTATTATTATTTTCTGTTCTGTGGTTTGTAATTTAATTTTAATTATTTACATTTACATTCTCTTTAAAATTAATACATTTCATTCCAAATATTTAAAGACTAAATAATGTTGAAATTTACTTTAAAAAAGCTTACATAAGCTTCATAGAAAGTAATGCGAGCAGTTTATTTATGAAATTACTTTAGAAATTATGCCTCAAACTTGGGTACTTTATATTGTTTTTCATTCAATTATTCTTCTAGTTTAATCTAGTTTTAAAAGAATAATATCATAAATTCAGACTTATGAACATCAGTTCTTTGTTTCAGGAATTGAGACGTCAATGCCAACAGTTTGCTGTTGATCTTCTCCATCAGTCTAGGAGTTCTCAGGAACTAGCTATAATTCTGAATCATGACCCTGAGAGCCCACCTTATGAAGATGGAGAACACATGAAGCTTGCTCGTCTTGAATTAGCAATAAATTATAAACAAAAGAAGGTATTTGATTTAGATATTTCTAAGTATTAATCATTTAATTTTGCATTGTCCATATGGAAAACTGCATTATCAATTGTTTTTGTGACTATAAATAATTAGACACAATTAAATGATGATATAAATACCATATAATGTTTCTGGGATCCTTGTTCCTTTTGTCTGTTGATTGAAAAACCACGAGAGCCAGGTGCATCACAATCACACAATTACTGTTGACAAACTCAAAAGTCTTTTGAAATGTTGTGTGGTATTTGTAACATCACTGAATTTTGTCTGTATTTGGCTATTTCATGTAATCATTATATTTTATACAGACATATTATATTCTCATTATAAGTGGACACAATGTTCCCAAGTGAAATTACAGAACATTATTATTTCATCAAGCATAAAATATGTTGAAATGAATGAAAACATAAAAAAAGGAAGACATTGTTTTATAAGTTTGAGTATTTTCTATATCAATTTGCTGGCATGAGTACAATTATTAAGTTAATGCATTTGATTTTCTAAAAAATATATTTTTAAAAAAAATTGCTTTCACTTAAGCTGGGTTTTGCCTATATATAATTTAAATATGAAATTAAGGATTGTATATAACCAATAACTGAGATAATCTGAAATAATAATCTTAATTTTTTTTAAAAATCATATTTTTAAATACTAAAATGAATATACTAAAACACAAATGCAATCTGCATACAAATCTAAAGATTATGCCAACAGTTTATTGAAAGATAGGTATAAATTTATGGGTAATTATCAACTCTTATTAATGTATTTCAATATAAATTATTTTACAGTTTGTTGCACATCCCAACATACAACAGCTTTTAGCTGCAATCTGGTATGAAGGTGTTCCTGGATTCCGTAGAAAGTCAGTATTCCAGAAGTTAACTCAAATTACCACGGTGGCATTTTTATTTCCATTTTACTGCATGCTATATATGGTTGCTCCAAACACATCATACGGAAAACTTATGCGCAAGCCTTTCATGAAATTTTTAATCCATGCCTCATCATATCTTTTTTTTCTGTGTAAGTAATAAATTGTTATTAATCTTTTATATTTCAAAATAATAAAATTGTCAGAAAAATAAAATAAATACATAAGCTATATAAAGTTTAAATACATTAATCTGAAATTAGCATTTTTTCAATAAAAATAATAGAATACAAATTTTTTTTTAAAAAAAACAATTTTTTTCCTTCCTTTAGAGTAAAAATTATAAATTTTTGACAAGTGAAACTCATAATTACTATTTATATATTGAAAGTATCTCTAAATGGAACTGATCAGACAAATTTATAATTGTAATAGCAAACACACAATAGTTTCATCACCAGTTGTTGATAGTTTACATACTTATTACTAAAAACTATATACTAGACAGCATTTTATTTTAAATGAAATTTACAAATTTAGGCCTATGCCTATATTATGAATATATTTTCATATATTATGAATATATTTTAAATGCATTACATATTATACAGTAATAGAGAATTGTGATGCTAATGGCAGAGTTTCATTTCTGTAACAAGTTAATTTACTATGCAACATAATTTTCTTAATTTTGCTTTGTATATAATTTATATATTCATCCTCCAAAGTATTATACAATTTCATATCTTCCATAATTCATCAAAGATTTTGAAAAACACTGGAAAAATTAAAACAAACAACTGAATATTTTCATATAATTTTGAAATAATTTGAAAGCTATCTGTATCTATAATTTTTAATCAATATATAATAATAAAACTTGTGTATCAAAGGAAGGATGGACCTTATTAGCTCTATTTAATGTGATTTTAATAATTTGTTAAACAATAATTATAAAAATATATAAACCATTTTCACATTTTTAATTCTACTAATTTTGAGTATTTAATTTAAGAATTTTTCTGTCAATAGAGTTTTGTGATTCAGTATTTATTAATTTGCACATTACATTAACATATTTAAAAGTGTTACATATTTCTGTTTCTAAATTAAATACTTTCTTATTAATTAATGCAAAGTTTGGGTCAGCAGTTATTGTTATTTGGAAAAATCTCATAGCATAGATTTTAACCTGTTTTATGTTTATGCAAAATTAATATTTTTAAATTCTAATTAATTAATTTTTATTTCTTTAACAGTGATATTGATCTTAGTATCACAAAGAGCAGAAGTTCAACTTATTGAAATATTTGGTACGGACAATATGAGAAGAGAGCTATCAGAACAACTATTAAAGCAAAGAGGAAATGGTCCCACACTACTAGAATGGATAGTTTTGGCATTTGTTTTAGGTAGTAACTTAGACTGATTGCAGTTCTGTTGAAAATAAAAGATAACTCTTACACATTAATGCTATGATTTTTATTTTAACTGAATAATTAATAAATATTAAGGAAACTTATAGATCCAATAATATGAAAGTGTAAATAAACACTTACTTCATTGCAAATTATATTCAGTCAGAGTAATGTAATATACACTAGTTCAATCATTGCACTGAACCCAAAATTAAATTTAATCTAAAATTGATTATAATCAGCCAATTATCAAATTAATCAAATAATTCATTATTCTAGGATTTATTTGGGAAGAAACAATGGAGATTTATGTAGAAGGAATTCGGAGCTATCTTCGCAATATGTGGAACTTCATTGACTTTACTAGAAATTCACTTTATGTAGCAACTGCTATTTTAAGGGTCGCTGCTTACATACAACAAGTTCAGCAAATATCAAGAGATCCATCAACGGCTTATATACCCCGTGAACAATGGGATGCATTTGACCCTCAGCTTATAGCAGAAGGTCTATTTGCTGCCGCTAATATTTTCAGGTATTTAGAACAAGAATAAAAAATTAATTTTCTCACACACATCAACTGATGAATCCAAGAAATATATAAACTCCAAATATTGTCAAATAAAAGATGATATAAATTTCATTCTCCTACACTTTTTCTTACTAAACAATCGATGACAAATTTTTACAATGTTTACATGAAGGAGAAAAAGGCAAATTGATATTTTATGATCAATATCAATAGTTTTTATACTGAACATTTCTTATTTCTCTGTTCAAAATGCTAAAGCAACTTCAAAACACACAATCTATTAATGTAGCTTTAAAAAACCTGATATTTAACAAACTGTTATTTTGTCCCACTGGGTCAAATTATTTCCACAGTGAATATAAAGATGTTCTTAATTTTAAAAACAATAAAATAGGGTTTCTTAAAAAATCCTTCCACTTGAGAAATTTCCTTATAATCATTAAACTGGTCATACAGTAGTTGCAAATAGCATAAGATTGGTATAACTTTCTTACCTGGTTAAACGGAGATAGTATGTCTGGAAGGATTATAGTTTAACATACTTTTGTTATTAAAGGATGTGTACCTTTCCCTGAAGACTCCTAAGCTTTTTAGAGTTTTAAATAACAGTCTATCATTCTTTATTATCTAAAATTATCTTAATAACATGCTGCATAATCTATTATATATTTATTTTCTCAATTGGATGATACAAAAAATATTTCCTGTGACTTTGAGCATTCTGCAGTTCCAACTCACTGAACTAGACATTATCCATAATACATTTGTGTAATTTGTAAAAGTATTTTCAATAGTTCATTTTTTTCTCTTTCTTCTCTGTATTATAATAAAATAGAAGTAAAACTGTGATTATATGATTGGAATATATTAAATACTATATGCTGCAGCTGTAGCTAATGCTATAAATGGAAAATGAAGATGTTACTCTTTATCCATTTTGATTTGAGTATTATTCATAATATAACTCCTTACTCAGTTTTAATTCTTCATTCAAGCAATCAAAAATAGTGTAAACTATCCATGTAAATATATAATAGTGATGGCTTAGACAGGAATATATATTTTTTCCCTAACAACTTAAAATGACTGGAATATGTCTGTCTGCCACGCTGATTTTTTTTTATTTTTACAAGAAAACGATCCGATTGATTTCTATTTTATTCTACAGACATACTTCAACATTTATGTCCTTCATCTTTCGCAAGAAAATGGTCGAAAGAATTTAGATTCAAGTTAATTACATTACATACTGATGTAAGAATATTTTCAGCAATATAAAATCGCCATAGGACTACACAATTTATGGCTGAATGATAAATGTTGAATGTATTTTCTTTGAAGCAATAAATTACATTAAGTATTTCGTAAATTGATATCAATAATTTTTAAAAAAATTTAAACTTGAAACATATGTCTGTGAAAATAATTTATTTACCAGGAATGTTGTTAGTAGCTAAACAATTTTTTTATGTTCAAAAATGTTTGAGAAGTACCCAACAAGTCAACAAAAAGAATTAAATCCAAAAAACTTTGTAGATAAACACTGAGTTGTTAGTAACGTATAAATAAATAAAAAAAGCCTTTTAGGCCTTATACTATAAATCCTTAGCATTGTAGACAAATCATTTACTTCTTAGAGATGTGAACAGTAGACCCATATTCAATCCCATAGGCCTAATGAAGGGCAGGTAACCAGCTAGTGTGAGAGAATTATTCTAAGTTTAATATATTTAGAATACTTATTGTTGTAGTATTGTAATTAATTAAATGCAGTATTGTGTGTAATGTTAAATTAATATTTTCAGTGCTCTGAAATTGGTACATTTATTTTCCATCAATCCACATCTTGGACCATTACAGATATCTTTAGGAAGAATGGTTATTGATATAGTGAAATTTTTCTTCATATACAGTCTTGTGCTGTTTGCTTTTGCTTGTGGTAAGTGAATGTAAACTCATATTATACATTTTTTTAAAAATTTTATTGTAAAATATATCATTTATATTATAATATAAATAAGTTATTCACACTGTGTAATTATTTTTATATCATAGGTCTGAACCAACTACTTTGGTACTTTGCTGAATTAGAAAGACGTAAATGTTACCATTTACCAGGAGGTCTACCGGATTGGGATAATAATGGTGATTCTTGCATGAAATGGAGAAGTTTTGGAAAGTAAGCCATCAACATTTTACTGTTTTTAATTATTGGTATCTTAAAATATTTTACAATAATATAAGCATGTTTGTTAAAAATTTAAACAGTTGACCCCATGTCCAGCACTAATACAGCAAAACATTATATGTATTTTAATTACTTTCATAATGAAGGTTCAGTCTATAAATATTTTCCAATCACAGATACACTAATATCTATTAACTCTCAAACCTTGACAAAATCTTCAAAATTTTATATATTTATGTCTGCACTATTAAATAATTTTTTGATTCAGCTTTCTTGCATGAATAGTGCATTTCTGAGAATTTAATAAAGTACAAAACTGTAATAATTTTATCTAAATAGTAACAAAATTACTATTAAGCTTCAATAATTTGTTACTTGAGTACCTCATACTCAGATGTATATCAGTATATCAGTATTGTATCAGTTGCCAATGTATTTAAAAGCTTTCTAATAAATTTATTCAATAATATTTATTAATTTTGAATGTGGTATGTGTTTTCGAAATTGCCATAGTCATCTTCGAATTGTCAAGATTTGTTCCTTCATGTTTATAATTTATTCATTGTTTTACAATTTTGAGTCTATTGGCTTTAAAATGCAGTGATGTGATCTACTGTCAAGATTGACATAAACTTTTATGTATATTCCAATTATGGCCCAGAACATTGTTATAATTTGAAAACAAAATATGTATAATTGTGTAACATTAAACTTCATATTGGAGTATAATATAAACACAATCAAATATTTTTCACTTACAGTGTGTTTGAATCATCTCAATCACTCTTCTGGGCAAGTTTTGGAATGGTTGGACTTGAAAACTTTGAATTGGCAGGGATAAAATCATACACACGTTTCTGGGGACTGTTAATGTTTGGATCATATTCGGTGATCAATGTGATTGTTCTGCTGAATCTTCTTATAGCTATGATGTCTAACTCATATGCTATGATTGATGTGAGTAAATTAATTTTTTGTGTAGAATAATGACTTTGTTTATTATAAATATTATAGATTAATTAATGTAATTCCCATTAATATGACTGAATTTTATTATCCACATACACAGATAAGTCATTATTTCTATTTGAATACAATACAAAATATATATTTCAGGAACATTCAGATACAGAATGGAAATTTGCAAGAACAAAATTGTGGATGAGCTACTTTGAAGAAAGTGCTACTCTTCCTCCACCTTTTAACATATTACCCACACCCAAGTTGATTATGAAGTTATTTGGAATACGAAAGAAAGATAAGCTTCGAAGAATGTCATCGAAGGTAAAATACCTTTTGTTAGATGTATTTATACTTAATTATTAAAATTATTTTTCAATATAATCAAATTATAGCTTAAACTTTTCTAAGGAACAGCTAACTCAATTCTATTATTGAATTTCTAAGAACAAACAAAATATATTGAATTAAATTAATGACTGTAAATTAAATAATATTAGGATTTATTGCCAAGAAATAGACAATGAATGCCAGTTTATAATGGTGTTCAGTAACAAATAGAATAGTTTTAGTGTATTTTGATGTAATTTTGTAATTGTTAATTATTGTTCGGTGATATTTATTAAAATTTCCTATGTCTAACAGGGAAAACTAATTCTATATTATGGTTGCTTTCAATAAAAGTTTTAATGAAATTATTTTAAGGTAATATTTATATTATTTAATTTAATTTATAAGTATAGTCAGTTATGGAATGCTATAGTGACTGGTGCAAGATTTAATCTATATTTGAGGAAACATACATAATGATTGTGAATGTAGTGCTAAACAGAGCATTTGCATTTTATTTAACCACCTAAATAGTTTAATTCTTTTGATAGTCTCATTGTTAGAAATGGGACAACACAGAGCCAGGGACATAAAATATCTTTATGCTTTCGTGAAAGCCTTTTCAGAAGTAGGACATCAGTAAATAGTGCAGTAACAGACCATACCAATTTGGCCCTTTCTTTGCTGTAAAAAATTCATGGGTTGCGTTAACAATATCGACAATGTAGAAATAAAACTGAAACTAAATTATTATATGTCAGGAAAAATTAACAAAGCAAAATGAAAAATAAATGAAAAAGTAAGAACAGGATATGTATAATACTTGAAAGAATACAACAAATTTTTTAAAAGTAAATAGCAACAATTTACATGTAAAAGTAGGCTAGATGATGGGATCAAATTTTATGATAAGAATGCACACCAAGTCAGTCACCAATTCTTCTCTTACAAATGTTGTAGTTAATGCCTTTAAATTAACATTTGAGATAAGGAAATTAAATTTATAGTTGGGATACTATTCAACAATTATGGGATTAAAAATCAGAATCCGTTATAGGTGGGGAAATGTAGACTAGTGGCGTGTGTTTAAGCAGGTTGCGTATACAGATCAATTGGAAGAGGAAAACATTAAAATTTACAGTAATGTTGTTCTATTTCAGAGGAAAGAACGCAAAGAAAAGGAACGTGATTATCGCTACACTGCAGTTATGAGGTCTCTAGTATGGAGGTATGTATCTCACAGACATCGCCAGGCAGAAGATAATCCAGTGACTGAGGATGACATCAATGAAGTAAAAGGAGAAATATCAGCCATGAAATGTCAAATGCTAGAAGTATTGGAGAAAAATGGCATGGATGTTTCTTCTGCCGACATGAAAGAGAAGGGTGTGTGCATATAATATCTTATGGCTAGTAGTTCATTAAGCAAGCATATAACTTTAAGTAAACAATTATTGCACTATCATTGATGTTTTTGAATAACTTAACAATTATTTTTTAATAGTGTAGTGTGATAGTTTATAAATTTATTAAGATTATGGTCTCATTATATATTTGATTTTATTAAAAATTAGTTAGGACTGATTGAAAGTTATCAGCGTATTATAAATGGCGTATTAATTAAGCTGTGGAATTCGCTGCAGAGCACGCACCAGACCTAAAAAATATTGTTATAACAAATGCACGCTGATTAACTGGGGTCTTAAGTGGATGAATTTGCGGTTTTAGAAAGCTGGGAGCGATGCTCGTCAAGGGCGTGATTTTATAGACGAATGAAATTTCGTGCTCCAGGAAGATCGATCAAATATTTGCTGAAGTTACCTTGCACTACTTTGGGGGAATGCAGTTTGTATACCTTGAATAGTTGCGAGAGAGGACCGACATCTGGGAAAAGCTGATAACGACGACAATTGGAAAAATGCTAACGGCCGAGTTTATTGAACCTTCAAAAACAATGGCCATTCTACACTCTGAATGTTTCTGTTCGCCCTATCTCTTTTCATTACACGTCCCAACTAGGTCTAGCACAATTGCGTGCCGAGAAGTTCTGGATTATTTTTATTCATATTTAAGCCAAGCAATGGCCACCTTGTCTTGGCTTACGACTAAAGCGAACTGCAACCTATCGTCGTCTTCTAAATTGTCCACCCGTCTTACTTCTTTCGGCTTTTTAGGACTGACCGTCGATAGAATGACGCTATGTTAGTCTATATTACTTTGCACAAACAGAATTACAGAATTACTTAAGTATATTCTTATGATTTTTCAAATCGTGATGTTTCTTAACTTAATTTATTTAATTTCAAAGGTTACATTTAACTTCGAAGAAATAGAAACCCTATAAGTTTAAAATTATATCAGTCAATTGACATATTGATAATTTGCAGATAACATAAATTATAGGATATTTAACATTATTTCAGCTATTCTTGGGAGAAAGATGCGAGTTTGGGAACGTCGTTTAATGAAAGACTTCCAGGTTGCACCCATTGCCGGAGAAGAAGAACTAGATCAACTTATGACTGAGACACCTCCTGAGAATGAAGACTCACTTGCAAGATTCCGACGAATAGCAAAGCTGGCTGTGCTTAATTCAACAAGTCATAAGTGGGGTCAAGTTGTTCAAGGCATTTGTCAATCGTAAGCCTACTCAATTGATCAAGTTTCTTTATATCAAGATAAAGTATTATTATTTTGTTAAATAATTTAGAGTGCATACATTTATTAATTTGACCACAAAGCTTTCTATATTTTCTTGGATGTTCATTCCATTAACTATGCTTACAGAGCTGTATAAAATCTGTGTTTGTGATATAATACTTCTTATTCAGTGGGTCATTAAAACTATTTTTTGAGTATCTTTGATAAATTGCATGTTTTAATTTATTTTTGTGTGCATACTAATGTTTGTTCTTGTAACTTCTGATCTGTACTTTTACATTTTTCCCATAATTATACCAACTCTGCTACACATTTCTAGTTGGAAATGTACTAAAACAATTTGTGAAATGATAAGTTTCTTATAGTGAGCTAAATACTGTTATCTACGAACATGAACTAAACATTTGATAATTATCAAATCCAAACATAAAATTTCAAATTTGGAATAAACGTTAAAATATTATTTCCTTTACAGATCTCAAATTGGAAGATGTAATAACCGTGAATCATTTAAGAACCAGCAAAATCTACAGAAAGCTATGGAACAAGCTAGGAAATTAGTAGCTCGCAGCCCAGTACCTGGACTTTCTCGTGCTGCATCACCTCTCCCATTACCAGAATCAGGGACATCAATTATGGAAATTCTTAAGGATATATCTGAAGAAGTTGGTGTAGATCCAGCATCAAACCGAACTTATAAGAAGAAAGGAGGTGAGATTTAATTCCACTGATCATAAAATAAATAATTAATTTTACCAATGATACAGTATCAAGCAAAAAATTATTTCTATGCTTAAGCACTTTGTGTTGAATAATTCATACATTAGGAATATTACGATAGTATATAAAATATATCAAGTGCATAAATAGGAAAATTTGGCATAAAAATATAAATATTCTGTACATAAATTAGAAACTATATTAGTACAAGGAATCCCTCAGGGTATTAGAGTAAATGACATACATAACTATGTAACTACGGACTACTTTTATACTCCATCAAGTAAATAGAACAAGTAACAATGTTATATACATAAATATGCATTAGATATTTTATTCAGCTAATTTAGGTGATTAATCTTGCCTATATTATTTTCAATTTATTTGAGTCTTAATCAAAAGCTATTTTTCACCATGTTGTTGACAGTTTGTCTTTTCCCCTCATTCTGTGCACCTAGGATTGCTATGGTTAATTTCTTTAATATTTTGAGAACTTACATTCTCATAATTATCTTGCCAAAATACATATGTTGGTTTCAGTGTATAAGTACAATGGCGGAGTCTAACATTTTACAGATCATAATGCTTTGATTTCCTCCATTCTTACATATTAATTAATGTTTTAATTGATGTTTTACACCATAAATACTGTAATTAATAATACCTTTGTTTTCTTGATTTCAATTTACTTGACTCTAAATTACCTTAATAAACACTTAAAATTCACAATTAATATTACTATATCATCATTCTATAACATAAATAATAAATGTAGGAAATAAATTCAAATGATTATTAAATGAACACAATTCAAATAATTTAAACTAATGATCTATTGAAAACAAAACACTGTGAGAGTGAATTATTAGCCAATTTAATTGGAAGACACACACATACATACAAATAATTTGTCCCTATAGTAGCTTCAGCAAGGGCAGAAAAATTCTCTGAAGAGTGCTTACATATGGTGTCTTTATCTTGTTTGAGTCACTGGTAACAACCTGTCTTAGCCACCAAAATAAACAGCATACAGTTTTTTTGCTAGCACAAAAAAGTTATTTGTAACATGTAATTTTTATGTCATTTGCCATAGGCCTATATGATAAATGTATTAACTTAATAGATGATTGTATACTCTTCAACTCTATCTCTTCCAGAATACTTTGGCAACCAACAATAGAAAGTAATAATTTTAAGGAACTTCCTTAATTTCTTTTACACATTAATTAATTTGATCCTTGCTACATCTTAAAGGCAATAAGCATGAGTGAAAGTTGTTTTATCAAGAAATTATTTTATTTATATAATATAAATATTACCCAGATACATTTTAATATATCTATAACAACTAATAATTAATATTTTACAGTACTAATCATGAATTTAAATAATTTCAACAAAATTTTATGTTTCAGGAAATAATAATGGTGGAGGGAATCTATTGCAAGTAAACAATCAACAATCTCAAACATCCAGAAATGTTTCTCCTGTATGTACCATAGTTAAGTCATTGCAAGCTCAACAGCAACAACCAATACAAGGGCAGAGCCAGCAACCCTCAACAGGCAAATCAACAACTGAATCATATCAGCAGGCAGGCAAACAGCAATCTAAACATCCAAGCATTCTAAAAAATTCCAATGAATTAGCCCAGCAACCAAACAAACATCAGAATCAGGTTCAAACTAATTGCAAGTCTGTCACTGATATGATTCAGCAATCGTCTTCTTCAGTCACAAATCAAAGTAAAGTGAAAAATGTGACAAAGGCGTCTTCTGACTGTCAGCAACAGAAAGATAATAGGCAGCACCAACTGCAATACTCTCCACCAAAGATTGTTACTAATTCTCAGGATGATCCATGTCCATTAGTACCACCACATCGTTCTCCAGGGGGAACACCTCCTAAAGTAATTAAAAGGAAGGCTCCAGGACATTCCAATAAAGCAGAAGATGAATCAATATCTCAAAATGAACAGAAAAATTTCCCTGTCATTCCACCTCCTGCTCAGCAACAATTGAAACCAAAGGAAATACAAAAGCAACCTCAACAGCAAGTACAACAATCATCACAAGGTAGTACACACAATCAAATGAAACAGCAACAACAGCAAATTGCATCATCGAAACCTCAGTTACCTGATGCCTTACCAAAATTTGAGGTTACCCTTGCTAATTCAGAAAACAGTACTAATGAAACATCTAGAATGTCTGCAGGATGCAGTACAGAGCAACTGCTGAGCCCAAGTGGCACCTCACCAGAACCTTTGAGACAAGGAAAAAGAATTGAAGATGTCAACACCATAAAAAGACAACCAAAGGATGGTTGGATATAGAACTTATTAAATGTTTCATAAATTATTTTTATTGTCAATGATATACTTAAATTACATTTGTTTTGCATATACTTAAGTGACAAGTTGGATGTAAAACTAAAGGTCACACTATATATTATTACTATTATATATACAAGCTTCTAATAACTTAGTAAGTTGATGTTAAATTCATGCAAAACACCAAGATCATATAAATATTTATTTATAGTTTTTATGAAAGGAAACGTAAACTAATTACAAAATAATTAAATTTATAAAGACTGGTATTACTGGATAGTAATTCTAATTTAATATGACTGTATTGATTTTTTGTGGCAGTATTCTATGGTAAAGGGCAAGAATTGTTTTTATATTTTTTTTCAAGAGAATGTAAGATAATTAAAAATAAAATTGAATTCAATCTCATTATAAATCATTCACCAATTGAATAAAATATTTTTGATTGATTATGCTACAGATGAGTTTTCTTATGTTTCCAAAATATAATATACTGAATACAAAAATATGTGTCAATAAAATATTATCCCAATAAAAGTAATAAGGTGTAAAATACAAAATGATAACATAATTGTAAAACATTATTTAGTTTATTGTGATTTTTTTTGTTTAAGTCTATAAAATTGTCCGAATACTTAATAATTAAAACTGAAAGGTCTCATCCTCCAATTATATTTAGGCATCTTTAAATGGAACTCTAATTCTTTTAATAAGTTTTTATGACTATTAACAATTGTTTTTAAGATTTTGAAAGAGAATTAATATTTTTATTTAAATTTTTGCTGTTAATTCTCACTTGTATTATTCTTTTTGCAACTGTAATTATTGATTTAATAAATTAAATGAGACGTCACATGTTGTAAATCTCAACTGCCCATAAAGCTTACATTTTCATTCACAAATGTTCATATTTTATCTACACTATGTAGATGTATTTTACTACATATATACATACATAAAGGTAAACATCTCAAAGAACAATACGTGAATCAGCGACTAAGTTAACATTTGATTGATATATAAAAACGGCAATGGTGGTAGTTGCATATGTGCTACAACACATAAATTAATTTATGAAGAATTATTTTTTCTTAATTTAAAATATCTTCATTACAATTGTGTTCTAATAGTGAGATTTTCTGCTTTGATATCGAAGTCTTCAAACTTCCCGCCTTGCGACACACTCGCTCCCGCTAATGCAGACAGCTGGACTTATAAAGCACAACACACTGCACATTTAAGGCCGCGCCGTGCATAGATACAGAGGCGACGAAATCAAAATAAAGTAAAACCATTCAGTAATTGAAAATCTTATTTTAAAGTATATACATCCGTTTCAATTAATATCGTCCATTGTTCCTTCTGTTGACAAATATTATAAAGCACAACACACTGCACATTTAAGGCCGCGCCGTGCATAGATACAGAGGCGACGAAATCAAAATAAAGTAAAACCATTCAGTAATTGAAAATCTTATTTTAAAGTATATACATCCGTTTCAATTAATATCGTCCATTGTTCCTTCTGTTGACAAATAAAGTTATCTTATATGTAATCTGATCAAAGTTACAAACTTTCTTTTTTGCTTAACTAAAAATCCAATGAGGAATGGTATTGTCATTATCTTCAACATAAGTAAAACATGCAAGACTAATTAAATGAAAACTCTGAATAAGTGAAATTTCATACTAATTAATATAAGAACAAAAAAAAATTAGATGACGTTTCACAGGAAATAAGTGAATGCTATTGAATGGTAGTGGCTATTAAATTCATACTGTAAAATGGAAAAACAATTTAAATTTTAAAAATTTTCTTCTTGGAATCAAAAAATTTAATTACTGAAACGTAATGTCTATAATTATGTATAATTACGTTTATACGACGGGATGTTAGAAAAATCTATAGATTGGTAAGCGGTGTAGCTCACTATTGACGTATATAGGTCTAAGACTATTTACGAAACAAAATGTTTAATGATCTTGTAAAATTCAACTTATTTGTTACGGGTTATGGATTCTCAAGCCACACAAAATACGCCCTGATATTGTTTTCAATTAATTATCCGATCGGAGCTTGTTGAGCTGAATGTGTGCATATCTGTTGACATTGTTCGCATCTACCATAAATTGATATTATATGAAAACTAACATAATGTCTCGTAGATAACAGGTTTACTAGACTTGATAAACCCCTATTATATGTATTTATTTGCCGTAATACTAAAATGCTCGAGTAACCTAGCGGTGCATCATGCTCTTGTTCGACGGCCAGAACAATGGCCTCCAAAGTCCGTTAGTTGCTTAGAAACCGTCGGCTAATTTTCACACTACTCTGTCTCTATTCGCAATTCTGTTCGTATTGGCGGCATTGAGAAAATTTTTAAGAGATTTTATAGAATTACAGTAGTTAACCCACATATATTTATGTTTTAAATTTGTTAAATTGTTAAATTTGATCTATATTCGCTCAATATTTTGGGTGGGTATTCAATCGAAAAAGAAAAGCGAATCGGAATTAAATAATTCTGAATCGATAGAATAGTATTTAACCAAAGTATATATATTAATCGTAAATTACTGTTATGCGACCGTCTAAACCGAACGAAGTGGTTCTTAAGAGGGGAGACGTCAGCTACAGATGTGAAGGGACTATATCGTATTGGCTTCCAGCTGTTTCCCTGATGAACGTTACAAAATTCAATCAGCTTCCCTCTAGCGATAGAACTGATCGTTGAATGTCTGACTACTTTCCTCTCTGAACTGTTTTCTCTCCGCACTTTATCTGATTCTGAGCTTTCGTCTGTCTCACTAACCATAATTTTTCAACTATAATAACTATCTACATCGTTATGACATGTTCTGACTATACAATCATTTTTAGGTTTCCGCCAAGAACTACAGAAATAAGTTCTGTGTAATAGAAAAAAATATATATTTTGAAAGTTGTTGTGTTTAACTGGACTGATTGTCCTTTATATGGTGGAAGAAATAGATGACAACTAATATGCATGGCCGATGTAAACAATCAATTGATTAAAGGTGTGTGATATTAATTGTTTTATAAATATTTGTTTATATTACAGTTGGTTATGAATAAAAATATCGAAAGCTACTGTTTTTAAAGACTTGACCATAGTTTATTGAATTATCATTAAAAATATTTCAATTGAGATTATAAATACGGCTTTCTTACTTCACAGAATCTAAGAACAGTTCATGTAGTGATTTGATGAAATTTACGTTTTAGCAGGTCAAAATAAAATTTCAGTTCTGAGGTGTCTGGTCTTTTTCTGATCTGAACATTACGTAAGTCTCATAAATTATTGTTGTGGAGGCAATATTTAGTATTCCTTTGTAGACTTCCTACACCTGTTTGCATGTCCTCGTTTTACGTTAATCCCTCTAATTCCCACCGTCCACTTGCCCGAAAATGCATGCGTAGATAATTAAAATACCGTTATTAAATTTAATTCAGCACAAAAATTATTATTGAATCACGATGGCTTTAAATAAAGCATTAAAATTTGATAAAAGATGATTAAATATGATTATTTCATTGATTCTGCTGGATTGCTACATGATTTTTTGTGTTTATTTTATAGTCACATCAAATGCTACGGGTATTAGCGACCTTGTCCTCTGCTGCATTTTATCTTGTCGGGGAACTAATTGCCGATTGCCCATGACCACTTGGGAATTCAACCCCGGAGCCTCTGTGACGCGAGTTAATAACGCTTACCACAGGAGGTAGGAACCATTTTGCCATATTGTTTCAGTAAATGCGGTTTTTCTTGATTGCCTCGAAATTCTATTTTACATGACAGGAGATCCTAAGTAAATTATTGTTAAAAGTCACCTTATTCCTCTCGAAACAGATAGGAAGATAATATCTCTGCACGGAAATCTTAATTATGTAATTAAGTCTGGTATTGGTATTTTTGTTTCGTCCTTTTAATTGTAACAGCTGAGTTTTAACTCTAAATATCCTTGGGCTTGTTAAGAATTTCGTTCCTCATTATTTCATGGCTTAGCTCAAATTCAATTCTGCATGTTGCGAAGGTGCAAATTAAAATGATTGCCTTACTTAGGCTTAATTCTGAGTCGTATTAACTGCCAACTCAGATTCCAGGAAAAATATTAAATAATTGTTAAAAAAAAACATTACGTGAAATAAGAGCACCACAAAGATCCGTCACTGTCAGTGCCCAAGACAAGCACGAAATATTTATTTTAGTGACACAACAGACATTTTCTTCCTGTCTGACGACTCCTGTCGACTACGTAATTTCCATCTACGTGTTCTGGCAGTTTATGAAGACGACGCTGAAGCCAAAAAAGTCTGAATTATTTATTCTCTTCTTGACGTAATTTAACACTGTTTTGAACAATTTACAGGTAGTATCCATTCTTCACTGAAGTACTTCAATTACGCAGTGAAGAATGTGGTCCAGAGCTTATGCTCATGCAATGAATGGATTTGGTTCATACCTGGAAGTCGAATTGGATATATCAGATGGGAGAGCGACCACGTGGAGATCCAGGGTTCGATTTTCAGTCCGAAGGAGCATTTTTCATCCCGTTCCTGTGATTATTTCTCATTTTGATAACATTCGTCGGCAGGCGAAACCGAGTGTGGAGGGGAGAAGGGAGTTATAAGGAGTGGTTGAAGGAACGGTCAGTACTACTCGGCCATGAGGCTGCTGTGTGTTGCAGTTCTGTATCTGGGACTCAGCTCAGCTGAAAGCGGGCTCAGGAAGAAGAGGTATCTCGTTTACCCTGAGGGAAGCTCTTTTATTGTAAGTTAAAAGTTAACAAAAATACTAAAAAAAAACTGTCAGTAGGAATTACAAATGGACAAAACCGTTCTTTTTAAAGATTGTAGCGGAACCTTATGCTCAGTCAAAAGAACTTGTTCTTTTTCATGACTCACAGCTATATATATAAATGACCGCTCCGCTGCTGATTTATCGAAATAATTTTTTTCTCGGCCGCAATGTGTTTGGAAACCACTAGTTAAAAATTTGTTAATCTAAGTTTTCTTATAATAAGTTATAACTGTACTCCTGAAGAGGTTCCAATCTGGGATGAAACATTCTGTCTGTTGAATATTATGTTCTAAATAAGATAATAATTTTTCCTGACTAACAAGATGTTGTTTTTATAATTTATTTTAAATACAAGCCATATTATTATACTTGTGAAACTGAATTTTGCCTTTGCTTGCATGAATTTTCTATTTATTTTCCAGCGAATTTTGCTTTACATTTATGAAAAAAGAATTACCAGTACACATGGTTTTCGTATTCATCAACAAATAAAGAAATAATTATAAATATATTTATATATTACATATTTAGAACATAATATAAGTGACTTAAATTTATAATTGAGCGATTTGGATGGGCTCAATAACATTAGTTTTTAAAAATAGTTTTTTTTTTGTATTTTCAGCTTATTTAGTATATATATATATATATATATATATATATATATATATATTGTAAAAATTATAATGAAAATGCGCTTTAAATAAAAAACTTAAGTGAAAACTATTAAACAAGATTTATTAACAATTTTAATTACAAGTATAAAATACACAAAATATTTGGAATCTCAGGGTCTTGAACTGGGTTTGATAAATGGCAGAATTTATATAATCAATATTACATTTACCTTTTATGGAAATCAATGCGTCTGAACATAGACGAAATTTGTTGCGGAAGAAATAATACTAAAGATTGAATTTAAACAGTTTTAAATTTATCAAGAATTAACGATCTCATTTTATCGATATTTAAATAATTAAAGAACGATCTGACTTTTATCTTTTAAACACGGTTTACAAATTATTTTAAAGTTTTTCTCTACTTACGGCCACCCAGGTCTCATTTTTAGTTTTTCGTGCACAATTTTGGGGACATCACTGATTCTAAGTTCTCACAGACTCTAATTGGCGTTGTTTGTTAGTTGGTTTAACACAAATTGGTTGGTTCTCGATGCTTTACTGCAACCTGGATTTGTAGATCTCGTGGCTTTAGTTGACAGTGGACTTCATTGGTTTGTCTGAATATTGCTTTACTTTTTAATAATTGAAAGCATGTTTGTGACTGGGCCACAATCTTTCGTTCTGACTGCCGACTGTAAAACTTTCAATGAGTTCTTTTCGTCCGTTCTATTCTCTGTCTGCTGACCGACTGTACTGTTCAAATTTTCGTGACTTGGAATTTTTAGTCTTTTCTCCTCACTGCCTACTGCCTACTGCAAAACTTTTTTATAATATGAATTTTCTGGTCTTTACAACTCGCTGTTCTATGCCCGACTGTACTCTTCGTCTAGTAGATTTTTGAGCGCGTAAACTCTCTCAACTGATCAACAATGTTTTCTTCGACTCGCCGGATTGTTGCGGCGTCCGCTCTATATCCACTAATAATGAGTCCTCTACAATCCAACTTTCCATTTAGAACAATGCCTTAATTACCAATTACTACAATATATATATATATAATGTAATATTCATAAATACACTAATATTGTAATTTTTACGTCACTGAATAAAAAATTATTATATTAATTTCCAAATATCTGATGAAGAAAACTAAAGTACTTTACCACTTACAAAGTTATAACACAAAGTAAGGAGGCTAAAAACTCTAGATATTTACTTTCAACTGCATTTTTAACATTCCTTTGTCCGAAATAGTTGTTTTTCGGTACCTAACGCCGAAACACAGTTCTGGAAATAATTTTCCTTAAAATTAGACAATTATAAATTAAAACTTTTTAAAAATAATTACAATTATATTTGACAAAAAAAAATTAAATCTAGAAAAATACATCTAAAATTAATCACTAAATATTATGACTTTCAAATACAATTTGGTTAAATTTTATTTGAATGTGAGCCTACTTCTTTTGAAGTCCCCCTTTGGAAAAGATGATCTTGCAGAGCACAGAAGTGCAAAATCGTTTTAAAATTCTCGAGAACTCGAGAGTTGGGTAAGCGGATCATTGTTTCTAATCAAATATTATTCCAATAAATATTTATCTAATTGGACGATAACTGCAGATCCCGCGTCATGCCTTTCTTGGAACCGATTTATTGTTATATCGAACTATTTCCAAAATGTAAGAATTCCCGGCCGATTTAGAGTATCCTGTTTGACGAATCTGTTCTAAATGTTGATTTTGTAAAGATTTCTTTTCATATTCGATATTATTCTGTTATATCAGCCCAATTACTTATAATAGTCACCAATACCTTGTTTTTTTAAATCGGAAGATCCAAAAGAGTTGATTGGGTAATTAACTCATTGTTTGAGTTCTGACAATTCTTTAAGAATTTTTTTTTTATCTTTGAAAGTTGTCATTTGTCGAACCATTAGTTTGAATAGTATAATTTAAGAAATTGAGGACGAGATCCGACTTCTACTCCGAGAATTATTACAAAGTGAAGTGAATTTAATAATATTTTAATGAAAGCAAAATAAATGTTTCTAAGTAAAGAAATAATGAAGGTATATTGAGAGATTTAAGTGGAAAGTTTAAGATAACTTTTAACGTTTACTAACACTACGTGATTGGAGGATTACTGATTAAAATTGTTTAAGCAAAATTTGTAATATTTGTAATTACCTGTTTTAATTGGTTATAATTAGATAATTGGTGTATTAATTAAAGTTAAAGACTTTTTTAATCAAGTAAATGAGTTACTATCAGTGCAGTCATCGTGTTTAGAGTTGGGATATCAGCTGTATAACTGATTGTTTGGAGTGGGAGGAGCTTGAGCTCCGTTCACCGCTCACACACACTTGGCTCTTTGACTGATCTGATCTTAACCAGAACTCGCTCACTCCGCTATCTCTTTGAATCAGGTCTCGAGCGTATCGCTCATCTGTAGTATGAATCGAGTTTTTTCAGTATTACTAGACAGGCGTATGTTTGTATTCAAAACACAAATACGCACATTTATTTTGCTATCTTTATACCTTAAGCATACTTCCTCAGTTTTACTTCAAATACGGAAAAAAAAATTGTAGTCTTCTCGTCAAAAATTTGCCATTTAAATGTTATGCTTCAAAAACACTACATTAAACATTATATTAAAATGGATTAAAGTATTCCTAAAAGATTAATAAATGTGTTTTAATGAGAACTTGAGATTAAAAATTCAATCAATAAAAATCTATTTTAAGCTATAAGAAATTAAAAATTTCAATAATTAATTTTTATGATTGGTTAGAAAAGTTATGTCCTCTTCTAAACCCTTTTTTCTTCTTCCTTGAACTTATTTTCACTCTCATTATCTATCCCACATTCATGCAGATTGCAAAAAATTGTTAATAATCTGAAAAAAAATTATCTATGGATTTCGTAAAT
Source organism: Zhengitettix transpicula (assembly GCA_037074705.1). Classification (NCBI taxonomy): domain Eukaryota; kingdom Metazoa; phylum Arthropoda; class Insecta; order Orthoptera; family Tetrigidae; genus Zhengitettix; species Zhengitettix transpicula. Next base: position 43,758,068 of record CM073593.1, on the reverse strand, counting down.
ATATATATATATATATATATATATATATATATATATTGTAGCGAATACTAAGGAATTTATTGTATGCAAGATTATTTTTCTCTTCAGTTTGGCAGTACGGGCGATGTTTTCGCGTTGCACCCGTTGTTTACGAACGTTTGACGATGGGTCAAAGTGTGTCTTGGGAGAAGGATATAAAAACCCTAGGAAATAAACACAAGCCAGTCAGTCAGTAGCAGAGATCCACTTCCCGCAAGCCGGTGGCGATATTGTTTAAATAGTCAGTGGAGAAGTCTAGCCTGTGGGCAGTCGCGTGGTTGTTGTGTCTGGAAAGATTGGTCGAGTTGGACGTTCTGTCCAGGTGCTCCGTCGTTTGTGGTCGTTGTTTTGTTTGGTCTGAAGTCATTCCGATCCTAAGCAGTTGTGTGCTATAGTGGATCCAATTTGTATTTTTTGGTATAGCGAATCTCACTCGAGATTCAGGCCAGTCCAAGGTTGGTAAAAGGCCCCGGGAGATGGTAAACTCGGGTAAAGCCGTCTATCTATGATAGCTCTGCCAACAAATCCTATCTCCACACCTCCTATGGTGACACTGGGCAATGCAGATTTGCTGTAGCAAAGTGGAGAAGGGTGCTTAATGTAGGGTTGTGAGTTTGTTGTGATCATTATCGAACCACGAACTAACGTGCGTCCGTTGAAGGATTTTGGATCGTTTGGGAATCAATTTTGATGGTCCAAGGTGTTTGTTTGCTTTTGTTAAGGATAATAATGTGTTTCATTTCTATTATAAAAAGTTTTATAGTTTTCTGTGTTCATTTTGTAAACTCCTAATTATTATTGGAGGTCCGTAGGAGACCCCTGAGATATATTTCCCTTTAATATATATATATATATATATATATATATATATTGTAATAATTAAATATAATATGTATGAATGTGGCTTAAATGAAATACACTAATAACTTTAAAGAACAAACAAAATTTATTGTGCCAAATTTAAAAACAATTATATATTACACAAAATATTTGGGATCTCAGGGTCTTGATCTGGGTTTGATAAATGGCAAAATTACATTTGCCTTTTATGGAAATCAAAGCGTCTGAACATAGACGAAATTTGTTGCGGAAGAAATAATACTAAAGATTGAATTTAACAATTTCAATTTTATCAAGAGTTAACGATCTCATTTTATCGATAATTAAATAATTAAAAAACGATCTGACTTTTATCTTTTAAACACGGTTTACAAATTATTTTAAAGTTTTCTCTACTTACGGCCGCCCAGGTCTCATCTTTAGTTTTTCGTGCACAATTTTGGGGACATCACTGATTCTAAGTTCTCACAGATTCTAAATGTTCACAGGCTCTAATTGGCGTAGATTTGTTAGTTGGTTTAACTTAAATTGGTAGGTTCTCGATGCTTTGCTGCAACCTGGATTTGCAGATCTCGTGACATTAGTTGGAAATGTACTTCCTTGGTTTATCTATGGCCAGCAGGTTGAATTTATGCTCGGCCACCGATTACAACATTAGTTTCACTCTCTCCTTCCCGACTACAAAACTTTTTATAATATGAATTTTCTGGTCTTTACACCTCGGTGTTCTATGCCCGACTGCACTCCTTGTCTCGTAAATTTTTTGAGCGCATAAAATTCTCAGCCGATCGACAACAATACTTCCTTTTCCTTGCCGCCTTGTTGCGGCGTCCGCTCTATATCCACTAATAATGGGTCCTCTACAATCCAACTTTCCAATTAGCACAATGTCTTAATTACCAATTACTACAATATATATATTAATCAATTTAAAGATATAATAAAGACTCGACGTTGCGGCTAATTAACGTCATAAATCATATGATAGATGAAGTAATTCAAACAATTAAATTTTAAATACAAGATTTTTATAACCAATTTATATTTAGTTATATTTTATACAAAACTTTTATACATATGATACAGCTTTACTGAAATTCTTAAAACCTTCAGGGTCGTTTATCGCCCCTCTAACAGTTATAGTAACCTGTAATTATAACCCAATTAAAGAAAAACAAAATGTTACAAAGTAATGTATTAAATTTACGTGAGAAATGTTGAAGGAAGGATAATCTATAGAAATGTGATGAAAACCTAAGAAATCTGTCGGTATGCAATTTTTATACTAGGTTTACAATGAAAATTTCGTACATACCAATATTCAGTGCATTTCACATATAACACAACTGATTCACTTCACCAATAATTTAAAAAGATTTTATTTCACTGTTCACAACCTACGTCAGCACAACAAAACAAATTTCCACGTTACCACAGACGATGAAGTCACACAGACTGTTTTAGCGGAAAAACCGATCAGTTTTAAATCGCCGCTGAGTTATATCTCTCTCGTCAACTTATATAACAACTTTTCAAAACCATATTCTATAACTTTACTTTTACTTTGACATGTTTACGGTCAAACTGACTACGGGACGCGTCTGCAATGTTCCTTCTACAACCTTTTCGTCCAATATCTACCAGCCAAGTCTTCGAGTCTAAGCTCCGCCTAGTTTGAAGACGACATGGTAAACTCTTGACCGCTCTTGGTCATTATCCAGCGCCGACTCAACTGTTCCCTTGTTAAAGCTTTCAACCTAAAAAAAAACCACTGGCAATAATGCAGTCTGATAACGCAACGCTGACTGTTGTCTACAATACCTGGGCCATAATATTACGCTGACAATACGAATGTTAAATAATTTGTAAAAAACCTTTCATTATTATACAGTATGTGAATGTATTTATAATTACTTTGCTCTGTTGGATACGCTGAATATTCCGTCAAATGATAAATGTCACAGCGCTGTCATATTCCTGCATAATCAGTAATGTCAGTATTTTTATGAAATTTTTAAATTCGTTTTCAAGCTATGGGCTGGTATATTAATACATACAAATAAATCCAACAATTGCCACAACGAATTGTCTGAAAATTCCTCCATATTCCACTGTATATTTCACCGGTAACATTTTATTACTTGAATAAAGTCTTATCGGTTCAATTGTTTCCGCGGTTAGAAGCTCGAGAAGACTTTATTTTTTCTCTACATCGAGAAAGACTACTTTCTATATTTTATTACTTATTATTATGACATTATAGATGCCAATATCACACTTAATTTAATTGTACAATAGTTTGGAATTAAAATATATCGTAAGATAGACTCCACAGCAAAGATAACATAAAATAAAATTCTTAAATTATATCAAACTGAACAGCTTTAATAAAAAATGGTGAATGTTGGGTTTATTCAAATATTGTAAAAACACTTGCTCCTTCAATTTACCTCACTTCCGAATTTTAAAGACTTTTTCCATCAGTCTCATATGTGCGGGAAATAATTTATGAGAATCTAAAAATATTTTAAGATCATTCAGGCGACAGGGTACACTAGGTATTCCGAAGCAAATACATCGGGGATTCATTACTTATCCAGAGTACCAAATTGATTTGAAATTATTGAAATTACTCAAAGCGTAAATAATTTATTCCGAAGAGGAATTTAAAGAGACATAGACTGATTGTTTTTATTTTATAAACCATCAACTAACAACCGTTTTTGTAAAACAGTCGTTTAAATTTGCCTTTTAAGGCACAAAGTATATTATATAGGTGCAGTATGTATTTATATATATATATATATATATATATATATATATTGTAATAATCAACTAATAGCCATAATTAAATGAAATATTAATCAAAAGGATAGGCGTTAATTAAATGAATGATTAAACAAGAATTTACAAATAAAATATAATTTATTATCAAATTGTGGCTTCAAGAATCAAAACAATTACAAGTAAAATTTTAATATCTCAGGGTCTTTACTGGGTTTGATGATTAGGACACGATAAAAGAAGAATTTGACTAATTAACATTTCAAAATATTATTATCTTAAAATTAAAACAATAAGTCGATCAATGAAAGAAAACTGGAAGAAAGCGAACGAACGAACGAATTCTGACTCTATCCTTTAATTAGCGTTTACAATATTATCCTAGTTTTGGTTTTGTTACTTACATACTGTTTGGCTGGTACCAGCATTCTCTGTAGCTTCAGATGTACACTATTGCAAAATTTTACACTGCTTCTAAATGTAGACTCACGGATTCTACACTATTTGAATCGAAATGGAATTTCTTGGCTCCCAGGAACTCGGATGATCCTCCTAATTATCAGTTATCTGATGTCTGCTTGCCTTACTGGAACCTTACGAGTTGCTAATTTATTAACTTTTACTGATTTGGATTTAAACTGCAACGTAGCTCAGTGAAGATTTGTTTATTCTCTCGTGGCTGGTCCTAAAGTTAGACTCTGCTGTTCCGCTCCTTGCTGCTGACCGAAACTAACTTTACTTTTAAATACTTTAGATCGTTTCGACTATGTTTCTGACACGACCACTTGCTGTCCTTTCTGGCTGCTGACTCAAAACTTCATCCGTCCACATCAATCTTTCGGCACCAACTCCCAAGTTTTTATTACTTGTTCCGTACTTCGCAATCTTTCAGCACCAACTAACTATCCTAGTGCCTCTCGAGTTTGAGCGCGCATTTCCATTTCGGCATTTTCTCAAAGCAACAGAGTTCAGCGCTTTTGTCGCTTTTTGTCGCTCAAAATACCACCTAACAATTTAATTTCTAATACAAACAATTAATGGCCTAATTAATTGGCATTACAATATATAAATATAGCGGGTGCCCGACGTTGCCCGAGATGTCATTTATCCATAACCCCCGATACACTCCAATTTCGGTTGCTTTTGCGCTATTTTTATGTAACGCTCCTCGATCCTCTACCCCCACCCCTAGGCGTCCTCCCCTCTCATACAGAAAGGAGTTGAAATTATACACAAACTTCACCAGTAGAAATACTATCAATTCCATTAACGCCTGCCGAATATTATTTCCACACGATCATCAACCGGTTAACATGTTTGAAAATTTACAACCCCTCGTTGGGAATGTTAAACGGTAATTCTAATGTCATAATTAAACTCATTGACATCCATAATACTTTGAATTGAATCTAATCTCGGTTGTATTCGCGTTATTTTCTTGTAACGCCCGTACACCCTTACCCTTAAGAGCGCATCCCTCCCAAGGCCGAAATGGGTTGAAATTAAACACGGAGAACGTGTAGGGAAATTTTATGAATATCATTGTTCCCGAAATATATTTATTTGATGCAAAATTCGGTTGGTTAACTTATTTTAAAAGTTCTACCCTCCTCCCAACCCTTCCTACCCAATCCTACAACCGCGCGTTGCCCAGATTGTCATAAATGAACTGAGAGACATCCATTACCTTTGAGTTGACTCGAATCTCGGTATTTTTAGCGTTATTTACTGGTAACCCCCCTCCACCGCCACCCCTTAATGTGCTCAACCCTCGTGCCACAATGGGTTAAAATTAATAAAAATCACATGAGTAGAAATACTTTAAATGTAATTAACGCTGAAAAATATTTATGCAACGCAAATAACGGACATTTTAGCATGTTTGAAGATATCCACCACCGTCCACCCTTGCTCCTGGGGGTGGTAGGCGTTTTACACCCACACAGTGTTTGTTTCCCTGTCGCAAAGAACACGTGTACGAAATTTTGTGAAATTTCTTCGAGGTTGTAGATTTGTAAGCGGAACATACCCATCCATATACATACCTATGTATATACATACATTTATACACACATACATACCCGCATAAGGCAATTTTATATAATAGAAGCTATATATATATATACACTATTTAAAACAATTACTGAATTTGTAGATATATAATTTTTCCATCTGAAAATAAACTATTTGGTGGTTTTAGCAATCTGCAGTTGGCAGCATTGTATAAAATTAATGCAAAACATTACGAAATACGCTGTCTTCAATAGAAAAATATCAATTTTGAACGTTAAAGTATTGTTTTTATCATAATTCTATGTATCTTCCAGTGCGTATTGCAAGATTTAATTAGGCAACATATTGGTCCCTGATCCAGTTAAATACGTCAAAAGTCAAGTTATTTAAAAGAAAATTAATGCCATGGACTGTATAACCTTTCATAATGAATTTCCTCAAATTTTTGTTTAACGACACAAATTGCACGTAATAATTTGTTTACATTTATACAAATACGTTGCACAAAGTACATTAATTGAACTTTTATTTCCATGTAAATGTTCCGTGTTCGATAGTGCATTAATTTAATAGCTATAAGATACATAGAATTTTATTGCAAATGTCAAGAAACATACCATCGTTATTCTTTACAAATAGAATTCTCCGTGAATATTGCAACATATAATTGTCAGTCAGTCGTACCTTAGACAAATCTTATTATCTTCTGAAATATTATACAGGATACAATAGTACGTTATATAATGAAATTTTAAAATCTCGGCCGACACATATTTGAATGTACTATAAGGCGCCATATTGGCTTTGATAAATATAGCGGCGATAATTAACTTTTCCAAATTAACTTTCCGCAAGGATGGTAAAGTTTTTTTTTTACTATTCGATGGAGTATTACTGGAAAAAATTTTACTTTTTATTCAATCAAAATATTTCTGCTTTATTTCATTACGAAATACAGAACTATATTTAGGATGCGTCAATGTCTTGAAAACTTATGACGTCATCGTCTTGCGCAGTAATTTAACACTAATTCGTAACTTATTTCAATTATAATTATTTCCACGTTTATTCTAGGGGTTTCTCACCCCCACAGTACCGGTTCTCGATTTTGGCAGAATATATATACCAATTTTTGTTGAATTCTGTCCACGCGATAAAATTTGTATAAAGATCACCGTAAATACATACTTACTGACATACAAATATACACCCTTTTTTATTATATAGAAGATATATAAATCGTCTGATGAGGATATATTTTACATTAAAGTATTATTATTGTGAACTAGAGTGTTTCTTTCTGCTGTTACCATTTCTCAATCCTCTTCTCCAAATTATTTTTTTAATTGTTTTTAATCATTGCAAAGTAATTTATTTTCTGAATGAAGTACTTTTATAGCACAGGCGGTCACGTAAACAATTTAAGCCGCCGCCTGCAGTTGTAATTGCCTCAGTTGCATGTTCTGCATACGTAATAAGTACCAGATGTCTTACAGTCTTTCACTTCATTGGCTAATATATCAATCTGTAAATTATGATGAAAGATCTCACTCACTGAAACGAGCCTTTGAAAAATATTACGTGCCATTATTTTACGTGCACTGGAAAATTAACTTAGAGAATATATTACTCAATTAATTCTTTATCTTATTATTTATAGATAAAATTAGGCAAATTTACCTAACTTCAATACAAAATTAAATGAATGAAAAAAGCCATATTTAATTCAATTTACTAATAAAAAAGTTAAGCAGAGCCTGCCTTTGAAATTCTACGCAAAATTTATATAACATTAATTTTGGCTTATATTTAAAGTATAATGTAGCAAATTATGGAAAGTAATTACACCATTGTACATCTGAGAAAGTCCTAGATTGAGGACGAAAAGTTGTAAATTTTATGTTTCTTGTTAATAAATTACATCTGACAATTTTGGTTGTGATCATATTTTATTATTGGAAAAAATTATAAATATGCATTATTTTTTGATGCTGTCTTTATATTAGTATTAGGTCATCCTAAGTAAACCCAATCAAGAAGCTTGACTTTAAATATTTGTACTGTGTCAGACTTTATATAGATATTAAGATAACTATTAATTATTAAATTTTAGGTATGACATAATTTTATATGCAAAAGGTTTATTTTAATAAAAAATTGATACGATAAATTGAATAGAAGTAGCTGCATAGCAAACTGTTTGTTTTTTATTTTTAAATTTTATTTTTATTATCTTTTACACGTTTAATGTTTTATTGGACTTGTAGTAACAATGGACACCGTTTTATTCAATAGTAAGTTTTTTACTTAGTTCAAATAAGCTTGCATTGGTTATAAATACATGAATTCTGTATCATACATGGTAATACATTTTTCTTAATCCCCCCTTTTCAAACTCCCTTCCTATGCCGTTATAGGGGATTTTCCACCACGTGGATTATCCTTATGTAGCCTGTTACTCTTAAAAAATCCTAAATTTAAAAATTGAAAAATTGAAAAGCGTCCCGCATGTTGATATTGAAGAAACTTGACATTAGTCTCCGTTGAAGAAGTAATCCCGAAAATTATGCACTTTGCCAATTAACCGGAAACAAACACTGTAGGGGTAAAACACGTCTACCACCCTTTGAGTTGGGGGTGGAAATTTTTAAACAAGCTAAAACTGCTGATATTTAAGTCTGGGTCGCTGCTGTGATTTGCTATTGGTATGGGAGGGGAACACCCATAGGGATGGGGGTGGAGGGTCTTCACATAAAATTTACGCGAAAGCAACCTAGATTGGTTTCGAATCCGAGGTTATGGAAGTGTCAGAATTTAATTATGATATTAAACTTACCGGTTAAATTGTAGTTCTGCTCATAGGAGTGGGGGTGGAAGGTGAAAACAATGTACTGCATACTATCTTAAACACGTGTAGCGAATTTTGTACAGATGTTACTTACGATACGAAACGAACACTGGATCCGTAAACTTACCTATAACATAACTATAACGTACCTATAACATAAATAGTAATATAAATAAATACACGGGAAATGCCAGGCACTCAGATTTTTTCAAATTCAATCTAACGAGGTTACAATCATTTACAAAATGTGCATACGTAGTAATTTGGTAATAATAAAGAATAATATGGCCCTATCTCACAAAATTGATTTAAACTGTTGTTTTCATATCCTACATGTAGAATCTACGTAATTTATTGCTTATGATTAAATAGTTACTTAACGTTTAGCAACACAACTTTGCGTAGATTTGCCGCTACGTTTAAATTATTTAATGTGTCTTATTCGTAATAATGAGAAAATTAATTTACTGTCCACTGGAAAACAATTTTAAACTTTTGGGGCCAAAATATGATGTAATTCAAAATAAACATTTGCTAGTTTCAATAAAAAATTCCTGTTTGCTCTGCGAAGTTTGCCACATTTCTTACAAAGTCTTTATAACAAGTATTTATTGAAAATATAAGATAACATTTACATTATTTTGTCTCCACGCATTTCCATATAACCTAACTTTAGACATTCCTTTATTTACTGAGAACATGAAAAATATTTCCTTCATCGCAATTAATTTTTATTATAATCAATTATGTAGATAAATCAATTCACTTAAGGTTCCATCATATTTCATGTAAGTAATCAATAAATTTAAGTTTAATTATTAATCCATTTAATAAGGAACTAATCAGTAAAATTCCGTTTAATCTATATGTGGTATTGATCATTCATTCGCTGACTTCTTAGTAATCAAAGGTTTCAAAAATACGGTCGGTATAAATTATTTCACCTCATGCTGTTAAAGAAACGAATAATATGCATTTTTTCCGGCCAAGGCTTTCTCTGTCGTAATGAACTTTAGTCTGGCTGTCGTGGAGCATCGCTTTTTGTCTTTCGACGCTTGTGGTGGTCACTATGACAACCGACGCCCTGTTATACACAGGACCATCGCTTTGATGTGACCACGTAATTGGAACTCTGAAGGGAATTCACGTAGCTAATCTTACATACAGCCGCCGAAATAAATGCTTCGTTAATTGCCTCCAATTAAAATTAATAAAATATGAAAATCATAAAATGTTCTTTTACTGGTTTCATTCATGTACCATCGAGAAGATCCCCAACAGATAAAATATGTAAAGAGTCTTTTTCCACACCATATATGGTTATATAATTAACATTGAAACAAATTGTAAATCTCTAGATGAGGCAGTGAAGATCTTCCATACATCTCGTATTTTTTAATTCTTCTTTTAATGACGTAAAGGAATACAGGTCGAAACCTCAATAAATTTTCTATTTTTTACGTGATTATTGTTTCTCTGAAACAAAATAAAAATCCCCATGATAAGCTATATCAATTATAAATAAATAAACAAACAGGCCAACTTGTCAGAAAAAATTAATTAAAATAACACAACGTTTTGTTCACTTTCTTGGAACGCACGATTATACAATAACAAATGTTTAGATGAATACTACATCTGTAAATATCTCAAAGTTTAAACTATGTTTACATAAATATGATATCAAAATTTTTTATAATATACTTATGTGAATGTAACACACAAATACTACGCATAATTTATTTTTAATAAATTTCAATAAAATATAAAATTTGGGAGGGAGTTTTTAATAGCGTGTACCTTTCCCTCGTAATGAAGCTGAAATTAATGCTATGGAGTTTAATGTCTGATATTGTTGTCAGGTTAATATAAACAAACGAAAACGTTGGTGGTAAACGATAAAAACAATTTATATTGACAATTTTATTTAAATTACTTGTATCATTTCTGACATTTATAGCCCTATTGTTTGATGGTATGTGCAACATTTCGCTCATTAATTTTGTGTAATGTTTGTTTTATTTAGTATAAAATTTTAGCATTTACGTTGTGCTACTATTTATTTTACTAAATTATTTCTGTCATATTAACCGCTTTATTTATTGGTTGATTAAATTGGTTTCTGATAAATATAACTCTTTACCAATTTTTAATTTGTCCCTGTATTTCCTCTGCTTTAGATATCTGACCTTCATAAAAGTTAGTAATTTAGTAGTTATCTTTGCAATCACATTACACATACTTAGTCACTGACGTAATCGGCGTGTTGAAAATTCTAGTCCATGATTTTGAAACTTCTTGTTGTTTGCGGCAAGCGACCGGGAAACGATTTCAAAGCCAGCAAGGCAAAGAGAATTTCAGCTGTGGAAAAGTTTTCTAATTTAAACATAGACTCTGGGAATTATATGATTGGAGTGCCAAATTATATACTATATTAATTAAAAGGGAAATTATAGCCAACACGTTGGCGTGTCTAATTATGTAGTATACAAATTAATTAAAATTAACAAAATGCCAAAAGGTTGCGACCAATTTATGTAACATTCGAATTTTTAAAGGAAAAGATAATTTCTAGGATTTATCCTTGAATTAAACAAATTTTATTTAAAAGATAGCAAAAATATATTTGTTACAAATTTCGATTTACTTTAATTTTTGTACAATTTTAAATACCATAGCTTTTAATGAGACTCAAAACTACAGGGTGGCTTACAGGGACTCTAATAATTATAGTGATTTGCAATTAGAATCAAAGGAGTTGCATAAAAAATACTAATTAAATCTACAATAACATATTATATAAAAAATCTAAGAAATCTAGAGAAATCTGAAGGTTTTTATATGAAAGTTTACAATATAAGGTTACTTACATACCATTTTATTTAGAGCTGCTCTGGTAACGTATTAAATTATGCACTTTACAGTTATTTTCTGTTAAGAAAAATTTAACCAACAGGTCATAACACTGATTATTACATTGTTTCACATCACTAAATTCCGGAGCCTCTCTTAACAACTGTTCACGAACTTTACGTCGTCCTACTTATTGTTACACAACTTTACTGTAAAAGTACGTTAATGTCAAATGTGATATTTTCAGCCTTTATTCAGAATAGACTTTGCTGAATTTCTAATTAATTATTCACGAGAATCCTCGACTGGTCTCCAAAAAAAGATTGACTCTACCATTGGATAAGTCCCAAGACCGACTTCACGACGAACATTGTCGTTTGTGCTTCCCCACTGGTCAGACTCTCAAAACACACTCTCTCACCATGACCAAACTGGTCAGTCTCTCCAAACACTATGGCTGTTTCCGCCAAAGCTCTGTATTATATACGCTTTTCTGACAATAATAAAGTAGGAAACTTTCCAGTCTCTGCATTCTTGCGCCACACTGGCTGTGCTTTACAACGCTCTGGCCTCAAAATTACGCCGACAATAATATTAAGGAATAATTATTAAATAAAACTTACATTACACATTTGTAATCTCTACATTATATATATATATATTCATTCAGTGTATACAAAATTGATTCATTTCATTTTGAAGATCAGTGAGTTACACCTTATCCAAGCCCACCAGTAACATTACGTATAATTTGTGGATATGTAAATGACTAATAATCAATAATTGGTTCAGTGTGCTTAATATAAAGTAAAGATAGTTTTTATTGTTACTTTTCCAGGCAAGTATAGCCCATGCTACTAAAATGTTGCCGGTACTCGACGCCATCGTGGTTATAACAGCTGACACTAGCTATAAGCTTCCTTTCGACGCCAAAGTTTTCTACAGCAAAAAGCGGAAACGCAAACACAAATTTCGAAAGAATTATAGACAAAGAAGAGAAATTTACCAACAACTGGAAACCCTTATGTACTTGTGAGTACTTCTATACAATGAAAATGAGGAAATATATTCATAATTTAACAGATTCCAGTGGAAAATGATTTTTTATTACTATAAATACTTTATAATGTATTACAATATAACTTATCTTTAGGGATATTTCGTCTGTTCATTACAAATTAATTTATTTGCAAATGTGTTGATAACGCAGGCCCTTCTTTAGAAAGAACTATGATCTTCTGAAGTCCTGTACCAGAAGACTGACAACAGCTCGAAAGAAAATTACAATTATTATTAATATAATCTAATTTATCAACATTTTATTTTTATTCGAGGACTATGTTATGAGTCTTACCATCTTATATTTGTGATTTAAGGATAAGTAACCTTTCACAACAGCAAAATTCAGAGGGATACATTAATGTAAATATTCGTTTATGCAGACAAGGTTTGAACGGAACTGCTTGCATCTCCAGGGCACTTTGTGAAGCACACATATTAGATGCTCCAAAACCAGGAATTGATTTTACCATGGAAGCGCTACATCTCATATTCAGGTCAGTTTCTATGATATAGCATAACATGAGACTAATTATAATTAATATTCAGCTAGCATGATTTCGTCACAGATTATTATTTACGTAAAATCCTTTTATACGTATGCACATGCATCGATTTTAGAGTATTTTTACTACCTGTAGTCAATTTAGTTATAACAATATTTGTGTGTTTGTATTGAAAAATAATATTTGTATTCAAAAAATAATTAACAAAAGCCGGATTAATCAAATGCATAAAATGAGCAATAGGTCGTTATGTATAGCTAGCACAGTTGAAATATTTAATTTAGTGACTGCTAATACAAATCAACCCACAGGTAGAATAATCATTATAGTCTCTGATTAGAGTTTGTAGTGCATGATTTTGAACCATTTATATTTTAAAATAATTTATTAAACTTTTTTATGGTAGTTTATTTCCACGCGAGTGTATAGTTGGGGTGTTGAGTGTGCTCGTGAAAAGCTAAAAGCAGAATATTCACAGCGAGGATTTGAAAAGTCAAGAGTAAACACTGAGTACCTGCATTCAAATTGAACTCAGAACTCAGAGTTTCGGCCGGCCGTAATATGTTTGGAACTAGCTGGGTGCCCAGAGTTTCCAGTGTTATTATTTATATAAACTAGAAAAAGTAATAATTCTATATTAATCGTTAGTCAATGTTCCTAGTTCCGTACATACTTTCACCGATAGTGCATTAATTTAAAAGCTATAAAATATATTGAATTTTATTGCATCAACAAACATACCTCAGAATTTCTTCTTAACTATTGTAATAATTAAATATTTAGCTTTTAACAAATGAAAAAAAACACAAATTTTACATTTACTTTATATGCGAATTGATGCGTCTGAACATAGACGAAATTTGTTGCGGAAGAAATAATACTGAAGATTGTATTTAAACAATTTTAAATTTATCAAGAATTAATGATCTCATTTTATCGATAATTAAATAATTAAAGTACGATCTGCCTTTTATCTTTTAAACACGGTTTACAAATTATTTTAAAGTTTTCGTTACTTACGGCCGCCCAGGTCTCCTTTTAGCTTTTCGTGCACAATTTTGGGGACATCACTGATTCTAAGTACTCACAGACTCTAAATGTTCACAGGCTCTAATTGGCGTTGTTTGTTAGTTGGTTTAACACAAATTGGTTGGTTCTCGATGCTTTACTGCAACCTGGATTTGTAGATCTCGTGACTTTAGTTGAAAATGGACTTCATTGGTTTGTCTATGGCCAGCATGATGAATCTACGCTCGACCACTGAATACACACTAGTTGCTCTGTCTCCTGCCTGACTGAATATTGCTTTACTTTTTAATATTTGAAAGCATGTTTGTGACTGGACCACATTCTTTCGTTCTGACGGCCGACTGTAAAACTTTTCGTCTGATCTATTCGCTGTCTGCTGCCCGACTGAACTGTTCGTCTCGTAAATTTTGAGCGCGTAAAAACCCTCTCGACCGATCAACAATGCTTTCTTTGCCTTGCCGGTTTGTTCCGGCGTCCGCTCTATATCCACTAATAATGAGTCCTCTACAATTCAACTTTTCAATTAGAACAATGCCTTAATTACCAATTACTACAATATACTCCTTGAGAATGCGGGATATAATTGTCCCTCAGTCTTCAGCCATTAGGAATGATTAAATTCATCTAATTGTTAGCTAGTTTCACTATGTAAACAAATGGTCGACATATTGGAGTCACTAAAATGACACGAAAATTAACTTACATTTTCCGCAAGTATTTCATATTGTTTTAATATTCATTTGATGGAGTATTGCCGTATATAATTATAATTTCTAATCAATCAAAATATTTCTGCTTTATTTCATTACGAAGTAAGTTACTATTTTCTTGTGGCGCCGTTCCGCCGCGTAGAAACGTCTCTCTCTCTGTCGCGTGCAGTGACGTTACGGTCTCTTGGCGCGCAGTAATTTAACACAAAATAATCACATTTTTTAATTATAATTCTTTACACATTTATGCTTGGGGTTACTCACCCCCACAGTACCTTTATTCGTGTTTTGTAGAATATGTCTACCAATTCTTTTTTGAAATCTGACTACGCGTTTAAATCTGCATCGAGTTTAGCGTAAATATATACAAACACACATACATACAAAAAAAATACAGATCCTTTTTTATTATATAGATTAGGGGCGGTAACCATGGAATCAAACTGAAGGGAACAGAGTGAATTATATAATAAGACTAGATAGATGCCCATCGTTCATCTGGCTGACATAATTAACTTCAGCGACATCCATAACGCTGGATTCGACTCCAATGTCGGTTGTTTTAGCGTTATTTTTATGTAATGCTCCACCTCCATCCCTAAAGGTTCCCTTTCCGACAGGGGTTACAATTATACGCAAAAATATCTGGACTAACTGACCTCGAAAAACATTAATTGGACGCAAATATTGTCCGTTTTAACATTCTTGAAAATTTTCAGTCGCGCCCCTCGGGGTGGTAGTCGTGTTTTATCACCACTTTGTTTGTTTCAGGGTTTAAAAGAACACGTAAACAAATTTCGGTCAACTTTGCTGTACGAGTGTAAATATGTACGCGGAACACACACACCCAAAAGTACAGTATTTTTAAAAAATATAAGATACAAGAAAAATTGGTAAACTGAGAGGATGAATTTGTAAAAGGGAGAGAAGAAAGCAGATATTCTGTAGCGCTCATTTATGCAGTATTATTGATAGATTATTAAATATATCACAGAAATAGAGGAAGTAGTCCAGATATGTCAGTCAACGGAAAATTTGAGTGAGACTCACAACAACACACCAATAAGTCACAGTAGAATAATATGATAATAATAATATAAAAAAATAACAATAATCATGACAGATATAAAGGACAAACGGTAGCATAAAAAAGGTCGGCGATTATCCTATTTAATCGATGCAGTTTATTCAAATAATTTAATTTATGTCAAATAATCTGTATACAATTTGGTCGTCGCAGTTAAGGTTATTACAATTCTGCATTCACCTACAATCATGAGAGAAAATAATTAATTGCATTTATATTAGAAATCAGTAAAATTATTAATAATTTTTAAAATAAATTATTAAACTTTACTACAAGTTTCATTGTTAAGTGCAGTATATAAGTAAGATTTTTTTTATGAAAAATCAGTTTTTATATTGCAAATAATTAATAAACTGGTCAAACATATTTCACATATCTAAAAATTGAGGAAATTGTTTGAAAAAAAATATTTATAGATTTTATTACTTGTTTCAGTTCTCCGGGCGGCTCAAAACTGCAAGATTGTTCTCCATTTCTTTCATCTTGCCCCATTTCGCTTTTACACCCGATGCCTCACGGCATCTATGACGTTTAAGTTGAAAATGTTGCTCAAAATATTTCATCTAACTTATAAGTTTCAACCAATAAAGTTTCTTTATATCTCTAGTCATGAAAAAGTCTGCAGGAAATCTTTTACTGAAGTGAACAGTCACCTCTAACCCGCTAAAATAAAATTCTCTTTCCAAGATGACTTAATATCGTCAACACTGGGTCCTTACATTATTGAGTCACTTATTAATCATTGGGATCTTTGAGTTAAGTAACACAAAGTCACTGCCAAGAATCACACGTGATTAAATAAATGATTGCAATTCGCTTTTAAATTATTTGAAAATATTTGTATTGCCTAAATTAATTGAAATATGCATTTATTGGCTGATTTATAAAATAATTTGCCACATCATGTCTTTTGATGAAGTGTTGTTACAAATATAAAAGCCGAGAATAAATACAGTAAATTTGAAATAAGTTAGTGTCATCTGTTAGCGTCCCCCTCTCTCTCCCTCCCTCTCCCCCTCTCTCCGCCTCTCTCCCCCCCTCTCTCTCGGGAGGCTTTCATTTAGGGTTAACGTAAAGTGAACCTTTATAATTGCAATAAATAAAACTGGTATTTAGGCGTCAGTCTTGTGAATTCCAGGAATGTAAAATTAAACTTTTCTGCATGTATTGAAGCAACATGCAATACTCGGAATAAAATTGCACCATCTGTTTGTTGGCTGTGCGTAATTAACTAGCGTTGTATATTAATTTTAATAATTCGTAATGGCAACTTTGTGTCCTGATTAAGCCATTTCCATTAAGGATGAGACTCGGAAATGACAGAGACGCAAAAATATACTGCAAAAACGAGAAAACTTACGTTGAAACAATTTAATTTATTGTTATTATGTTAAGTAGCTTATTTTAAAGAGGATTTTCGTCGTAAAAATCCTAGAACTTTTAAAAAATAAACATTAGCATTTTCTAAGTCAAAAAACAGCCAAGTTTCATTATTATTTATATCAGGTTTCACCTGTAGGATAATAAACTTTTTAAAGAAAAAATAGAAAATTACAAGAATAATTTATATTCTTCGCTAAAATATATTATGAATTGTTATCAAACTGAAATATTACTGTGATTTACTCTATTTTACTTAAGAAAATAATCATAAACTTTGTTCTTTCTATAAGTACTAGTACAATATAAAATTTAAAATTAATACATATAGTCCGAAGACCCACGTCATTACGTTTCTTTTGAAATAAAAAGAACAATTTATTAATTGATATTGTTACTATTCTGATAATTATACTCTTAAAAAATATAATGTCTCATTTTTAATATTAAATTAAACAATAGTTCGAAAGGGTTGAATCATATATAATTGGATTACCTTCCTCTACAAACGCCAACTAATTAAATTTTCTTTTCCGCAACGTATATTACATTTATATTATTTTGTATTTAGAAAAATGAAGAGCTGACAAGCAAAGTTATGAAAGCTAACTATACATTTTACATATAAAAGAAACAAAGAAAAAGTTTGAACAGTATTAAATGATAGCAAAAAGTGTAGTATAGGGCTACTAACATTATGACATAATGGAATTGGCCGCTATGTCGTAACAAAAGTATGATAATACATTCTCACAACAAATGCCTTGTTACGCCATATGTACTGTATACTAAATAATAAAAATAGTAATTTATGTTTACAGAATCAACAATAAACCCAACCGTACCAAAAGTTTATTGCATGTTTAATTCGGGAAGACGAGCTCAGTTTTTGGGACGCGGCGTGAATATCGTCATCAAAGGACTTATTACGTAATTATATTTCACTCCAATGCAAATTCCGCGTCCATCGTACAAAAAATATTACATTAAAATAACTAACATCCATACCACATGCTTTGTTTTAGGCCCTCCAAACACACTCGCCCAACCACCCGAAACACACTGCTCTCTTCTGAGCGTCTTATATACGCTTAGCCGACAACAATCACCGTAGCAACCTTTTAAGTCTCTGCTTCCTTGCGCCATACAATGCTGTCCTTTCAATGCTCTGGCCGCAAAGTTACGCTGCCAATAATTACAAGAAAAAAATTAAATATAATGTACATTACAAACGGTTGATATCTACAATATTGTTATATATATATATATATATATATATATCACTGTGAACAAAAAGTAAGATGAATTTGTTTATAAAATATAAATACTTTATTTATTCTTCCAAATCAATTTCATCCCCTTCAAAGTAATCCCCGTCCGATAAAACGCACTTTTTCCAACGCTTTTTCCAGTCCTCGAAACAGTCGGAATAGTCTTTTCCGGTATAGCCTACAAGACCTTCTTCGATTCAGTTTTTATCTCCTCTATCGTGTCAAAACGGCGTCCCCGCATTGACCTTTTGAGTTTGCTGAATAGCAAGAAGTCGCACAGAGCCAAATCAGGCGATACGGTGGATGCGGAACGATATAAGTCGAGTTTTTCGCAAAAAAGTCGCGAAGAACCAATGCAGTATGACATGGTGAATTATCGTGATGAAGGAACCAAGAGTTGTTCGCCCGTAATTCCGGCCGTTTCAGACGAATAGCTTCACGCAAACAACGCATAACGCTCAAATAATATTTTTGGTGACAGTTTGGCCCGGCGGAAGGAATTCACAGTGCACCACACCACGATAATCAAAGAAAACTGTCAACAAGACCTTGATTTTCGATCGACTTTGCCGTGGTCTTTTCGGTCTTGCTTCACCTTTTGCACGATATTTGCTGGATTGGTCGGTGGTTTCAGGGTCGTATGCGTAAATCCAAGTCTCGTCTCCAGTAATGATGCATTTCAAGTGGTCCTGATAGTCAGACAGCAAAGTTTCACACACATCAACGCGACGCTTTTTTTCCAAAAAAAATTAGCCATTTTGGGACCAGTCGAGCCTTGACGCGTTTGAGACACAAAACATTCTTCAAAATGGTTTGGGCTGAGCCAAATGATATTCCAACACTATCAGCGAGATCTCTAATTGTCCATCAACGATTTTCAAGCACCTTTTTGATTTTTTGGACGTGGCCCTCGTCGGTAGACGGCGATGGCCTTCCAGAGCGCGGTTCGTCTCAACGCGTTCTCGGCCCTCTTTGAACTCGTTGTACCACTTATAAACGTTTTTTGTGCCATAGTTTGATCACCAAAGGCTTTCCGCAACATTTTCAACGTGTCCGCACAAGAATATTCGTTCCGTAAACAAAATTTGATGCAAGTTCTTTGCTCAACAAAATCACACATTGCAAAAATCGAAAAATTCACCTTTGGTTGTTTACAAAAACACGTGTAACTAAGAGATAATTAAACCTTTTAAGAAACAGACGCTTGGCAAATATTATAGACAGTCCTACCAACCTAAGGGAAAAAAATTACCTGCCTTCCTAATACCCAGGAGTTTGAAATGACAATTTCAGCTTACTTTTTTATCACAGTGGTATATATATATATATTAATTCTTAGAACAGAGAAATTGATAAAATGGCGCTCCTGAAGAGGTAAATTCTCCTGTAACTCTTTCAACAGAGTAAATGTACTGCACAAAATAATTCCTGGAAAACGAAGAACGGAAACGTGAACCTCACTGAAGTTAAACATTGGAGAACCGTACAAAAATAAGACATCTATGAGAGTTTTTGTCTGAATTTGAATGACAGTGTGACGTTTACAGAATCAACAACTTTGAGTTATTGTATATGGAATTGAAAACGTAACGTTTTAAAATATTTTTAAAAGTCATGAAATTTTTTTTGGAAGCATAGGTTAGAAAATGTTTTATACCGAAATGTTATAAGAAATATTCTGGAAATCAAATATTAAACTGTTCTCCAATATTTAAACTATCCTTAATTCCAGTTAGGTTCCGTTCTTCGTTTTCCAGGAATTATTTTGTGCAGTACATTAACTCTGTTGAAAGAGTTACTGGAGAATAAATTTACCTCTTCAGGAGGTCCATTTTATCATTTCTCTGTTCTCGGACTTAATATTTTAGTAATTGCTTAGAATTTTTAATGAAATTTTGTAATTAAAAATTGTACGCTACAGTAATTTTGCACATGACAGTATTTCTAATGTTCTCTTGGAATTATAAGTTTTAAAACGCTGCTTGTTAAACACTAGGTTTCGATCATGTAATTTTAATATAGAAAGACTGACATGGTTTCCCTTTTGTCTTAAACGGTGATCAATAAGTTGCTAAGATTTTTTTTTTAAATGATCAACTTAACATTCAATTTGGCCAAAAAGTAATTGCTCGCTAAACTTATGTCATTTGTTTCACTAGCCCTAATAATTCTAAGAATGAGATAGAAAGTTTTTTGGAATGAAAGCGAATCAGAAAAATTGTCTCAATTCAATGGTGTAAAATATCTGTATACTGTATTTCGCATCAGCTATTAATAATTAATTAAAGCTTTCTATTTAACTGAAATCATTTTTAAGAGACTAGATCAAGGTTAGTGAGGACAGTATTCGGCGAATGAATTTTTATAGTAGTAAAAACATACTTATTTTCACAATTCATATATGATTTTACGTAGGGTTAATGCATTGACTTTACTCATCGCTCAAAATCCTCTACTTATATAAGTATAGATCCCTTTGCCTTGCCCATGCATAGGTCACTTCATATCTTCTTTGACGATATTACGTCAAACTCCCGTCTATATCACCTTCATATCTTTATAGCTCGAAATAACACATACGAGACCATTCGTTGTTTAATTTGCTTACCTCGTACATAATCCCACGTAATTTCTCAACATAGTCACTATAAAGGAACATAAAAGACAATAATTCCACGAATTAAGTATCTGAGTTTTAAGATGAATAATGTCCCTCGTTTTAGTTCTAGATAGGACATGCGTTTTCTCATTTTCATCAACTAACCCAAATGCAGAACTCTCCCTGTGGTGTGGCCAGGGCCAGGTCATTCATTTAATTGAACTACCGGAAGGAAAAGGGAAACTAAACTCCAAATAATTCCTGAGGAAAACTTACAAATTCTCCAATATTGCAAGAACTTTCCAGAAATTACACTAGATTCAACGAGGAATATTGATTTAATTTTTAACGTATTTCTATGTACATATATTAAGTATCCTGACATTTTATATATTTAACATATATTGAAATTTCTATTCAAGATAAAGATTTGGAAAAATGTAACTAAAATATTTTTTTACTGTGGAAATAATGTAATTAATGTAGTCATCTAAATATTATTGAAGTACTTGCGGGAAAATCTATACCATTTTGGTTAAGAAACATGTCCTTCCATCGGCAGAGATTTTTGGTTTCCGCTGTCTGTAGAGATGGTGCGACTGAATGTTTTCACAGATGCGTACCGAGCGATGAAAGAGGCCGTTTCGTGTGTATCAGAGGCACAAATTATTGCTGTTTTCGCATCGTGGGTATGGTGCATCCAAGGGTATGTATAATTCGCACGCCAAGAATGTTTGGCGGTGTTGTAGTTGAAGAATTTGAAGAGATGCGTAGTATCTGAATCTAATCACATGTACTTAGTTGCACTACGTTAATCTATAGAGTAGCTGCGCAGTTGCACTTTGTTTATCAGGGTAGAGGTACGAGGGCATACAGCAGCATAATTTAAATCTACTATTTTACTGAAAGACATCACCTAGACGCCAGACAACAACGACAGCAGGTACCGAACATCAATATCCACTTCTGGACTCCATCATTAGACGCTCACGGGAGCGAAACTTTGCATACAGATTCACGAATTTGTGATTTTACATTTATTTCTATTTTACCTTTATTCACTGAATTTTATACTTACTGTAAGTACCTAAGCACCCTACACAACAACGAGAGAAAGAATTGTAATTGTATTAATTTAGAAAATTATATTCAGGTTTTAATTGAAACTGAACCCATAGTAGCTTTTATTTATTTTATTTCAACAACAGTATCATAACAACCACGTGTAATTAATATCACTAACGTATACTTATTATGACAACTATATTTTATTAGTTGTTATAATGTTCCATTATGTTATGAATTATGTGTCCTTCAAGCATGAAATAATAGAATTTTACCATCTAAAAATGGAAGTAATCCCGTTGAATAAAAATAGTGGAACGTTTGAAGCATTAGTCTGAATATAAATGATTAAATTCGTAAATTGAGGAAAAAGTGCTTTCGGGCACCAACAGTTATGTTAATAATGATGTTGCAGGTAGTTAATTAAAATTTCATTTGCAGATTGCCTTTTAAGTAGAGCCAGTGAAAGCAAAATGCTGTGACTGAATAAGAAATATTAATGCTCGAACATTTCGGTAGACAGTGACCTTTCAACGGCTATTATCTCTGTCTTGTTCCCTTCCCGAGTGTAAACCGGATAATATTTTCTTAATTCTCTTTGGCGGGAAATACTTTTATTTTACATTTTAAATAAATAATGGTTGGATTTTAACGCTCCTTACACTACTTAAATACGAAATTCCTGAGTAAAGAAACACGCTGCCAGACGTTCTTCTCTTGCTTTTATCCCAGAATCGTATTTGCGATCGGCTAAATTATTGATTACATTTTTTAATGACAATTAAGCAATTTTAATATTTCCGTGAAGTGTCAAGGGTTAAAATATCTTTGAAAAGTGGGCTAAATTTATACACGATACTTCAAAATTAAAATAACATAAAAATTGTCCAAAATCTTCTTTTTCAGTGAAAACAAATAATTTATGCAACATTTGGAATCGACATACAGGACTGAGTTTACGACACTGAATTAAATATAACTTTAAAAATAATGTGATGAATTTATTATTATTTCTAATCATATAATTGTCATGCATATCCAGAATTAATGTACTGTACTTAGTAACAGAATTTTTTCAGGAGATTTATATTCCTTCTAAATTTTCCCCGCTTGCATTTTTATAATATTGTATTAAAATCAGAGTTGTGAAGAAATACATTAATAAAATTCGAGTGAAACCGAGATATGTACTATGTAGATATTAAGTGACACTTAATACCTCTTCGAGTCACTCTTAATCTGATTTTCTTTCAAATATAACGGCCGATTTTTCACATCAAAGGGCAGAAAACGCTCTCAATATCGTTCGGGGCTGAGGTATTTTTTTCTACGAGACCAAGGGCGGACATCATGATTAATAAAATAATAATAATATAATGGACTATTATAAACTAATTTAAAGCGAACTTTTATTGAGTTTTGACTCTGTCAGCGTATTTTACTGCTCAGGAATGACGTATTTAAGCATTGTAAGGTGTGTTTAAATTTATATACGTGTACATAAATATTATTTTTTCAATTTAGATATTCGAACCATTTGCTTACTTGGAGAATCATGTATATTTAATATATCTGCTATCATAGTTGAAACATGTATGTATATTTTTTCATCAGAAATTCATGTAAATGTATATACTGTGACATGTAGCCAGTCGCGTCAGACGCGCAGTAGGAGAAGGGAGAAGATGGAGGGGAGTATTCTTCTACCTTGTAGAGTACCATGAGTAACGCTAATACATTCTTACGAACGGGATATACAGTATATTCTACTTATCATCTCTTAACTTACACCGAGTAGTTTTTTTATGTATATATCCTGAACTTAACACAATATATTCCCATGGTTCAATTATTTCAGAATAGTTTTTAGAAATTTGCCGTAGCAAAGGTTCGTGTTAAAGTGAGCTCAACAACTCCAACCTATCGGACGACCTGCGCATCATATTTATTGTGCAACTAGCTATATATCACTAGTTATATGGACGTGACGCGTCTCCAGCCACGCCTAAGTAACGATTTGAACGACTTTACTCATCAATAAAACATTCAAGAGAAAAAGTCTAAAATAGAATGAAATAATATGATAATATACTGTGGTGTTGTCATCGTCACTACTCGCATCAAAGAGCTTTCGGGTTGTAATACCGGCGAGTGCATTCATGTTGTGTGTGTTTCCATACTGAGAAACTCCAACTCATTAGTTCCCAGAGAAGATAAATGTAACAGTGTTCAAAATCGATAATGACCTAAGCAGTTGATTCTATTATAAATAAGTAAAATAAATAAAATATTGGAGGATTTCAGGAAAAGGAGACATATTTTGACGAGAACACAAAATCGTTGTGGAGCTATTTTAATATTACAACAATTCTGTTTCAAAATTGAAATTATACAACAACATCATTTCAATTCAAAATAACGAGGGGATAATGTGGACACCACTTTTAACTTTAAGTATACGTGACATAAGTAACTGAGACTAAAAATAATCGAAGTGAATTACATGAAATTTTAGCGAGGTTTAAAACGGCAGAGAAAAAAATTATAACCATTTAATTGAAGAGCAGACCTGTGAATATGTAATTTTAAATTTATTTGTTTGGTAAAATGGTAACGCTCTCCTTATCTTAATGAGCTAAGGCATTGAAATTGCGGAAAATGGAAAGAATAGTTTAATTGAAACATCGGTTTTTCTTCCAGAGTGGATTTTGTTTCTTAAATCATTATTCAAACTGATGCGGAAGGCCACTCAATAAACAAATTTTGCTCTTCCAATGTACGCTTTGATAGCAGCAGGTGTATTTTTGAACCCACGTTGTTACTGCGCCATTCTTTATCACACACGTTTAGAAACGTGAACTTTAAAGCGTTAAGACTATGAAAAAATATAAACGCCGCATACAGAAAAATTTGGAAGATTGGACTCACCGCTTAGTATCCGGATTGTAATTCCGTAGTTCGGAAACAGAAAATCATTAATTAAAATTATATTCCAGTTATATTTAGACAGAATACCATTGCCATCGTCATCTCAAATCAATCTGTTATAGCTATACTTTCTTTAAGTAACTATCATGTCACAAAATTTGTGTGGCTTATTTTTAAATTAAAATGAACACCATTAGCTAATATAACAATTATTCTTATAATCTAAGGAGATCCGCTAACGCAATAGCCTTTATCACACGTTAGACCAACTTCACAAGGACAAACTGCGTAATACACATTTGTGTAGGAGACCGTTTCTCCGTTTGGATATGCGAAGCCTCCGTCGTAAGCTGTGTTATTCGGTCGGCAATTTTCGTTCAATGGGCGAAGCAGTTGACACGATGGAGGGGAGTAACGCATCGTACCTGAAACAGGTAAAATATTACAATACGACCATATTAAGGTATCATTAAAAAAGGTATGCGGTCATAATCTAAAAATGTAACAGCGTAACGATTTTATACTTCACTGCAATGCATTAATAACTTTAATAATATTAATACTATACTACACTGCTTATTTCTCTAATTGGTATGCTTTTAACACAATAGTTTTATATTTTTATTTTAGTATTCTACAATAAATTCAATGATCCCTATTTTTCCAAAAAAAATTCTGTCTTGTTTCGTTAATATTATTTTCAATCATAATTTTTAAGAACTTCGATCTTGGTTATAGACTATAAAATTGAAATTATATAAAAAATTTAAAGTTGTTACGTTTCCACCAGCCTTTAGGTCACTGTCAAAATGAGGTTGTTGATAAACTGATATTAGAGAGCAATTTTCGAGATTATGTCATGTCAGAAATTCTGTAGTAAAAATTCATAGACATTGTTTTTTAGACCAATAGTACTCTGAAATCGAATATAGATTATATTTTTCTCAAAAAAGGTATGTAGCTATTTTATATTCCAGTTAATAAAACATTATTTCTGAAATTTCGCACATAAAAA
The DNA here is from genome assembly GCA_037074705.1 of Zhengitettix transpicula. Classification (NCBI taxonomy): domain Eukaryota; kingdom Metazoa; phylum Arthropoda; class Insecta; order Orthoptera; family Tetrigidae; genus Zhengitettix; species Zhengitettix transpicula. Next base: position 43,732,063 of record CM073593.1, on the reverse strand, counting down.
TCTACCTCGAATCCATAATCATCAAACAGGATAAGGTTGGCCTATGAATTCTTCTGAATTGTTTCATAAGGGATTCTATTCCAATGTCGAATGATTCAATTTAAGAATGCAACTTTTCGCTGTTTTCTGTCTAATTTTCCACAAATGATAGTTTCTAGACATGTAAATTGGGGGTAAAAGACAACTACTTGAATTACCAGGGCCCGGTTCTCTACCGGTACCACGAATAATGCATAAAGTCTTACCCGTTTCCTGGTACTTACAAAAGTTCATAACACGCTATGTTGTATTGACGTAAATCCACTGGACAGTTACATATTTTTTTTTGCCCCCGTGCCTGAATGTGATAATTCCCATACGTACCCCAACAAGCTGATTTTTACTCTGGAATAGTACGTACTATGTTATATGAACAACGACCTTAGTCTCTCTAGAGCTATTCTGGTTGGCCACTGAACTAACCACGGGGTAGTTAAATAATCACGTAATTTAAAATGAAAAAAATATTATTAATCAAGTAATTTACTTCACCTGGAAGATATTACGATAGGACGGATGATGGGGGGGTGGGGGTGGCACGTAGCCATTTTGTGATCGTTTCGCCGCATCTGGATACTTTCACGAAGCTTTATTGTGTACTCAGTGAAGCAACGACGCTCGTTATGTCTCGATCGATAGTTATCATCGCCTTCATTACCGTATAAAAATTTAGTTTTGTATTGTTGTTGTGAAAGTAAATTGAAAATGTTTTGAAAATGAATAAATTATGGTCACTCTTTCTCTCCAATCATGTGATTTATATTTTAAAAAGCTTGAGTGTTCGGAAAGAGTATTTTTTTTATGGAAATTTAGTGATGCTCCACAAGTACCTTAAGAGATAATTAAGCTTTGCCGGTTGCCTCTGCGACCGCGGAAACTTGTGTCAATGACGGCGCGAGTACAACTACAACGGCGGCGCCTTTTATTGTACATAACTATCCCTTGTTTTATCCATTTTATATCTCCCACCGTTCTCTACATTAATGTTATAAAAGTTATCTATTTGCTAACTTTGTCGACGTATTCTGCTCAATAACATAGCTATGAAATCTTGAAAAGAAAAATTTTACGTCGGATGAAAAATTAATATTATTACTTATTTTATCTATATTTGACTATCTTTCTTATTATTGCTACGAAATCTTATTTGATAAGCATGCGGTAGCATTAAATATTTATTATTACATTAATCACATTCTAATTTATTCAAGGGAAGCCATATTTACTGCTAGTAATTTGACCGTAAGGTTTTCCCCCCTACATCTGAAGAAACAATAAAGTAGAAATTGTTATGTTAATAACAACTATTGCTGAAACGAATAATTGTATTGTAAATAATTAAAAATGCTTTTTTATTTAAATCATATTTTACGATACTCAATAAAATTTAGCTTGCAATAGGCGTACTTTTTTGATTCGCAGAATTCATTATTCCACGAGGACGAACTGAGTGTTTTCCCATACCATGTAAAAATACTTAATTCCTCTTAGTTTATAATTTATGCCGACTGTTTCCGGTTGTACAAACGAATTTTAAAATAAATAACATCGTTTTAAACATTTTTAATCATTACTCTAAATATTATATTTCTTATTTCACCGTCAAGGAATTTCACAAACATAGTAAGAGTTTACAACTTTCCTGTTTGAATAAAATGTTCTTATTTTGTTGATTTATCGTTTGCTTGAACATACTTTATGTGAAATGACGTATTATGAATTAGTCAATTCTGTCAAAAATTAATCTATAATCATGAAAACATTTCTGACACTTATGTATAAATAAATAAATATAAGGCTTTCAGTCATAAAATTATGTTTATTTACGACGTTCCTCATCAGGTTCGACAGTTTCAATAATTTTTTTATATAAATAAATTTAGAGTTTCATTTCGGTTACAGCAGGGAAATTAGTAGAACCTTGCCTCTAAATTTATATACAAAATTATTAAAACCTTTCAACCTGAAGAACATCTAAGAGGAAGACAACGTGGCATAATTCATTTTTTGTTAATAAACATAATTTTCTGATTCAAGGTCGTAAATTAATTTATTTATACATTTCTAATTACTTTAATTAACGACGTTATTATAATTTATTAATATGTAAGACTGATTTAAAATTTTTTCAGGAAATTGGAATCTTGGAGTTTTAGATTCATATTCATATTTTAAATGACTTTCGATTATGCACATGTCACGTAGAAGTGAATTATGTTCTCACTATTAACCCAAGTTCAGATCTGAAGTGAGCAGTGGTCGGTGTTGGATCGACTCTATCACTTACAGCCAGATGAAAAATCATTTCCTTTCTTCCGGAAGAAAAGATAGCTTCATCACACAGAATGATAGCTCTATTTTTCAATGTTATGGAACAGCTGATTTAACGGATATGATTTATAGAATCCAGTTTCACGAGTGATTACTAAACACCACATTTCTATCGAAAGTTTAGTACTTACGGTAGAAATCATGGGTTTCAAACATAAAATGTATGTTCGAGATATTTTATAATGGTATTTAAGAAATATTAAATTATAATATAAATATTAATGTCCAAATAAGTCAGAATAAAATATTTAAGTAGGATATTACAAATTATTTATAGAAAATATTTTTTGAATTTATTTTATTATGACTTATTTGTTCGTTAATATTAATATAGTAACAATCACGAATATCAGATAATGTTCAATTTAAAGATTAAATTAATTTAACATTCGTCATGGCGAAACGTTGATGTAGGGATAGAATACCAGGAACAGGTCAAATTTGCAACTGTAGATTTTAAGACCTTGAAGTTGATACGGTTCGATAGAAAAGGTACATTTATATCAGGACTAATTAGTATATTTAGAAATTCTACTTTATTCTTAGTAGATGAGGCGTTTATAATTAGTTTTTAATTCCTGTCACCCAATCTGACAAACACTGATGGTGTAAAAATTATAACACACTGATCATTTGACGTACACAACCACTCGGCAATTCTGCTAGTATAAAATACCAGAATGTCTTACCCGCTACGCAGCATTCTCCTGGATCGCAGTCTTTGGTGTCCAAACACGCGCTAAGAGGCTCTGCAACCACGGCCACAGTCACCAAAAACAGCAAAACGAAGAAACGCATCATTCCTGCCGAAGGTATACAATGAAAATAAATTGAAATATCAGTATGCTTTTAATTTTACACAGGACTTTAATCATAATACCGGTTACAGGCTTTAAATTTCACATACACACAAAGAACATCGCGTTGAAAACAGATAATTGCACTGATTATTTGAATAAAAATTTATACATGAACTATTCAGAAATATCATTTCCCGTAAACAAGAATTGAAAATGGTTATTTAAAATGAAGTTTGTATGTTAATGTGTAGAACACATGAAAGCACTGAAATACTTTTTTATTTATTTTTAAACTTCCTTCATGCTCCCAAACTTAATTAAGTTCCTTTAATTAAGTCTTGTCTGCGAATGTTCGTCACTAAAATTGAGCTCCTACCCGAAACGCTACCCGGGCGACACAATGGAACACCACCACAAATCCGGATATAATTGGCTGTTACGATTTTAAGCCCTGTTTAACTACTTATACTATTTTGCTCTCATAGGCACAGTTCTGTAGTTTAAATCGATCTCTGAATCACTTCGCACGAACACATTTTGCTATTTTGGAAGACAAACTAGATATGATCCATTCAACATTTACGTACCTAGCGAGTTGTTGACATTTACAAATCAACTTTCTTGTGTTCATAAAATTCAGATACGAACTAAGAGACAGCATGGAAAACTTCACTCATTTTTTAAGCCAACAATTGGTGTGAAACCGATGATAATATTAGTAAGATAAAGCTTATTAAAAAAAAAAAATTAACGTCTGTTTAAAATAATAATAATACTAAAACGACCTTTATAACAGACAAAATTAAAAAAGAAACAATTAAAATAAAGCAAGTAAGCTGCCAAAAGTTTCCACGCGGATTAGCATAATATCGTCCGTGAGTTTTTAATTTAAATTTTACTCATTTTAAGTGTTTCTTTTTTATTTTTGTTTGTCATAAAGGTCGTTTTAATATTATTAAATTATTATTACGCTTAAATTTATACATTATTACCTGTGCTGCAAACATTCAGAGTAAGCTTGTGAATGCGATTACAAAATTTTGTTGTGACTCTGTAAGGAAAACATAAATAGAGTAAATGAGGGTAGATATTCGAAGAGGGACAGAAACGCCATACAAACTTTTGAACAGTAAATCAGCGGGTCTGTTACATAACAACATTGACGCTCGTAGATTTTCCATTATTATCTCTTTTACGTCTCTCTCTCACGATCTTTTATATTTTCCCCTTATGTTAAATAATATACATTTCTCGAAGCTTTATAACAAGTAATAAAAAAATTATAATTATTAACATTAAAACAACAATATGTACAATTAAAGATCAAATAAATATATACTACGCTAATATATATATATATATATATATATATTATAATAATAAACAAAATTAATTCCAAATTAAATGCATTGATCAATAATAATAGTAATTGAAATGATTTGATTGTCCACACGTTAAAGCATTTAAAAGTGATTACTCAATAATGAAGATAATTATTTAAATTGACCTAATAATTGAAAATTATCTAATGAAAGGAGCATGAAATAATAACATTTATTTAATTTAATTAAACAATTAGTTTATTATACACAACTATTTTACCTTACAAAACAAATTACTTGCTGAACATTACAACAATTTTATACAAAATGTCCTTTTCTCTAACCTCAGGGTCTTTATTAGGCCTTTTTTAAATAAAGAACAATTAATTTTACAATTTACTACTGACAAATAATCTAGAAATGTAATAGAATAAAAAAAACGAAATAAATCGAAATGAAATCGAAATCTGACGATATTCTACCTTTTATTAACGTTTACGATTTTAATTTTAATGTTTCTCTTTTACTCACTGTTTGGACCGGCACCAGGGTAATTTCAACGCACTTTCACCTCGAACACTTATGAACAGGCTTGCAGACTGCTAACACAACTCAATGCTCTCGCTTCTGATTTCCAACTCAATTTATTTTAGTTCCGTCCTCGACTGAAATCCTTCGCCAACTGCTAAATTGAATTATACTGTACTCCACAATGTCTCGTAGCTGATTGACAAATTTTAATTCCTTCTGCACTCCGCAAGGTCTCATGGCTGACTCACTACCCCATCAACTTACGCGCGCTATTGTCTAACAATGTCTTGGCCTGTTTAATATTCTCGACCATTATTGTATCTCTGTGTGCTCGCCGGTAACAATTCAGTTCAATAGTCTCTCATTATTAATTGCCTTTTATCATTACTATATATAATAGAAAATTGAATATCCCATAAATGCTTGAAGGCGCAAGTAATTCGCAATTAAGAATCAAAATTTTCGAAATTGGCGTTGATGAAAGTCTGGTCTCAGGAAACACTAAATAACTAAACAATTTAGTTGAGTTTACATATTATTTAATTTATATACTAATTGGTGAGTTAAATAATAATTTTTAAAAGAGTTTCACCTCCGATCTGGTCGTTTCTAAGTTGATATAATATTGTGTTACATGATGCTCAAATATCACCATATTTACAGAAAGTTTTTCTTCTGCGGTGCCAATGATTGGTTCGATTTCGCTGGTCACTGTAGTTGGATACGGGATTTCCATTGATCCGTCAGGGATATTTATTGATTAGGTCGTTTCACCCTTTTTTGCAGCTCACTCAATTTTTAAGTGCACAGGATTTCGTTAGCATCTTCATTAGACCTTGGCTGCTTTGAACTACGTAGTCAGAAGGGGAAACGAGGCGTTTACATGCTTCTTAAATATTCATGGTGTCGTTAAGTTCAATGTCAAGCTCAGTAATTCTCCTATCTACATACAGAGCTTACTCTCTAAAGAACGCCTTATTTCGAACATCTTCATTCAGGTGTCAAAATTTAAATTTTGATTCATAATTTAACTGAAACTTCATAATGACTATTACTATTAATAACTGCGTTATAAAACCATTTTTATTCATATTTCAATCGTTCGGCAGAATTTTAATTTTTTTTAAAAAAAATATCTACTTAAAAAGCTATAATCTCGTACGATCAGAATTATACATTTTCATTTGTTCATGCATACAAGGTGTGTTGAACAGAAGGTCTCTTTTTTTTTCCTGGTGATTTGGAGTATAATACGAAAATACGCAACGCACTCGCATGTGCGTCAGAGGGCAGGCAGCACTGTACGGCACATGGCAGCCCAGCTGCGAGAGTGATTAGTATTTTTCTTACTAGATATGGTGACGTTTTCATTACAATAATAGCGATTAATAAGTAGATTTCTCTACTTTCATTTTATAACACCCATCGAAACTCATCGCCAGCTGAATGATGCATATTCTGACGGTATCAAGAATGTGGGTTCGACAGTTCAAAAACGGCAAACATTGTGGTGGCGAACCGAAAATACCTCGGCCTCGTACCAGTCGGTCTGATAATTTGGACAAACGAATGGAGGCAGTTTTGTAATCATAAGTGTCGACGTTCTGAAAAGTCTACACGAAGATTACGTTGAGAAATGACCGAAGTTCAAATTTTTGCATGACTAGATAGAACTTGAGCGTACCTCGTACAGTAACCATATTTGGATATAGCACTCTCCTTCGTGTTCTCTTATAATTAATATACCGTTCAAAGAAAATCAATAATTAATAATAACAAAGATAGCCAAATAGAGACAAAATAAGAGATAATATAAATATCACACAACGTTTCTGAGAGCCTTGTCCCTTTATTCAGGTGCTAAGAAGAGCCCTAGAGCGACACAACTGCACTCGTCAGTTGACAAAACTCAAAAGCGAAGAAAACCCAACGGCAATAATAAGGGATCGTAGCAATTGTTGAGTTTAATAGGGTCTGTTTGTACATTAATTGCTGTTTGATTTAATGTGAACCTGCTCTGGAACTGTATGTGGTGTCAATGCCTAAAAACTTTGTATTTTGCCATTCAAATATATGTTTCGAATTGATGACATGTTTAGAGACTACAGATTGATTATCGTTGGGAATTTTGATATTAGACACGTGTTCCTTGACACGGGTATTAAGGGAACGTTTCGTTTGCCCTATGTAGCAGGAATTACAATTAGAGCAACAGATTTTGTAAACTACACAATGTTTACTGTAGGTGTCAAACGGGTCCTTGCGGTTTTTAATCAAGTAGGAAAGAGTATTAGTGGGAATGCTAAGATTTTAGACGTTGACACAAGGTACAATTCCAGACTCATTTCAGAGATGCTTCACATTAAATCAAATATCACAGCAGTTAATTTACAGACACTATGACAGTGCATAAGAAAGGTAGCCAATTCAGACAAGAAAGTGATAATATAAATACCACACGACGTTTCTGGGATCCTTGTTCCTTTCTTCAGGTGCGAAGAATAACCTAGAACGACATAACTGCACTTGTCAGTTGATAAAACTCAAAAGCTTCTGACGAAAGTAACAAGGACCCCTGAATCGTTGTGTGGTATTAATATTATCACTTTCTTGTCTGAATTGGCTACCTTTCTTATTCATTATTTTTAATCAAATGTAAATTTGTTTAATTTTTACACTGTGAAACTCAACAAATATTACGATTTCTTATTATTACGCGATAGCTTCTGCTTTCCCATTGTCGTTGCTCCCTTATTGTTACGCTAACCCCTTCTGCTATCCTATTGTCGATGCGTTTTCGTCGCTTTTGAGTTTTGTCATCTGACGAGTGCACTTGTGTCGCTCTAGGCTCTTCTTAGCACATGAAGAAAGGGGCGAGGATCCAAGGAACGTTGTGTGGTAGTTATATAATCACTTATTTTGCCTGTATTTGGGTATCTTTATTTCTATTAATTTTCATTCAGGCGTAAATATAATACTTGTTGTAATGAACGTACTTATGTTCGTTAGTCTTGAAAGGATTACACATTTTCTTGCTTTTTTGTTTTGCTTTAATGACCTTGTTGCCTGAGACTTTCATTAATACCAGGAAGCGGCTTTGACCTTGTAATATTATAGGAGAATACCCACAAACAGGTAGGACCGACTTAAGCAGGATGTAAGTACGTTTTCTATTGTTGCGGTCGTTTTAGTATAATTCAATACACCTGAAAACGATGTAACGATGTTATCAACATTTTCTAGACCATATCAACAAATAAACCGAATGGAAATTCAGAGCACTGTCTCGAGGAGTCTCAATAAGTCATAGTTATTTACTAATTGCAATTTTGAAGTTACTGTACCTGTTCGTTCGTCTTCCACGTTCTGAAGACATTGGAGAACGAGTAGGAGTGAAATGCTTTGACCGTGACGAGGCTGCAAGTGAGTCACGATCGTGTCTGTATTTGCAATTATAGAACACGAGGCGCGTCTTACACTGAAATACTGCCTGGAGATTCTCAGAATATATACTCAGAATGAAATCAATATTCTCTTGACTCGTTTCCCGAAATTCTTAACTACCAATGAGAGTAACTCAATCCATTCCTTTTTTAAGCAATGTATTTACGAACTGTCGAATCCTCACTCCAATAATCGCTTAAAAATATCTACCAGTGGAGCAATAAATTATTTAAAAGACGGCAGTCAATATTGCGGGATACATTTCAATTTCCTAACTAGACGATGTTTCCATTAAGAAAGTATCACACTATTGCTGTAATTTTAATTTACTAATCTTTCGGCCATAAAATTTTAAATCAGATAGAACTGTAAATCTTAAAATATAAATGTCGGGTAAAAACACTGAAACAACGAAAATTATATGCATAAATTGTATTATTCACTTTGCGTCACTTAAAATTGATTAAAATAACTATTGATGTCACTCAGGTACAAATAACATTTTTGAAATATATTCACAATTTACTATAAAAATTAAATAGAAATAAAATTACGGTGCTATTTATCTATCAAACTGAAGTGTTTCAATTACCCACTGCATATATGCCACTAGGGTAAATATAAATATCGAGGAAATAATTCAATTGGAGAATTATTTACCTGTTTTAAATCACAATACGTGATGAGTTTATTGTTATTCGGATTAATTTGACAAAATACGAACGTGGTCCGGTTCTGAATGAGTTTGAAGCCTTTTTGATGTATTTTAAAACTGACTAATGGAGGAAAAAATACTATTTAGTAATTTTGTGTAGTTCATCACTAATAACCCTGTAATTAACAACATTGAAATTTTAATTTCATAGTTTTCTCTCCAAAACACTCTGCATATTTTAATCAAAATACTCCCAATATTAGCTGTAGAATTAACAGTCTTGAAATTTTATTTTTATAATTTCCCATCGAACCCTTTTCGTGTATTCTAATCATAAAGTCCACTAAATTATTCGTACAAGTATCCTCATTCAAAATTTTATTTAGTCAACTGTCCCTCCAAAGTTTTTCACATATTTTAATAATAAAGTTCGTGTCTGAGATAATTTTACTGCAAAACGTTACTATTTATATAATTATAAAGTACTCTGAATTAGTTAATAAAAATTATAAAGTACTTCCTCGTTTAATCGTGCAATATTCAATACTTTCCAACAGAAAATAAATTGAGAGAAATATTAATATTTACTCTTTTTTGCAAAATAAATGTAGAGCAGTTTCAAACAGTTAAAGTACAGTTGTGCTTATTTTACTCTTTATTTCCATTCTTAATACTCGTTGCTGTCGTATTTACTCCCGCAACGCTGTTAATAATATATCGGTTTATAAAATGAAAGTTTCGAGTCACCCCGTGGGTCATGTTTGTAGGAAGAACTCACGTTTTGAAGACAGGCCGAGTTCCAGCGTGTGGCAGACTGACAGTTAGTTACATATGCGTCACTGCTCTGACGACTCAGAGGCATTAACAAGGCCGACCTGCGTCGAGCATTAGCACAACGATGCACACATCTAACTCCAAGCAAGGACAGTCTTCGAGATCTTACACACCTAATCTACAGCACTAGGGATAGATTTATTTTTCAAAACCACGTGAGGAAACTAAAATGCCGCTGTCGCGTGCCTTTCTCAGTGGAAATAAATAAAATTAATTATACATTGCAGAGACTTCATTTGATACATTGAAATTAATTCTAAAATTTGAGTCTAATATAACTTATTTTGTATTGTAGGATTACGTGAATCGATTTAGGACGCTGATACGAAGCAGAAGAGTTGCTGTGCTAATTTTAATTTGAACCATTTGAGTTTCAAGTTTCTAATGTCACATTTTATGTCGATGTCGCTTCGTTAGAAGCAGGCGGCACCAGCTCAAGTTGTTCAAAGTTATTCTCTCTTTAATTCTGAATTACAGATAAGAGCATTATAATGCTCCTGTCGATGGACGGACTGTTTATCTTTGCTTATTTTTTTACAGTTTCATGCAATCCGTTTCCGAAGGCGTAGTGTTTTTTTGTTGTGAAATAGTAACATATTTGTTAATATTTTCGGTCTGCACCATCTTTTGCAGGGACGAGTATTCCCAATTATTTATTTTCGACGTGAACTAGGAACTACGTCAAATTACTATTTATCTGATAGAAATATTATATATATATATATATATATATATTGTAATGCTTATTAATAAGGCATTAATTGTGATTGATAATATAAATTGTTAGAGAAACATTATTGACGGCGGTACCGAACCCATAACAGCAACAATGAAGGAGAGTATTGTTACTTTGTTGGAAGAGGAAAAATTCGCGCTCAAAATTAGGAGACGGTTATTCAGTCTTGAGTCGGCTGGAAGGTTGTGCAGAGCATAGATCGTTTTAAAATAAACGAGAGATTATATTAAAAACTTCAGTCTGGAGGTGGCTGGGAGCGTTGGTCAAGTTGAAATAGACGAGACCAAACATTTACATTTACGCAAACAGAACTAGAAACCTGCAGTAAGCTGGGCAAGCTGTGAGTGACACAACCGAGCGAGAGAGAGACGAAGTCGGGGTTCCTGGTTCCTCAGTTTGAAATAGAAACATTTAAATTAGAATCTGTGAGTTCAATAGAAGCTGTGAAAAAAAACCGTCTCTGTGCTTCGAAAGTTAAAAGTATCCTGGCAGCCGTAAGTAACAAGAGAACAATAAATTTTGTAAACCGAATTAAAAGATTTATGTCAGATATCGTTCTTTTCTTATTGATAAAAAAATTGTTTAGAGTCCATCTTTTAGTATTAATGTCGCCGACAAGCAAATTTCGTCTATGTTTAGACGATTAAATATTTCCTTTTAAATCTAATTTTTGTGTTATTTAATTATCTTTGTATGATTCACCGTAATAAAACCCAGTTGAGACCCTGAGAGATTGAGATCTTTTTATTTTAAATTGTAAAATTGTTCAAGAATTAAAATAAATTTGTTTGTTGTTAAAAAATTTAATCTTTTTATTTTAAGCCACTTTATTAAATATTACAAAATGGCTACCACAACGTGGGGCAAATTAAAGACAAATCACTTTTTATTAAATATTACAATATATATAATAAGTCTTCATATTACATCATTAACGGTAGAAAAAAAATTGGTTATAAAGCCCTGTTATAAATTTTCAAAGCAGTTACTTATCCAAAAAACTGTTGCAATGAGTAGATATAATATGTTTAAATAATGGTATATTTAATTAAGTTTTATTGTATGATTTGAAATACAGGTTGGGCGTCAGTTAGAAAAAGCGGTCGATAATGATAATTTTGTGTTGTTGGGAAATACAGCGGCTAGTTAAAAGCTTATTACGAGTCGGTAGTTTTGATTGGAATAATTATCAATATCTCAGCAACAAGAAACTTTTTGATAGGACGAATTTTCAGAAGAACGGAGGCAGCACGAGCGAAACTCGGGTCATAGGGAAGTCGGTTATTTGGGATGGACTGCGAAGTGTCATGCCTATCCGTTGCCGACACTATCGACACCGTATTTATAAGACTGGAAACATTTTCAATAGACGGTATTGCTTTAAGATTGTAGAACAATACTAGTTCTCTGAATAGAGTTTTCAAGCCACAGGTGGCACGTTGGAACAGTTTTCCAAGGTGGCTGACTTGGATCGATCGAGTTCGCAGTGAGGCGAGCTGTCCTGTATCCTTCCGTATCGTGAGTTCGTGATTGGCCCAACGCGGAGATCGGAGCGATTTCTCTGCAGAGACGCCAATTTGCTCTGCTGATATGGAACCTGCATGTTGAGAATCCTCCTGAGAACTGGAATACAGTTGTTGTATCTGAACTCTGTCGGAACCTGCTATGATGAGATTAGGCGGTGCCAGACAATTGGGTGTGAAACGTGCGTTCAAATAAATGCAGAGGAAATTTTAGGGAACGTAAGATCAAACCAACTTTATTATTTCACTCCTGTAATTTTTTTTTACTTAGCCCCCTTATGCACAATGGAATTCAAATAGATATTTATTCAAAATAGTGAAATTAGCCCACAGAAATCTGTAAAGAAAGAGTATCTCAGTATTTTATATTAAATTGATGCAATATTTGCAAAGTATTATTGAATTTAATGTAAGTAATAATTTGTTAAGAAAATTTTGATGTTTGTAAAATAAAGTATTTCGAGAAATTTTGTCTTTGTTATTAAGAGTTTTGAAAATGCGTCAATTTACTATGAGCTGTTTGAGACTGTCTGACGGCAACAAGTACTGACATTGAGTACTTTCTTTGCGGATTTATTCATCGGTAGAACAGTTTTCCCACCATATATCAAAGTAGTAAAGCTATATTACGAAATAATGACTTATGTCCATATTTATTGTAATGCCAATTAATTGGGACATTAATTGTTTTAACATAAAAAAATCTAAATTGTTTGAGAAATCCTTTGTAGCGACAGGAGCTGTGGAACAACAATAGGAAATCCGGCTCTATTCCTTTGTCGGAATGTCCGTCAAAATGGCGTATGCGCGCTAAAATTGCGAGGCGAGAAGACAGTTCGCATGGATATTTGGTGAGATACAGTTCACGGAAATACCTCGTCGAGGTATAACAGTTTTTGGAAGAAGAATTCAACATGGTTGGCAATTAGCAGGACAAAGTAAAACATTAATAAAAGTATAACGTCGAAACCTGCTAAGAAAAAGCAGTTTTTGTGTCCATAGCTGGCCAGAAATCGCAAAAGTTTCGGTTTTAAGTCCGGAACAATAAAGACTACCCAATCGAAAAATCGCAGAATTCACCTAAGACGAGCGGTCAACCGATAGATGACGAAAGGAGGATCATCCGAGTTCCTGATGACATATAAAATTTTACCTTAAAAATTTGGTGTAGAATCTGTGAGTTTAGAAGCAGTGTAAAACCCGCAATAATTCGAAAATTAAAGGTATGCTGGAATGCTGGGCAGACGTAACAATATAAAAAAACAATTAATTATGTAAACGTAATTGAAAAATAGCCGTCAGATTTCGTTCTCTTTTTGATTAAAATTGTTAATCAGAGTCAATCTTTTTACTTTTAATTTCGTTCACAATTAAATTTCGTTCTAGTTTAATTGACGAGTAAATTTATTTTCTTTTAGTTGTAATTTGTTGTTGATAAGATTATAAATATTATTGATTCGTCCATTATCAAACCCAGTGAAGACCCTGAGAAATTCAATATTATAAATTTGTAATTGTATGAGTTATTGCCACAATAAATCTTTTGTTTGTAAAGTTTATTAATCTTTCATTTAAAGAGCGTATCATTAGTGATTATTACATTATATTGGCCAGCCTCTTTCCGCCCGAAAAAGACAGAACGCGCGATTGCGGAAAATCATACATTGGGGAGACTAGTCGGTGAGCGAAACACCGTAATAAAGAAAATGAACGGTATATCTGATTAAGGCTGTCGAGGAACGTGTTATAGAAAAACAACATAAAATAGCCCTGGTACTACTGTACTTTCCAGGGAAAATTCTTTCTGAGCTTGAAAGAATAGGGGGACAATTGAAATTAGAATGAGGCCAGTTAGCATCAACAGAGACGCTGGGTACAAGCTACAGCCCCTTTGGTTTTCATATATCAGGGAAAAACATGAAAAACTCAGCGGCATCGATGCACGGCCAGGCTCAAGGTGACCTTGGACGCCTAGCTGCCTATATATGCGGACGAACGAAAAAAATTCATTATTATTGGCCTTGCCTTGAATATGATTGGTGCTAAAACTAGAAACGTTGACAAACTCACCAAAAGTAAACGTGTAACAACAGTCCACAAAACAGTTTGTCAGTAATGAAGTTTCGTCGGCGACAAAAAAATTAGTTATTTTGTATGTCTTATAGTTTGCCAGAAGCAGAGTAAGATAATAGAATTAATTTTCCTATATTAAAACTTTTCACTTCAAACGTTTTTATGATGACTACAATTTCTCCAAAAAAGTCACAAATTGTGATAAAAAATTTAAACGACTTGGCAATATTGCAAAGGGAATTTGCAGCGTGCTGAGTTCATTTCTATGGTAATAAAGTTCAGTTACCTTTTAAAGGAAATTATATAATAATGAAATAAAGTAGAAAATATTCTCCGGAGCCGGAATTGTACCCGTGCCGATTTCTTTGTTCACAGTAGATCTACAACGGAGCTACGTCGTTAATTCGATTTACGACTCAGTACGTGTGTCCTTTCATATATTTTAAAAAATTGTGATGACATAATTTGTAGCAGTTTATAATTTTTATTGTAAAATTTTCCTGGTGATTCTAATTCAGCATAGATCAGATGAGTAATTTTCATTTTAAAATCCTGCACTAATTTCAAAAATATATATTTTAAACTTTTAATGACGAATTTCAAAAATATACAAAAATGATCTTGCACTAAAGATCAGATGATCTGAATGAACCTTCCGAAATCCAAATACAGTTTCTGCATAGTATGAGCATTTGTTGTTTGCTTAACAATATCGAAAGATTTCTCTGTCAGCATGACAAGCCTTTACCTCGTTAGGGACGGAATATTATCACTATATCTAATTAGCTGTGAATTCTAATAAGGTAAATGAGACGCATAACATGGAGGGATCTCGCTTCATCAACGAAATATATAATTAGGAAATGTTTGGTAAATCAGGTTGACAAAAAAGTCAGTTTCTACATGAACTATGAAAATTTGTGTTAGTATTAATTACTAAAACAACACGATTTCCCATATAGCTATTATAAGAGAGTGACATTTTTATGAATGCCTTGAAACTGTCTGAAGGACTACGCTTTTAAAAAAAATTCTTTTGATACATTTACAAATCAAACTTATAGAATATATATATATATATATATTAACTTATATTTATCTGATTTAATTATTATAATGATTACTAATTTCTTATTTTTATAATAACAGTCTACTCTTTTATTATTATTTATTTAGGGTAACAGGCTACATGAGGGCAATCCACATGGTGGCAACTCCCCTTTAATAGCATAGGAAGGGATTTGAAGTGGAGGATGCGGAAGAGTAGAGGAAGGTAGCCAAAGGTTAACTAGGGCCCCCTGGCAATAGTTTAAGGATTCTACTCGGCATTCGCCTAAAAGTAATGCACGGAAAATCATAGAAAAACCAGCAGCACGTAGGTCAGGCATTGGGTACTTGTCCCACGCCCTTCCATTACAAAATACTACATATGCAGTAGGAGCTGAAAAACAACTGCATTATTTGCATACAAATTACTAGGACTGGTAAGAAATTCTTACCAACTTCTTCAACGTGGATAGTTTTTTATATATAAAAATCTATATAATAAAAAAGGATGTATATTTGTATGTATGTATGTATTTACGTTGTTCTTTATACAAATTTTATCGCGTGGACAGAATGCAACAAAAATTGGTATACGTATTCTGCCAAAATCGAGAACCGGTACTGTGGGGGTGACAAACCACTAGCATAAATGTGAAAAGAATTATAATTTTAAAAAGTGATCATTAAGTGATAAATTACTGCGAGCCAATATATCATGACATCACGCGACAGAGAGAGACGTTGCTACGCGACGAACAAAGGAAATAGTTCGATTTTTCCGTAATGAAATGAAGCAGAAATATTTTCATTGAATAAAAGTATAATTCTATCCAGTAATACTCCATCGAGTGATAATAAAAAACAATACAAAATACTTTACAATCGTTGCGGAAAATGTTAGTTAATTTAGTGAGTGCAATATGGCCACCATTCCTTTACATTTGGAATGTAGCTATCAATTTGATCTCTTCAATCCTTCGTAATGTGCGAATACTGATGGACAATTATATCCTGCAATACTCAAGAAGTACTGTCTGAAGACTTACTGACAATTATTTGTTCGCGGAGAATTATATTTCTAAAGAATAACGATGGTATGTTTGTTGCTATTATGCAATTAAATTCTATGTATCTTATAGCTATTAAATTAATGCAGTATATTTATGTATTGTAAAGAAATTCGGAGGTATGTTTGTTGAGATTGATGCAATAAAATTCAAAGTATTTTATAGCTGTTCAATTAATGCACTGTCGGTCGAAAGAATGTACGGAACTAGGAACAATTGGATTTAGGTTGCCACTTCTTGACTATAGATTAATTTAGAATTAAATTCTTTTTCGGGTTTATATAAATAAGTACACGGGCAACGCCGGGCACCCAGCTAGTACGTGATAAAAATAAATATAACAGTGGAGGGAAGTAAAGTGATTCAAATATATTTCTGTTCAAAATTTATTATTCAGTGATACTAGAGAGTGACTGAAAAATTAATTTTGCGTGTAAGAAGAAATTACAATACTTTTGGTAACGTATATTTTAATTTCGTCTAAGTATAAACCTAATTGCAATAATAAATTAGTTCTTGCGTTTCAAAAAATTTGTTATTGTAACACAAAAAGATGGATTTTGTTAACCTTTTTCCAGTTACACAAATTTCGGTTAAGCGGTATTCCTTCATTAAGTTCATTATTGTTTAGGCAGGAATTTATTAGCCATCACAATGAAAACGATTGGAAAATGTAAGCCAACAAAAATCACTTTAGACAATAGAGTATCGCTAATATTTTTACGCCATTAATATTAATTTTATTAGTCGTTTAAATTGCAAATTATGAAAAGCAGGTGAATTCGCCGTGTGACAAAACACTGTACGAAAGGAATTTCCGCGTGAACGTCACGTACCTACAAAAGATAGTTGGAAAGACGGTGGCAAAACTCAGACTGTGAGGTGCCCAAGGCGCGGAATTTCCATTTTTGCACACAGCATAGAAGGACTTCTCATTTCCCATTGGACAGACTCCAACGAGTGACGGATGCTTCCCATGGCTTCCGTTCCTCTGAGATTACAAAAATGACGACAGTAACTACGGAGATTATTTTCGAGATTGCAGACGTGAGCTTGGGGAAAGACAGAAGTAATTGTGAGAATATTCCGTATAAACGAAATACTCTGCTACACGGCCAATTAATATGGCGTATTTCATAGTCTCGTGCTTGAGTTTCATGTTTTGCAGAAATATAACGAACACGTAAATAAATATTGTTGCCATTAAAATTAATTCATTCTCTTAACCCCATCCTGAAACACATTGTTTGTATACGTCGTGCTTTCAACTATGGCTCATTAAGAAATATATATACCTCTACTGGGATATTATTTATAACAGATGCCGTGAAAAATAATTTATTCTTAAATGTCCCCCAAATAACTCAAACTAAACGCTCAGTTATTACTTCATTAATGTCTCTTTACACACAGACGCCAGTCCAAAGTATAATCCATTTTCTGACTAATTTCTTGAAAAATTTGAAGAGAACAAACTACTAAATAGAGTTTCAAAATATTTTACATCCGATTAAATGCAATGCTTCAAAAGCGAAAAAACATTCGAAAAAAGAAATTCCTCAGACCAAAATGAAGATGAAAAGTTCAACGTAATACTACGATGATCATATTCTCCATATATGTAATCATACTAAAATAATTTTCCCAGAAATTGTTTAATTACATCATAAATCCAACGGATATTGCAAACGTTGTTTAATATGTTTCATAGAATCTTATTAAATAATAAATTTGATACCTGGCTACGGTTGGAAGTTTACGTAACTTCCCACATGATTTTCCATTACGTCGGTGTCTGTTATCGAGCATAATCATAACGTAAATACCTGAAGTTTCGGAAGTTTCCGCGCGACGTTGTGCCGAGAGTAATCTCGCCAGCGTTTATATCAGATCCAGATGCGGGCTGCTGCCTAAGGGGCCAAGGTTGGCTTATCGCAACATGATAAACATAGGGGCTTTTATGGCAGTGATTGCAGAAGAATACACTAGATCCTTAAACCTTCCTGGTTTACACCTGGTTCTCGTGGTACTAGGCCACAATCGTAGCCTGACCTTACCTTCGCTCGTGCCGTTAAACAACACGTTCGGGATGAAAAAAATAACACGTCAATTCATAATATGATAAAATAGCCGAATACAGAAAAAGAAGTGATGATATAAATACCAAACTACGTTTCTGGAAACCTTGTTCCTTTCTTCAGGTGCCAAGAAAACACAAGAGCGAAAAGCCACACAACCGAATAATACAATTCAGAAACTCAAAAATATCTTCGGGATTATTCTTTCGTATATTAAACAATTCGCATGTCAAAATAGTTTATTGTTGTTTCTTGCAATCCGACCAATTGTTGTCGATGTCCATTTAGACTGTGTAATTCTTTGTGGTATATTGTGAATGATTACATTAATCGAAATGAACAAATTTACTGTTTATTGAAAATAATGAATAAGAAAGACTGCCAAATCAGCCAAAAAAAGGTAATATAAATACCACACAAAGTTTCTGGGATCCTTGTCCGTTTCGTCAGGTGCTAAGAACAGTCTAGAGAAACACAACTGCACTTGTCAGTTGACAACACTCAAAAGTCTTTTGATCATTTGAGTGATGTCAACTGACAAGTGCAGTTGTGTTTCTCTAGGCTGTTCTTAGCACCTGACGAAACGGACAAGGATCCCAGAAACTTTGTGTGGTATTTATATTTACCCACTTTGTCCGAATTGGCTGACTTTCGTATTCATGATTACATTGTTCTCCAGTAAGAATGTTACGTGTTTGTTACAAGTATATTAAGAACACTTGGAATTTAAAAAATTGTAACAAAATGAAGTATAAGGCCTCGGAGATAATAAATTATTATCGGTACCATTTATATTGACAGTGTATGAATGATAAAATTATTATTATCATCATGAAAGAATTTATCGAAAAGTATAAAAAGAAATAATATAATATTCGATAGAAGAAGGATAAAATTCTTCACGAATTACAAATTACAAATATTTAAAAAGCGTTTCTGGAATGAAATGAATACTAATTATTGGGTTTTAAAGAAAAAAAGGGATAAAAATAGTGTAATATAACAGTCTACACGTGCCCTCTTATCATAACGTCTCTTCAGCATAGCGAACCTAAGAGGGCGCAGCTGAAAGAACGCTGATGCAGTTAAAGACATCACTTTAGGTCCCGTGAGTAACGATACCCACGGCAGCAGAAATCAACGTCTCTCCCGCATAGCGGACATAAGTGGGCGCAGCTGTAATAACACTGAGTCAACACTTAAGGTGCCTTATGCAGTAATGCACACGGCAGCAGAAATCTTCCTCTCTGTAAGAGTTCTCATTGGAGACTTAAAATCATCAGGGAGGGGGAAAGGAGTCTTCGAATTGTTCAGAGCATCTTGGGAACGGCAGTCGTGATCCAACCTCCAGACGGGTCGGTGGCTCCTGGTGCTATCCGCCAGTTTGTCTTACTTTATTTTATTTCTAACTATTAAATCTCCTTATTCTTCATCAACTCTTATTTGACTGAAGTGCAGCGAAACACCAACCACTACGACTAGGTTCAATTAGTTGAACCCGAACCCTCACGTTACCGACTTTCCTATTTCCTGTTCTTAATTCTTCCTTTATCCTCTAGATCGGTAGCCAGGTGAGCTAACGGAGGTATAGCTCGGTTGGTGAACGATCTATCTGGACTTCCCATTTCCAACTGCTGGAATGTTACATGATGGCAGTTTGGGATGTTACAATAGTAAGAGTTAAATATGTGCGTTAAATTAAGTTAAAAGCACCTGAAAGTTTTTAACTTCCAAAGTCCAGCTGGTACAAAGGCATGAGGGAAAATTTCCTATAATAATGATTTAACTTAATGGTAAGTTTAATAAATTATCAATTGAACAGTAATGAAAATGTAAAATTCAAGACATAACTTAAGAGGCACAGACGTTATAAGTACCACTTTTAACTTTGTTTCTTAATTATTTGGGTATTATAAAAGCTACCATTTTCTGAATAAATGTATTTATGACACGATAAAATATTACATAATACATAAAATACACATAAGTGTTTTCGGACAATTCTATTTTTCAAGACTAGTAACTAGGAATACTAGAAGCGTAAGGGAGAAGGGCAGAGATGAGACGTTCTTCTCTACTTTGTCTCTCAGATCACGATTTATATTTGATCGCTCACAGCGCTCTGAGCGCTGCAGATTTTATTGATACGTATCAGTGGCGTAAATTGTTTGATTTATCAGGGAATTAAAAGAATTTCCGTTTTTAAATAACACTGACTTCAACATTTATATAGTCGTTGTTTTATTTTCCTAAACAATTAAATCGGAAATATTCTGCCGATGAAATTATATACGTTCTGAATTTCGAATAATGTTTGTCACTGATAACTATAATTTCAAATAGATTGTAGTGTTCCCTAATAGGTTTTATGTGGTATGTGAAGATATTAATTTAATTCCAGTAACTGTGTATTTTATAAAAAAAATGCCGTAACTAAATTTCGTATATCGTTTATAGTTACCGAGAATCTTTAATAACATTGGAATTACGCTGCACGTTGCACGATGTAAGTTGTTCGTTGGTTGAAATATGAATTCAACCAATAAATACGGTTAATATACATTGTCAAAATTGTGAAGTCTGCTCGGACATGATCTCGTATTTAACAAATTTGCCTTGTGTTCGTACAGCACGCGGAATTCTATCTATTTTAGAAGCGGAACGCTCTCGCGAGTAATGTAAGTCGTCTACCAACTCTAAAAATGCTATTGTAAACGAATGAGATTTATGATGTTGTTTTCCTTTAGCTTACGCCGCTTAATCACAGAAAGTGTAGGGCAATGAGGTGAAGTCTTAACTCAGAAGGCAGTGTTGGGTAATGTCGTAAACGGTAAATTAACATTAGTGGGATGTTTATTTCACGTGTAATGAAGTTTAACTTGTGTTACTTTACACAAACATGCACACTTATACTTCATGGTAAAACGACACTCCGACAGTTTAAATACTTGTATAAAATATAACTTTATAGCAAATGTAACAGAATTTATGTCAAAATAACTGGAAATTGATTGCGTTAAATTAATAATAACAAGGTCAAAAGCAAATGCTTAATTAGGAGAAATATGTCCACTTTCGTAACCGGAAAAAATACTGACCGGACGAAGTGTAAAAAGGAATAGGTTTTTTTTTAGCTTAAATGGACTTAATTTCGAGTACAGGTTGGCAGTTTGCTTACAGTAGTAAATGTTGAAGTGGGCCCATGGCCATGATACAACGGGATGTTCGTTAGATTCATGAAATGTTATTTAACTGCCATAAAGTAACAGTTCGATTGTCGTGTGTATTGGAATACACGACAGGATCTGTCGCGGACAAACTCTAGACGCTTACAGAAGCTCATTGGCAGTGCACAGGGAGGGGGAAGCACCTGCGATGAAAAATACTAAACACGGCCGCCAAGAAATGTTACACGCACTATAGCTACAATGATTTTAAAAGTGTATAATGGGCACTGTTTTTTCCCAAATTATGCAGAATTCCCGTTTCTGTTTCTCTCCCCATAATAATTCCTTCTTTGGGCTTAACAGCTCATTCAGAGCACTGGGCACTGTTTATGACGTCAGATTAAAAGACCCTACAGACTTAATTTTCATGTTTAAATTTTTACTTTTGTTTTTATGTTCTTATGTAATTCTTAAATGGGCACTGTTTATGACGTCAGAGGTCCATGACGATAATTAAAAACATAGTTGACTAATCAAACTAAAAGATCCTTTAATATACTGTAAAATATAACTTTATACCTTGTTTTGCTTACTGTCATTTTTGCATTGAAATTAAATGTATTCTCATTATAATAGGCAATAGCATGTGAATGAAAAATGTAAGATGTAAGAAAGATGTGAGCTCTTTTAGGGAATAATTGATGATATTATATACAATGTATAGGTTTATGATACGTATAACGACGATTATGTGTATGGATGATTATTTCCGATGGACAAAGAGACTTCTGCACTGTAATACATAGTCATTTGAGAGGTATCACAGCAACATTTAGAAAATAATATGAACCAGCTGAATGAAACATACACAATATTTAGGAGAAAAATGGTGAAGACAGAAAATTAACACGGAATCAGTGTGATACTATTCAAAATTAAACAAACAAAGGTCTAAATACACTAAAATTAAACACAAATGGCTTTACTCCAATAAAAATGTAAAAAAATAATCTAATTTATGAATTAAATATATAAAAGATGGGCATTAACTATATTTATAGATTTTTCTAGTAATTTTATAACATACGAAGACTTTAAAAATATAGAGTGAATTGCGGGAGCCGTTTCCGGAGGCTCGTGGCAGATACTGTTCGCGAATTAATTCTACTCTACTCCCTCAGTTAACAATGACTTCCTTCACTCACTCGGCTCCCAACTACTCACTATTTTCGTTTTAGGTAACAGGCTACATGAGGGTAATCCACGTTGGGCAATTCCCTTTAATAGAATAGGAAGGGATTTGAAAGGGGGAATGCGGAAGGGTAGAGGAAGGTAGCCAGGGGTTACTAGGGCCCCCGGGATATATTTTAAGGATCCTACCCGGCATTCGCCTAAAGAAATGCAGGGAAAACCCTAGAAATACCTGCATCAGGTAAGTCGAGCATTGGGTACTTGTCCCACGTCCTTCCAATAGTGGGAGAGGAGTTTTCTGTGGGGACGCAGCGTTCCCTTCTCCGTGCCTCGACAAGTTAAGGAGGCAGCTGGCCGACTATTCCAATGGGAATAGCGGACAACTCTTCTCCACATTTCACTGTATAAAATATAATGTCGCTAACTATCTGCTAGACACAGTTTTCTGAAAAACCATATTTACCGTAAACTGCAATACAACTGCGTCGACTTAACTATGGTTCGCGAAAATACAAAAGAACGACTAATTTATTCGTTGTTGTAAGCACCCTTTGCTGTAAACGACGTTGCTTACTTGACGACCTCACTTGCATAATTAACCATTAGGTTCATTGATGTTAACATAAAAAAAATAGCCACAGTTCACCTTTCTGGTATCGTGAAACACCCACGCTCTGTCCGTTGCAGCTACGCGTACATTAAATGGCTCAATTCAGAAAATAAGTTTGACGACGTATTCTCCTGCTCTCCTGTCTCCAGTACAGCTAAAAATTCACGTATTAATTCTAATGAGTAATAACCAATATAAATTTCATATTTGAAACGTATTTTACGAAAGAAGGGGGCAAAAGTAAATAATGAAGAAAGGCGGTGAATGGATTTAATAAATGATCCTTAGTTTATTTATTTACTATTAATGTATTATTTGACAGATAGAGCAGAATTTATTAACGTTCCTTAAATAAGAGCTCTTATTCTTATCTAAACACAAATTAATTAACGTCTTGTTCTTCGACTTGATTTTGTGGGGATTTTGGTTGAATAGAAAATAACAAAACTACAATTTCATTATTTCGGTATCGCTTAACCTATAGAAACAAAGTTATGGTTCGTAAAGTAAATTGGAATGAAAGAAGGCGTATATGTACAACATTTATAAGTGCTTCTTGTTATTAATTTATATACAAAGTGTATAATGAGAACTGTGATGTGTATTTATTTAACGTCAATACAAATTTCGTGTTGTTTTAATTACATACCATATATTAAACTACCGGCGTTTTTATAAATAACTAGATGGGAGCCCGGCGTTGCCCGTGTACTTTCTATATAAACTCGAAAAAGTATTTAATTCTATATCAATCTTTAGTCAAGAAGTGATTTAACCTAAATCTAACTATTCCTAGTTCCGTTCATAATTTCGGCCGATAGTGCATTAATTGAACACCTATAAAATACATTGAATTTTATTGCATCAATCCCAAGAAACATACCTTCGAATTTCTTTACGAATAGAATACTTACATATACTCCTTAGAGTATTGCAGGATATAATTGACCCTCAATCTTCAGACATTACGAAAAACTATATTGAAGAAATTGTTAGCTAGATTCAGAATGTAATCAAATCGTCGCCTTATTGGAGTCACTAATATGGCACGAAAATTAACATACAATTTCCGCAAGGATCGTAAAGTATTGTCATTTATTATCATT
Source organism: Zhengitettix transpicula (assembly GCA_037074705.1). Taxonomy (NCBI): domain Eukaryota; kingdom Metazoa; phylum Arthropoda; class Insecta; order Orthoptera; family Tetrigidae; genus Zhengitettix; species Zhengitettix transpicula. Next base: position 43,707,509 of record CM073593.1, on the reverse strand, counting down.
CGATGGAGTATTGATGGATAAAATTATACTTTTTATTCAATCATAATATTTCTGTTTTATTTCATTACGGAAAAATGAGCTATTTACTCTGTTCGTCGCGTAGTAATGTCTCTCACTCTGTCCCATGTCGTCACGGACCTGTGGCGCGCAGTAATTTATCACAAAATGATCACATTTTTTTATTATAATTCTTTCCACATTTATGCTAGGGGTTTCTCACCCCCACAGTACCGTTTCTCGTGTTTTGAAAAATATATGTATCAATTTTTGTTGCAATCTGTCCACGCGTTTAAATTTGTATAGAAATTAACGTAAATACATACATACATACAAATATACATCCTTTTTTATTATATTGATGTAACGATAAATGTTTTATCTATCGTGATTCTGATTTACCTATGCTAAGATTAATTAGAAAATTTTATCATACAACCGTTATGGATAATAAGTAAACATTTAAGAAAATGTGTAAAAGTAGTAACAAAGAGCTGGATCGTACGTACTTTGAATCTATGTTGATTATGAAGTGTCAGGAGTGAAACTGAATATACTCTGGGTAGGAAATAGTGACGAGAAGGAAAACTTCCGCTATCCATTTATCTTATACACTGTTGCGGTTTCGCTGAGCCGGAAAATATTACGTAATATTATCTTCCACGTAAATAAAGTTTAAATGCATTACAGCCTTGGGTAACATAAAAAACTTCACAGTTTCTCGTTTGTGGGAATTTTGAAACCATATTAATTTAACATTGAGAGGCAAAAAACACATTTTGTAAATTTCTACGAACAAGCAGAAAGCTCAACGTGAACTTAAGCAAGTTATGTACTTAATTTTGAATACATATCATTATTTGAAATTTAAGAATCAGTTATTAAGCAATCTATGGTATATATGGAATTTTGTTGTTCCAATTCGATGCTTTTAATTTTCGACGTAATATTTAACATATATTTAACGTATTCTCTGCAATTAAATTTCCTTCATCTAAGATCAATTTAAGTATATGTAATTGGTTATTTTTTTATAGCAAATCGTATTTATTGTATTCAACCGAACTCGTTTTTTTACATCTGGTATATGCTGCTCTAGCTAAAATATTCATATATTATTTATACGACATATTTAATCAAATACGACGATAAAAGTTACCACCATCAATCCTTTTGTATTGTCGTGAAATACAACGGACAGTATGTTAATAGATTATGCTAAACATTTTCTATTATTCTCCGCCATATTTCAGATAAAGTAGTATTGGATTGGAACAAAAGTAGATTAAATTGTAAGATTGACAGATTAGACACAGGATTCCAATTCTGTCCACGAAGTGAATGCCCATTTTAGGAACACCGAAATTACTTGATCGTTTTTCGAGGTGAAATTAAGTAATGAAAAAATATATTTTATTAGATATTCAATAGGCAGAAAAGCATAAGAAAATATTAATTAAAACCAGCGATTAATTGACTGTAATATAAACCAATTCTTGTATATAATGACAGCAATATTTTGTTAATAGTATTCTAATACATTATACGGATATTTATGAAAATTTTAAACATTGATACACCAATATGTTTAAAGTGAAGGGATGGGTATAATTAGAATATTGTCTATTTTTTTCTAAATGCATTTATTTCTTTCATAATAAATAAAAAACATGGACCAAAATGAGAATACATGTAACAAAAATACGATATCATTAGGAAAACATACACAATTAATATCATATACATCAGTAAATTAATAAGAATGTTATCTAATAAAGAAAATACAAATCCAAAAATAATGATTACGTAAATGAGAAATATATGAAATTACAATTTTGAAATACAAATTTTAAGTAAAATAAATACGTAGACAAAATTTTTTAACGTATTTATTTTAACTTTCATCATTATTAATTTTAAATATGAAGTAATTCAGATGGACTGGTAAATTTCCCTTAAAATAAAAGTACGCAACACAACACGTGACAAAAATTCACAGGAATTTTGTCAGTACAAATTTATAAGTGTTATTAGTTCAGTAGTTTCTTTTCTATTCACAATACACGACTTTTATAATTTGTTAGAACAAAAATTTTATGGGTTAAAAACATTCCAGTGGCTCCGATGTTTTTAATCGCAGTTAATGACCAGTGGCTGTTGATGTGAGATCGCTCAAATCTGTTTCATAAAGGACTTTTCACAAGATTAATCGTTTTTCGGACAGCAATAAATTACGCTCATCTTTGTGGTGTAGTCATTAGCTAAGAGGACTGCTACGCGTGAACCCCATTTTAAATTAATGACCGTAAGTGGAATTTCCGAGAACTTGTAGAATGGAACGGGAAAGACCGAATCCAAATTCAATTACTTTTAAATCTGATTTTCGTGTAATCTCCTGACGTCTCACTTTCAATTTTAAAAAAGAGAATAAAACAGTCAATTTTCTTTATCCCGCAAATCGTGACAAATCTTCGCCTAAGTTTCATTCAAAATTTGGTGTCCGTTGATCACGCTCCCACAACGTAACTTTGTTCGCAAAATTGCAAAATGAGTAGTATGCAAGACTAGTAGTGCATAAAGCGGATACAAACATAAATCATTAGCCTACGTCTGTAACAACCGTTCCTGATTATCATCCCCAACCGATTATGTCCCTAAACTGGCTTAATTTGTGATTTATTCCCTCATTATTGCAACATACTTTACATTTTGTCCGCTAATTTAGATATACTGTTAATTGCTCTTATAACATAATTAGTGTGTTGTGTTGTTTGTCTCGTTTAACAATGGGATATTTCAAAATTATTATAGCCATTTCACGTGCTTCTGTTTGCTGGTGTATATAGTTCTTCTATTCTATTGGAGAAAAAATGTTAATTAACCTGTCGGGCCGCTAAAAAATTAGCAACTAAATCAATAATAATGTGTAATTCCACTTCCCTGAAAATTGGACAACAACTCAACCAAACTAATTTTTCAATTTTGTCAAATACTTATACGGCTGCCTCAGTCAATAATATGTTTCATGGTTACTCTCAGAACGGCAAATACTGTCATTAAAGTGCGTACATCCTTCTTGCTTTCGAACCGACTATTAAACCATTGAAATATATTGTATTGCCAATTAATTAAGACAGTAAATTTGTGAATTTGAAAATGTAAATTGTTTGAGAAATCTATTCTTACGGCGGTACAGAACATAGCAACAATAGAAAAGCCAAGCACTGTTCCTTTGTCGGAAGACGTATGCGCGCTCAAAATTGCGAGACGGGAAGTTAGTTAGCAGGAAGGCTTGGTCAGATGCAGGTCGAAGGAAGATATTGTGAAGTTTGAGTTGGCAGTCAGACACGACAGAAATTGGTCGTGTTGAAATAGACATGACAATTTCAAATATTTAAAGTAAAGTTGCAGAGAAATATCGAGAACTAGCGTTGCCCGAGATGTCATTTATCTATAACCCCCGATATGACTCCAATTTCGGCTGCTATTGCGCAATTTTTATGTAACGCTACTCGAACCCTAATCATTATAATTAACTCTGAAAAATATTTCTTCAACGCAATTATCTGCCGTGTTTGCATGTTCCAAAATTTGCACCCCGCTACCCCTGCATCTGAGGGGTAAATGCCAATTTGAATGTAGTAACTAAACACAGTGACTTCCATAACCTTTGATTTTACTCCAATCTCGGTTGTATTCGCGTTATTTTACTGTAAAGCATCTCCACCCCAAACCCTAAGGGTGTCCTTTTCACAGGGCGTAGGGGATTAAAATTTTATTCAGATAACATTGGTAGAAACACTGTCAATATCTTTGACCCCTAAAAATATTTATCCGACTCAAATATCGGCTGTTTTATTATGTTTAAATATTTCCACCCCCGCTTCTGGGGGGTGGAAGACGCGTCTCACCCCGACAGTGTTTGTTTCCTGGTCGCAAAGAACACGTGTAGAAATTTGGTGAAAATTGCTCGACTGGTGTAGATTTGTATTTTATTTAGAAAACGTTTGTATGGGAAATAGAAAAGTGCTGTTTTTAGGGTTTTCCCGGAAATTATTCGATTTTTTCTCGCCTTTTAAACCTTCCCTAGACCTCCACGAACATTTCAAGACTAAGATAAGATAAATCCGTTCAGCCGTTCTCGAGTTTTAGTGAGACTAACGAACAGCAATTCATTTTTATATATATAGAAGATTACCAATCAACAGAGTTGATTGGTCCATGAACACTTTGCTCAAGACGAAATATTCACTCGAGCAGAACTACGAAATCTGCTAAGCACAAACAGTCTTGTGAACATAGCCGGGTAGAATTAGCAGAAGTCAACCGAGAGAGAGACGAAAGGAGGCTCATCCTGGTTTCTGAGTTTTGATCTAAAAATATTCATTTAGAGTCTGTGCGTTTTCGAAGAAGTGCAAAAACCCGTCATAGTGCTTCGACAATTAAAGGTATCCCGGAATGCTGGGCACCCGTGAGTACAATTTACAAACAACTAAGTATGTAAACCTGATTAAAAGATAGGCGTCAGATTTCGTTTTCTTCTTTTGATTAAAATTTGTTAATTAGAATCCATCTTTTTAGCTTACCTTCGCTGACAAGTAAATTTCGTCCTAGTTAATTGATGAGTAAATCTTTTCTCTTTTAAATTGGAATTTGTGTTTAAGTTGAGTAATAAAATGATTCGCTATTATCAAACCCAGTAGAGACCCTGAGATATATTTTTAAATTGTGTAATTGTTTTAAAGTTTTAAAAATAAATCTATTGTTTGTTAAAGTTTAAAATCTTTCATTCATTTTAAAGTCCATTTTTTAAAATTATTACAATATAAACGACTCCCTCAGTTAAAAATGTTTTTTCGTTGCTTTCAATGCGGCGAATAATTCAATTATTGAAACCAGCTGACCTGACAAATGAAAGATAGTCTCAGCTCGGAAAAATTATCCTTGTCACTGCTCATAATAGTTATAACTATATCCTACCTATCATTACAGGCCTTTAGGAGAGGGAGAGGGGAGGAAGAGAGAGAGACACGAGCGTAGATACAGTGAAATATATATTTATTATTAAATTATTTGAAAAAACTGGGCTTTAACCACGGATGTGTGTTAATATTGACAACATTTTCCACCCTAATTTAGGGTGAGGTATAACGCATTCGCCTTTGGATTAAGGGGTCTGAGTTTCGCGCCTCGTCTTATTCGAAAATTTTTGTTTCAACTATCTATTAACTCAAAAAAATTCTCGTATTATACTCTTTCTTTATTTTCACGTGATTTCCTTTACTAGAACATTCTGTATGCGTGTATAAACTGTAACTCTTGCATTGGGGCATTTAGCTCTTAGTGGATTTATTTCAATATACTTGTTTACAACACGTATTACACTAAGTGAAAATATCCATGGTCGGAGACGTACGGTTTGGTAATATAAGTTGTGTTGACTTAATTGACATGGCGACTTATTGCTCGTGGGGGAAGGGGGGGGGTTCAAGAAATCACTATACAATTAAAAATAAAGCATGATGCTATTATAAATTCCCTTAAAAATTGAAATACCGTGTATTCAGGAAGAAAAGAAGAAGCTTCAATCAAATCAATCAATGCAATTGAATTTAGGTGTCAGAATGAATATATCTCAATTTAATCCTGATACTATAAATACAGTGTATTTTGTATCTTAAGACTTCAAGCTTGACTTCAACTATACAATCTTCCGAGTTACAAATAGTTTAAAAATGTTGGTTTATCGGGAGTCGCGACTGTATTATTTGCTATTGTACGCCTATTGTAACTCCTTCATGAATGCTAGATCTTTATTGGTGTGAGTACCAAAATTTTAATAAATACCAACACTGCGCTCTGCGTTTGACTATTACTATTTTGTATATCCACAAAGAACTCTTCTTTTCCTCTCTCTACCATGATCTATTTCTCTTTTCCCATATTATATTTTGACTTCTACTGGCTTTTGCGCGTGTAAACGGAGCATATTTTTTCCTGTAGACGTCTGTTTGCCACCCACGTTAGTGGAATCGCCTTCTGCTAAGACAAATGGCTTAGTAACCTTCGAACTCTGAACAAACTGTTTCTCTTAATTAGGACGAGTAAGGCTAGAGTCGTTTAACAACAAGACTTTCCATGGTAATAAATTTGTGCCAGCTCTTCATCCATTCTTACCGTCGGACAATAGCATTGTAGCATTTGGTCCTCTTAAAAACTGAGAAAACAATGCGTGGGACTTTATTAATGAAAATTAATTTTTTTAACATTTTTTCTGTTATAATTCTAAATCAATAGTATAATTCCTTATTACAATTCGAAAAAAAGTTATATATTGTAGTGATAAACAATTTGTAATGTAAGTTTTATTTAATAATTTTTCTTTAATATTATTGTCGACGCAATTATTGAGGACAGAGAATTGTTTCACACAAGAATGCAGAGACTGAAAATGGTTATACGCGATTATAGTGGAACTTTAGCGGAAACATTCAGTTTGTTGTGGGAGCCTGACGAGTGTGTTTTTGGAGCCTGACCAGAGTGGTCATGACAAGTCTGAGTGGTTTGGGAGCTTTGACCAGTGTGTTTTGGGAGTTTAAATGATAAAGTTGATGAAGGAGTCTGTTTTGAGAGGCTGACCAGAGTTGGTCATTGCGAAAGAGTGTGTTAGTCATGGAGTATGAGTCTTTAGACTGAAAACGATAATCTTTTGAGATACTTGTCTTAGGGACTTTAACTAATCTAAAAAAGGAGGACGACGTAAACTTAGTGAACAGTTGTTAGAGAGACGCCGGAATTTTGTGATGTGACATGATATAGTAGTCAATGTTATGGCCTGTTAATTAAATATTTTCTTTAAAATAAAATAACTGTGGAATGCACAATTCGGTTCCAAAGCAGCGCTAAATAAAATGGTCTGTAAAAAATTTAGTTTGCAAACTTAATGTAAATATAATTTACCGTCAGATTTCTCTAGTTTTTGTTAGATTCTTTTATACAATTTTGTTATTGTAAAATTTAATTTGTATCTCATTTTTAAATCTATTGGTGACACTTTCATTATTAGAGACCCAGTAAGCGGCTCTTAGGTCATGTGTATAATTAAAGCTGTGGATTTTTTTAACAAAATAAAGATGTACAAAAATCCAGTAAATATAAATTTTAATACATATTTTTTTGTTATCTTTAAAAAAATATTTTTAATTCAAGGAAAAATCCTATAAATTATCTTTTACTTTTATTAATTTGGATACCACATAATTTGGTTGCAACGTGGTGGCATTTTTATCATTATATGTTTTGAATTTTACAATATATATCAACAGCAAGAGTTTAGTTTTTAAGACAAAAAGTGTTTACTCAAATCAATTTAAAATCCAATAGATCAAAAATAATGTTTCTAATTTATTCTCAAAACATTTAAACATTCTGCAATATTTTAAAAATTCACAAAAATATTCTGATTTTTAACGAGCATTTCATGGGTAAACACACAAGCCTATCTTAACAATTTTGTTTTGAACTTTAACTTTATATTTTATAAAACCAGACCGCATTAAATAATTGTCAATATTTCCACATGTAGTTGCATTCCATGTTTACACACATGCACAAGTTTATAACTTTCTATTTACTTTCCTTGCATAACTTTAAGGAAACGTTTGGAGGTAAAGTATTTGCATAACTAATTTGTTTATTGAACTAATTAGCTCCACTTTGAAGTACTTTTAAATTTTTCTAGACACCAAAGATAAATATAATTTTAAGGATTCTCATTAGGCGTCCATTTCAGAAATTAATTTATGTTTTCTTCGATAAAAATATTAAATAAGTTGCACTTATATTAATTCAATCATACAACTAACGAACAAATATTACAATAAGTCAGCAATAAAATTAATATACGAAATTATTTTATTTATAACATGATTCTTTCGTCTCACGTTTTTGCAGTCAAATATCTTTATAATTGTACCGGTTTTAATACTTACAAACTATTATTGACTGTGTGAATATATGATTATGTGCAAACAAATATTTGAAGATATAGTATCTTTTCAATACGTTTCAGATGTGATTATTAAAAATTCAACAACAATAGACGCAACTGAGATTATTCATTTTTTTAATATTTAATGAAAAATCAAATTTTAAACAGGCTAAAATATCCATATTTGGTTGTGATAAAATACATTAACGTATCTAAATGCCAAACGAAATTCCAGGCATATATAACGAATTTAATTAAATTAATAGATGAATTTTAACTGATTTGAAGAAGCTGACTGTAGAGTAGGACGAATGTTAAATTATTTACATCACTTCGTGTTAAAGTACGTAATTAACAATTACGTGTATCTGTTTAAGTGCAAACATATAAACGTTATCAACGGAATACATACGCAATCGCGTTTCTTCCAGTAATCCGTTATAAGAAACCAACTGATACAGATTCAACAACCACAAAATGTCACAGTCAGGTTAGATAATTTATTCAAACTCAATTACGTTCGTAATATTAAACGAAACGTATTACTACCACGGATTACATTAATTTAAATAATTTGTTGATTCGATTGAAAGATATAATATGGGAAATTAAAACTAAAAATATAAATAAATAAATTCAGGCAAAGGAAACTGTTTGTCTAACAGAAATTCTGATAAAATAATTGCTGACTTTTGACAATATCTGGAAATTATTATTTAAAAATTAAAGCTAAACGTAGTTCTTAGAATGGTGACGGGAATAGTACATAATTACAGAACTATCTCAAACTTATATCACATTGTTATCAATTGATACAAATATAACTTTTGGAAGGAATTAATTAAGTATATTCAATTTACACTGATTTAAACTGTTAACATTCCACACAATCATTATTGGAATATTATCCGACAGCTACGTTAATATAATACAGTTTTCCCCTAATGACTTGAATTTAATTTTCTACAATCTCCTTCATTAATATATCAAATATATATCACTGTACGCGGTTCGAGTGAATATGTGCCTTTAGGTATATTCATGTAGGTGGTCGGGTAAGCTCGGTTTAGTACAGAAACCATACTTAAATCATGAAACTGTGTATAAACTAACTAACTGTTTAAACTAACTAACTGTTTGTACCTTGATAATCAGCTCTGTGTAATGGCAAAACTGATAGCTGACAGAGACTTATTCTTCTACTGAACCTATGAAAGGTAATGCATTGACGTTGACGTAGCCTCCAGAGACGGAATTACCAATCGTCGTAATACGTAGACACTTTCCTGTAAAGCCAACATGTGCTAGGTAAAGTAATAAATCACAAAGCCAATCTTTACATCGGTTTGTAATTCTCATAGCCTTCTGAATTACAAATCCATCTACGCATTTATTTTTAAACTATACTAACCGTTAATTTCGCTACCTTCTCCCAGTGGCTTACAACGAACCACTGACACTAGTAATTTTATGTGATACCTGTACTCGGTCGTCATGTACATCACTCATTTACATTAAAACTCAATTTAATTAAGCATTTTCTTTTTATGAAGACGGCTGTAAATTACTGGTGTAGATGTACTTTCACCACAAGGTATTATTAAAATTTTAGTTGTTCAGTAATACAGAGCGCTCTTTAAATAAATACAAATATATATATATATATATATATATATATATTATAATCATACGGGTGTCAAAATAAAAAAAATTATAAACAACAAACAATTTATTCATCAAAATTTAGCAATTTATACAATTTAAGTTTTATAAAAAGGATCTCATTCTCTCAAAGGTCTTTACTGGGTTTGATAACGGACAGAACATTTAACTTAATCAAAGAACCCAACATTTATCTTTAAATTAAAAAGAAATATTTATTTGTCTAGACATAGACGAAAATTATTGACAAACTTATTCTACCAGATTGATATTAAATTTAAAGAGTTTATTTTATTAACACAAAAGAAAATAACGATATCTGACTGTATCTTTTAATTCCGTTTACACATACTAATACCATGAAATTTCAACTTACGATTACTCAGGAACATTTGGCTCGTTCGTACACACACACTTTATATACTGGACGTTTTAAACACTGACTCTAACACACACTGTTGGTTTGATGAAAGCTGGTTCTCCGTTCGTGAAGGACATATCACTTGCTCGTGGTGAAACTACTCGACGCTGGATGCAGTGTCCTGGTCTCCTACCATCGAACACAATGGTCTAATTTTGATATTACAACAGATTAGCCTTCAGCATACAAAAATGTTTATCGTTGTATATTTTGCTTTTTTCTCTCGCAGACTGCAAAATTTCTCCATTCTCGGTGCTCGCCGTACGCCTCCACAACTCTAACTCCAACACTCAACTAACTTCAGTCTCGGTGCTCACAGCCCCCTCTCCCACTCTAGCTAACTTCCAAAAATCTTATCTTCCCTTTATATATCCCAGTCCCTTCCTTTTTCCTTTGTTCCAAAACTACGTCGCAACTGCCCGTTGACAGTTTCCTCCATTATCCCGAGATTTACATTGTGCAGTTGCAGTTCCTTAGTTAGCAAATATCTAGCCACTCTGTCTTGTCCCAAAGCCGACAATCGAGACAGGTCTAATTTGTCTTTGCACCCTCAATTACTTTGGACTTGTCATCTCACCCCCCACTCACACGTGCGCTGTTCTAAATTCTCCGGACCGCCCAAACTGCACCCTCAAATACTTTAGACTTGTCTTCTCACCCTCCCACGACCAGGGCTCCCAAAAACCTAAATAAACACATTACAGAATGTCTTTTCAACTGCCCAGGCCATTATCAGAAACAATGCCTGCCTTAACAGATTTATTCTGCGACAGGCCACCCGCACACGTCCATTGCTCCGAATTCTCAAGACCTGTCCTAAGTAAACATTACAAACTGTCCCTTCGCAGTCCAGACCATTTATCAGAAACAATGCATTTCCTCCAAGGCATTACAATATATATATTTATTTTAAATTGATTTATGGTCACGTCAACTGTTGGTTATTGGCGACCCTCTAAAAGTATTTACATAATTAAGTTACAGCAGGTTAGAAAATTTCCAATTGTGAACAACGTTTCAAATAGCGGATGACAGTTTTGCGTCGGAGACGAACTCCAGGAGGCTCTTGATCGCCGTGGTGTGTATGCAGAAGTCTTCTCCATAGAATTCGGCTAAAGTCCTCCTGCGTATATTCTCAAATTTTGTGCATTCAAATAGAATATGCTGGATGGTGAGGGCTTGATCACATACATCACAGGTGGGCTGATCTGTTCTGGAAAAAAGATATTCGTGTGTGAGTTGGGTGTACAAAGTTCTAATTCTGGAGACTATTATTTGTTGTTTTCTTGAGATGTTTTTGAGGTGGCACAGATATTTGTTCGTAACTTCCCTAAATATTCTTCAGTATTTGTTCCTCGTAAACCCACAATAGTCGTAACTTAGTTGTTTATATTTATTCTTTTAATTTTGTCCCACGTTTTTGTTTAAGTAAACGCAAAATATTATTTAGAGAACGCAATGCTTACGTTTCGCTCTGTTGCTTTTCTAACTCTCAGAAGCGTTACTGCAGTTTGAAGAGGGAAACTTGCGGAAGATTATTGCTGAGTTTTCGTAAAGTATACAAAATGGGAAGTGTCATCCAAGAATGAGAAAGGCCTTTAGGAAAGTCATAAATCTTCCATATGCGGAATTGACTTGTCAGCAGTAACGTCACACAGGAGCCTCCAGACTTCGATTTTGCAGGCTCAACCACGGCCAAAGATTCCGCCATTATATCCATTGACACTGAATATAATCCAGGTTTCTTTATAATCATCAATTATTGCTTTCGTATTTAATGAAGCTAAGCCACCTAACAATTTAGACAAGTTTACGTAAGTAGCAGAAAAGACCGTTGGAAACCTGGAATTAAACATGCTTAAAGAATAAATACTTTCGGAAAACACTGCGGTAAATTCTGTCTAATTTGAACTGCCTGATGAAGGAATTCTGTAAATTTTAAATAATGTCTTTTGATGACATTACCTCCGCAGGAATACGAGTAGAATCACAGAATACAGGATGTTCAACGGTGCAACACAGAGACAAACATTCCTCACGGAATAACTGACAGTACTGATAAAAAGCCAATGTATGTAAGCGTGTGAGTGTTATAGTATTCTGAGCGGAATAATGAGTATGCAAATAGGAGCGAAAAGAAATAAGCTTAAATAATTTAAATTTCTTAAATGTCAATGCCAATTTTTTTCTTGTTATGGAAAAGAAAATATAGTAAATTATTAGACAAAAACGAAACGGGAAATAAAAAAGTAACATAGCCTATTGCCAAAAAAAAAATACTGTAATTTTTGAGAAAATAAACATCTAACATTCTATATGAATTAGAATTCGTCCTACAGCAAGACAATAGTCTCGATAAAACATACACGAAACACAATTAAACATAAGTCGAAATTAATTTAATTTACAATTATATCAAAATAAGATTGATTAAAATTAAGTATGATAACAATTTACGTATTAATAATCCTAAGAATAAATTGTTTTAGTACCATATTATGAAAAAATAAACAATATAATAATAAGAAAGATAGCCAAATACAAACAAAATAAGTAATAATATAAATACATTAGAAAGTTTCTGGGATCCTTGTCCTTTCATCAATTGCTAAAGAAATTAGAACGACACAACTGCACTCGTCAGTTGACAAAACTCAAATGCCTGACGAGCGCAGTTGTGTCCATCTAGGCTCTTCTTAACATTTGAAGAAAAAGACAAGGATCCTAAAAATGTTATTTTGTCTGTATTATTATAAATTTCAAATCACGCGTTATTTTTTTTATTTTTTCATTAAAACGATGTAATGTTATTGACTTATTTAATAATTATATCATTCGCATTATTATTAAAATTTCCAATAATTATTAAAGCAAAGTTATCATTTAAGATAAACAATTTTATTTAAGAAATTAATTGTTTATATAATTCTTGTTATATGGGGCAAACGAAACGTTCTATAAAATCTGAAATAAATTAACATTAAAAAATTTGAACGTCTAAAATTATTCAGTTGAGCCCCTAAAACAACATAATTTAAATTGGCTCAATGTAAAGGGTTCATATGGTGATTGCTAATATTCCAGATTGATGAAATAAATGTTATATATTAGATCATTAATTTAAAAAATTACAACAATAATTTAAATAACATTAAGGCTTCATTGATATTGTAATGCATTTATTGAGTTGTATATCTTTATTTCCATTGTTATATTAAAATGAAATAATTCTCATAACATATGTGTAAATTAAGAAATTTTTGATGACCTAATATTTCATATAACTTGCAAATAATAGTCAATAAACTATAATTGTATTGTAAATTATCATCTGAGAAATTTTTTGTTTTCTTAAAGTTTTGTTTAGATTACGAATTTAATTTATTTCTATTTCAACATGTTAGACAGCATAAGGTTACCTTTAAATTTTACCTTGTAAATGTTGTCATGCTTGATGAGGTCCGAGAATAGGACGAAACGCAGAGTATTTCATTTATATTTGAACAATAAACTTTATATATTTTTTTGAGTAAATGCCGTTTATTTATTTGTAAAATTTAATTTTACCTTTATATATAAATATTATATCACCCCTATCCACGTTTGTACATGTTACAATAATGAATAATAATATTTCCATGAGAAGTTTTAGCGTATCAAATGTGATAGTGACAACCAAGTATCACGTGCGTAACAAATTCATAGATATACGATGAGGCTCCTAATTCTGTTCTCTTGACTCACCTAGTTCTGTAACGAAAGCTTTTGTATATAAATAGTATATCAATTGGTGTGTGGATAAAAAATTTCAAAAATTTTTAGAATGAAGGAGAATAAAAAAGGTTTGGCTATTCGTGGCATAAGTAAATGAAAAGTTCGAGAAACAAACCTTTTGAAATCAAATTACATTACCATCTGAATATTATAAGTTTTTATTAAGGTACAAAGTGGCTGAAGATCTGTAGTTTCTTAAGGAGATATTAATTTTATGTTTGCTTTTATTGGTGAATAATAATTTATTTTATAGAACATGCGCATCAACTGGCACTACACATCATGGAGATGGAAATTTGAATTGTTAATTAGTCCTATCTGCTTCATGGTTGGTTATGGCTTATAATTGGAAGGAAAAAGTGGAGTTCTGGTTACACCCAAAAAACTAATCTAAACCATTTTCACACACCGAAAGGCATTTATTCAGCAGAAATTCAACAAATTATGAACTGCAATTTCAGTAATTACAAGCCGCATTTACATTGAGATGCACTCAAGCAAACAACAAGCAAAATTATAGAATATTAATAACGAATCACTAATCAAAACCATTGGAAATCACACGCAAGGGAACACGAAAAACGAATGCCACTCACATGCAGTAAAGGTTACAAACGAAAGCCACAATGGCTTGTATTTTTCCGTACTCAGTTGAACGTATTTACTATTACAGTTTGCACTGCACCTTTTTCGAGTTCCCCACGTGAAACTACATCTACAGCCACATGAATTTAAAGCCGAATTAATCATTCATTATCTAAGTATACTGATATCAGTATTTCGTTTTTATTAGGAATTCAGCAGCATATTCAAACAATGTCGTGATGTCTCATCTTAAAGAATTTCGGAAGTCACTACTCCGTCTTTCTGTTTTTGGACCCCATTGAAGGAAGCGAAATAGTGTGCAAAAAAAAAGGTTGCGAAACGTTTGTAAATATTGTAAATAAAATAATTACTAAACGTTTACAGCAACAATTTTTTTTTCTCTTTATTCCGATGAATCTGCTGAGCTCATAACACTGAGTGGGAATTATCTGCCAGGCTGGGTAACCTCCACAGATTAACCGTTCAACGATTGACGAATCTGTCGCAATGTTTATTTATTTAAAAAGAAAGAAAAATACTATAAACATAAATCACTGCAGCAAGCTGGGTAGTGACCACCGTTCCCATGGACGAGCAAAGAAAGTGACATAAACAATGGGAAATACGAGAAGTACAGATACGCGCTGTAAGACGAAAAATATTATAAGTTCGCAGCAGTGCGAGTGTACATAAATAGTTGTGTTATATATTGTAAATTAAGAGATTGAAAAAAATAACAATATACTTATCTGACCTTAAAGAAACGCTAACTATTTGTAGTAATATTAAGCAGAAAAATAAAATTGTGAATAGCTTTATTTATAACACATAGTAGTGTCCAACAAAACAAGCCATATAAAATGTATCGTAAAATTTTACATAATGACAATACAAAATTTCAGTTAAATCAAGTAATTTGTCTCGTATCACGTATTGGAATGTCTCCAAACGACTTCATGTTCCAAGGTGCAATAAAAGAACCCTCAGTTTAAATGAGGAAACTAGAAGCAGTTGTGAGTTCCTTATCAAAAAATAGTCTGAAATTAAAACCTTGCCATAATTTTCTAATTGAAATCGGCATTTCAACAAGAAAAACCCGAATCTACATTTCTTCGTCAGATTTTAATTTTGCTGAATAATGTCCACTTCATAAGAAACTATTCTGGGATGCCTCCAAGTTAATGTATTACTCTTTTACAGAAAGACATATAGTTTAAAAAGTGCACTTTAAATAAAATTTAATTATTATTATTTAGCTTATTTTGGCACGATAACATCCATTCAATGCTTTGCGGCGCGAGATTACGATTTCTTAATTGACATAAAAGTTGTAGGAAAATTCAGTACTTCCGCGACCAAAATCCAATTTATTGTTTTCTACAAAGTGAGAGCATTTTTTTTTAGTAACTGGCAACATGAGGATAATCAACGTCAAGGGATTTGAAAGGGGTGATGCGGAAGAGTAGAGGAAGGTGGCCAAGGGTTAACTAGGGCCACCGGACTATAGTTTAAGGATCCCAACCGGCATTCGCCTAAAAGTGATGCAGGACAAACCCTAGAAAACCTGCAATAGGTATGTCGGGCATTGGGTACTTGTCCCATTTTTTTAGGGCAACAGGCTACATGAAGGTGATCCACATTGGGCAACTTCCCATTAATAGCATAGGAAGGGATTTGAAAGGGGGGATGCGGAAGGTAGCCAAGGGTTAACTAGGGCCCCCGGGCTATAATTTAAGGATCCTACCCGGCATTCGCCTAAAGAAATGCAGGGAAAACCTTAGAAAAACCGTATCGGGTAGGTCGGGAATTGGGTACTTGTCCCACGCCCTTCCGATAGCAGGAGAGGAGTTTGCTGTGGGGACGCAGCATTCCCTTCTCCGTGCCTCGACCAGTTTAGGAGGCAGCTGGCCGACTATTCCAATGGGAATATCGAACAACTCTTACCGTATGCCCAAGGTCTGAGACCCCGGAACATACACCTCTCAAAACAGGCCGAGGTGCCTCGGCTTGTGGGAACCTTAGTTCAAAAACGGAGAGGAAAAGGCATACCCAAAGGTAGCCCCTTCATATCTCTCCTAAAAGGTTTTGCCTGCGAGAGAACATCCCTCGCAGGTTACCTGCGAGAACATCCTCTCGCAGGCTCTTCCGATTGGATCAAGTACTTGTCCCACGCCCTAGACTCGTATATAGACCACTTTCTATGAGAAACATGTGGAGGTGAGGCAGGAATTATTCAAAGTCAAGAATTCGAAGCCGAGAATTAGTAAATCCAAAGAATAAAATATGTACGAAATAATCATTAACAGAAGAAATATTTTCAAACGAATCCCAGTCGTATTTACCATCAAACTGAATCCGGATGTAAGAGTATTGACCGGTCCATCCTGACCTTGCTATTCACATCGGTATAGAAAACCATGTCGATAGACTCCACAGCCAACGAAAAAGTCTTGAATAACCGAGATGCCAATAGTTGGCCTCGTATTGGTGGGAGTTACCGAATTATGAACATTCTGTCAGAGTATTAAAGGTCCGATTTTATTTTCTTCACTATCTTCCCCCACTGAAGAAGGCAAATATTCTGAATGTACCAAGGTCTGAAAGACCAAAACGCCAAGCATGAGCTTATGATGTATTATAGAATTTAATGAAACCTTTTTTCCACAGTAGTAGATCTATTTTAATTTCGCCAATGATTATGGATATATCCTTACAAGATGAATCTCATGCAACAACACATTCTGACTGCATATTGACGTTACAAGCTTATCGGCTAAAAGTCTAATATCTGACTATCCAATCACGCGCCACAGATATTGTGATTAATTATTTGAGACAGATTAGTGCGGGTACATGGATGACGTCAAATCAGGGGTCTTCAGTCGGATTGAATTTCTGTATTGACTGGCATGTACAACAACGCTCTGTGATTACTATTTATTTTGAGTCAAATAGAGGAGAGAGAGCACTTCCATTCCACTAATGCTATTTAAGTTGGTCCTCGTCTACATTAACGTAAAAAAAAATTCCTGTTGTCAGCAATTTCACATTAACATTAATTTATAATTAAATTGTCATTTCATGCATCTGACACCGGGAAAACTGCCCATTTGTTGATTAAATACATAACACATACACATATACTTTAAATATTAATACTCCGTAAAACTCTTGTGGCACATTAGTGTGTTGTGATGTTTTCTAAACAGACATTTCAATCATCATGTGACGTAATATTTGAATTTTGAGAGAACATGTCTCATTTGTAGAGAAAAAATGATAGAGGCTGCTCTAGTATAATGTTTAACAGGTGGCGACTCTGCGTAATGGATGACGGTGCTCTCGGCGTCCAAGTATTGAATAGCAGTCCCTTTCAGAACTGTCAGTTCCATTTTCGCTGCATCAGCTTAACAAAAGCCTGACATTTGCATTCAAACTCGTCTCAAATCTTGGGTATTGTGTAAGTAGCAAAAATCAGCAGGTTTCTGTTCCTTTTCGTAAGATGAAATTTTTCGTAAATCACTCTTGGGATATTTGTGTCAGATTTTAACATAATGGTTGAGTATGGTAAGTTATTCTGTAGAGATCATCGGTTCTTCCTTCATAATAATTTGTAATGTATATTTACACTGCAGGCGTAAGTCACAAAAATGTTGAAAATTAAAAAACACAAAATGAATAATTTGCTAGTTTTTTGTAGTGGTTCCTACTGATTTTAAAATAGAAACACAAAATACAGTTGCAAAATAATAAAGGTTTATCATGAGCTAAAAAGTTGGGCACCGTTTGGAAAAAATTACCTTAAAAAATGAAATTTATTTGATGAAATGTTTACAAAATAAAAATAAACTATATACATAAAAAAACTGAATTGAAGAATACGAATTAACCGCTGTCTGAACATGGAAACTCCACCTCAGGTTCTTCATGTTATGGTAGAATTTGAAATATCCCTATTTTTATGTCGCAAAACTCCAGAAAAGAAATTCCGACGGCTTACCGTTGGGAAAATCTCTGCCTTGGGATTTGTAGCGTGTTGGAATCTCCAGCTCACGGGTTGCACCGTCTTCAGCCACTATTCTATCAGCAACTTTCGGCCATCGGACTCCGCAACCAGTGTGCCCTTCTCCTTCTCCAACCGATTTAACATCTATTTTTTCACAAAACTACCCTCTTATCTTTCCAATTTATTACAGACTTCCTTATTGGTCGAAGTAACGCGTTTGTCGTCACGTTACTTGGGACTATCTGGAACCGTAACTCAGTACCCTGTATGTGTCAAATCAATTTGTAGCCGGGAAAATTTTAATGTTTTTGCCTGACTTTCAAACCATTAAAACATATTCATTTAAGTGAAACGCACCAAAATATTAGATCAAGAAATGATCTCCATAAATTCCACCTTTAATGATAAGCTGGGAGCATCTTCAGATCTTCATCAGTCCATCATTAAAAGTACTGGAGTTCTTCATGCCTGGTTAGTAAGTTACATGATTATCCTAAATGAAATTGAAATATATACAAAATGGTTATAGACATAGCTGTTTATGATTAAATTGTAAATGACATATTATTTACAATAAATGATTTACTGATGATGGTGCTCATGGTGGCACGATAGAATCAAATTTTCAGATTGAGACACGAATAACCTCGTTATTGAGGCAGGGTGGATAGTTGTTCCTTACTAATACAGTACTTTTTATTGTCCTTCGAGCGAGGTGATCGCTCGTTTTCTCGGCAATGCCGCATTTTGTTGGAACGGTGTTATGGAACCTCGATAAAGTTGAGCGATCAAAACCCGCCTGCTTCTGACGACGCTCGTTGGCAGCACCATGGATTCTTATCGTCATGTAAGGATTAAGAACCGCACTGGCTCTGACGACGCTTGCTGGATACATGACATTGTGGAGCGATAAAGAACCGCCCTGGTTCTGTTGACGCTAGCTGGCTCTGGCGGCACTCTGGATAACCGGCGTTGGGGATCTACTTTGTTTCGGGTGATGCTTTTGGGAGCTGCTTCGGACTTGGATACTGAGGGATTTTACCTTCACGTAAAACCTAGAAATCATGTGTTTAGACAATCCCTCTTCTTCCCGTGGCTAGTACTCCTCTCGCCACATAGATTAATGACAACTTATCGACTGCCTTCCATCCTTAACATGCCTACTCCTAAGATATTTACAAAATAATGTTGAATGAAATAAGTAAAAATATTAAAAAAAATTAATTTAATTGAGTGCTGATGCAGTTCGAGAGATTAACTTTTCTAAAGTCATTTCATCTCTCGTGGGATGGCACTAGGTTTGTGATATTGAATATCTTTGTTTCGGTTTCCACCTTGTCTTGCCTGTATTTTATATACTCCTGAACCAACACTTTCTAGTACGCGATACGGTCCATGGAAGATTCTTTGGAGTATTGACTGTTCGAATATTAAACGTTTCAATCTTTCCAGACTATTTTTGAATTTTAAGTTCACCAATAGTTCTATAATATTAACGTGGTGGTTGTTGTTGTTTTCATTTACAGCCTATATTCCGAATTCTTCCCGAACGGTTTCTTTGTCTTCTCTAAATTTATCCCCTAACGCTACATTTTGTTTTTAAACTATCTCGAGGATCTCCGTTTTGTTGTTATCCAACTTTAAAACCTAAAATCAGTTTTCTTTATTGAGTCGAACATTACCCGGTCTTTCGCTTCCCATTATCCGCTCCTTTTCTTCATTTGCTTTTAACTTATCCTTCCTTTGACCTTCGATTAATTTTTCTGATTTGTAAAACAATCTTTCGAATTCTGGTTATAGATGTGATCTACCCTCTCAAAACTTCATTCCTCATTCACTAATTATGCACTATCTTGTTAATTCTTCTCTATTACTTTTGTTCCTTTACCTGTCGCAATTGTATAGATATATAATAAACTAGGAGCGTACGTGGTTAAATGATAAAATACTGTTCGCAACTATGATTCTAAATCATAATCCCGAAGAAAATAAATAAATTTTAAAAGTTCTGAACTACCTGAACGTGGTTAAAACGTAGCACACATCTCTACGATTCATCACACATACGCACAAACACATACACAACCCAGAATTGATTTTTAAAAAATAAAAATTTTATTCCCCCAAAATAAGCAGAAAATCGATTAATATTACACCGTAAACATTGCACATACATATACGCTACAACTGAAAATAAAGTTCTGGCATGTTTATGTCGACAAAATTTTTATGTATTCCCCCAAAATAAGCTTAAAACATATTTCCCAAAAATGGCAGGTTTATAAGAACATTATTAATTTTAATCACCACCGTGTGTTCTCCTAGAGTATTTCTACATCTTTAAAGAACAAATATTAAGCATGTATTAAGTAATAAATTATTTTGAGATACAATTTTTATAATATTTAAGATTAGGTACAATCATTGAATTTATTTTAAAAGAACCATAGTTTATAAAATTAACGAACTGTTGTTTTCCGAAGATAGACTTATTCAGGAAAGAGTCTTGCATCTATAGATTTCATTTTATTAAATGCAATTTATTTCATTCTCAAAAAGAAAATTCATATTTTAATATTAATGTAAGTTACCTCCTGGTATAAAGTACTAAATAATAATTGCATGTTCCCGGAATGCTGGTCTGCTTATACCTTTGGATTGAGCAAGCATTAGAATGTTTGTTTTCATTTAATCGATAATCAGAGAGAGTGGGAATATTCCTGGAATGCTGGTTCATCTCTACATTTATATCGGGCCTTAAAATGTTTGTTTTCATTTAATCAAAAATCAGAGAGAGTGAGTTGAACAGTACTTCATAGTCCAAAGGTATATTCCCAACAATTATATTTACCGTCAAGAACGAAACTAATTTGTTTGTAGATTTAAATTAATTTTCCCAGTGTATTAAAAATTTAAGACCAACCTTTCTCGTAAAGTATTTTGGAATAATTGTCTGTATTCATATTTTTTTTTAAAAAAAATCAACTAATTTAGAAGTAGTGTACTGAAGTTCTGACTAACTTGAATTTTTTTTAATATTAATGCTGAAATACAAATTGTGTCTGTTAAAAGTATACTAATTAGATAGTTAAATGACAAAATTAAGAGAGATAATAAATACCACACAACGTTTCTGTAACCCTAGTTGCCTAGGTGACGGAAAAACTCAAGACGTGCAAGAAATTAAACACCAAAACAATAGAAAAAAATAGATTAATAAGCTTAATAATTAGGGAGAAAAGCAAATATTGATTTTCATAGTATTATTTAGTACGTTAATTAAATGTTGATGGTTTCTACGAAAGCTATTTTGTGATTCAGATATAAAGCAACATGCACTTAAAATGTGAAATTGGCATCCGTGAACAGGTTAAAACATGCCTGTCCTATCTTTTTGTGTTTCGTTTGTGTTTGTTTCAAAAAAAATTTAAACCTCGTTTTCAGGGTATTCTAATTGCACTGAAAACATAATTATCGAATTATATTTATGTTGCATATGTGCAACATCAAGAGACAAATTGACTTTGATCACGTTGTTATTTTTTCCGTATTTTATTCACAAAAATACATATTAAAATATTAATTTTAAATAAATACAAAGACAATTGTGCGCTAAAGGGTTAATATTAAGCATTTCTACATAACTCCTAAAATCTTATCATTTTGTCAATCAAATGATTGTTTCGAATGATATGTTTGGAAAATACAGATGGTTTATTATTGGAAAGTTTGATATTAGGCAAACGTTCCTTACTAAGGGTATTAAGTGAACTTGTTGTTCGCCCAATGTAGCAGCTATTACAATCAGACACAGAGACTACACAATGTTCACTATGGATGTCAAGTGGGTCGTTGTGGGCTTTTTATCAGGAAAGAAAGTGTATTAGTAGATCTGTAAATGATGGATATTTGATATTATCATGTAAAAATTTGTAGTAATGGAGAAACGATACATACTATGTATTGAGATTATTTGTGCGAATATCATTAAGGTAATTCATCTCGTTCGATCTAGTGTTTATGTGTGTATTAATAAAATTTAAAGGGTATTCATTAGAAATTAAAATGGAAAGGACAATATTTATGTAGTGTTGATCGAGTTAGAGTGTAATATAGCTCTGTCTACAAGATTGTTTTCCGCAGCTTTATTTTCTGTTAATAGAGTGCTGAGAAAGGAAATTGAGTACCCGTCCTATGTATGTAGGTTTTATGAACCCATTGGTTAGAATTAAAGTATTGTGAAAGACTAAAAATTGAATTTTTTGAGGGGAAACTCTACAAAATTACGTTATACGGTATCTTACAATCTTCGTAACATGATTAATTCTTTTTTAGTATTTTCCTATACTCGCACTTAATTATCCCATCTGTATATTGAATAAAAGTTAGTCTCGCCCAAAAACCATCAGGTAATTTGGTTAGATACAAATAGTTTTATAATTACAAATGTTTTATATTTTATCTCGTCTGTATGTAGAGTCTATGGCTATTGAGTATTGTCAGAAGTAATTTCTAGATGAAAATCGGTTCTCAGAATTTTCCGTTGTTTTAATGGCTGTTGTCAGTCGAGCTTCAAAATATTACAAAATAAGTTTTCTTAGTATCGTTTGGAATACTGATGAAAGTTTGCAGCGAGACAAAAAGTCAGGGGAATGATACGGGGAAAAATACATGTCCCTTGCGGGTTGATGCTCGTTTTGCAATACATGGATCGCCGCTTGGTTTGTAGATCGTACGTAAATAGGGTTCATAGCTTGTAAAATATTTTTCAGCTTTAAAAATATTTCTAAATTTTATACGAAACCTCATATTTACGCGCTGATCAATTTCCGTACCTAACATTCTCCCGTATAGTGTAAGAGTAGGTTCGTATTCAACTGTTCATCAACTGTAACTCAGTCGACAAATCGAGTTACACCGCGTAAGGTTTGTGAACGAAATCAATAACTGCTAATACAACCCGGAAAATAGTTGTCTTTTAAAACATCAGTCTCAATAAATTTTTACAGAAAATGAATATAGGAAAATTGAAATAAATAAATGCATAAATAACGTAGTTCTGGTATGATCGTAAATCCTTCCAGACATTTCAAAAATTTGTTTTTATTTAATAATAAAGGTATGTTAATCCACAGGAAAAAACAAAATTGGTTAGAAACAACTTTATCATCTAGATAAAAACATACCACGTGGTGTAAAGGGGATGATGTTTCTCAGGTCGGTGAACGATGTACAACAAATTAGAGAAAAAGGCTCACAAGGCTTCTTTATCTGGGAGTTGTTCAGAAGTTAGCATTATGAACGTATCGTAACTTATCGTAAAAAATTAAAGATACAGGGGTAAAAGTTTATGACCCGTAGCTGTAAACAGAAAAACAACGAACAATGCGGAACTAACACAGAGGAAGTCGCGTCTTAATTCACTGAAGGCGCCACTCACCCGGAAGTATCATAGTTGAAAAATAAGGCAATGAATTAAAAATTGATGTGGAAAAATTTATTTTTAAACAGTTGCATAAATCCTGTGTACAAATTATCCGAAATCGATTTTTAGATTTTTTAAAGTAGCAAGACAAGTATAATAGTAATGCTTATAAAAACAATAATTCCTTCAGATTTAAAGTTTTTTTTAGTTTTGTTCATATGAAATTAATTTAATATGCTACACTTGTTCTTTAAATGTCTATTATTTGCAAAATGTGTTAAATTTCTTAGAATATTCTTTGTAACCGCCCTTAAGTGTACATCAATAATCGCTTTAAATCTCATTCATTTATACATTAAAGTTTGAATCAAGCAAATAAAGATTTTCTCCTGATTAAATAAATATAATTCTCCGTATTTGTATGTAGATAAAAGAGTATTCAGTGAAAGTTCTCTATTTCTGAAAGGAAAAAGCAATTTATCTTCTTTAAAATTGTATTCCAGACCTTTAAAATCCTGGTCTCTATGGAGCTCTCTATTCAAGGAGAATTTACAGGGCTAATGAAACAGTCTTATTGGTCAAATGAAACTAATTATTTCCATATGGTAGAAAGCACAGAAATATGTTTATTTGCGTAATAAAATTCTCAGTGAATAACAATAATTGTACAATAATGACATGGTGTAAACTTTAAGATTTTACAGACTGTAACAAATATCATATCACAGTACATTAGCATACCATAGAGATTAAACGCATTATATACGTAACGAAGGGACCAAAACTACCACCAGAGGCGCCACGAGGTCCCACGAAATCTCTCAATTGACTAAATCACCAATAATGGTTTACTATCGCCCTTATTAACCGAATGTATTATTTTCTAATTTAAATTTTCTATGTAAAGGAACATTATGAAAATACAATTTTGACTGTCTATTACGTTTAGGTAATAAATTATAGGGTGTATTTAACATACATCTCTGAGCATAATACGTATTAGTTATTACAATATTCAATCTGTATTTAAAATCTTACCATACTGTGCATTTTTAATTCCGAGTATCATATATAAAAAAAAATCTAAAAAAGAAAAGTAGAAACAACGATGTTTATGCGTTAACGAACGCAGCGCAAAGCGTTTTTATCTAAGACATATTTTAAAAAAAGTCCCCTCATCGTTATTTCGGTACTTTACGAAATGTAAATGGAGTAAAAAATATATAACAAATATAATACTACCTAATGTTTTAAATGTAAATAAAATAAAACGATACACTTTAACATATTCCCAGACGAAAGAAGTAGCGTATTGATTTTGTGTCAACATTGTCACCAATTACCTTGCCTCAGGTATTCAACTCTCGGAAATGGAATATTAATTTTCATGGAAATATAATGACCAGTAATTATAGCATGAGAAATATTTTGCAATACTTACATTGGAAATTACAATCTGAAAATTGAATGATAATTAGTTATTTATTAACGATGAAATTATTTTGAAGTTCCTGTTACTATTAAGTATTACCTATATATATATATATATATATATATATATATATATAAATATATATATATAAATATATATATATATATAAATTTGGAATAACTTTTGAATACATGTTCATATTCCAATGTATGTGACCACTAAGGAGATAAATTTATTCTACCAATATTTTACCTATCATAATCACATTAGTTAAACGGAAAACAAAGAATATAATTTATAAAATTGTACCATTTATTTTTCAAGCTAAATGAGCCTTTAAATATCAAGATTAAAAAACACATATCTAATCGGAAACCTGTTCGGTATTTTGATCTTTAGGTTTTTGTCTTTTATTTACTGACGTTAATTTTTTATAGTACATTTAGATTGCGGTCTGTTTTTGTGCACCAATATTGAAAAAAAAGCCTAAAATATATTAAAATGTATGTAATAATTGTTTCTGTACTTTTAATTCATTTATTGAAATTTTTAATCTGTGTGGCACGGGTTTTCAATATCCGATTTACAATTTGGCCGGTTCGTTACTCTCTTTCGCGCTGGCAAGCGTAATTAACGTTCCGTTACGAATGTTTTTAATTTATTCTGTCTAATTGTAAATTTTTGATTTTACCATAGCATTCTTAATTACAACTTTTTTATATTTTTAGATCACTCTCATAACTATCCCATTTTATGTACTTGATTGATAAAGAAAGACTGTTGACATATTCAGGGGGGGAAACCACACAAAGTCTCATATAGTGTTAATAATTTTAATAAACCAAAGCCTCCGGTCTATATATTTGTTTGAACCTGTTAGAGAAAATATCTGAAAAAGTTAACATATACTTATATCGATATTGTACATCAAAAAGCGATCAAGTCAAGAGAAAGTATCTTCAGATAAGTGTGCCATTATTATTAATTATAATAAATATAAAGTTTTTATTTTACGTCTGTTTTTTAATTAATAAATCAGTTAATGACCTTTTACAGACTCTTAATTTTTATTTATAGAGTTACGACGTTTCGATACGTGTTCGTAACCTCTTCAGGTATTATCCAAATTATTATAACAAACTAGTTTCAAAACTTGGTGAATTTACCGACATTGTAATTGTTTGTAGTACTAGTTTGTTGTAATAATTTGGATAATACCTGAAGAGGTTATGAACACGTATCGAAACGTCATAACTCTATAAATAAAAATTAAGTGTCTGTATAAGGTCATTAACCGATTTATTATATATTAAACTTTTATAATTTAATTTATATACAATTCATACCGCATGCTTTTTATATTATTCAAGTTTTCTTTATCAGTGTTGAAACACAAAGAAGGACCATTAATGGAAATTCATTACAAAAAAAAATAACGATCTCAAATAACAGACGAAAACCAAACATGTAACAAAATAATATGATTAATATCCAGTTATTCATTACCGAACAGAAGCATAGAGACGTGTTTCTGTGAAATGAAATGCTATTATGGAGTATCTATCACATATTTACGTACTGAGAACGAACGACCTGTCGTATATATATATATATATATATATATATATATATATTGTAATAACCACATAAAGGCGTATAAATAAAAAAAATAAGATTTTGATTTTAACAAACAAATTTTATTAACAATTATCAGAATTTACTATTTAATATTATAAAAAGATCTCTTTCTCTCATGGGTCTCTACTGGGTTTGATAACGGACCGAACTTAAATATTCAAACAACCCAACATTTATCTTTAAATTAAACAGAAGTATCGACGAAATTTATTAACGAACTTATTCTACAGATTGCTTCTAAATTTACAAGAGTTTATTTTATTAACACAAGAAGAGACCGATATCTGACTGTATCCTTTAGTTACATGTTAATACCATAAATTTCAACTCACGATTTTTCAGGAACCTTTGGCTCGTTCATTAAACACGCACTTTATAGACTGGACGTTTACACACACTGACTCTAACACATATTACTGGTTCGACGATAGCTGGTTCTCCATACTCGGCGAAGGATATCCCAGTTGCTCGTGGAGAAAACTACTCGACGCTGGATGTGGTATCCTGGTCTCCTACCATTGAAGACTGGTCAAATTTTGATACCAATACAGATTGAACTTCTGCATATGAAAATGTTTATAGTTGAATAATTTTCTATTTCTCTCGCAGGCTGCTTTCTTTCTCCATACCCTCCGCTCTGACACTCATCTCCAACTAACTTATAAGTTCGACGCCCACAGCATCCCTCCTCCACTCTATCTCCAAAACTCCTCGATGCATACAGCACCCCTCTCCCACGCTGACTGAACTCACGATGCTCACAGCACCCCTCTCCCACGCTGACTCTCTCACGATGCTCACAGCACCGCTCTCCCACGCTGACTGAATCACAATAGTTTATCGCTTGCATTTATACTACAAGCCTCCTCGTTTCCTCTTGTTCCAAGACCCACGTCGCATCTTCGCGGTGACAGAATCTCCTTACTGAGATTTACAATCTGCAGCTGCAGTTCCTCAGCAAAATAGCTAGCCCCTCCGTCATGTCACATCAAGACAGGACCCGCAATTACTTTTCACCCTCAATTACTCTGGACTTGTCGTCCTCACAAGACTTGCACAAGACCCTTCCTTACAAATCCTAAGTAAATACGCCTTGTCAGACCATTAATCAGAGACAATAGCCTGCCCTAACATAATCACTTTGGGAGCGGCTACTCGAATGCCTATCTTAAACCGATACCTCCTGCGACCCGGCCACCCACGTGCCCTTTTTTTGCTGTATACGTCGTAAGTACACATTGCAACTTCCTGTGCTGGCCCAGACCCTTCATCCGAAATAAATGTCTTGCCGCTCTGTCTTGTCACATCGAGACAGGACCCGTAATTACTTTTCCCTGGCGTCCTCTTCCCAACATGTGCGCTGTTCCGAAACAATGCTTTCCCTCAATGCATTACAATATATATATATATAATCTGGTAATTTAATTATATTTTACTAGGACAATATCCATTTAACTACTGAGATTTATTAGTGACATGAAGCTTTGTGTTGAGTTGTGCTTAACATTAGATGTATTAATTGTATCAACTTTCAACGGAGTGAAAACAGTAGTGTACGGACACGAACAAGTAAAGAAAGAACATTTAAATTTCCTCTTCTAAAAGACAAAAAATAAAATATAAATTATTTTATAAATGAATAAACGAGTAAAATCCACCAGAATTTTTTTTAATAAAATAAAAAAATAGGAAACCTCTTCAGCTCTATTTATAAATATTTTTACAAATCTGATTATCTGAAAATTCAAAGACAACAAGATTTTCTAAACGTCAAATTTGTAATTCTAATATGTGAAAATTTATTGCGTATTACATACGGAGTTGTTTCTTATTTACCTTCTCAGGAAATATTACTTGAAATAATCGTTGAAGTGAAGTGAATGTAACTGACAGTGTTTTCCAAAACGGCATCTAATATTCATCACTTAATATGTCCCATGTCAAATTAGTTCTTGCAGCTATATAATTAGAAAGTGCTTGAAGGTTCTCTCGCGAGGATCGGAGCCCCAATTCATTTCGAGCAGGGAGGCTCAGTTTAATAAACAGGCAGATCCCCGTGTCACGTGCTTGATAATTTTTCTCTACGGATCCTTCGAATCTAAATTAATTGCATGTCACCTCTGCTACTGCTGCGGGAATTCGTGCTCGTAGCCAAATTAAGAGAAGAGCCTGTTACCTTCCTGGAACTCAAAATAAGCAATTCTGGAAATCGGTTGTTCGTTACACTGCTGAGATATCTCTGTTATTGTCTCAAACTGCCTGAATCTCATAAGATTGAGCCAGAGTAAAGCACTCAAACATGTATTTTGCAAAGAATTTAACAGAAGACAATAATTGAACATCTAAGTATAACATATTATTTATTTACTGTATTTAATAATTTGTTTAAAAATGTGTTTGTCTGTGGTTTCTTTATTTTTTACAGTCACAGACTGTATGACGGTAATGCACATGGAGGCAACTCCCCTTTAATAGCATAGGAAGCATTGCAGTAGTTACAGCGATCGTTGATAACACAAGGCTTATCAGCCTATTTTGAGAGGTATATGTTCCGAGGTCACAGACCTTGAGCTTACTGTAAAAGTTCCCAAGGAACAGTCGGCCAGCTGCCTCCTAAACTGGTCGAGGCTCGGAAAAGGGAATGCTACGCCCCCACAGAAAACCCCCGTCCCGCTATCGGAAGAGCGTGGGACAAGTACCCAATATCCAACCTACCTGATGAAATTTTTCTAGGGTTCGTTCTGTATCACATTTAGGCGAATGCCTGTTAGGATCCTTAAACCATAGGTTGGGGGCCCTTGGCTACTTTGCTCTACCTTTCCACATACTCCCTTTCAATCTCTTTCCAATACTATGAGAGGGGAGTGTCCACTATGTGGATATATATATATATATATATATATATATATATATATATATATATATATTGTAATAATTAAATTAGAAGCATTTAATTTAATGAATTTGGATTTATTCGTGCCACACGTTGTGGAAGCCATTATGTAATATACAAAAATGGGTGTGCTTTTTAAATGAAAACATTTAATTTCAAACAAACAAAATATTTTATTAGCAATTATTTTAGCAATACATTAAACAATTACACAATTTAAAATTTATCTCAGGGTCTCAACTGGGTTTGATCTCTACTGGGCGAATCATTTTATTTCTCAACTTAAACACAAATTCCAATTTGAAAGAGAAAAGATTTACTCGTCAATTAACAATGACGAAATTTACTTGTCAGTGAAATTAAACTAAAAAAAGATGGATTCTAATTAACAAATTTTATTAAAAGGAGGGAACGAATCTGACGCTATCTTTTAATCAGGTTTACATACTTGGTTGATTGTACTCACGGCTTGCCCAGCATTCCAGGGTACCTTTGATTTACGACGCACTATGACGGGTTTTTGCATTTCTTTTAAACTCACTGATTCTAAATTTAATATTTTTCGATCAGAAATCAGAAACCAGGAAGAACCTCCTTTTCGTCTCTCCCTCGGTTGACTTCTGCTCAGCTATGTGCACCAAAAACTGTTTGTTTTTAGCAGGTTTCGTAGTTCTGCTCAAGTGAATATTTCGTCTTGAGCAAACTGTTCATGGGTCAATCAAAGCTGTTGATTGGTAATTCTCGATGTTTCTCTGCAAATTTCCTTTGAATATTTGAAATTGTCTTGTCTATTTCAACTCGATCAAATTCTGTCGTGTGTGACTGCTCACTGCTTCTACTTAACTTTACTTTTTAAAAGAATATATCGTCTATTTTAATACGACCTGTACTTGACCAAACCTTCCAGCCAGCTGAACAACCGTCTCTCAATTTTGAGCGCGCATACCTCTTCCGACAAAGGAAACAATACTTGACTACATTGTTGCTGTGTTCTGTACCGCCGTCAAGAATAGATTTCTCAAACAATCTATTTTTTTAACTTCTCAATTAATGTCTTAATTAATTGGCATTAAAATATATATAGACTATTACTGTAAAAATCCGTTTATAATATAATTAGTAATACGTAAATACCTATTACTTTCTTCACATTTAGTATCGAAATGTGTTCTTTCCCAGAACTGAAAAATGCTGTTCTCTTATTTTTACTCATTACAATTAACGTTTACTTTTCATATTTTAAAATAACGTACTGGTCCATGTTAAAAGTTTTTCCAGTGGTTACCACGGGCCAGATTTAAAATTTATTTTTGGAGCGCCCTCGTTGTTATTTAGTTTTCCTTGGGGTAATGTGTCACGCTTTCCTTTCTCTAGGAGCAGTGACACAACAACAATGAATCTTCGTGCTGGTTCAAACCGTGCTACTCAATAGAAGGCGTGGTCGCCTCTAATTCAGTGAGAACATAGTCCTGCTGTAAAAACAGAGTGCTCCAAGCAATTACAGTGAGCAATGGTGACACGAATACTGCACTTTATAGATTCCAATTAGAGAATTCACAAACGGGATACTTAAGAAAATGAATAGTTTTACTTATAGAATGCTTTTCAAATTAATAAAAAATAAATTGAAAGAACAAGAAATAATTTTTACAAATGACATGTCTCTTCAATTAAACAACACTATGCATAACTGACATCCTGTGATGTAGGGGTCAACGTGACTGCCACGCATCACAGAGGTCCCGGGTTCAAAAGGTGTGGTGTTTGTGTGCGTGAGAGAAACTCTCGTCAATTAGTCCCCCGACAAAGCAAAATGAGTCGCTAATGACCTGTGATGTCGATGCGACTGTACATAAATCAATATAAAAAAACATTATGTGTGCACTGAGTTGAAACTTTTCCATTGTAATTTGAAAAGAAGCCCAACCGCGTTCAGTTATTGATCAAAATGACAGCTACGAATAACTCGTCAAAGCTATGTTTCTCTTATTATCACAAATACTATGTCTCGTGCTACGTTGAACCAAACCAGGTGGACACTACTCAGAGAAGTTAAACACAATTGCAACTGGTTAACTTAGAATCAATACTTTACATATTGATATTGGAATACTGAATGCTGAAAAAAAAATACACCACGATTGCGGTATCACCGGCCTCTCTCCGACTCAAGAGGGAATGTGATACTCCGTACAGTGAAACGTGGCTAATATATTTGCAACAAAGCATTTTTCTTTTAAATAATAATTAATAGTTAAATACTTATTAATATTAACTAATTACTTAACATCTATTAAATAAAACAGTGTGTCTATGTGTATGTATGTTTGTATGTTCCACATACAAATCTACAGCCGTTGAGAAAATTTCACCAAATTTCGTACACGTATTCTTTGTGAACAGAAAATAAACACTGTCGGTGTGAGAAACGTCTACCACACCCAGGAGCGAGGGTGGAATTTTTCAAACATGTAAAAACGGCCGATATTTACGTTGAATAAATATTTTTCAGGGTTAATTATATTGATTGTACTTCTATCAATGTTGTTTGTGTATAATTTTAACCCCTTTTGGCATGGGAGTGGAGCACGCTTAGGGGTGGATTGGAGGTCCGTTAGATAAAAATTAAGTAAAAAAACCCCGAGATTTGAGTCAAATCGGGGTTATGGATGTAGCTAAGTTTATTTATGAACACCTGGGCAACGCGCGGATGTGGGCGGGCGTGGAAGTCGCTGGGCGCAGGTTAACCGGCCGATTTTTGCATCGAATAAATATCTTTCGGGATCAATGAGATTCATAAAATTTCACTACATGCTCACTGTGTATAATTTCAACACTTTAGGGCTTGGGAGTGGAGCATCCTTATCGGCGGGGGGGGGGGGAGAAGACATTTACATAAAAATAACAAAAAAACAATCGAGATTGTAATGTAATATTAAGGTATGATTAGTCTGGCATGCCGGGCACGAAGATATTTTTAAATAAAGAAAACATTACAATCTTTCCGTAGATAATTAATCATTACACACCGCCATCTACATTTATAAACGGAAATAAAATATAATAAGTAAGAATATTATAGAATTCGAAGAATCCGATCCATTTGTACGATTTAATAAATATTGAACACTAAAAGAAAAGGGGACAGCCTACAAATGAATAGTTAAAGCTCAATTCGCCTCTAGAATTATAAACAAATTAACTTTAATACACATTCATTCTAATACACCAACTAATCGCGAAAAAGATATATTGGAGTTAATATTTTATATTGGTAATGTACAAATTACGATTGGTGAAGTCGCTCCGGGACGGGAGGTAGCTCTTTGACTTCCGACCCTTGCGAAGAGCCGTTCATTGAGAGTCGTTGAAAGAGCGGAGACGAAACGTTCCCCCCTCAAGAGTGAGCTGTGAACAGTGAGCTGGCGCACATAGGCGGAGTTGATGTCGCTCAAAGGGACATTTTACCTTGTGCGAGTCTTTGAAGTCATTCGCTTCGTATTTTGGAGTTTAATTATAGTAACCAATATAATACAATACAAAATTAGTTCTGTTCTTCCATTTTATTGTTATTTACGTGATAAAGATTCATTCAAGTTTTTCAACATAGGAATTATTTATAACATCATCCTTTTTTTGTTAATGGCAAATGGAACCAGCTGACACCCATTTAGTGGTTTATAAAATTCAATGCTCGGATTTCAACTCAATATATATATTGGCACAAAAAACGTGCTTTGAAAACTAGGATTTAGGAACATACATCCAACGTTAAACTCTGCCGACAAGAATTCAGTTCTAAGAAAACATATCAACAATTTTAATCATAATTTTGATTAGACTAATGTAACAATGCTTGACGTTGAACTTAATTTTGCTCTAGAAGCATCTCTGATCAACAATAGAACCAATATATATATATATATATATATATATATATATATATATATATATATTGTAGTAATTGGTAATTAAGACATTGTTCTAATTGAAAAGTTGAATTGTAGAGGACTCATTATTAGTGGATATAGAGCGGACGCCGCAACAAACCGGCAAGGCAAAGAAAACATTGTTGATGAGTCGAGTAGGTTCTACGCGCTCAAAAACTTGCGAGACGAACGAACAGTCAGGAAATAGACAGTCGGGCAGTAAGCAGCAAGGAGAAAAGACCAAAATTCCAAGTCATGAAAATTTGAACAGTACAGTCGGTCAGCAGACAGCGAATAGACCAGACGAAAAGTTCGGCAGTCAGAACGAAAGAATGTGGTCCAGTCCCAAACATGCTTTCAAATATTAAAAAGTAAAGCAATATTCAGTCGGGAAGGAGACAGAGCAACTAGTTGCAGTAAAGCATCGAGAACCAACCAATTTGTGTTAAACCAACTAACAAACAACGCCAATTAGAGCATGTGAACATTTAGAGTCTGTGAGAACTTAGAATCAGTGATGTCCCCAAAATTGTGCACGAAAAACTAAAAATGAGACCTGGGCGGCCGTAAGTAGAGAAAAACTTTAAAATCATTTGTAAACCGTGTTTAAAAGATAAAAGTCAGATCGTTCTTTAATTATTTAATTATTGATAAAATGAGATCCTTAATTCTTGATAAAATTGAAATTGTTAAATTCAATCTTTAGTATTATTTCTTCCGCAACAAATTTCGTCTATGTTCAGACGCATTGATTTCCATAAAAGGTAAATGTAATTTTGATTATATAAATTCTGCCATTTATCAAACCCAGTTCAAGACCCTGAGATTCCAAATATTTTGTGTATTTTATACTTGTTTTAAAATTGATATTAAATCTTGTTTAATAACTTTCACTTAAGTTTTTTCATTTAGAAACGCCACATTATTATTATATTTAATTATTACAATATATATAGTAATACTAATTAGAGGCCATTAATGATTTTAATAATTGGATAGTTATGATGGATTGTTAGCGGTACCAATTTTCAAAGTCAACAATGTATAGGCGAGCTTTGTTGTGGGCTGCGAGCGCTTTCTGGAAGCCATTCGGTCCGGTGTTGAAGTCGGGTGTGGAAGTCAAAATTTGAGAGGGATACAACGAACAGCGTGACCGGCGTATAGATCAAGCCGAGAAGGTTACAAGTTTTAGAATTTGAGTATAAAGTTTTGGACAGTTAAATACATTGTAAAACTGCAAAGAGTAATATAATAATTAGCGCCGCATTAAAATTTCTACGAGTACCGAGACCGTCATCAGTTCCACATAGAAACAATTTTGTAACAATCTGTCTAACTAATAATCCGGAAGGAGAAGCAGTTCCAGTTCCCAGAGGAGAAACTCGAAAGCTACGACCGTGTTTTGTACAATCATGTTTAGAGTCAGTGATTTCATGGCCTGTTAGTGTGAATTGTAAGCCCTAGCCCAGGAGAGTTAAGTCTGGTACCAGCCAAATATTTTGTAAGTACAAACAAATTTAATTAAGTTTTTGTAAACTATAATTAAAGGTAAAGTCGTCTGATTTCGCATTCTCATTTTGTTCTGATTGTTTAAGTTCTTAGTTTGTAAATTCTATGATTGTGTAACGTAACTATAAAGTTTTATTTCTTAGAAGGCCCAACTAAATTCAAAATAAAATATTGTTTGTTAATTTTGATTTTTTTATCACATAAAATGTCGCCTCAACGTAGGGAAATTAACTGTATAATAAATAAGTAATTTTTGTTTGTTAATTAATTAATATTTTGTTTATTACAACGATTAAATTTAATTTCAATCAAATGTATTTATTACAATATATATATTGACAGAAATGTTGTAATCATAATCTATGACCCTTACTTTGTGGCTAAGTTCTTTGGTTCCTGTACATATGTCATCTTCCGGCTCGTCTGTATTTGTTTTCTTAGATTGAATTTCTTGAGCGGGTCTGCAGATTGGCAGAAGAAACGTCATACGGTTTTTGAATTCAAGTTTTGCTTGTTTCTTTGGCCATTTTAACTTGAATAATATTTAACTGATACTGTAGTAATCTGGGGAAACATGTTTTATCGTGCTCCATACATACTCATCATATACAGCACTTACGAGAACGTGTTATACGTGTTCAAGTGTAATCCCTTCGTTCGCCTCGTCCCTGCAAATTGCAACATTCCCCTAAAATACAAAATGCCCGTTACAATGCATGGTAAACTAATGAAATAAAATTTTACACATACGAGTATTTAACATCTGGTGCTTTAAAACTTTTGATTAATATTTAATATTACTCTCAGTAGCTAATTCAATTTGCCTGCAGATTCGAAGGTCACATCTTTTAATCATTGACAATTAAATCATTATTACCAAATAGACGTGAGAAAATAGACGCATTTAAGGAAACAACATTAAATGCAAGAAGCAAAAAGCTGCAAACATTCCAGAAAATAATTTTTTGACGAATCGTTGCCCTGTAGTCAATCATGAGATTTGGTTACGATATTTGCGCGTTGTATCGACCCCTCCATCACAAAACAGCCAGAAACATCTCGACGCAATGAAATATTAATGCGAACACTTTATATTCAACTCATTAAAGCTGCTGTGCACAGTATTTATTAATCTTCACTCTGCATATCATAAAAAATTTATTTCCAAAACGGCTAAGTCATATTCGAAGCATAAATGTTTTTCAAAATTCCAGGTATAAAAACGAAGACGTGTATTATCCTATAAGTAATTTACATTTCTTATCAACGAAACGAAAAACATGTCTTTATCAAAAAGCTAAAAATTATAACGTATTCACTATTATTCTTTCACCCCTGTTTTATCAGTACTAAAATTTTACTTAAATTAAGGAGCTTTTGGCTAGGCGCCAATATTATCGTCTTTACAAAAATAAATAAAAAAATTAGGAGGGAAAAAATCCCAACACACAATATATTGTTTAATTTTTTTATGTATCATATCGAACATTAATTATTCCAGTTTTCATTATATAAAAATTTAATACTAGAATTAAATTCACATGATTAGATGTAAAGTTATCTTATTATACACACCTAAATGTTGCTATAATTATTTAAATTATCTACGGTTGAATAAGTAAGAGCAAATACAGAAATTCCTGGTATCCAAGCTCATTCGGAATACCTGAATGAGTTATTAACATTACTGGACATAGTTATGTATAAACAACGTCTAAAAATTAAATCAATGTTTAGTCACGTGCCGAGATAACATTTTAACCGGTAATAATTTATTTATGTCAATATAGGATGTGGGAGTCGTGTTATAATTTTATCGATTCCCGATATCGATATTTAACGATTTAATTCATAACCAAAAATATTTCATATTATTTAGATTTAAAATTTATTTTCTTCGGATAGCAAGTCTCAATTTATAGCGTAACATTTTTTGTTATTTCATCGCTTATTTTAATGAGTTTGTAACGCGTATGCTTCAGTCTACAAAGATGTAGGAATTAACTATATATCGCAGATGCAATATCTACCGCGATCCGAAGTGTAGGCTCCCAATGTTTAATTCTTGTTTTTTTTTTGTCACGGTCAAGCTCAATAACGGCGGGGTTCTTAACAATGTGTGGAGGGAAATAAATGGCTGGGCAGTTCCAGGATTTTTAAGAACAATATGCAATACGCTGTCAAAGCGAAATTTGATTCCTGGAGCACGTGTTATTAAGCAACGGAGCCTTTCGGAAAAGAGCGGATAATAAGGAGAATTTTTTGGAGGCAGTAAAATATTAATATAAGCTGGGAAAAGTCCAAAAGGACTACTATGGGATTTTCCTGTCCTTAGTTCCAAACCAAGGCGTATTTATCAAGGTACTATTAAGTAGTCACACCTGGACTGCTTTTGAGGGGTGGATGTTGGGTCGTACAGTAAGAGTCGTTCCCTCTTCTCGTTAGACTTGCTGCGCCAAAAATCTGGTCGCGACATGGAGCCGAGTAAGTTACGTCCCAACAACGAACCCTGATTTCTCGTTATCGGAAGGGCGTGGGACAAGTATACCTGATGCTGGTTTCTCTAAAGGTTTCCCTGCGTCACTTTTAGGCACTTCTAGCCCTACTGGTCCCTTAGCTACCTTGCTCTACCTTTCGCATCCCTTATTTTCATAACCATTCATATGCTATTAACGCCATCAAAGCGGGTAACCCTTATCGAGGACGGTAAGGGGTTGATTGGTGACAATGTTGACATGTTGTTTGGATATATATATATATATATATAAATATATATATATTGTAGTAATTGGTAATTAAGACATTGTTCTAATTGGAAAGTTGGATTGTAGCGGACTCATTATTAGTGGATATAGAGCGGACGCCGCAACAATCCGGCGAGGCAAAGAAAACATTGTTGGGCAGTTGAGACAGTTTACGCGCTCAAAATCTAAGAGACGAAGTTTTACAGTTGGGCAGCGGACAGCGAAAAGTTCGAAAGCTTTACAGTTGGGCAGCCAGAACGAAATAATGTGGTCCAGTTACAAATATGCTCTTAAATATTGAAAAGTAAAGCAATCTTCAGTCGGGAAGGAGAGAGTGCAACTAATGTTGTATTCGGTGGTCGAGCGAAAATTCATCATGCTGGCCATAGACAAACCAATGAAGGACCTTTTCAACTAAAGTTACGAGATCTGCAAATCCAGGTTGGAGTAAAGCATCGAGAACCTACCAAATTGTGTTAGACCAACTAACAAACTACGCCAATTAGAATTTGTTGACATTTAGAGTCTGTGAGTACTAGAATCAGTTATATCCCCAAATTTTGTGCACGAAAAACCTAAAATGAGACCTGGGCGGCCGTAAGTAGAGAAATACTTTGAAATCATTTGTAAACCACTTTTAAAAGATAAAAGTCAGATCGTTCTTTAATTATTTAAATATCGATAAAATAAGATCGTTAATTCTTGATTAAATTTAAAACTGTATAAATTCAATCTGTAGTATTATTTCTTCTACAAAAAATTTTCGTCTATGTTTCAGACGCATTAACTTCCATAAAAGGTAAATGTAATTTTGATTATATAAATTCAGTCATTTATCAAACCCAGTTTAAGACCCTGAGATCCCAAATATTTTGTGTATTATATAATTGTTTTAAATTTGGCTTAATAAATTTTAATTTGTTCTGTAAAGTTAATAGTTCTTTCATTTAGAAACGCCAGATTCATTATTATTTTTAATTATTGCAATATATATAATTATTTTTGTATCTAATAATAAAACTGTTTAAATAACCAAAAAGTTTATATATGTTAGATGCAAATTGGCGAGCAACGTCAGAGCTCTATTTCTCGTTGCAGAGAATGTAAATTTTATTTATCTTTGCTAAATGTGATAGCAGTTGAAACACGAATTTTCCTTATAATTACGTAATAGTTATAATGTAAACAAGATTTGAATTTTCATGTTTTTTTATGCATGAAACAAGTCTGTTTATATTAGTATTTCTGGGGCTTTAGGAGAATTGTTGTGTAATACCTTATGATAATTTCATTGCATTAAACTGTATTGAGTCTGTCGAAAGTTGTACAGAAAAGGAATTGGTAGCCAAATTCGCAGTTTATAAAATATAATGTATAAAATCTATGCAGAGATAAACTAAAACGATCTTCAAGTTAATTTTATTATGCAATAAGTTGACATTTGTTATTCTTGTTATGTGTGGCGCGAACTGACAGGAAACATCGATATTAAATGTGTGACATATTGGAATAAACACGGGTTTGGAATTTATCACTCAATACCGTTACGTTTAAGTCCAAATCCACTGTTATGAAAATCAAACTAAAGAGAGTATTTGGATTTAACCGTTGTTTGATTTATGAAATGAAGGAATGGAAGAATTATGAATTCTCAGAAAGATAATTTGGAGTGTGTGCAGGAAATAAGTGCAGACCTCCCTGAAAATTTATTTACAGTAGTATAAAATAGAATTGAGCATAATGACTAAATGGGTAGTGCCGAGACTAGAGACCCGCATATTAGTAATATAGGAGGAAACCAATTTAGGGAAATGATTAAGTTCTTAGAAAGCAAATTTACGTGATTAAAAAGAAATTCTGATGGCAACAGCCCAGATATAAATCATACCTTACTTTTGTGAACGTATAAAAGATTCCTCTAAAATTATCAACATTAATTTCTTATTAAAATTGATAATTTTTCCGCATATTGAAAGTTACTATTTTTTACTTGTTTATTAACAGACTAGTGGCTTTATAATGAGATTACATTTCATTTTAGTTAATTAATTACGAAAAAATAAAAATAATACAAAAATGATAAATTACAATAGGGATTAAAATATATAGAGTTTAATTTAATAAATCACGGAATGGCGTAATAACAATCGTTACATCACGAGAATACCTAAAGTGCGTTTCAACGCTTATATTGTATGGAATCTGACGAATAAAAATTAAATTTGTCAGAATTAATTAACAAATTATTAAATAAAATATGTGCGCATTATATATTACTTTCTCTTTTTCATCGATAGCACTTGAATTCATTGTGAAATAACAGGTCGTCGCTTTCGACAGGAATTTTTATTTCTGTAATGAGCTGTATGAAATAACGAATTCGTTTAGTATAACATTACATCATTTAGTGACTGTAAAATATATTTATGTTAATACATGCATATACTATATTAACATATACTTTATAAATTCGCTATGAAGCGAAATAGTTTTGTTTAAAAATAAATCATTTATAGAAAATTCAACTATAGTGTTGACGAAAGAAATCAGTCAATTAGAAATTATTGATTTCTCTCCGCTAAAATATCCGAATTGAAATTTTTATATAATTGTTTTACGAGATTTTTTTAATTATTCAGATTAATTTACCTGACCGAATTTTAAGGTTGAAAAAATCGAGATGCTTCAAAAGCATACAGAGTTTTTGTGCAATTTCTAAATAACGCCCCAGGGATTTCATTGTCCCAAATAGTCCGGTTTTAAACTGAATGTTTCATGACAACGACAAAGATATGTATTGGAGTTTTAATTAATTTTCTTATTGTTAGCAACGTTTAAAATTCTTGATTGCATCCTTGATTGCTTTCCGATATTTCACTGTGAACACGGAAGTTCTGTGAATGTAGCTCGCCTGCCAATCACAGTCTCCATCGTAATTTTCCTTTCATCGACCGAAGCACCAGTTGTAACGGTCAATCGTAAATCAGTAATATTAATTCAGTTTCTTAATTTAAAAGTTCAGTTGAGATATTTATAGCTTAAGGCGCCGTGAGGATTTTAACTCTGGTAATGCACTGAGATTAATTATTATACATGATGTTTTCGAAATTATTTTAAGGGGAGTGATTCTGCAGATTCCTGGTAAAATAAAGTACAGACCGTGAAAAATGTGGGTAGGAATGAGATGGAATTAATTTTAAACGTATAAAGGTCAGTGATTGTTAAATTGTAAATTCGTTCAGTTGGAAAATTTCAATATTCGTGACGTAGAAGATGAAATAGTAGGGGGAAGACAAGGTATAAATGGTTTATATCAGTTATGAATCCTTCTTTTTCGGCGTCGTTAAAATCATAAATGACGCTATTGATTCCGTTTAGGTCACATTTTCAGTCCCCGTCAGTATGTGGCGGTGTGGAATATAATAAAAAAGGATGTGTATGTGTATGTATGTATTTAGGTTAATTACTATACAGTTTTAACCGCGTGGACAGATTGCTACAAAAATTGCCACACATATTTTTCAAAACACGAGGAACTGTACTGTGGTGATGAGAAATACTTAGCATATAGATGGAAAGACTTATAATTTAAAAATGTGATCATTTGGTGTTAAATTACTACGCGCCAAGAGACCATGACGTCACGCGCGCGCGCGACAGAGAGAGAGAGAGACGTTACTACGCGACGAACAAAGGAAATAGTTCTTATTCCCGTAATGAAATAAAGCAGGAATATTTTCATTGAGTAAAATGTAAAATTTTATGCAAAAATACTCCATAGAATGATAATAAAATACAATCCTTGCGGTTAATGTAAGTTAATTTTCGTTTCATATTAGTGACTCCAATATGGTGACTATTTGTTTACATTGTGAATCTGCCTAAGAATTTTTTCAATTTAATCTTTCGTAATGTCTGAAGACTGAGGGGCAATTATATTCTGCAATACTCAAGGAGTATATTTTTAGTATTCTATTGTTAAAGAAATTCGGAGGTATGTTTATTGGGATTGATGCAATAAAATTCAATGTATTTTATAGCTGTTCGATTAATGCACTATCGGTCGTAAGTATTTTCGGAACTAGTAACAGTTAGATTTAGGTTATGTCGCTTCTTGACTAAAGGTTAATATAGAATTAAATACTTTTTCGGGTTTCTATAAATAAGTACACGGGCAACGCCGGACACTGAGCTCGTTATGTAAATACTGTAATATTATCCTTGTGGTTAACAAAGTGCGAATAGAAAAACTTCTATTCAGCATTTTCATTCTTCATAAGAGGTTCGAAGTAAATCTCTTGAAAAAAAAAGACATCTGTATCATTGTTTTATGTTCGTTCTAAACTCTTTTCGTCAATCGTCACTTTATGTCCGTGCAACCACTTAGCTAATAGCTATACGGCACTTCGTCAGTTTATGTGGCTACTATCTACAGACAAAACTTAATTCTGGGAAAATAATTGAATTACTCAACTACTTTAGCAGAAGAAAGTTGTGTATAAAAGTTTCGGGGAAAGACGTGAAAGCCATTTCCATTACATTGTAAGGGATCGTAATGCTTCAGTACGAAGGTCACAAGTACCTTGTTTGATCTGAGCACTTCGGGAGTTAGTTGATTGAACAACTTTGTGATGCCTTAAGCTTGTGTATCAAATAGGAACCGTAAAACCTTTAAGGTCAAATGGATCTCTGATCAAATACGTGGTCATACCTAATTTCCAAATTGTAATATAATTATTGTCTACAAACGCACGGGTCTAAGATATTTCCCACTCTTACGAATAGTGACGATATATTTTCATATGGAATTCAGGTCTTGACTGTACATAGTATCTAATGTATCACTTCTAAAGTATCAGGAAATCTGCATTGACAACCGTATTGCCAGTTAACATTCACGAAGCAACTGTTGACAATTGAAATTTTCGACCATTTTTTTACAGAAAGAAAATTTAGTGTCCTCTACATTATACATGTGAGTCTAGTTTTTCTTTTCATATTTTTTCAGTTAGGGTCCAAAAATGTATTTAAATGTAAGGGTTATTCATTGATTCGTATTCAGGTATCAATATTAAACTCAAAGAACGACGAATTGAAAAGAGATTAAAACCAAGCCATTAAACCGCATTATTCCATCGTGTATACATATTCTATCAAAAATAAAGAAAATTAAATACGCAAATTTCAATTGAAACAGTCGTCTAATTAACGTAAATAAAATCTACCATTACGTATAGAAGCAATACACTGACTGGCCAAATTCTTATAACCACTCCACAAGGCCCTCGATGGGCCACCTTTTTTGGCCTCCAGTGTTACGGTGATTCTTCTATGTTTGCCTCCACGAGATGTTGCGAGACGCTGCGAGGAATCGGTCACCGTGTGTGATGAATAATATTGTCCAGTTGTGTGAGATTTGATGATTGTTTATTCAGATGCACGGTTGCTCTTTCAACTTCATCGCTCA
This sequence comes from Zhengitettix transpicula, assembly GCA_037074705.1. Classification (NCBI taxonomy): domain Eukaryota; kingdom Metazoa; phylum Arthropoda; class Insecta; order Orthoptera; family Tetrigidae; genus Zhengitettix; species Zhengitettix transpicula. Next base: position 43,664,037 of record CM073593.1, on the reverse strand, counting down.
GATGATCAATTGGGCTGAGATCTAGCGGTTGTGGAGGCTGCCTAAGAAAGGAAAACTCTCCCCCATGTTTCCTTCCTAACAACTCCTGCACAAAATGGAGAATTGTATTTTTGAAAGTAATAGTCTCCATTTTTGATACGAAAACGACTTGATGAGGATGAACTTGATCAGCAACGATGCTTAGATATGTTTTGCTCTTCAGACGTTTGTAACATCCCAAACTGCCATCATGTAACATGTAACATGTAACATTCCAGCAGTTGGAAATGGGAAGTCCAGATAGATCATTCACCAACCGAGCTATACCTCCGTTAGCTCACGTGGCTACCGATCTAGAGGATAAAGGAAGAATTAAGAACAGGAAATAGGAAAGTCGGTAACGTGAGGGTTCGGGTTCAGCTAATTGAACCTAGGTGTAGTGGTTGGTGTTTCGCTGCACTTCAGTCAAATAAGAGTTGATGAAGAATAAAGAGATTTAATAGTTAGAAATAAAATAAAGTAAGACAAACTGGCGGATAGCACCAGGAGCCACCGACCCGTATGGAGTTTGGATCACGACTGCCGTTCCCTAGAAGCTATGAACAATTCTAAGACTCCTTTCCCCCTCCCTGATGATTTTAAGTCTCCAATGAGAACTCTTACAGAGAGATTGATTTCTGCTGCCGTGTGCATGTCTGCATAAGGCACTTAAAATGCTGACTTCATTAGACGCAGCGTTTTCACAGCTGCCTAGGCGGAAGGGGTGAAGATTTATGTGGTGGTGCGTATCGTTACTCACTATATCTAAAGTGATGTCTTTAACTGCATCAGCGTTCTTGCAGCTGCGCCCTCTTAGGTCCGCTATGCTGAAGATACGTTATGATAAGAGGGCACGTGTAGACTATTATATTACACGTTGTTCCATACGAACTTAAGGACAACAAATATGCCACAAACCGCAATTCTGTCCAAGGTTGCTCTCACGCATGTGGGGTTCATGCTTTCGTTCTGTTTCGTCCTAATTAGTCCTCATTCACGACGTAACTTAATATGTGATTCATCGGCAAAATTAAGTTTTTTCCCAATGCTCTACTTTCAAATCATTGTGTTCCTGTGCGAATTGGATATGTTTTTTCTTGTTAACTGTAGACAGCAAAGATGTTGGAACAGACCTTTGGCTTCCAGATAACATAAAATCCAGTCCTCTGCGAACACTGCGTTCAGAGATAATTTGAGAGGGTGCTTCAGTTATTTGATGCACTTTTTTGACTAGTGGTCGACGGTAACAACGGTCAAATACGTTTTCTTGGCCAACAGCTGCTCCTGAACACTTAAAGAATGCAGATGATTTGCTGATGCTCGTTGTTTGTCTCCAAACGTCCACAATCATCCCTTGTTCAAAGACTATTCACGTCGTTTACCAATATATTCATAAATCGATTACTTCTACTGTCATGTTAAACAACCTTCCTCCCTTTTGTTATCGTTCTGACCCTCTAGCGACTTAAGCGCGATATCATGTTAATTTTTCTAAAATCGTTAGGTATTCATAAAAAACTGCGGAGTCAGTATGTAGAAGATAAACGTTCAATTAAAAAACATAAACTTCGTCTGGGCAACTATAAAGACTAATGTTACCAATTAACATTAACATTGTTTTTAATTTTGAAACGTTGTCATTAAGGTGAAGATGGAACTTAGGCTCTACATCGAGATAAGCTGGTCACTGCAAAAGTACATCAAATAATTTAGTAATATCAAACAATAAAAAATGACTAAATTTCATTGATTAGAATCTAGTAATACTAAATTTTGTGAAGTTTAAAATTTTGAGTAATAAGTGAGGGTAATTAATTATATATGTAAATGTAATAGAAAGCAAATAAACTCAGCTACTTTTGTCATTATAAATGTCAAAGTCAAGTGATCTTAATTTTTAAAAAAATTGTTTCTCTCATTATTAATAAATCTTCAAGGGGAAATAAAATATTTTTCAAAATACGGTAATTTGTTAAGGTTATATTATGCATCATGCATCAACTTCTTTCTCTTGCATGTCAGATCAAACAATTATTAGTGTGACACTAACTTTTTGTTTCTAATCATAAACCAAAAATTACAAATTTTTAAGCTAACTTAGGAATTGGACAGGTAATTATATTATATGGAGGGGTGAAGACCGCTCTGTAGTGAAGAACCCCTTTGACTGTTCTGTTGTCCTGTTGAGTGACGAGTGGCATTATAGGATTAGTATGACTTTATTTCATTGTGCTTGACACTCTTGTGTGACATCTTGGATCTACGGTATAGCAATGTATTTGAGAATAGAGTATTTTCTATTTGTCATACCTCTGAATTATCGTAAATAGACTAGAGACCGTACAATGGGATTTCATTTTAGATGTTAATAAAACTAAGAATGCTAATGGAAAATTCGAAACTTTTCGAAAATATTTCTTATCAGTTATCAACGAGACAGCTCCACTTAAATTAAAGAATAGACCAAATGCCAAAGTAAAAAATTGGATAACTAAAGGCATACTAGTTTCTCGCGAAAGGCTGTGCCAAATGAATAAATTTAAAAATATTAATTGATCACCACAATTCTTAACTTTCTTACGATCTTATGGACGTATTTACAAGCTGATAAAAAATTACATACATCGGATTATATAGCAAACTTAAATAACAATATAATTGCAACTTGGGAGGTGATTAAAAATATCTCAGGTTAAGTCAATTATAACGCGACAGATATAAAGCTTGTCGACGACGGTAAAACTTTCACCAACAGCGACGCTGCGGGTATATTCAATTCATATTTTGTTCACGTGTCGTATCAATTTTCAAACAATAAGTCGTCAGAGGGTCGTGCTATTTATAAACTGCTACAAAACGATGTACCAGCTGTTCAAAATTCCATTTTCCTTCAACCGGTTACCAATATCGAAATAATAAACGTAATAAGAAAGTTAAAATGTACCCAATCTGCGGATATATATGGCATCTCAAGCAAAGTTGAGAACTACTGTGCTGACGTCATAGCTACTTCCCTTCAAATCATATTCAACGCGTGTCTTTCTACTGGAATTTTTCCCGGCTCCCTTAAAGCTGTAAAATATATTCCGATCTTCAAGAAGGGTTCGCTTACCGACGCATCAAATTACAGACCAATTTTCCTACTTCCGATATATTCAAAAATACTAGAAAAAATTCTTCACAAAAAGTTACTTGAATTCTTGACGAAGTATAGAGTAATTACTCCCGCTCAACACGGCTTCCTCAAACAAAAAACTACGAGCACCGCTATGTACGAGTTCATTCAAAGCATACGAAATTCCCATGATGAAAAACTGAAAGTAGCCGGAATTTTTGTCGATCTTTCGAAGGCATTTGATCTTGTAGATCACAGCATACTCCTCCAAAAATTAGAATATTATGGGATCAGAGGCAACGCTTTGGCACTCTTTGAATCTTATCTCAACAATCGTAAACTGAATGTAGCCTTAAAAAACAAAGATGTTGAGGTGCACTTGTCAGAATGGGAAGGCATTTCTTGTGGCGTGCCTCAGTGCTCAATATTAGGTCCAATGCTTTTTGTATTGTATATTAATGAGTTTCCAGAATATATGAAACCTATAAAATATGTCTTATACGCAGATGACACTAATTTGTTTATTAAGGACATTGATTTAAATAATCTCAATGCGAAGATTGAGATTGCATCTAGAAACGTAAATACTTGGTTCGCCACCAATTAATTAACCCTCAATGTACAGAAAACTAAGTTAGTTCGTTTTACAACAGAAACCAACAACATCGTAACTGATAAGTTCTCGGATCATTCGACTCGCCTCGGCTTGCAGGTCGACAGTAAATTAAAATGGAACTTGCACAACGATCGCATTGTGCGCAAACTTACTTCTGTTTGTTACTCATTGAGACTATTGATACAACAAGTTGATACCAAAACTGCTTCACTAGTCTATTTTCCCTACTTTCATTCACACATGTGTTACGGTATTGCCTACTGGGGCTATTATTATCGTAGTGTGGAAGTTTTAAAACTGGAAAAACGAGTCTTTAGAATTAAATCAGGTTCAGATGCTAGAGAAAGCTGCAGACCGCTGTTAAAAAGACTTCATATTCTGACTCTACCCAGCGCTTACATATTAGAAATACTAAAATTTGTTAAACGCAACATGAACCTTTTTGCAAGTAACGGGGACAATCCCGGAGGAACCGTTCAGTTCTCAGGTCTGACAAGCACAGCCTCAGTCTCTACGAGTCTAGCGTTCATTATTCACCTATCGCACTATTTAACAGCCTGTCTGAACATGTAAAAAACATCAACAACTACAACTCATTGGTAAAGGAGTGTAAAACTTTCATTGTAAATGGAACTTATTACTCCGTACACGAATTTTTGAATCGCTCTCACATTCGTTGAACTGCCTTGCCAACAAAATTGCCGAATATGCTATAAATATGTAAATAGTGTGTCTAGTTTTCCCCTTTTGGTTCTGTTTCCCTGCCTCTGTTTTCTGCTTTATTAAATATCCATGACGACATCCCTCCGTACCTAGCGACAGGAGATGAATAGCAGGAAGTGGTAAGTGTCGTGTGCGTGTTTCTTAAAGATAGTGTGTATGAATGTGGTGACTGGACAAATGTGAGCAGATATTATTTTTTTGTGTGTGTAACTTATTAGTTATTACTATTAATATTAATTCTGTTTATATGTAAATTATCTACTGTACATTTGTGACGAATCATATTTCCTCATTAGAGGGCTAATGGTGATTAAATCTAACTATCTACCTGAGTATTTTAAAGTGGGATCTTTAAATAATGGTCAGGTTATATTTACGGGCGTGTCCCCAACGCCACACTTTTAATAATATATGTGTTATATAATGTCTTCTCTTCACAAATTATTCAGATGAACATAATTTCAATACCGGAAACAACCAAAACTTATATAAACTACAAGGTAAAGAAAGCACTGTAAATTCCATTTGCTGTAATTTCTGTAATTAAATAACTCCTTCACAACACTTAACGGTTAAAAGGTAATGACAATTAATTTAAGAAAGGATTAATCACATTCTGTGTATCTACTTCTTCTATACGATTAATGAATTGACAGAAATAAATTTATATTTAATCACACTTATGGAACATTCAGAAGTAGTAATTTAACTTTTGAGGCGTAATAAATAATTTTTTGGGATTTTTTTAATTTCAGTACAAATCAACCCTGAATACACACCCTCAAATATAACGGAAAAATACATCAAATACTAATTTCAGGTGAGTTGAGAGTTCTATTACGTTTCCGTCTCCGCTCTGCGTCACACAAACGACCAAACATATTGATGCAGATTGAAATAGTTTCAAGGTTCCATCTAGTATTTTCCGCAAATAGTGGAAAATATCCGAGAAGCCTGGGGTCGGCATGTTAACTTTGCGAGTACACATTTGTCTAAGATCGCTTCTCGCCCAACTGCAATGACATGAAACGCTACGAAGCGTCAGTATCGTACAGAATTTTATAGACACAAAAGCCGCCGCACCAGGGCAAAAGATCATCCCAGAGTTTTCCTGAAAGTGCAAATCCATCAGACCGAAGTTGTAGTAGGAGTGTCGTAACAGCTGCCGTCTTTGAAGCAGAGCAAAGTATTTACTCTGCAAAAAAAGGCTTTAGTAACAGGAGCTACGAAACAGCATCGAAGAGAGAGCTACTGAGAAAGTGTCAGAATCATGCTTTACGGAGTCACAAAATCCTTCGAGAAAACAACTTCAAAATAAATTAAACATGGAGTTGGACGAAGCTCAAAAAATTAGTTATTTATATTAAAAGTAATTAAAAATATAGTATACTGTAATATGTTAATCGACGTATCCAGAAATTATTTCACTTAAAAAAGGAATCGCCGAACAAACATCCACTGTGTTTGGAAAGAATATTTAAATTTGAAGAAATATTTATCACTGAAACCAATGACAGTAATTGGAATTTGTTAATGAAAGTTAATTGTCTGTTGTATGACGTCTTTAATTTGAAGTGATAGTAAGTTTAGTAGCTGGTAGTGGCTTTAAATTGGGTTTTATGTCTGCAACGAAAGATTTTCTTTAATCGATATTCAACGTTTATTCTTCATTATTATTAGTAATTCCAAACTTATAGAATTAATTATTCTACTTTTTATTGTCCCGAATGAAAAACCTTTCTCTTCTTCCCTCCATTTTCTTGAATTTTATGCATGATTCACAGCTAATGAATTTTCTGTTCTGTCTGAGAGCATTAACTTTGAAGTTAACGAAGTTGTCTCCGCAGAAAGTTTCTACGGCGACGCTAAGAATTTTTGTGACTACGGTCGAGAATCTTTTTTTCAAATTTGTTTCAAAATTAATTGTTTCTGCAAATAATTTATTATAGTTTTTCTTCGATAAAATTTATGTAATCTTACGTTAAATATAAATCAAATATAATATATATACTATATAATAATTCGGTCAATAAAGCCAGAAAAATTTAAATTTAATACAATTAAATTGTATACATATATATCTCATGAAAGTCGAGAATCTTTCTTTCAAATTTGTTTCAAAAGTAATTGTTTCTGCAAATAATTTATTATAGCTTTTCTTCGATAAAATTTATGTAATCTTACGTTAAATATAAATCAAATATAATATATATACTATATAATATACTATATAATAATTCGGTCAATAAAGCCAGAAAAATTTAAATTTAATACAATTAAATTATATATATATATATATATATATATATATATATATATCAGGAAAGTACAATAAAAGGAGTACTACGTTTCGACCCAACTTTGGGACCTTATCAGGTACTATACTACTGATAAATAAAGAGGCAAAAATTAAATTATGGAATAATATAGTTATTCTTCCGTTTTTATATATTTCGCGTTCATAGATTTACAACTGCTTTGTTCTGCTACATGTAAGCTTAAAAATGAACGTGATTCGAAAATAATTTGTGAGGACTCCGCACATTGCAACGCGTGCTGCGTATATATCGATGACACGATAATTTTATTTGCACTAGCTGCTGATTAGTCTAATTGCAGGGACATTAAAGAATAATTTGCAAATACATTTCTTAAATTATTAATCGATACTATAAAAAAATAAAAATAACATTAGCTGTCAATTTATAAATTAATATTATAAATATAACGATTTGTAGCTAATTAAGTCATAAAATGTATTAAAAGAGGTGACCAATTAAGTTATTTATTAAACATTTTATCCTGACATTTAGGACCTCTTCAGGAATTACAGTACTATTAATTAATTTTTAACTTCCAGATATAGTGATTCTACGGTCATGAGACGTACTTTGAGGGTTGGTACAGCTAAGTGAAGCATACATTTTTTTATAGGATTGTATGGTATGTTTTGACGGGTTTATCACGTACGACAAAAAAAAAGAGAACGAAAAGGAAAAAAAAATTATTTACATCATAACAAAGTGTTTCTTTCCAGCAATGTTTACAATAAATTCTTAAAATTACGGCTACCAACAGTAACACATGTTGGGTAGCGTCGAAGACTTGACTGGCGAATGACGTTTTCCCGCCGATGCATCAGTTATCGGCTGGCAAGCACACTCCTGCCCTCCACCCACAACACTGCCAGACAATCACAGCTGCCTAGGTTGTGGATGCAATTTTGAATATTTATTTTAAACACTCACGGAAAGAAGCACTTTGCGGTGTTGTTGTAAATAAATAATGTTATTCTTTTCATGAGCCCTTTCTTACTTCCAATAAAAAAAAGGAAAGTTTGTCATAGTAACCTGTATCACCCCTCAAAGTTTGTCCCAATATAGCAGAATCACCCTGTATATGAAAATAAATAAAATTATATAATTTAATTACTTAATATTCACTCAACCTTACAAATTTAAGTTTCAGAAAAATATCGTACATGAAAATAAAAAATCAGTTAATTAAGAAAAATGTATGAATTTAGGAATAATGAACATAATTTACACCTTACACAAATGACCATGACTGATACTGAAGCAAATGAAAATATTTACAGTTAACAGAACTAGTTTTGTTGTAAAGTAATTTAAAATAAGAAAACTGACGAAATATTTATAAAATGGAATAAGTTTTTTTCAATTATAATAAAACAGAAACAAAAATTCAATTAATTTTCTTATATCTTTATAGCATTAATAGCCTTTCTTATAAGCCTATTACCAATCATTTGTATCATCTATCTTGAATATTAATTAATTTTAATTTTTTAATAGTATTGTAAAACACGAAGAGGTGTCAAATTTCGAGATTAAAAGTTGTGGTATGTTAATTATTAAATGTAATTTAAAACTAATTACATAAATAAACGGCCAAATAACAGACAAAACAAATTTTTGAGTTCTTCCTCTGGTTTGTGCCACGTCTCGCTATTACAACTCTTGTGTTTTTTAATCATCTGCAGAGAGAGGCAAATATTGCAGAAACGTTGTGTGGTATTTATTCAGCGTTTGTGTTTGTCTGTTATTTGGCTATTTATGTAATTTGAACACAGATGTTTCATAATTTATAAATGCAACTTGAACAACTAATTTATTTAATAATTTTTTCGCCTTAATGAATCAGAAAAATGCAGATATTTTAGTTTGTTGACACCAGGTATTATATCCGAAATGCTTCATATTAAATCTAACTCCACTAGAATCCAATTCTATGAAACTCAGTATGGTGCGCTTTTAGTTATCGATTTGTACAAAATATTTTTTTAAAACTGTTGCCTAAATTACTGCCTGGAGGCATGGGAATGTGGCTTGCCGGGGTCGAGCAGCAGACACAAGACAATGGCGGGGTGGATTGGAAAATCCGCAAGTCCCGCAAGCAAGGTCAGGGTCGGCCAAGGAAGGGGTAGACGACCGGGAGGCTATGGCCCTAAAATAGATGGAAATGGGTCACGTGTGCACAAGGACCAACCAGGAGAGAGGGATTTTGAGGAGGCAGAGAAAGAAGTCTGCGAACACGAAGAGAGGAATTTGGACCGTCGGTGAGAGTGGTCAGGGAGAGTTGATCCTGAAAGATTTTGGTTTTGCACGTGGGTCTCCGGTCGTCTTCTGCGAATGCTGATGAGAAAGAGAGAGTCGACCCTGTCCGAGCTGCAGACCTGGTAAGTCGCATTCCATGTTTCCGGGTATCGCGTCGGTTTGTCACGAGAAGAACCACGGTTAATCTTGAGAAAGGGAGGGGGTTACATGCATCCCTGGCAGGCTGGAGAGCTTACGTTTTATATAAATTCTCATAAAATGAAATCTTGTTTTTATTAACTAAATATTATATTTCCCTTTCCTGCAAGAACAATTCTTGCAGGTGGCGCCCAACAAATCGCATATCAATAGTAATTTGACTTTAAGCTCACCACATCAGCAATAATTGTTAAGCTAGCTTTTATATTAATATCGTCGGGTATTTGTCACATGGATAGTGATGCGTGAGTTAAAGAAGCTTGAACTATCTTATATTTTTTTTCTGTTAATTTACTACTGCTTTATCTAATTAGTAAACTTTGGACACAAAGGTTTTAAATTTTATTATTTTCAAGCTTTAAATTTTTACATCTCTGATTAAAGTAAAAACGTTTGCAGTAACGTTTTTTCAAATTATTCACAGCGTTTCATATCTGTATTATTTCATTATTTAATTGTTAATGAATAGGCGTTTTTATATTTTAGCCTTCGGTTGTTATTATCATACCTGGCGGAAAAATGTATGAGGATTTTGTACAGATTACTTACATCGTGGGAAATTTTAAATGTTGTGTAACCTTAGAATTTTAGAGGCAGTGAGGGGTGAAAGCAGCGACGCGTCGCGTATTTCGACGCATGCGTCGTTCGTTTCGTGGGCGCGTCTATTCGTCGCTCCTCCGTAGTGGCTTAGTTTCGTCACGTCGGGGCTGCGGTACGGACATCCAAGCGACGTCCAGTTCTAATCTCACTCGTTCTACTTGGGATACCTGTCTTTCCCCAGCTATGCCACGTGACACACAAATACCCGTACAGACATATTTTTGAATTATGATACACTTTGTGAAAGACGATGATCTAAAAATATAACCACACTGAAAATATTCATTTGAAAAGAAATCAGAAGTTGTAGCGTGGAAACGTTATGTAAGGGTTAGTCTTGCAGTTGCTATAATAGTACCGATGGCGGACAGGACTGCGCATCAGAGACTCCTGGACCTGCTTCAGAAGCTTTGCAGGGCCAACTCTTCTCACTGCAACACTACAGCTTACTGGCCCTACTCAGACTCGGCCACGGACGAGTGCTACCCCATGACGGACGTGCTGGACGTGTTCCACCTGTACTACATCCCCGCCATCATTCTGCTGGGGCTTGTGGGGAACTTGCTGTCGTGTGCCGTCTTCCTCAACACTCACTTGAAGCTGCGTTCGTCGTCCTATTACTTGGCTGCTCTCGCCACCGCCGACTTCGGTTTCCTCACAACGCTGCTCCTCGTCTGGCTCAACAGCTTCGGAGTACAGGTTAATTTCTCCTATCACTGTCTCAATTTTTTCTCATATTATTTTTCCAACCACTCTCCACCCTCTGATGCTACGCGTCGGGATCCGACTTGTTTTGAAGCCCAAATTATCCGTGTTTCACAATTCAAAATAAATGCCATCTCACGTAACTCTACGTATTACGAAATACAAAAAGGCGAAATGTGCCATATGGAGTTTCTTATATAAGACTATGAGAGCAGTAGTGTCCCAACCACCAGCTTTCCTGATGGTGCTAAGATTTTATTAACAACATTTATTATCGTTCAAAATGTTATTTTGATTTTAAGAATCAGATTTATAATGACCATTAATAGATTTTGCTGTAATATTAAGATACGTGAAACGAAATAATGTGGGTTATGCCTCTATTGCTATAAATAACAAAATTAGTACACTATAATATATAGGAAAATGTCAGTCCTTTCAATTCCGACATATCGTCGATGTATTGAGTTGTCGATTTATATTATTTTAAAAAAATACGCTTTTATTCAGGTGTAGAAAGCGAAAATTTCAAGCTTGTATAAAAAAACGATTTTTTATTAACGATTTATTATTAAAAATAATTAAAGTTTTAGGATATTAAATATATATCTACTTTGAACACGAGACATTTGTGATGAAAATATAAACTAATAATACAAAATTTTCCTTGTAAAATTCAAAACATATATAACGGACCTTTTACTCTGGGTAGGTTTCCTTGGGGAGATAATAGAAAAATTTATGTGGCAGTGTGATCAAGAATTTCTTTATTAATATTAATTTAAATGTCTTATCTGTGATTCTCCAATATGTAGCTGTAGAAATCCCTTCTGCAATCCTCGCTGATGGTCTACCTACATTTTTCACCTTCACTTCTCCAAATCACTTCAAGCTTTCTTCATAAAAAAAACCCACAACACTATACTCTGCTTTTTAAACATTGATTCAATGCACTTGTCGTTCTATTACTTTTTTTCCGCCGTATTAACTGGGTCCACATAAAATTCTATGAATTTAAAAATTGTACTAAATCTTGTTTTCTTCGACATTTCACACCTGACAATCACCACCTACTGTTGCTATCTACGGGGATTCTCTGAAAATTTTACATTTTATATATATATATATATATATATATATGTATATATATATACATATATATATATATACATATATATTTATTTATATACAAAACTTTCTACCGTCCATGACGGGCACTCGTCAGCTACTGTCCACTCCTCGGTTCTGTAAACAGATGTGCGAAAGTGACCGTCATAAATTTACAGACTGTATCCTGTCGCTAAAAGGGCAGCCGCTGTGATTTCCAAGACGATCCCAGTTCTTGACAATTTAATTTAATTTTTCATATGGTGTTTGAGGCATTTAAAATTTTGTGTACATATATATATATATATATATATATATACGATATCATCTTTGAAATATATAATATCAGTAAATATTGGCGACAATACAGGAAAAATTCATACGTTTGGGTCTATTTTTTTCTGCCTTATTATCCACACAATTATAATTATAATACTCCTCGTTAATTTTCTGCATGTAAACACAATCCCATTTCGAAAAACCGTTTACACTTTTTTTTCCTAGTCACTTTCAGGATAAACTATACTAACATTTAACGCTTAATCTAATTAATTACGAAGTAACTGAAACATTAATAAAGTAAAAAACAAAAAAAAGGAGACTATAAACAAAGTTACATATATTTATAATTTGCTTTAGAATAAAATTAATGGCATTCTAAATAAGTGATAGAAAAATGTGTAATGTAAAAATTATGTTGAAGCGATCAGTCACTTATGTAGGACAAATTAAAACGGCGATGGAAATTATATTTTCAGCCGGTAAACACAATCCCACATCGAAAGAGTGTTTACTCATTTATCGGCATCAACTATACTAACTTTATCAAAGTTGAAATTTAATTTAAAAGTAGTGCCTGAAAAGTAGGCACTGTAATCATGGATCATTTTAACAATCATATTTCGTAATTTTCTTATTATTGCACTCTGTATTTCCATATTCATATGTCTTCTGTGACTGCAAATTACTTGTAAATTAGATGAAATTTTAACATTGATCTAAGTTAAAAAATTTTACAGAAAAGAAACTTCAATTTTAAGTCACTAAAGTTTTTTCGAAATTTTATCTCAATTAATTACGGTCGTTACGTTTTTACTGATTTTAAGTATGAAATAGGCGTTAAGAATTATTTGTTTTTATATTTTGTATCATTAGAAATTCACGTAAATAAACTGACGCATAATCGGTCATCGTCTATTAACACTACTACACCCTCAACAGAAACATATTAAGGTTAAAAACCGAAGCGTAGTTCACAGAACGCCAGTGGGACATAAGCAGTGTATTACTTTCCGCTGATTTGTAATTAAAGTCAAAGTTTCTAAGCAAGCCTTTTTACGTTGAAAGTGATACCGCGACAGTTCGTCCTACACACCAAAAATTTGATCAAAAGACTATATTCACTCCCATGGTTTAGTTTTATTTTCTTGACATTGAGGCCTCCATAAAACGCCCACCAATAGTCTTGCAGCTGTCCGCTGGTCATATAAAAATCCTAGCATTTTTCCTTCCGGTCATAATGCAGGCATGAAAATCGAAGACAGCTTGTATATGTGAGGCTAGCTATTTCGTTTCTGTAAGGATTGCGATCTCTCTCTCTCTCCCTCTCCCTCCCTCTCTCTCTCCCCCCTCTCTCTCCCTATATATATATATATATATATATATATATATATATATATATATGTTTCAATAGCCGTAGTCATAACAATCTACGGCTTAATAATAAAACAAATTTCATATAGATGAAATATACCAGTATAAATATCTAAAAGATTTAAACAAAACAGTTTTCAAGTAAACATAATATCAAAACATTCATAATAATGTTAAAAAAAAACAATGAAGTTACCATTTTCACGTACAATGAAGCCGAAATCAGAGTTGCACACACAATTCTACACAGCGAAATGTTTTGTATTGTTAGTGGTTAATATTAAATATGAAAATTCGTGTTTACAAATTCTAAATTTAAAGGTAAATATAAATTATAATAACAATACAGAACTTTTTTAATTTAAATTATTAGAACAATTTTTACATTTACAGTAAACTTGTTTGATCTCATGTGCAACATTTCATTCATCATTCTTAAATAATAGTTTTCTTTGTCTAAAATATAAACAATTTGCCAATCGGAAATGCAGTTATTTAGATAAATGTGTTTCCACACGACTGAATAATTTCAGATCTCTTTAGTGTTCCTTAATTCGAATTTTGAAGACCGTTTCGTTTGACCAATGCAACACCAATTACAATCTAAAGAATTCATTTTGTAAATTACGTTATGTGAATCTAAAATTTTAATTCTGTCTTTATTATTTTTGACTAAAATTAAATTTCTTATCCTCGAATACTATACTTGTCAATTACAAGTTTATATTTTATGTTTGCCAGAAAAGGTAGAACTGTCAAACTCAATACATGATTACGTTATTTAGCCCGCTAATTATTAATTTCGTAATTCATTTTAATCAATCTAATTTTGATATATTTGTAAATAAAATTTAAAGGATAAATTGTTTTTGACGTGTTAGATGGCACATCTTTATTCATTCAATATCAGGAAATATATATATATATATATATATATATATATATATATATATATACTAACCAAACGCACCCCAGCCCGCGTTAGTAATCGTGTTCTTAGCTATTCATGCAAAATATTCAAATTTAATAATCCCATTAGTTCACTTTTGAGTTTAATCGCACTGTTTAAAACCATTAAGCGTACTAACACATCAACAATATATTATAATAATTTATGAGGTACCATAGAGGTTATATATTAATTTTGTGAAGCAGGGTTCGATAAGTGACGTATCTGGATCAAAATATCACAGGTATTTTGGAACCCTTTTTCTGAATACCTTCAAACTTGACTACATAATTTCACTAGTATGATTAAAAATATGTTTTATTTCTTTTAAAAATGTAACTTTAATAGCGTATGCGACTTTACAGTGATTACAAATAAAAGAAAATTTTACTGCGGATTGGTCTTTGTTGTCGCAGTTAAGGACATCGGCGTTATATCAGTCTTTTACTCCTTTCAATAATACAGAACTACAATCCTACGGAAATAAAAATACCGATTTAATATCCTATTCAGAAACTTTCTCCAATTTTCTTGCGGATATTTCTCCAGAATTCACGAAGTGCCTGCACCATTAATGGAATTTTCATGAACAAAATTCAATAACGAAAATAAGTTATATACGGGCAAAATGTTCCCATTTATTAACTGATAACAACATTTTCGATAGATGAAATTCTCTCGGGATTCCAGCCGGGTAAGATCGTCGAATCGTGGAATCCAGAGAGAATTTCATCCAGTATTTACACCAGGACAACCTTCGGTTGACAATAATTTCTATTTTCCCAATGCATCACAAATGAATATGTAACATAATTATACTTTTTTTTCCGTGATGTAATTTTGCAGAGCGTACTTGATGCATGAAATGTAGTATCCCGAGGTAATCTAGCCCAATTATTGACTAATTTAGTCTAATTGAAAAATTTCCGACGCGCCCATTAAATGATTCAATATTTTTTTTTTTAGGGCAACAGGCTACATGAAGGTGATCCACTTTGGGCAACTCCCCTTTAATAGCATAGGAAGGGATTTGAAAGGGGGGATGCGGAAGGGTAGAGGAAGGTAGCCAAGGGTTAACTAGGGGCCCCGGGCTATATTTTAAGGATCCTACCTGGTATTCGCCTAAAGAAATGCAGGGAAAACCCTAGAAAAACCTGCATCAGGTAGGTCGGGCATTGGGTACTTGTCCCACGCCCTTCCGATAGCGGGAGAGGAGTTTGCTGTGGGGACGCAGCATTCCCTTCTCCGTGCCTCGACCAGTTTAGGAGGCAGCTGGCCGACTATTCCAATGAAAAAAAATAGCGGACAACTCTTACCGTATGCCGAAGGTCTGTGACCCCGGAACATACACCTCTCAAAACAGGCCGAGGTGCCTCGGCTTGTGGGAACCTTAGTTCAAAAACAGAGAGGAAAAGGCATACCCAAAGTTAGCCCCTTCGTAAATCTCTTAAAAGGTTCTGCCTGCGAGAGAAAATCCCTCGCATGTTACCTGCGAGAGAATCCTCTCGCAGGCTTTTCTCCAGATTAAATGATTCAATATCGATTGCAATTCGTAAGAGTTGTTCGCTATTCCCATTGGAATAGTCGGCCAGCTGCCTCCTAAACTGGTCGAGGCACGGAGAAGGGAATGCTGCGTCCCCACAGCAAACTCCTCTCCCGCTATCGGAAGGGCGTGGGACAAGTACCCAATGCCCGACCTACCTGATGCAGGTTTTTCTAGGGTTTTCCCTGCATTTCTTTAGGCGAATGCCAGGTAGGATCCTTAAAATATAGCCCGGGGCCCCTAGTTAATCCTTGGCTACCTTCCTTTACCCTTCCGCATCCCCCTTTCAAATCCCTTCCTATGCTATTAAAGGGGAGTTGCCGAATGTGGATCACCCTCATGTAGCCTGTTGCCCTAAAAAAAATAATTTACAATGAATCAATTTGTAAACATGAGTATGGGTTTAATGATATAATATGACGTCACCCAACCGCACTGAGTTGCATTCACACTCTGCTTCAGTCTCAGCGATTCCTCGGCATCCTAGAAAATATTATAATATTCACACTTGTGATCAATTTATTGTAATTAATTGTAAAATTAATTATATTTGTAAAAAACCCATCGCAACCTTAGACTTAAAAGAAGTCATTAAGAAAATCTCTTTTGTAGCTGTTCTGAAAACAATATACTCCTTACAAAGAATGGTTATCTAGACTCTGAAGGGATTAAGTACAATATTACCTATTGTAGTACATGTAAGTGCTTGAGCCTACATCACGTGGTTTTAATCGTGTCCCACTACAAAAGTCTTTTATTTATTATAAACAAACATTCCACACTGGCACAAGCCATCCATACTATACCGACATGTCAATCAGAATATATCAATCCTCATATTCATACAATCTCGTATCTTAATATAGATATGATGGTAGGTATAAGATAAGCAATATAAAAATTAAAATTATGATATAATAAATTTCATAATATCTATTATTTTTAATACCACAGCACCTGTGAATTATAAATACGTAACAATAAAAATGATAGCCAAATACAGACAAAATGAGTGGTAATATAAATACCACACAACGTTTTTGGGATCCTTGTCTCTTTCTTCAGGTGCTAAGAAGAGACTAAGACGACACAACTGCACTCGTAACACTTCAAAAACTTTGAGTTTTTTCAACTAGCGAGTGCAGTTGTGTCGCTCTAGTCTCTTCTTAGCACCTGAAGAAAGAGACAAGGATCCCGAAAATGTTGTGTGGTATTTATATTACTACTGATTTTGTCGGCATTTGGCTATCATTTTTTATTATTAATTTTCATTCAGACGCAATTTTTTTCATTTCAATTTGTATTTTGCATTTATACATTTTAAGTAAATCCTTGATATTAAAACTCTGACATTTCGATTATCATAATAATTTTATCATAAATTTCTTGATTTTGTTTGGTAAATATAATTCTGTGCCCTGTAATAATTATAGAGAAGAATTAACTGAAAAAGATTTAACTATTGCATTGGCTGATGAATTTTAGTGCTGTAATTGTAATTTTCCGAGATGCTATGTAACACACACGTAAAAAATTCTCCATTCAGTCTAAGTGGAGGTTCCTGTATTAAATTAGATGTAAACGAACTCTTCAACAGGTCTCAAGTAACAATGCAGTGGGAAAAAAAACATTAAAAAAAATCTGCGGGTCTTTTTTTCTTTCCTTCCTTTAATATGTGTTTACATTATGCGAGACAGAATTATGGTTTAATTTTTTAGAAATGCTCCTCACACGTGTAATTATGTACACTGTACAATTGGATGGTCCTGTATACAATTAGAAGTGACTTCTCGTGAAAGAACTATTCAAAATGTCGGAAATAACAACGCAGCATTAAAACAAACGTATTAAAAGAGTACATCAGGACTTTTCATATTCTGTAAATAATACGTTTTTACATTAAGCAAGCACAAAGCTGGACGCCATAAAAGGACTCACCAAATTCGTCGAGAAAATTGGAATCGCCTCACTCATGTGATGAAACAACAACAATACCACCAGCAAACAATTATCACCCCAATTAGTTAAATACCAAATGTGGTCGCCAATAACTGTAATGTGGACGCAAACAGAAAAGCCAAATAAAAAAAATTAAATTGAAATATAATATTTCCTACAGTACGCTTCCATATTTTCCATTATGGAAACGTAATTTCAAAACAAAATAACGTTACTTGTTGCATTCAAGAGAATGCAACACCAGAGAAAAGAAAACGGTTATGACAAAGATGAAATATTTTTTAACGCAGAACAGCTTATCTTCAACGAAGTATTTTTTTATTTGAGATACACTTAATTACAAATGATGTTAGGCCTATCTGTCGTTATTAACTGATATCTCGTGCGATTTTAATTTATTATTCAATAGAATATGAACATCTTACTCCTCTTCCTTGCTTGTTTCTTTATCTATCTATCTTCTATATAATAAAAAAGGATGTATATTTGTAAGTATGTATGTATTTACGTTGTTCTTTATACAAATTTTATCGCGTGGACAGAATGCAACAAAAATTGGTACACATATTCTTCAAAATACGAGAACCGGTACTGTGAGGGTGAGAAACGCCTAGCATACATGTGGAAAGAATTATAATTAAAACCCGTGATCATTAAATATTAAATTACTGCGCGCCAAGAGACAATGACGTCACGGGAGAGAAAGACGTTACTACGCAACGAACAAAGGAAATATTTCCTTTATTATGAATGAAATAAAGCAGAAATATTTTCTTAAAATAAAAAGTATAATTTTATACAGCAATACTCCATCAAATGGTAATAAAGAAGAATACGAATTACTTTACCATCCATGCGGAAAATGTAAGTTAATTTTCACGCTGTATTAGTTGTGAGTCTAGCTAACAATTTCATCAATATAATATTTCGTAATGTATGAAGACTGAGTGACAATTATATCCTGAAATACTCAAGGAATATATTTAAGTATTCAATTAAATACTTTTTCGAGTTTATATAAATAAGTACACGAGCAACGCCGCGCACCCAGCTAGTTTAATAATATTTTTTTCTGTGGTGGGTTCATGAAATATGTACGGTGAATTATGCGAATATTTCTCCAGGTTTTATGATTCTATTTTGTGCTACTATCGACATTTATAATAAATTGTTTTCTTGATGACGATTCTCTGTTTTGAATTAATTCTCCCCTTTATAACAAGTTTATACATGATTCTATATTAACAGAAAAGAACATAAACTTCAGTGACAAAGCTCAGCTTTTAAATTACCTCATGAAGATATCCGTTCCTTTGTTTCTCATCTGAGAGGAAATATGTCCCCTGCTGACGCACGTCACGTTGACGCTAGAAAACACAAAGGCGCTCATCATCCCGTGAGAGTTAAGAGTAACTCGTCTACAAAGTAGATCATTGCAATACTTTGTATCAGAATTTAGTTAAAATAATTTATTTCTTTAACAAAATGTTACAAGTACGAATGAAATGAGTAGTGTTAATATTCAATACATTTAATATTTTATTAAGTTTCAAGTAATACAACGTACATTGTTTCCGAGAGTTGTATCATAACTCTAGAATCACTGAATAAAGGTAAAATCATTTCATACCTTCACAATTCATTTTAAGAATAAAAACCTGTGACAATTTATCGTATTGTAATTGGTTTCTGTGAGTTTTCATGTACCGATGATAATTTTCAATTATGACGATTCATGAACTATGTCTAGTCACATGGTTAAGAATCGGTACTTAAATAACTAACAAGATAAATATAACAAAATTTTGATAATGCAGGTTTTTCTAGGGTTTTCGCTGCATTTCTTTAGGCGAAAGCCGGGTAGGATCCTTAAACCATAGCCCGGGGGCCCTAGTTACCCTTGGCTACCTTCCTCCACCCTTCCGCAACCCCCCTTTCAAATCCTTTTCCTATGCTATAAGAGGGGAGTTGCCATTATGTGGATTACCCTATACATAGCCTGTCTACAACCAAAAAAAATTCAAACATATACCAATATTTCAAAGGAAATTAACTATACAACGACATATTTTATAATGGGGAAAGAAAACTATAGAATTTAAGGAATATAAAAATTACTATAGGTTCAAGGCACAGAAATTAAATTAAGTTAGAACGCTAATATTTTGTATACGTTATACTTAATATTCGACTTATAAATATTGCCGTTTTATGATCATTATTATTATTATATCTGTTGTCCAAATTTAAGACCTAATTACAAAATGATCCTTCTGTTGACTTGTGAGAACTGGATTACTTAGTTTCTCTTTAATGTAAAAACTAATTATTTCTGTTAACTAATTATATATTATTTTGAAAAACGTGAAAATTTAATAACTTATTAACAAACTGTAACAATACTGACAACAAACTGAAAATACTAGTCCAATCAATCGAGACATTTATGATCCCTATAAACTATAACGCGCGTATTTTTTTGTTTCGTTTAAATTGTATTTGGAATTCACTTTGTGATAGTGCGCTAGTCGAAAGAAATTTCCAGGTATAGGAGCAGGCGCCAATGTCGGGCGAACGGACTTTTTTCGTGACGTGCTCACAGGATAAAAATGGAGACCGCGTACTTGTATTCGTCGCGTGAAAAACAAAGAACACGTAGCTGGAAAATGTAGTTACGGCGATTGGTCGGTTATGTTTGGAGAGGGTTAAATTTGGGACTGAATGAAATTATGGTTGGAGGAGGGTAGAAGAAGAAAGGGAAGTTTGAGGCATTAAACGGCAGAGGATTTAAAAATGTCTGCTGATTACCATAGAGGAGAAGTTGAAGTGTAGATGGCAAGAAGTTAATATTTAGACAGCACTAAGTTAATTTGTCTGTGACACAGAGTTTATGAGTAGATATCGGAGGGATACAGATTCATACGTTCACATGCGAGATAGACGTCCAGCTCCGTTTACGTAGAACAACCACAGGCGTTCCAAATACTTGTGTTTCGGCCAGTATGTCACCTTAAGGGACAACAGCATGTGTAGAGATGTGATTAGTGGATTTTTGTACTTTAGAAAAGACATATTCAAAATATATTACTTTACAATACTGCCCATAAATATCTGTAAATATATTTATAGTGTTTCATGCTGAATTGTAATTTTAAATCCCACTCGGAAAGTCACAGTATTTTCTTTATACAACGTGGGAAGAAAATTAAGAGCTCGGAAGGTTAGTCGTTAATGAGAGATGGGGAAATGAATGTGGGTGTGGGGAGGACATGTCCGACTTCCCCATCGATTATGTGTCAGGCTTCAAGTGCGCAGCTTAGAATCTCGTGCTTTATAATGACTTCTTTCTTCTATTTAACAGCGTAACGTACAACGGATTTTAGTTCTTGACGTTTGAAATTTTAGTATAGATGTTCGGAAATTAGCTGCTTGGATTATCCAATAACTCTTTCGCCTCAGTTACAGTCCAATTAACAGAACTTTGATATTTTGTCTGAAACTTTCGAGCGTACTTGAGAAAAATACGGGATTGGTTGAGAGAAGTCATTTCTTTCTACATTTAACTTTCTTCCGGATAATTTATTAAAAATTTCATCAATAAAGTTTCTCTGTATTCAAATAAATCTACAACGACTTTACTTTATTAAAGGTGGCCACAAATTTTTACAACTTATTTTATTCTTATTTTTAAGTGCTTCTCAAAACACGTATAGACATTCATTTTATGTTGGTAGACATTTTTTTATAGCTACGTGTCTGAAAATATCTCAAAAAACATCAACGTTATGTTATAAGTTTTAATAACGTCTTTAGTATACTAAATTTAATTTATAATTATAATCCGTGGATCTTTTTTATTATTATTCTTTTTTTTAGGGAACCAGGCTACATGAGGGTAATCCACGTTGGGCAACTCCCCTTTAATAGCATAGGAAGGGATTTGAAAGGGGGGATGCGGAAGGGTAGAGGAAGGTAGCCAAGGGTTACTAGGGCCCCCGGGCTATATTTTAAGGATCCTACCCGGCATTCGCCTAAAGAAATGCAGGGAAAACCTTAGAAAAACCTGCATCGGGTAGGTCGGGCATTGGGTACTTGTCCCACGCCCTTCCGATAGTGGGAGAGGAGTTTGATGTGGGGACGCAGCATTCCCTTCTCCGTGCCTCGACCAGTTTAGGAGGCAGCTGGCCGACTATTCCAATGGGAATAGCGAACAACTCTTACCGTATGCCCAAGGTCTGTGACCCCGGAACATACACCTCTTAAAACAGGCCGAGATGCCTCGGCTTGTGGGAACCTTAGTTCAAAAACGGAGAGGAAAAGGCATACCCAAAGGTAGCCTCTTCGTCCGATATGCCTCGACCTGTTACAGCGAAACTCTTGTCATTTGGCTTCACCACATACTCGTACATACCTGTGAGAAATTTCTTCGAACTCGGGCTAGAGATGTGTGGGTTTCAAGATGCGACGCTAGGTTCGCAGAAAATTGGCGGTGTAGTGTTACGATGCTGCCTCGGTCAAAACCCCGTTGGAACTGGTTTTGGAGGGCCCCCCTGAACAGACCACGTGGTCTTGTCTGAAGCTTTGATTTGTTCCCCGCCTTCTGCAAGTGGGTCTTTCACTTTGGAGGGTTTGTTTCTCTCCAACGTCGGAGCCTCTCTTAATTTTCAGTCTTGCTACAATTATCTTCGAGTTAGGGAGAGTCCTGAGTGCTCTAAACTCAGTCTACTTCTTTTTCTAATAAACTTTGTGTTTAACTTCATAGCGCCATCTGTTTTACGTTCATGTCTCTGAACGGTACTTAGATACGAAGAAACCCACGTTATCCACTTTCCTATTTTCCTTTCCTGAAGTCTTCCTTTCGACACTGAAGAAGATACGGCGCTGGATTTTCTTCCGACCTGACCTTCCTCAACCTGTTCATTTCTGTGATTTTGCTATAATTGAAATTCCTTACATACTTATTATTTCGATATCCAAGTTTTTGCATTTACGAAATATTACATTCTATTTTATTTACATTAAATCCGAAATTATATAAAAATTCTTTCTATTCTGTCAGCCTAAAATATGAAAACCCCGATTCTGAGTAAAAATGCAGTATTACATTGATTATTATAAAAGTTTTGTGACGAATAAATAAAGCCATATAGAATATTAAATTCAACCGAATTTCGTGGATGACTTTCCGAGTTATTGAAAATGCCTTCTACATATCAGGGCGATGCCGGAGCGTGATGCGACGTTAATCGCCACTAAATACGGAAATAACGTAAAGGTTGCTTCGTATACAACAATTACGGTACTTAAAATTGTATGAAATTCACGTTCTAGTGGGTGAAACGGTTGCAGAAGTTTGAACTGCTTACAATATTCAAAAAATCTCCTTTTACTGGTAAATCATTATTCCGTTAGAGCTACAATTTGTCACCAATACAAATAATCAATTGGTTTTATAGTAAAATTGAAATAATAATACATTCAATCGTAATTAGATTGCCGGATGTATTCTGAAAATCCTAAAAAAATAATTTAACGTTTCACCCCACGGGTTGATTGATTTTGTGAACGGAAGGTGCGTTGCGTTCAGCAAACACGTCCAGATAGCCGCTCATACAGCTTTTGTTGGCATTAGCTTACTGCTAATTAATTCGGATGAACTTCTGATAAAACAACCTACAATTTGACCTGCAACAAGGCATGTAAATAAAGGATTCCCGTAACACAATACAGAAAAACAACAAAAATTATGAAATTAATTTTTTTTAAATCAAATATAACATATAATGCCTAATTATTTTCTTTTAGGGCAACAGGCTACATGAGGGTAATCCACTTTGGGCAACTCCCCTTTAATAGCATAGGAAGGGATTTGAAAGGGGGGATGCGGAAGGGTAGAGGAAGGTAGCCAAGGGTTAACTAGGGCCCCTGGGCTATATTTTAAGGATCTTACCTGGCATTCGCCTAAAGAAATGCAGGGAAAACTCTAGAAAAACCTGCATCAGGTAGGTCGCGCATTGGGTACTTGTCCCACGCCCTTCCGATAGCGGGAGAGGAGTTTGCTATGGGGACGCAGCATTCCCTTCTCCGTGTCTCGACCAGTTTAGGAGGCAGCTGGCCGACTATTTCAATGGGAATAGCGAACAACTCTTACCATATGCCCAAGGTCTGCGACCCCGGAACATACACCTCTCAAAACAGGCCGAGGTGCCTCGGCTTGTGGGAACCTTAGTTCAAAAACGGAAAGGAAAAGGCATACCCAAAGGTAGCCCCTTCGTATCTCTCCTGAAAGGTTCTGCCTGCGAGAGAAAATCCCTCGCAGGTTACCTGCGAGAGAATCTTCTCGTAGTCTTTCTAATTTAAAGCATAATTAAATACAATTTGTAAAGACCTTCCTCTACCGGGAGAAGTAAGCAAGCCTGCGAGAGGATTTCTCGCAGGTGAACCTTCCCAGAGAGCTCTGGCGGGGGCCCTCACATCTCTCTGGTTTTTTTGAACTAAGGTTCCCACATGCCCAGGCACCTGGGTCTGTTTTGAGAGGTGTATGTTCCGGGGTCGCAGACCTTGGGCATACGGCAAGAGTTGTCCGCTATTCCTATTGGAATAGTCGGCCAGCTGCCTCCTAAACAGGCCAAGGCATGGCGAGGGGTAAGCTGCGTCCCCACAGCAAACTCCTCTCCCGTCATCGGAAGGGCGTGGGACAAGTACCAAATGCCCGACCTACCCGTAGCAGGTTTTTCTAGGGTTTTCCCTGCATTTCTTTAGGCGAATGTCAGGTAGGAACCTTAAAATATAACCCGGGGGCCCTAGTTAACCCTTGGCTACCTTCCACTACCCTTCCGCATCCCCCCTTTCAAATCCCTTCCTATGCTATTAAAGGGGAGTTGCCCATAGTGGATTACCCTCATGTAGCCTGTTGCCCAAAAAAAAAAAAACCTTCCTCTACCCCTCCGCATCCCCCCTTTCTAATCCCTTCCTATGCTATTAAAGGGGAGTTGCCCAAAGTGAATTACCCTCATGTAGCCTGTTGCCCTAAAAAAAAGTAAAATAAAAATAAACGTTAAGCGTACTAATTTGAGTGCTGTAGACATATTATTAAAAATAGCCGTTAATTATAAAACCGTTCTTTGAATATGTATACAATTAACACAAAAAACAATGAAAACAGAAAAATCAAAATGAAATTTTAATTAATAAATCTAAATTAATAAAGTGACCCACACCAGAATTCAAATTTTATACGTAAAGTATTATTTAAAGAAATTATGTCTCACGGAATGTAATAAGTTGAGTGAGACTTTGAGCCTCGCGTTTTCTTTCAATGTTCTAGACTTTCAGTAAACATTGAGGTTTTTTTCTGCGGGTTGAGGTCAAAATCCCGAAATCGTACGTTTCTCCTGCGACATTATCCCGTGTGACGCTTCCCAGACAGGTTCGGCACCCCGGTGGGTCGTTTTCTCGATTCGCGGTTCCTGGACTGTCGTTTTTACGAAATAAAGCATAATATTAATAAATTTCCGGTGCTATTTCTATTATTACAAATTATTCTTATGTCAATTAAGTCACTCGTGTATTGGGAATGGTTTAAAAATATTGTGAAAACGACCGAGATTTATGTCGAATACAGTTCTTCGGGAGTCGCAGAGTTTAATAGACACTCCGCCACAGTTACGTAGAAGTTCAGTCTCTGTGGGCGAGGGTGGAAGGGAGTGAGATGAAGTTTTAAATGCGTGGATCAATTTTAGTCAAACTTTGTACAAATGCTAATTAAGATTCTTAAAAAAAACTATGTTAGGACAATAATCTGGAATCAGTCCAATTAAAAAAAATATATATGAGCCTGAATAAATTTTCCAAAGAACAACTATTTTATTTGGACATATTGATTGTATGTATAGTTATAAAATTACATAAGACATTACGATAATTATAATTAATGTTGTTTAGATATAATATTTTTATAGTTTGAAACTGTGTGAAAATCTGTTTCTGGACATATTATTATAGCAATGTTGCCGAAGACGACACGGAAATATCAAAAATAAATATTTTGGAATATTTTTATTTTTACAATTGGTAACTGCGAAAAAAGTAATACAAACACATTGAATTAGATTTATTTCTCCTTTATTCTGATCTAGTATAAGAATGAACGTCTTTCATTTGCAGTAAAGAAATACACTTGACCGCATTTCCATGTATTGTAACATTCGATGGCGGCCCATTTTAGCGTCTTTCTTCGCCGGTGCTACCCTCTCCTCGAGATAAGCCAATCATCTTCAGTAAGCGTCTAGAGCTAGTCCTCATATATATATATATATATAGATATATATATATATATATATATATATATATATTGTGCGTGTTTACTCCGCGCGCATCGTGGCAACGTCGGACTTGTCTCTCCTCCCTCAATGTACGCCATCGTTCGTGACCCCTGCTATAGTGATGTAGTGTAAAAAAACCGCACTTGTATTGTCGATCTATGAGAGCTTAAAATTATACCATTTTTACACTTTAATTTAAACATTTTTATCTACGTTCAGCTCTTTTCGGTAACTGTCCATATAGATTCTCTTATGATTTACTGACTAGTGATCAGCAATATTACTTTATTCATAAAAAAATAAAGTCTCCCATATAATAAATAACGAAATGACTCACAAAAGTCTCTAAATTTACGTTTTCATCTGATCCTTTCAACATATTTATGCTCTTTCACTTTAAATAACTTGTCACTCTTACATTTATACATCAATTGGTTTAATTACGCTTTTTACTCTGTACAGCACTGACTTCAAAATTATTTAACTTAAAAATAAATTTAAAATCATAAACCAGTCATTTTGTCTTCTGACTACTGTAGCGCATACAAAGCCCAAAAATGTTTGTATGGATTCCATCATGGCTAACTCCATAGTCCGGAAAGGGTTAAATCGTAATATAGTATGCAAATACATTCAGATTCCTCGAATGTTTGTATAATGCTCTAACTATGTAACGTACCGCCGTCCGTCGCTAATGAATTACCCCAAGAAGCAGAAAACCTCGTGTTTACTAATTATCAAATCGTTTTAGAGTACTTTTAGACAGTCAACAACAATTGACTTTCGGCAAACAGGCAGTGATAAACAATTTCATCAACCACGGAAATGAATTTAAAAACACTATATCAGATAATCTGGAGACCCTAAGTAATATTCGTAGGTCAAGAGAGTTGCTTCTATTTTAAAATTTAGAGTTTAATTAACTGGTCGATGAAGCTTTCAGTATACGCCATATTCGACTTCAAATGTCAAAATGTAAATTTAATTTTAATTTAAGCGTAATATATTATCAAAGGAATATGTAGATAAATTATGCAATCAAAATTAATTAATTTTACTTATATAATTATTTTTAAAACACTATTTTAAAGTACATAAATTCAAAAAAACACAATATTTTAATATTTAATTTCTACGGATGCTCCTGATAAAAGGATATTAAAAGACTATAATAATACTATTGTTATATTGTGTGTATATATAAAACCAATGTTTTATATATGTATATGAAACCGATTTTTCGAAAAAATTGGAATTAGAAGCCGTTACTAGTAAAATAGATCCCAATTCTTAAATAATATCGTCCGAAAATTAAATTTTTTAAGTAGATAGGTATATCCGTGTTTACTCGATGTGTAATTATTACACCTACGTAATAATTAACTTTAATTGATATAAGTATAATTTTTCGTTGGAGATGTTAGTCAACTATAAAATTAGTTTTTCATCGACGTTTTGAGTTACGTTATGGAGAATCTACATATAATAATTTTATATATGTAAATACCCTGACTTAAAAGTCCTTTATTTTTATCTCAATAAAATTAATTCATACTTATAGGATTTTGGAGCTTACGAAACAATTGTTTTATATCCATATATAAATTTATAATAAATTGGTTTCATAACATATATACACAATTTAACAATATTATTTGTCGATCATATTTCAGAATCTATAGGCACTTGTTATTTTATTTAATTTAATTTCAATGTTTCATAGATTAAAGTAAACCTTTTTAACGTAATGTTGCGATATTCCGTTTATTTTATTTTCGAATTCCATGCCTTTAGTTTAACGTTTACAAATGTAAACAGATACCAATATATTTTTAAATTATTTGAAATGCTTCTTCTACCAGAAGTACCGATAAAATAATTGATTATGTAGGTCTATATTGTAAAGTAACAAAATATTATGTACCTTAATATTTTATTTTTAAGATTAAGTAAACTGAATTTTTCTTATTTATATTGAAGAATTTATCTACATATTGTATTTTTTAAATTTTTTAAACCTTGTTTGAACACTATATTAAATCCAGTTGTACTGGACTGAATTTATTAAGATAGGCGCGATGTCACTGCGTACCAAGATAGCCGAAAACTAAACCGTAGGACGTTTAAAGATTCCCTGATAAGCGAAGCTACCAGATAGGGGGAAGGAAGGAATTGATAAAAGTAGGCTAGTGATTACTTTATCTCTTCATCAAACATCTAATAATTATAAAATATAATTTCACCTCCCATGTCCTAATTCTTATATACGTTTAACGCAATTATCTTTCTCTTGACAGTGTTAGTTAATTTTCTGGGGTAACAATATCGTTGCAATATTTTCCGTTCTTCGAAGTTTTCCACGCAAGTTTGTAGGGATTAAAATTGGAAATTATTATTTATGAAAAGTAATTCTTTATATTCATTACACAATTTTATATTTTTGTTTTTCATGAAGTTAACACGTAGATATTATTTTTCGAAATCTTTTTACGATTAAATACAGAATCTTGAAATATTTCATCAAACTATTGACCACTTTTTCAAATTTAACTTCAGAAATTTTAAGAAACTAATATTCCAGTCACCGGTAATGTGCCCTCCATGTTTCACTCTTTTTACGAAATTCATTTGACATCGCAACCTGATATGTAGCAGAGAGATAAATGAGGTCACAAGCGGCCCATTTGTTACGTTCATCTTTCCAATAGGAAAAGGGTACCTTCTTTGCAATTAATATGTTACTAATCCCAGTTAGAGATTTCCCATTCACAATGATAAAATGACAAAGTTCTGATACCCAGGGCCTTACATTGATATCAGCAAATGCGCATAGTGCGAAGCTACGATATTTTATATTTTCAGAAGCCGTTTGACGTAGTAAACAATACTACAAAATATTCCATATTCAGAGTTGTATCATTAAAGAAACACGACTACGGGACATGTAAATTGAAATCCAATCTAATACCACGTTATAATAAATTTCTCTCCATAAGCTTTTCACACGAAATCATATCACTTTACTAGAGAAAGAAATGTTTATATATTGCAAAGGATTACAAGAGCACTTTGATTGGTGACTGAAGGTTAACTGCCTTCATTTATGGGACAAAGCCATTGAATAGAACAATACAGACAGTTTAGACGAGATAAATTTCACATAGAGCCTTTGTTTGCTTGTTGGAATCACAAATCAGAATATCGCAAACAGTGGGAGTGACCTGAACAGAATTATTGTACTCCTATTGGTGTTCCGGAAAATAATTACGCGATAGTGAAACTGAATTTATGCATGAAATTGCTATGGATTTTCGTTCTCCGATCCGAATGGTTACATAAAATTGGTAACATACATTAGTAATATGACTGTAAATTAACCCGTGAAACATTTTCGCAAAAAAAAACCTAAGGAAAATGAATTATAAGCCGCCACTTGTACTTCTCAACCAAGAGTTACAGCAGGAAATGTCGAGTATGGTGCTTTATCAGCTTATAGCAAATAAATTAACAGATTTCCTTCACGAACAGAATAAATTCTTTCAATAAAAGATGAGCTGTGAAGACTATGAAAATGAATTAACGTATTCGGTTAGAAAAATTTCGACCGGATCAGAAATCGAACCCAAGACCTGTGTTTTGTACGTGTTGTTCTTACCAATGAGATGTTCTCATAACGTAGACCTGAACACAGTTTCATATACAATTTACAAAATCACAAGCTAATTTATTTATACATATATGTATATATATATATATATATATATATTGTAGCGAATACTAAGGAATTTATTGTATGCAAGATTTTTTTTCTTCAGTTCGGCAGTCCAGGTGATGTTTTCGCGTTGCGCCCGTTGTTTACGAACGTTTGACGATGGGTCAAACTGTCTCTCAGGAGAAGGGTATAAAAGCCCTAGGAAATCAACAAAAGCCACTCAGTAGTGGATAAGGCTAGTCTGTGGACAGTAGCCGCATGGTTGTTGGTATTTATGTGTCTGGAAAGCTTGGTCAAGTTGGACGTTCTGTCCAGGTGCGCCGTCGTTTGTGGGCGTTGGATTTTTTGGTCTGAAGTCATTTCGATCCTAAGCAGTTCTGTGCTTTAGTGGATAAATATTGTATTGTTTTGGTACAGCGAATCTCAGTTGAGATTCAGGCCAGTCCAAGGTTGGTAAAAGGCCCCGGGAGATGGTAATCTCGGGTAAAGCCGTCTATCTATGATAGCTCTGCCAACAAATCCTATCTCCACACCTCCTATGGTGACACTGGGCAATGCAGCTTTGCTGTAGCAAAGTGGAGAAGGGTGCTTAATATAGGGTTGTGAGTTTGTTGTGAACCACGAACTAACGTGCATCCGTTGAAGGGTGTTGGACCGCTTGGGAACCAATTTTGACGGTCCAAGGTGTTTGGTTGGTTTTGGTTAAGGATTGTAAATAAGTGTTTGATTTCTGTTATAAAGTTTTATAGTTTTCTGTGTTCATTTTATAAACTCCTATTTTTTTATTGGAGGCCCGTAGGCGACCCCTGAGGTGTATTTCCCTTTACTATTTTGTTTATTACAATGTATAACATGACGATCTTGTCGTGCTGTATAATATTTTATATTTGTTGGTGGCTTTTCGAGGACAATGTGGGCGGGAATCAGGAGAGTGAAGCAGAACAAGTATGGGCTCCGCAGTGAAAGACTTGCTCCAGTCTCTGACAACTTATTCTCGCTGAAAATAAACTGGCTGTATAAGGCAGTGTTTGACAAAAGTGATTTAGGAAGACCACACTTGGAGATGTAAATATTGTCTCATTTCTCGTATAATTACTTTTAATTTGAGTAATTTTTTTAACCTGCGCATCTGGTGGAGATACATAGACGGATTTATAAAGACTGAGCTCCGCTGGAAAAAGAAGTTTAGAGATAGTTTACTACAATATACATAAATTTTTCAGTTTAATACGAAATCCGGTTGAGATTTTCTATCCTAATCCGTTAACTGATTGTTAGATACACATTAAACTTTCGAATTAGTTACAGAAACCTCTTTCTCTGGGGAGGGGGCGATGTCTAATTGTGTGTTTTGTCTAATTGACTTTTGTAGCCGATACATTATACGTAGGCATATATATAAAAACTAGTTTATATATTCATACTTGATAAGCGATCCATAAATTTCATTGCTATATGGATCGTAGGTTTAAAAAGTGTATAATATACTGCAGAATATTCCCTGAATTTTAAAACTCCCGTTCTGTGGTAGAAATTCACCATATGGTTCAATACACTGATTGATAAATCATTACAATATTTGTCTTTAGTGTTCTTAGATTATTTTCTTACCATTTTTGCTACATCCGTAATGTTTATAAAAGTAGATTTTAGGCTATAATTTCGGTTAAACGCGACGATAAATTATCACTTTGCATATTCGTAAATGTTGATTTTTGTAAATAATTTAATGAGGAACGAAAATAATTAGCTACTTTTGTACTTTCATTATGTCAAAGGTATGACAGTTGCCTCCATTTCCAACAGACGAATTCATACCACATATATTATTAGAATTTAATTCAATTTAACGTTTACCCATTTATCGAACTTATTACAGAAAGGAATAGTTTAATAACGTATCTATTTAAATCAACAGTTGCATTTACATTCTTGTAAGCAGATTTTTTTTTTGGAACCCTTGTAGCATGCAGGATTTATCCTTGACTCGTGGAGCGGCTCTGGCCCTGTTTTTAAAACACTTCATTCAGCCGAAGTCTGCCTGGTCTGTTTCTCGTCTCAGCTCACCAACGTGCTATTAGTGGGATACCTTGCTTGCTGTTGACCCACGCCTCGTGCAGTAATCGCAAATACTTCAACAAACGACTTGCTACCCATCTCAGAAAAATGCACCCATTCATAAACACGGCAACACAAACACGGGAAGTGTCAAGAATGCAGAATCCAAATCAATGGATTTACGAAACAAGCGGACTTATTGTAGGAATGTAGACAACCAATTGGCCCTAAAAATTAATTATAGCTCACAACGTTTTATTTTTGTGTTGCTCACTGTGCACAATGACTAGAGGATATCAAAATCACATCAATAAATAGGAATAAAAGCATTTATGGCTTGAAATATTGTGTCCTAATGATTGACGTGTAAGCTATGATATTCCGCTCTAATGTTCCCAACACAAATCATTTCAGGTCTTTAATTTATTAAAGTTAAACTAACTAATTTTTTCTTAACATCGTATGCAAATTATTTTTTCACTTCTGAATTACTCCCTTCTATGTCATAGGCATTATGCTTGTTAAATAATTTCATCCTGTTTATATATTGTCTCTTTTAATGATTCAACGTTCGCCAAGTAATGATGAAAAGGGATTTTATTTTAGAATTAATTGCATTTAAATTATTTGAAATTTATTTCTTTAACACAATATATATTGTAATTAACACTATTCTACTTTATTGACGAAAATATTTTTAAAGGGACAATGTGTAAAAAAAAACTATATCTCAGGGTTATATATTGGACCTTTCGGTGGAAACAAGTCATTTCCACTGTATAAGTAAATTGCATTTGATTACATCATCGTGACTTCACAGAAACGTAAAAAAAAAATCCGGGTGAGATCACAATGTGGTGTCAGGTCCCCGGTGACGCACAGAAATCGCAGGCAACAGCTGTAAACCACAAGCTGACCTTGTTAATATGACGAACGTCGAAATCTCTCAAACACGCTACTGAAAGCATACCAGGTAACTGCGATTTTTAAGTCAGTGTTTCTCCCTTGCTTTCCGCACCAGAATTTCATCCATTAAATTATGGCTACTCTCTCACATTTCTCCCTTGTTCTCCAGAGAATAATTAACATAATTCTGAGTACCCTGACTACAACGTAAAGCAAAGATACCAATGCCCATCTCTACCGCAAAATTAAATTAAAATAATATTGTGAATATTCTGTATTTAGTCTCATTACAGTAATAAAAACAGTACTTAAATATTTAAACAGTGACCTACGTGTAAAAAAGTAAAGAAATAATATATTACATAATTTCGAAAGAAATTATGACGTACAAAATACGACTTAAACCATTTTCATAAATTTCGTGAAACTTAGACTGAAAAAAAAAGACTTTTCATAATTATCAATATAATCTATACAGTCCGTTTGTCAGTGTGACGCCACGCTTAAATACCTTCAGATATGTCCTTTTAAATTTTCAGTTTCATTAAAAAAAACTTAAAATTTAAATTGTATTACTTTCTCAATGCTTCATCACACACTTCATGGTCCGTAGAACCGAGCACCTGATTCACGGTAAAATAAAAGGGATGGGATGGGGGGCGTAAGATGGCCGCTGGGCAGCTCGATCCGATATTCAGTGAAATTAATCGGAGATCACAGAGTAAATTGTTACCGCAAATACTTAACTGATGCACAATAAAAATACACTTTTATAAGTCGACGTAACATTCTAATTTACAATCAGCGCGGATTATTCGTGGCAATCAATCGGATTACATCTCGCAAAATTTGAATTTAAATTCGTAACATATGATTGGTTCCCGAAATCCATAATCAGTACATAAACCCCGATTATTTTTGGCTTTAAAAATTAATAAAAATCGGGGTCACAGAAATGCTGTCGCGGGGCGTTACAATTTATTCAGCCTAACTTGAAACAATAATGTAATACCTTACATGCCTTAAAAATCGAGCTCATTCACTTCAAACTCAATTTTAAATTCAATTACATAGTTTGTTACATTAAATAATTACAGATTTTTCCTTATCACTGTGTATGCCACAATTAATTAACGTCTTCAACAGTTTCTAATTTAGTCAAATTAATTGATTATTGACTTTTAAATACACTCTTGAAATTAACAGTAAATGATTTAACTTTGTATCTTATTTTCGAACCTACTTACACATTCACCTAGAAAAGCAAATTAAAATTGTCTACTTTCCTCTATACACACTAAATAAAAATTTAAGTGCGCAATTATTAATTTAAACTATCTTCAAATTTAAAATAAACTTATTTACACTATTAAAACGTCGTTTTTTATGGATTATTAAGGACATCGATTGATATTTGTGACGGCATCTGCTTTTCCATCACAATATTTATATAATCGTTGAGGGGAACAAAAATTTTAAGCCAGACCTTCATAGCATTTATTATTAGACTTTAAGTTTACATTTCTTGTACGTGTTAAATTTAATGAATATTAATGTGCATTATTTTCAGTTATAATGTACGTATATCCGTAGACTGGCTTTAGCGGCATTAATTACATAAACTCATTATTATTGCTGTTGTCTGCTGTCGGTGGTTTGTGAGGAGGAAGCAATTGCATTATTAATGCTACAAAAAATTAATTATAATTGCCTTTGACTGAGAGAAACACCTGTTCTACATTCGTTAGACAAGAATTTTATTGGGTCAGGCATTTAATAATATAATTTAAGCTCTGAAGTAATTTCATCCAAACTTCAATGTCATAATGTGAAGTGGCTGACAAATATGTAATAATTATTACGTGTTGTTTTATACCGGTATTTTATTAAATTTTCCACACTCATTTGAGATATGCCTTTCGGAGACAATATTTTCTCTATAAAAGCTTCCATAAAACTAACAGAGGTGACATCTCAGAATTATCAACGTTTTCCAAAATTATGTTTAAATTATACCTCGCTCTGTTTTTCACCAAAATATTTTTTACATCCAACCCTTAATTCTTCCTTTCAATTTTATATTCCACGTCAAATCCTAGAAGCTCCGAACAACTAAATCCTCTTTCAATATAGTCATTAATGCTCTTTTAATAGCGAACAGCTCAGACGAAATTCCAGGAACCCAATAACAACCGATAACTAACTTCTAATTGGAAGAAACAATAATTGGAGGTTCTTTTGTCCGACTTATTACCCTTCCGTTTTTATAATTTTTGTTATATTTTCGGCACCATCCAACAAATTGGTTTGACGAATTTAAGCGATGCAGTATAATGGATTTATTCAGATGTAAAGTCCACTGCTGGTATTCAGGCACGGATTATTAATACATTTAATCATCTTTTATATACGAAATGTGTTTGCCGTGACAAATAAACTTCTCAATACACATACTAACAGTTTAACTTCAAGAACAAATATTTTTCAAAAGCGCGTTTCTTATTTTTCTTCGAAACTATCAGATATGTAATTTTATTTCATCGGAATGGCGTGAGACAAGTACCTACTGCCCGACCTACCTGATACAGGTTTTATAGGGTTTGTCCTGGATCACTTTTAGGTTAATGCCGGGTAGGATCCTTAAACCATAGTCCGGGGGTCCTGGTTAACCCTTGGTTACCTTTCATTACCCTTCCTTTCATCCCCTATTTCCTATACTATTCAAGGGGACTTGCCACCATATGGATTACCCTCATGTAGCCTGTTACCCTAAAAAATATTACATTTCTTAGAATTCATTTTCTATATTATTCCACACGTATACTGGTATAGTTAAAGTACACATTTTGACGAAAATTTAATTTTGTCTATCGGTAATCATGTCAATTTTTTTTTTTGTGTTCATGATCAAAGATTCAAAAGTTGACTTTCTAAAGGTACGAAAGTTATGAATAAACATTTGAAAGTATTATACCATAGAATTTTTGTCATTTGACATAAAACTCATTCATAACAACGGAATTATATATCACAAATTCAATCAACACAAAGTCCCCTATCTTCATGTCTATTCATCATTAATTCAATTTATTGTGTAGTTTTGCAGCGAGTCGGTAATAGTAAATGTTTCGCTTTCCTAATTTCCATTTCAATATTTAATTGTGGTCATTTCAAATTCCTTAACAAGTATAGTTTAATTTGCAAAGAATGTAATAGTTTGAGATTGAATCAACAAGTAGAAAACCTTCGATAATTGAAAAATTTTATCTTATAAGAGCTTAGAAATGATTTAGAAAATTTAATTTACACGGTAGTAAATCAGGAATCGAATAATATTTTTATTATTTCTCAAATTGAAGAATATGCTATAATTTCGTTAGACTTTCGTCGATAGGAATATTGAAGCAGTTGAAATATTGTCAGTGATTAACTATGCTAATATTAAAAGTTCTTTCATTTATTGGTAACGCTTCTCCGAATGAGCGCAATTTTCTCGACAAATTAGATATTCTAGACAGACCTCCTGGAGTATTTTTCACCTGGACACATTTATTGAGCTTTAAAGAAAAGTTGAACGATAATGGGGTGCCACCTCGCGTTGAACAAATATACTTTAGATTTAAGTATGCCTTAGTTGTTCTTGACATTCGTGACCGGAAATGCATAGCTAGGCAGGCTTAATATAGGTCTGGGGCTGTGCCAAGCCAAAATGTTGAACTATATCGATGGTCTCTTAGCTAGGACAGGTTTTATTACCATTAGTTAAAATTCTATAATCTGAATACAATAAATTTTTATTATAATATTGAACATGTTTGTCTCGATTGAAAATATGAAAAATTACTGGCTATTTAACTATTCATTATCTCTTACCTTCTTATTAATTAATGTTAAAAATTACTATAGAAAAAATACATTAAGTACTTACAAAAAATAAAAGCAGTTCTTCATCGTATAAACAATTCTGTTAAAAATTTTATTTTATTATTATTCTCTATGGTCTCTGGAATTTCGCTCTTGTTAGATTATTTTGTCTCAAATTAAAAAAAAACTTACATAATTCCACTGAATTAATTATCTCCGCAGTTGTGAAACTAAATTGAGAGTCAATTTCTGGTACGATCTTTTTTTGTTCAATTTATGGCGCAGAAAATCATGATTCCTCCTGCTTTTATATCAATTCAATTTCATTCCTTCTTGTTGAATAAACATTAGGCGTCCAAAGTTTATTTATATTAGACATATCTTAAAACTGACGTGATTTCATATAAATATTTTTTCGCCCTTTTTATGTCTGTTTGTAATATGTTTTATACTCCTTTTAAACTTCCTCAGACTTTATTTTCATTGTTAAATGTGGAAATAATAATATTATTCATTCTCATTCGAAACTAATATTCATAGTAAAAGTTAGTTACGGAATTATTTTCCGCCATAGTAATCTTCATATTATGAAGTTGCTTTATTTTTTGAATTCTTTAGTCTTCTTGGATACTCATAATATTTTAGTTTTAGTGTGAGTATAAAATTTTTTTATCTTCAGATTTTCATGGTACGTATGTTACTGATTCTGCAGAATTTTTAAATTATTTTTTAAGCAACAGGAAATGAATAACGTGAAAAACGTTCTGTATCTGAGTTTGAAATCTGCTTGATGTCTACTGCTGCAAAATCCACTCAATTGTAAATTTTATTTCTGCGACCGTTCTTTAAAAGACTTTCCCATCTCGTGTTATTTCATACGAACGTGCTGACTCTGTCTACTACATCACTTCGCTTTTAATTGCTTTCATCCCAGTTAATACATATATAAACATTATCTTGTCGTTTTAGTATTGCCGAATTATGAATTTAGAGTAACACTTATAGAAAAAAAATAGTATATTATATTAAAAAAATAAATGTTATCGGCCTGGAAGTGTAGTAAAGGGATTCATTTACATTTAACACGTCTTTATTTCTATTAAAGACTATGTAATCGAAACATAAACTGGAATAAGGTTGTGTAACCATAATGAAAGAATATGTTTACCTGCGTTATTTGTAACTATACTTATATAAAAACAATAAAAATAATTTTTATTTATTTATTGTGTTTAGTCAACATATTAGTCATTGGCGAAAAATTGAATTATTTTAGTATATTCTTCTGATTTAAAAATATTTTAGTTGAATTTTTCAGCATAATGTGTTCAAGAAATAACGAC
The DNA here is from genome assembly GCA_037074705.1 of Zhengitettix transpicula. Classification (NCBI taxonomy): domain Eukaryota; kingdom Metazoa; phylum Arthropoda; class Insecta; order Orthoptera; family Tetrigidae; genus Zhengitettix; species Zhengitettix transpicula. The sequence continues at coordinate 43,626,067 of CM073593.1, read as the reverse complement.
ACAAAAAAAGTGGAACACTATCAATTTTCGCCAGCTTTAGTTCAAGCATAGAGGATATTGATTGGGTAGAACGTTTTCAATGTTTTGCATCTATGCTTGATTTTCATCAGTATATAGTAATTCATTTCAAATTATTTTATGATTTAATATATAGTACAGTTATATAGCGTAAGGCTAAACTTTTTATATTCTATGAAGCCTAATTTTTAAAAATTATTTGCGGATAACGATTTAAAACACTGAATGCAATTAATACACTTTAAAACTAATTAATCTCTTACATTTATATTTACTTTTTTTTATTGAGATATTAACAGTCGCATCAACAGCTCTCGTTATTGGCGACTCAGTATGAGAAATAATTTTTTTCTAGTCGGGGGACTGATTTGCCGAGACTTTCTCTCACGCACACGAACATCCATGCACTCGCCGGGATTCGGACCCGGGACCTCTTTGATGTAAGGCAGTCACGGTGACTCCTACACCTCAGGATGTTATATTTACTTGAAGTGATTTAATATTAATAAATAAGTTTGCGTATTTTAGTTATTGACAAACAGTATAATTTTCAGAGAAATTATTCAGGGAGAAAGAAAATGTATATGCTGCAAAATCTTTAAGACACTGGTAATACTATTTCATATAAATAACGGGCATCAATTCACATCAAATTCATATTTTAGTACAAGAAATAAAAATAATATTTGAAAAGTAAGACAAACCTCTCAAATACACAGAAAAGTGTACGCTAAATTGATATTACAATATTTAATCACCTCAAATACAATATTAAATAGTGAAAATCAAATTCAATGTTATAAATTTTAACTAACCTTACATACGATTAATTAACCAAATATGGTTTACTACCAAATTAAATTTGTATGCATGTATGGCACATGAAAAAAAAGTTTAATTTTATAATTACTAAATTTTTGTTCAATTCATGACTTTTTTTACGTTCTTGAAATTCAGCTTCTCGAAAGGGTCTATGGAATAAGATCAAATCCTAACTCATTACAACTTAATAATAGATTGCAAGATTTCCAACAATACTAGTTGAACTCTGCTAGAATAAATAGAAAACAGGAGAAATTTTTGTTTTATTACTGTAAATTATATTGGTAGTTAATTTAATTTTGTCCTTCTTATGAACTGGTTCTATATTATTTGTATCTACTTCCTTTGGATCAATCAACTTAACAGACAAATTTAACCTAATGTAATATTGCTGCTAGCCGTGGCCGAAGCTACTAGTTGGAATTGGTACGAGATATTACCAGAAATATGACAATTGTAAGAGTTAATAGAACAGATGATAGGAAAGATTGGAATGAGAGCAGTTCGGCGTCAAGATTGCATGACGCTCCCAGAATAGGCGTAACTGTGAATCGGGTTAATTCCTCTAGAAACACAATTGTAGAAAGAATATTTATTGAAGAGTTTAAGATACAGGAGAAAGGAACTAGGTTGACCAGCCCAGTGAGACCACAGGTTCAGACTGAGCTTGGGACGCTTTCAAACCGCCGAAGCTTCCATGACTTGACTGCGCCCAAGAAACCCTACAATCCGTTGTTACACACGCTTGTTGGAGCTCGACCAAGCTCGCACGTGTCGCCTAGAACGTTGGTTTTGCTGATTCAGTCTCAGCAGCTCGCCAATACGTCTCGCCCAAATCCGGTGGAAATATACTGGATCTGTCCCAGCTTGTGACTTCTAACGCGCAATAAAAATCAAATTAATTTTCATTCTACTTTTACTTCTTTCACGATGGCAACCTTTGTCCTCCGTTTCCTCGTAGAATTTGAAGGAATTTTAATAAAATTATCTGCAAGTGACTAAGCATGCTAAACTACTACACTCGTCAAGTATCTGTCCCGTTCTTGCAGGTTTACAACCGCAACGGATGGTGCCAGAGCCTGGTGTACCTGAGCTCCGTGTGCTCCTTCCTGAGCGTGTGGCTGATCGTGGCGTTCACCGTGGAGCGCTTCATCGCCGTGCAGTATCCTCTACATCGCCCCCGCATGTGCACGGTGACCAGAGCCAAAGCTATAGTGGCGGGTCTCGTAGGTATCGCCCTCCCGGCGCACATCTACAGCTTCTGGACCGCAGGGCTGCTTCTGCACGAAGACGGGTCACCGTACTGCGACTTGCTGCCGCCATACCACGACACCATGCGCGCCATAAACATCGTTGACAGCCTCGCCACGCTTATCCTGCCTGTTGTGCTGATCATAGTCATGAATACCATGATCACGCGGAACCTCCTGCGCTTTGGTAGGAGGTTCAAGAGGGAAACGGAGGACGCGGTGTCCGCATCTCCAGCGAAGCCCAACGGATGCAGTCGGCAACGATCGGAGCCTGACAACCACACTGCGGTAAGACATCTACTGAGAAAATTTTAATTACCTATTCTTCTCAATCATTGTTAAAACTAGCTTCGCTCACAAGTCGTTGACTGGACAATAACTACATGATGTTTTAAATTTGATATTTATTAATCCATTAGTCATTCGTTGCAAGAAATTACAAATAGTTACGAAAACCTACGTTATGCTATCTTACAACACCAAATTTTAACTATGCAAAGTACGTAAAAAATTCAGTATATTTAAAATTAATTAATAACATTAGGAAATATATAATTAAATAACTGACCACGATGTAACAAAGAAAACTCAGTTAATGTTACTAAACTACACCAATAACTATTCCTGCCACACCATCCACTTTCATACCTATTGAAGTTAAGAAACTAGTTGGCGAGAAAAGGAAAGCAAGATCTACATGACAAAGAACTCACACACCAGAACACAGGAAAAGATACACGATGTTAAGTAACAAATTAAAATCGAAACTCAGGGCACTGCAAAACGAATCCTTTGAAAATTATGTATCTAATCTTACCAGGCAAGACAATACAATGTGGAAACCGATAAAGAATACAAAAAAGCCAAAAGCAACTTCACCCCCAATTCGGCAGTATTCAAACCTTGGGCAAAAAGTAATAAACAAAAAGCTGACCTGTTTACAAAACATTTATCACAAGTTTTTACTCCTCATAATAACGACCTGGATCAAGAAGTGGAGTAAGAACTATCAGAACATATTAACGTGGAACAACGCATTAAAATAATCCGTTTAAATGAAATCAAAGCAGAAATAAAGAGACTTAATCCAAATAAATCTCCAGGACTTGATCTCATAACGGCTAAGATGCTTCAAGAATTACCAGATGAAGGTTTCACGTTACTCTTGTACTTGTTTAATGCAATAATAAGGTTAAGTTACTGGCCCAAATCCCTAAAAATTGCAAAAATAATTATGATACCAAAACCCGGCAAAGATATAACTGACGTCACTTCATATCGTCCCATAAGTCTGCTATCAACACTATCCAAATTGCTTGAGAAGATCATACTGAAAAGAATCAGAGTAGACAGCAGTAATCAAGACTGGATCCCGGATCATCAATTTGGTTTCCGACAGTCGCATTCAACAATGCCATAGAATTGTGGACGTAGTTAACAAAGCTATGGAGAACCAGCAGTACTGCACAGCAATATTCTTAGACGTAAGCCAGGCCTTTGATAAGGTTTGGCATTCAGGTCTACAAGTTAAGATTAAAAGGACTCTGCCTGACCAATACTTCAAATTATTAAAATCATACATTGACCAAAGAGAATTTCTTACGTAAATGGAGAAAGTTCAAACCGTTATCCCATTCTCTCCGGGGTGCCACAGGGCAGCATCCTTGGCCCCCTATTATACGTCTTATACACTTCCGACTTACCAACCTCAATGGACGTAAGCACAAGCCTTTATCCCATTCTCTCCGGGGTGCCACAGGGCAGCATCCTTGGCCCCCTATTATAAGTCTTATACACTTCCGACTTGCCAACCTCAATGGACGTAAGCACAAGTACCTTTGCTGATGATACATCAATACTGTCAACACACACAGACCCTGATTCCGCATCACAGAAACTTCAAGAACATCTACAAAAAAATAGAGACCTCGCTAAAAAGATGGAAAATAAAAGTAAATGCATCGAAATCATCCCACATAATATTTACCCTTAAAAAGGAACATTGTCCAATAGTAAAGATCAATCAGGAAGAAATTCCAAAAGCAGAATCAGACAAATATCTTGGTCTTCACTTAATTACCTGTGGCATATAATTCAAATGATGACAAAGGCTATAAAATGTTGAAATAAAATAATAAGACGGCAGGTGTGAAGAATTGCTTTTTTCCTTTTATCTAGGCAGTTTCTTCTCGAAAATATTAAATGTTAATATCTTCTATGCAGAAGAAAATTGTTTCTTAAGTGATTTCCTTCTCTTCATCCGTACTGACGAAGAAAATATTGATTCCATCATACATTCGGTTCAAGCGCGAAACAGAGACGTAAGCGTTTTCTTTTTAAAGGTCAAATCCAAGCCTTCCTTTTCTAACGCAACGAAGAAAAAAGTTCCACCCCAGAATGCTTTCAGTACCTCTTCATTTTTTATTCTTCCTATGCACTTCACTCTCTCCATCGTTTACCACAATTTAAAGCTTTAAAGGTCTTATCTTTCGTTCTTGCCTGAGATATTCCGATCCCTATCAGACAATATCCCATCGAAGTATTTTATTGATTTCCATATTCAGTGTCATTGTTAGCGACATTCTTTTCTTCGTAAAATATTCATTTTCTATGGCTATCCTTGCTATGCTTTCTTTCAAAATAAATATAATTTGTAAGCAGACTTCCTAAAACCCTAAACTTTCTAGTTCTTAGATGACGGCTGAATGTCTCTTCAATTCAAGACATTATTATAACCTTTTATCTGAACTAATCAACATTACAAATATAAAATTTTTGTAGCCATAATTAATAAATTCATTTTTTTTAATTTGTCATTACAGAAATATAGTCCCTGAAAGTTGTTTCAAAATCGTCGAACTATGCCGCAAACAGAAAAAAATTGGATAGGGATGAAAATGAAATGTTTTTTTCACTTAACATAAGATTAAAAAAATAGTTTGTCTTTATAAATAATTATTAACGAAAAATGTGATAATTTGGTAAATGTAACCTAATTATATTAATCACAATTAACACACTATTTTCAAATTTCACATTGTTATCCAGATATTAAAATTATTAGCTCTATTTAAAACTTGATTACAATCCCATGAGGAATTATTACAGCTTTTAATGAAATATAAACTCTTTCTTTAATTACCCGTATTATATTTAACGTAAAATATGTAAGTACTTGGACGTGAAATTGTTAGGGGAATAACAACTGCGCCTGAACGGATGAACTTTAAAATACTTAATCTCACATTTTGTTTTATTTTTACTACAACTTCCTAACGGTTAAAATATCTAATTTACTTACTTCCGAAAACTGATAGCAAATAATTTTAATTTGTCAAAATAAAATACATTGTTATACATCTTAGTTAAGTCATTATATATATTGTAATGATTATACTTTAGTACCATATATAAAAAAACTTTATTACATAAAAATCCAAAAAATCCATTAAAAAATTGATTTGGCGCCAGCAGATATACATATAGTCTGCAAAAAATTAACAATAATTAGCTCAGGCTTGGTTAATGAAATCCTCTTCTCTACACGGTAATGTGGGCGGCTCGGTGGAAATTCATAAACAGAGCTTAGTTCCGTACTGTGTAAAAAAATATTTAACGTCTGAAGGCACTTTACATTAATGGTGACCCTTACTTTATCTGGTAGCATCAGCTGACTTGCAGCGGATCACTGGTCTGGTAGCAACCCACAATCTCCTTCTTCGGCCTCCACGCGATGGACGTCCACACTCAAAAACTTTTGTTCGTTACAGTTAGCCAAATTTTGTACCCTCTCGCCTCTCTCACTTCACTTTTAGTCCTCTGGTCAATCTCCCGGGTGCGGAGTATATATCCTTACTCCGCCCCCCCCCCCCCCAACGATGCAAAAAAAAGGGACGCGTACTCTCGGCTTCTTGGGGCCTCTCCGGCGCACGTGCACTTTTAATTAATTCCCTCTCAGGCCCGCGGACAAAGGGCGGCCACTTACCAATATTACTCATAACAATATATATATATATCTGTCTTATAATACGGTAATTTAAAACTTAATGGTTTTTTTGTGAATCAGTAATTGGTATTTATCTTAAGGCGATAAACACCAGTATATTTTTTAATTTTTCAAAAAGAACGGTGGTTTTTGTCAGTTATGCCCGGCACAGTCAAAGGTTTATCATATTGTTAGTACACTGTAATAAGTCACAAGGAACATCGACAAAACTATATTTGTCCGAAAGTAGTATAGTTAATTATAAGCAGTTATGAATATATAAGAAGAAAAAAGATTGTTCCGTTTAAATTTTTGATTTATATGTGAAAGACTTTATCTAAAATATAATTTACACTGAAAGAATTTGCTGTTTAAACTAATATTTAAATTTTGCAGTCTTAATATTGACCTGGTGCTTGAAATAAAATTACGTATAATCATTGTAATTGCGGGAAGCAGATTTAATTTCGATAGTTCTTCACTTGTACTTTACGCAGATATAATTTTACTTTTAACCGATAACTTTTTATTCTAGTGGTTTAATAACCATTATGCTATATCCATAGATTTTTTAACTTTATTTCTATTTAGACCTCCAAGTTCTCCCTACCAATATATTTTTATTCTTTTTTTTAAGGTGTAGACAGGCTATGTATAGGGTAATCCACCTAGTGGCAACTCCCCTCTTATAGCATAGGAAAGGGATTTGAAACGGTGGAGGAAGGTAGCCAAGGGTTAACTAGGACCCCGGGCTATGGTTTAAGGATCCTACCGGGCAGTTCGCCTAAAAGTGATGCATGGAAAACCCTATAAAAACCTCTATCAGGTAGGTCGGGCATTTGGTACTTGTCCCACGCTCTTCCGATTTTGGGAGAGGGATTTTCTGTGGGTTCGCAGCTTTCCTCGTTGTGCCTTGACCGATTTAGGAGGCAGCTTGCCGACTATTCTAATAGGAATAGAGGAATCGTATGTCCAAGATCTGCGACCCCGGAACATAATATTTTGTTTCAAAGAGCAACTGCATTTAATATATTAAACAAGCCTTTTGGTATGCGAGAATTATCGGCTGAGTGGATTTGTGAATGAAATATAAATCATCAGAAAGAAGGCAAGCAGGTAAAATTTTTTAGACTTCGGAGATTATAGCGACTTTAGAATATTTATGATACATAAATGTTCTGACTTTATTAATAAATATCAAACTTTTAGGTTTATTCATTATTATCGTTATATTGATAGATGAGTTTGGACTCGAAATATTTGATCTTCTACTTCTTCTTAAAGAGACAGACTTTATCATAAAGCAAACTTGTATAACTTTTATTAATATAGTCACCTCAGCTCAAGCTATGGACTTCGAATTTTCCCTCGAATTTCGTGGTCACCTTGGCAAGGAAGCCGAAAAACGCTATTAACATGTTCCCCTTGTGTTCCTGGAGACCAACAAACTTGGTGCCCTTTTGGAAACCTCAATATAATTCTGATGTGAGTTCCGACATCAACTCAATACCAGAGGTAGTCGTTTAAGGTTTCTTGTGACAATATACACACCAACTTCACCAACAACGATCGTTCAATAGTAAATTTTCCTTTTATAGACAGGCAGGACAAAAATGATTATTCCCAATTTAATAAACATAAAAACATAATTTTATGGCAACTAAAAATTTTTCTAAAATAAAATCTTCCATTTCACGAAAATAAAAACATTATGTGTAATACAAAAATATCTACTTTACACTGAAATGTCTGTTTGTAGAAAAATAATAATTAATGTTTTAGTCGTATATTTATGTACCACGTTCTGAACTTACCCACAATTTCTAACCCTTAAGTTTCATTTAATTATTCATGTTAAATAATGTAACTTATAGTTATTTAAAAATATTTTAATACACCTTGTAGTTGTCCCAAACATATAGTTCCCATCAGACTCTGCAGTTCGAAAAATATAATGACTAATTATGGAAGGGAGGGTTTAAATACGTTTGTCTCCCATATATAAATATTGAACATCAAATAATATATGTTTCATATCACAAATGTAATCTGGTCGAGGCACGGAGAAGGGAATGCTGCGTCCCCACAGCAAACTCGTCTCCCGCTATCGGAAGGGCGTGGGACAAGCACCCAATGCCCGACCTACATGATGCAGGTTTTTCTATGGTTTTTCCTGCATTTCTTTAGGCGAATGCCGGGTAGGATCCTTAAAATATAGCCCGGGGGCCCTAGTTAACCCTTGGTTACCTTCCTCTACCCTTCCGCATCCCCCCCTTTCAAATCCCTTCCTATGCTATTAAAGGGGAGTTGCCCAATGTGGATCACCCTCATGTAGCCTAATGCCCTAAAAAAAATATCTCTGAACTATGTTATTTATTTGAACATGTTATTTATTTATATTTAATATCCCATCTATAAATCAGTAATATACTTTTTCATGTATTTAAAACATCTTATTGTAATAACAGTTAATTTTCCAGTGTTTCCCGTGTATTTATTTATCCCAATCGTACACTAGACATCCAAAAGGGTTATAGTGATTATGAGCACTATTTTTAATTTTAAACATTTGACAAAGTATAATTAAATTCTAAGGCGAACCAACCCTAGAGCAAAAATCTAAAAGAAACACGTAGTTCTAAAATTCATCGCGTAGTACATAATAGACTGACCTGTTGATCGTGATCTATAAACCAAGTTGAAAAGGAAGACCCATCGAAACGATTAATATGCCAGGGTTAGAAACGGTTTCATTGTTTCCTGTTAAGATAGTAGCTTCGATTACATTTCACTAAAATGTATTTATACACACTGACTTCGAGAAGGTTCTAAAGAATAAACTTGGACTTAAGTTTTATAGGATCTGGTACCGTAGCTATTTCATAGTAATCTCTACGGATATCTCTGTTATTTTGGAGATTTTATTATTAAACCTCTCTTCACGTACCCCAAAAGTTTTTTGCTTATTTAACTTCAAAACTGCACCAAATCAGCTTAGTGAATCCAAAACTCGTGTATTGGACACAAATATATTAGTTGGAAAATTTTATAACCGACCTTTCTCACCATTAATCAATTCATTAATTTACCCACTAATGCATTTGTTCCGTTAAGCAAAATAATTTATTGTTGTTAGACTCACCTATGTAAGAGCTGACACGGGATTTTAATTTACTTCAAGAATCTCTTAAAATACCAAAAAATATTAATTAACTTAGGTTAAAATGATAACCTCAAATAAATTGTAAAGAGAAATCAAATAACACGTACGAAAATTTTTCTTTTTATCTTACTAATTTCAAATTCTTAAAATACTTTGCAATCGTAAGCTATATATATATATATATATATTGTAATAAATAAATATAATATGAATAATGGCTGAATTTAACAAATGAAAAAAAAACACAAAATTTAATTTGCTTTATATGGGAATCAATGCGTCTGAACATAGACGAAATTTGTTGCGGAAGAAATAATACTAAAGATTGAATTTAAACCATTTTAATTTTATCAAGAATTAAGGATCTCATTTTACCGATAATTAAATAATTAAAGAACGATCTGACTTTTATCTTTTAAACACGGTTTACAAATGATTTTAAAGTTTTTCTCTACTTACGGCCGCCCAGGCCTCTTTTTAGCTTTTCGTGCACAATTTTGAGGACATCACTGATTCTAAGTTCTCACAGACTCTAAATGTTCACAGGCTCTAATTGGCGTCGTTTGTTAGTCGGTTTAACACAAATTGGTTGGTTCTCGATGCTTTTCTGCAACCTGGATTTGTAGATTTCGTGACCACGTGACGCTCGACCACCGAATACACACTAGTTGCTCTGTCTCCTTCCCGACTGAATATTGCTTTACTTTTTAATATTTGAAAGCATGTTTGTGACTGGACCACATTCTTTCGTTCTGACGGCCGACTGTAAAACTTTTCGTCTGATCTATTCGCTGTCTGCTGCCCGACTGAACTGAACTGTTCGTCTCGTAAATTTTGAGCGCGTTAAAACCCTCTCGACCGATCAACAATGCTTTCTTTGCCTTGCCGGTTTGTTGCGGCGTCCGCTCTATATCCACTAATAATGAGTCCTCTACAATTCAACTTTTCAATTAGAACAATGCCTTAATTACCAATCAAAACGTTTGGGTCTTTGACGAATACTGTCCAAGTGGATAATTATTGCGACTTTTTACCACGGCTTATTTTTTTAAAAAATTATCCTTTTTTCATAAACGATAATCCTATTTATTCATTTAATACAAATTCGTACCAAAAATTATATCCATGTTCGGCATATTATACTCTATAACTTCGAGAAAGGTTGAAGTGAAGCAAAATGACTTAATGAACAGTGGAAAAGAACCGAAACTTGACAACAAGAATGTTGGCCGAATAATTCAATGTGGACCGTTCGTAGTCTAAAAAAACCTTGTTAAAGTACTAAAATTTACTGGATGAGTCCCGTATGAACTCTTAGACAATAACAAAACCGAACGAGCAAACTCCGCTTCTGAAGAATTTCATCGCTGAGGATGAATCGTGGCTTCTCTTCAAATATGTCAAAAGAACGGATGATTTCGATTCGTAAAGGTGTTTCACCCAAAGGAGAGGCGTCAACTGTAAAAAGGAAATGTGTTGTGTTTGATGGGACAGAAGTGGAATTGTCCACAAGCCATCTTTAACGGGATTTGTTATTGGTGGGATGAAGACGATAAGCGAATTTCAGACAAAAACGGTTAGTGGCAATTAAATATCAACGGCAACGTCTATCTGCTTCAAATTGAGAGCATTCACACTACAATAGAATCGAGAAGACCGCTCAAAAAGAACTATATCGTCTTTCACAACGACAATGCGTCTTCACACGTTGAGCGTCGTGTCGTCGGATCTATCGCCACTAAGATTTGGTACCTGCTCCCTCATCCGCCATATTCTTCCACAGAAGCACCTACGGCGTATCTATCGTTGAAAGCTTGGCTCGCAAACAAAGTTTACGACGACTTGGTTGAGTTGCTGGCCGCCATCAAAGGGTGGATTACATCTAAGAACCACAACTCCGCAAGTGGAGTCGAGCGGCTGTCAAGCAAATAGGAAGCAGTAATTGAAGTAGATTTTGAATATGCTCCGGAATCATCCTTTAAATATTTTTATTAATTATTGTTGTTATAGTTTAAGTTGAAAAAAGTCGCAATAAATATGCACCAACCTATTAAATATGTCAAGTTCATCTCAGTGATCCCCAAAAGATAGATTCAACATTAATCTCGGTAGGATTGTCAATTTTATTTTACACAGTCTGAAATGGACAGGAAAATTCAACTTTATAGGCATAGTGTCATTTTTTTATCTCGGCTAACCCCAACAAAAATCTGAGTCATTTTGGACATTTTTAAAAAATTACCTTCTTACCCCGAAACAAATATTAGTTTTAAAAAAATCTGTTTTCCAAAGCCTCTAAGATGAATTAGTAATAAAATATGAGAGAAACCTCACGCTTGACCCAAACTATTTGATTGATCAGAGTTGCAAAAAAGTATTTTAAGAATTTGAAATTTGTAAGATAAAAAGAAACATTTTCGTACGTGTATTTTGATTTCTCTTTACAATTTATGTGAGGTTATCATTTTAACCTAAGTTAATTAATATTTTTTTGTATTTTAAAAGATTCTTGAAGTAAAAATTAAAATTCCGTGTCGGCTCCTACATTGGTGAGTCTAACAACAATCAATTATTTTGGTTAACGGAACACATACATTAGTGGGTAAATTAATGCCTTGATTAATTGCTACCACGTCAATGCCGGATTATTAGTCTACCTGTGAGCAGGACATCGGGGATCAATAGGAATTAGAAGCAAATAGATTGGCAAATGGTCTTGCACAGTATGAGTGAAAGCAACAATAAAAAGTAATATATAATCGTTTATAAGAGCGATTTTTTAGATCATTATTTTTAATCATGTCGCATTTTTGGCAATTAAATGGAGATATTCATATTGAAATTATATTATGATAATGTTAACATTGCGCATTAATTTAGTTTTTAACTATCAATAGAATGTGAAGTTTACAATTTAATTAGTTAATAATAATTTAAAACTGTTAACTCGTAGACAATAAATGCATTAATAATTTATTCATATGCACATGGGAATGCATGACTTAACACCTATCAGACTAGGAGACAACACTTTAAAATATCAGAATTTTTATTTTTATTTATGAAAAATTATACAAAATGAAATATTTATAGGAAGAGCAAGTATCACACATTTTTAGTTTGCATATTACGTATTTTCCCCTATGTTAAGACATGTAAAAAAATTTCTGCTTTACATTTCTCCAAATTGGTTTGAAAATTCAACGACCGTAATCTTTCAGACTGTATAAAGCTACATGATTTAATATGCCACGTTCAATAAGGAACACACTTATTCTTCAGGTTTGAAAGTATAATTACATTAAGACGGGCCGCGAATCTGCGTCTGAAACACTTGAATAACTTTCGAAACACAATCAATATATCTAATTAGCATTTCTGACCCTTAAGGAAGTAGAAAAAATCACTGATGCATTAAAAACACAGAATGCAAGCAAATTAAACATAATTATAAATTCAATCGTAAACGACATATTACAGAATGTTAATTAATGTGATTGTCAAAATAAAGAATTTTAACAATTACACTCTTATGTGTATTAATTGTAGTATATTGAAAATTATTATCATTTCATATTTAATTAAATACAAATTTGATAATGTACTTGTGATACAGACTTGCATAACTTCCAGGCGTAAAACTCAAAATGAGTGTACCTACTATATGTTTTAGATAGCTAAATTATGGAAGAAGTCGTCGAATGCAACTTTCAATCTTGTGCATTTTCAACAATGCTGATTTGTCGTGTAGAAAAAATTTACATTCTTTAAAAACATAATTCTACATGAAAATATTGTAGTGGCTATTTAACTTTAACGGAAAGAAAACACCCATTTATGTATAGCTCAGAATTTTAAAAATGAAACTGTTAACTGGAAGACCTCCAGGCATGTAATAATATACAATTATTATACAGCGTACGAAAATTCAATTATTTATTGCGTATTTACAATATGCTCTTATTTACAATTTAGTAATGAGTAAACTATAAAATTCTAGTAACGCTGCTGGCTACATATAATTAACTAAGATGATCTACGTATGAAATTTCTGACGATTGCCTAGTTAAATTTAGTTTGTATGACATTAAAATGGTAATTTAATTTTATAATTAGAGAGGTGGTAATAAATTTTGAAAGGCAGAAATAACCCATTCAGTTAATTTAATTGTATTTAAATGTGTTTGTTTTAAGAACTTAAATAATTTATACAAACTATACAGACAATAATAAGTTCACGGCCACTCATGGGATTTCTGAGGCATATATGTCTAGTATTGATCCCCGATTTTAATAATTTTTGTGGCAGTAAATGGCGCGAAACAAAGCATGGACCATTAAGTAGACCAACACACCCGTCCTTAACGCATATTCTTAAGTAATTATAGAAGGAAAAACAAGATGGAATTTTATTGTTTCTCAGAGCTACAACTAAAGTGGCTATCAAATTTATTACGTTGCTTACAAATGTTCAACGAACTTTTGCTTAGCAATTTGTCAAGGACAAATGATAACGACACTGAATAAAACAAAAACAAATAGCAAATAGAACCATAAATTCCGAGACATTAATGTCTTAAGCATTCTAAATGGTTTGCCTAAAATTAGTGTGAATTCCATATTTTTGCTCTGTAAAATTTTTTTCTGTCTTTTAAGGACCTTTAAATTACTTATGCGACATAATAGAGAAAAATATTTTGGAACAAATATTAAAATGGAGTAAAAATTGTGGAATGGGACCCGCAAGCAAGCGTATTGACGCTTACAAACAATATCAGGTATTTATTCCTTTGTTGGCATAAACATTTATTCACATTTGAGCACCGCAGCGACCTAAATAAAATCGTAGTTTCATACTAATCTATTTTCAGCTTTATAAAACCTATTTATCTCAGATATTATATAAAACTTAGTTTTTAATTTTTATTAGTTATAAGTATAAACTTATTATTCTCAATATATGTATTATTATATAATAGCTACTCATAAATTTTTCATATTTTTAATTTTCACGCCATAATTTTATTTTTCTATATATCTTCTATAATTTTATTTTCTAATTTTTTATATATATTTGACATATATGGCGTGTATGCCACCGGGAGACGTGGGACAAAAAAATTAATTCAAAAGCAGTTATTGTCATTTTCCGTTTTAAAAAAAAGTTCATCTCAGAAATGAGAACAATGTGTTCCTACTTAAAATAAATGCATGAGGGAAAAAAATATTTTCTTGAGAATTAAATTGTAGTTTATAACAATTTTGAGATACGATAATACATTAAAAAAATATATATTACCGATAAATTAGATTGGAATAACTTATCGCTTAATTCTTTCACGCGATAAGTAATTTACTATATCTAATATACAACTCATTGGAATAATAAGAATAATAAGTATACATTACTGATACTAAACCATATTTCCAACTAATTTGAGAGAAGAACACAACATATTCAGCAAGTAATACTCAGCTGAAAAATTATATTCTCACTTTTACAACATACGAACGCTTAGAGTTCTCATCCAGTAACGTTCAGCTGATTTACATTTTATTTTGACGATACAAGCAACTCATGTGGTTTTTTTCGATATTGCAGATATCTCCCACAGTTTACAACAAACTTCTTTTTTATCAGCGTGGCTTTTAGTAATATTCAGAACTTCTTGCTTTTGAGCACATGGTAATTGGATTATTGGTTCCTGGAACCTCCGCTCAAAAATTAACTTTCCTTTTTTCCTCCGTCGCTTTTATTACGTGTTTCATTATACCGTAATGGTCAAATGGGTTTAATTGTTATGGCGTATCGTCGTGAACTGGTCGTGTGTTTATGACACAACCCTTTCTGACCGGGGGTTGCAGCATTGCGTAAAACATATTGTGCAAGTTTTAGGGCGTGAATTACATAATTATATCATACTATTACGTGTATCCTTTATAGGCAAAGGTCCGCACAATGAAATGGCACGTCTATAATACATCACATAGTCGTTGATAATATGACGTTGTTGCTCCACAACTCAATACGTTATAATCTCAAATGTAAATAATCTTAAATTATATATTTAGTACGTAAAACCTAAAACTGAAAACTCGAAATAACCTGATATTTTCTATCAAAGAGATAGCATACTTGATTTAATATGATTTTGAGGATTTCCTGACGAACTTAGTAGTTAATTAAACTCAACTTGCAATGATCTACTACTGTATACATTTTAGAAATTAATTTATCATCCCACTTTTAGTAATATTTTGTGCTCACTACGCGTGAAGTTCCAAGTCCAAACGTAAAAGTTTCTGTTCCCGAGAAAGCGCTGAATTTCCCAGTGGCAGTCTTTTCTGAATCACAGCGATAAATTTTATGCAGGACTTAAATCTCTTCGTGAGTGAGAAATGCCATTCCATAAATCAAAGCGCCCCAACTCCCATTCCAATAGCTTTTCTGTACTCCTTTAAGTTGTGTAATGCAGAGCGATAAAATGTTTACACTATTTACGTGCATCCGTACACTTCTGTAAGAAAAATACAATTCAAATAGTTTAATGTTTATATACATATAAATTAAAACAAACGTTTTTAAATTATGAGGTTGAAATAATTAATCTTTAACAAAAAAAAATGGTACACATCAATTTACATAATATGAATATTTTAGCGAACATAAAATTAAAACAGCTATTTACAAAATTCTTGCAATGCTATGTTTGACATCAACTTTCTTTTCTAAATTTCAAAATAAAAATAATAACATACCTTGGGAATACGGCCCATTGGAATAGTCGGCCAGCTGCCTCCTAAACTGGTCGAGGCACGGAGTAGGGAATGTTGCATCCCCACAGCACACTCCTCTCCCGCTATCGGAAGGGCGTGGGACAAGTACCCAATGCCCGACCTACCTGATGCAGGTTTTTCTAGGGTTTTCCCTGCATTTCTTTAGGCGAATGCCAGGTAGGATCCTTAAACCATAGCCCGGGGACCCTAGTAACCCTTGGCTACCTTCCTCTACCCTTCCGCATCCCCCCTTTCAAATCCCTTCCTATGCTATTAAAGGAGAGTTGCCCAACGTGGATTACCCTCATGTAGCCTGTTGCCCTATAAAAAAAACAGTTAACCCTTGGTTGCCTTGCTCTTCCTTGCGTCCCACCTTTCAATCCCTTTCCTATGCTATAAGAGGGGAGTGGTCACTATGTGGATTACCCAGTATATATATTGCCTATCGACATTTTCTTCTTCTTTGAAAACCAAAGTCTGTGAGAGCTGTTCTCTGAAGAGACGGAGAGGACTACCTTCGGGGATACATTTTCCTCTCTCCGGTTTGAAACTAAGGTTCCCACCAGCCGAGGCACCACGGCTTGTTTTAAGAGGTGTTTGCTTCGGGGTCACACCTTGGGCATACGGTAAGAGTTGTCCGCTGTTCCCATCGGAATAGTCAGCCAGCTGCCTCCTAATCTGGTTTGAGGCACGAAGAAGGGAATTCTATGATTTCGGTCTCTTTTGGTTTTTGCATCAGTTGTTTAATTTAATCATTTTAATTTAAAAATATATATATTAAACATTTCAATTTACGAAAGTGACTGAGTTGTAAGATGACATGAAAGTTATCTAGAAATTACAGAATATTGGAAAATTATTTAAAATTGTTCTTTGAAGTTGAAATGGGATTTGAAATAAATTAAAAACCAAAAATTAATCAAAAGTACCCAGAAAGTAATTTTTTCAACGAACAGCATATGGAATACTGATACTATTGTGGCCAGTAATTGTATATATGTGTATTGAAATTAATTTTATCTGATAAACACAGCATGCTTCATAACACCTATAATAAGAAAGATAGGCAATTCAGACAAAATAAGTGATAATATAAATACCTCACAACATTTTTGGGATTTTTGTTCCTTTCATCAGGTGCGAAGTAGAGCCTAGAAGGACACAACTGTACTCGTCAGTTAACAAAACTAAAATCTAGGCTTTTCTTTGGCTATCTTTCTTATTAATTATTTTCAATCAGACGTTCAATAATTTTTATCGATATATAATGTTTAAGTGAAATAACTTGTAACTTTGGTTACAGAGAAGCAGCTCCAACAATCCAAGTGCTGCAGGCAGCAGTGGCAATAACAACGGCAGTTCTGGAAGTCGTCGTCAAGCCTCCTTCCAGCAATTCAAAACAAGTTTCAGGCAGCCAACAAACGTAGATACGTGTAATCGACCTTCAAGCCGTTGTATACGTCAGTATTTAAAAATTCAGATAATTTATTATATCTCTATTGTTACTTCAATTTCATTCTGTAACATAATTTTTTCTCGTTGAGCGAATGAAAAAACCGGGAATATAACTTATTTTTTAGTAAAAATTGTTTTTTTTAACTGTGATTTAATTAGAATATTATAACATACAAATATTTAATGTATTTGTATAAGTTTGGCAGGTGTTCTAATGGAATAATTCAAATATATACGTAATTATTAGTATCAAGTACAGAAATTTATACAAGTAAGAATGAATGACATATCAAACGATGAGAACAGGATCAAAGTTGCACACTTTTTTATTCTTTAATTTAGATTACAACTAAGTAAAAATTATACAAAAATGTAAATGGAAAAGCAAAGTAGGCTGAAGAAAATTTCCATCCAAGTATGAAAGCTGTTGTCTGTTACAGATATTTGCATCACTTTCTAATGTAAGCAAAACCACGTGTGTGTGTGTGTATAAAGTCGTTCAAACGTACAATCAGCTACAGTGAAAAGCACAATCATCGTCCTGAGAGATGCTAATTGTGTGAGCTATTTTCTGCACGAGTGCCCAACTTAAAAGGCTGCCTGCTGTGAACTATTGAACGACGTTAAAGTGGCATGCCTGTTCACAAAAGGCAAACATTCTATCCAAACCCTCCATGGTAAACTCAAAAATCATATAGCATGTTTGCCTTTTGCGCGGACTAATGACGTTACACCAGTGAATTCACTTTTTTATTTCATTCTGTTAATCGTCCGCATCAACAGCTAAGGTTATTAGCAACTTTGTATATCGTTGAACTTCACTGTCAGAGGAACTAATCTGTGTGGCAACGGTCACGCACAAAAACCATGCCGTCGCCGAACCCGGGACCGCTCTGCGATGCAATAACAAAGTTCTATTTATATGTAAAATGTAATTTATCATCATTGCAACAATTCCGTTAAAATACATTTCTTTCTTTTAAATTCCGGGTTAACCACCAACGATTTAAAAATTAGAGTTATTTGAGAACCACGAACGTGAACTGAAACTCGTTTGAAAAATTATATAATTAATCAATAATTGGTTTTTAAAAAATATCACGAATTATTAATTATCCATATTTTTTATATTTCTGAAGCACGACTGTCAGCATCAGCCTCCATTTGGTTATTTTGATTCTCAATCACATTGTACGTGGCTATAAGCGTATTAAATTGATGCCATTCTTATGGTACATTTTTAGTAAATATTTATTCATTATTATTAAATACCGAAAAATGTGATTGAATAAAATCTAAAAATCTACTAAACCTCAAATTTTTCCATAACAATTAGTCGAAAAATTTTAAACAATATCAAATATTCATTATTTATAAATCTGACATTATGCTCTTTTCCGTGATAAAAATACAGTAGCCGACTTTCTCTGATTGTTATTTCTAATACATAGGGAAAACTAAAAGGTCTTAAAAACCGTAAAAAATAACAAACACCAAATATCAAACTTCAAATTAAAAATGTATCTGTCGTCCCCAAACAGTTTATTAATTCCTAACATTTTGTTTCTGAAAATGTAAAGATTTTAGTTATTGACACCAGGTATGATTCTATTAATATATCCTAAATTCCTTATATTAAATTTAACATAATTGCAATTAACGTTCAAACCAATACTATACAAAACAGCAACAGCTATGATATAGTTAAGGTGGCTTCTTTTCTTTTATATTAATGTGAATAATTTTTTGTGTCGCTTCAATTGAACTGCGTGAATTACAACAAGATCCGAGAAATCTCATTTCCACACTTTAATTTAAGATAGTTGCTTGTTATTTATTTTTATCACATAATTTTGTCAGGTTTAGACTATATAATTATTTATTTGTCATTATTAACTATTACTGTATAATAATTTTAATCTTACGCAATGTTAATTTTCTATTAGTCATTATAAAACTTTGAACGAAGCACAATATAGTACGGTGACTGGAAAATACGAAACAAATAGAAGCGAGGAAAGAGACACAGAAAACGAAACACCACATTTGAATGAGCGCCACTGTTATTGAGTATCAGACACGCTGGTTTATTATTCAACAGCTCAAGCTACGTTTATTAACGTTTGCATCGCGGCGGCTCCACGAGCTTATTAATCTCTAAGTCTTGAAGAGTCAATTAAACTACCTGTTAACGCAACAGAATATTTCGTTTAAAGTTTTCATAAATCTATTTATGTTGCTTACATAATTTGTTCTTATTCTAAGCAATGCATAATTATTGGTGATGTCACTAAAAAATTATGATATTACAGATTAAATCGTATGCTACAAAAATTTGTTGCATATACTATTTCGAATAAGGATTGAACGTTGGGATATTCTCAAACAGATATACATTAATAATATAATAACAGACTTTGACCATTCATTTTACATAATCCAATTAATTTTAATTTAAACGACTTTTTTATTATAGACCACTTGACGTTTATTATTCTTCCCCTATTTTTAACATATATTGCACTATAGACTTATACATTTGAATAACGTGTGACTATGGACTTATGTTATTTATATATAAACCACTAACGAAAACGTTAAAAAAATTTAACGTTAATAATATTTTTACTCTGAAATAATTCACATGAACGTGTTTTATAGGAGGGAAAAGTCACGATTATATATTTATACGAATCCAGTTGTCACAAAAAATCCTGCTAATAAAAACTGCTGTTTTAAATATCGTATGTATGTTGTCACGATTTTTTTATTTTGTTAAAGGTACATTGTTAGCAAATACCTTATGAATTTATTTGTGATATCATTGTAAATACAGTACTATATAACCTGTATACGGAATTCAACCTCAATTGGGTTCCTTATTGTTCTAAGGAATATTTTTCATAGCAACGATCGGCCATCCATGAATTTTATTGTAACATCTGAAGTATAAAGTTTTTTATTTTAGTTGGAAATTTTATCACTTTGAAAGCTTAGCACGAGCGAGCTTGGTTGAACAACTTTATTAATACTACAAGGGTAATATACTAGGAAACGTATTTTTAAAACAAAAAACTCCCTGAGTAGTTAAAAAACTGATTTTTAACAAAGAAGCTCGAAGAATATCGAAAATGTACTGAAGGCTGAATGAATCGCGGGTCTTTTATGTACGGATATTTTTATCATCACATTATGTGTCTTTGTTTCTCTTCTAAATAATATCCAGCAGGTGTGGATGTTTTCTGCGTATACGCATATTAGCCAGTATTATACATTTTCGTCGTAAAGCATAGGAAATGAAGACGACAGTAGTCTTTAATAAATACAGCTATTTCTGCGAACAGACTATGTTTCCTCAAAAATGAGAAATAATGCCAATATCTAAATCCTGCGAAGTGAGGTATTTAAAAGAATATGAAAGCTCTTCACGTTAAAAATAAAAATATAACTGCACAGTGAGGAACCAGGTAAAATATAAATATTTTATACTACAACGTAAATTATTCACCTCAAAAGATACGAAAACAGATAAGTCTTAATTATTATTAAATATGAAAACGGATATTTTTCAACTGAAAACCATGTTCACATTTTCATCAGACATGCATCAACTACATGCGTTAAAAACATTGTCTTCTAAGTCTCATTTATCATTGCTTCTAGAATATTATAATACCATTTCCTTCGCTATTTCATTCTGGCTGATTCCCAATTCCAAATTTCTAGCGCGTCTTCCTTTCGGCATTCTCTTTTTGTATCCATATCAATAGAACTGTTTTCCTTGAATTATTTGCTTAATATCCATTTCTTCAACGATGTCTTCAATCCTTTTATGACCTAATAAAGTATACCCACAACATCTGCGCCAAAACTCCACCTCTAGTGATTCTAATTTCTGATTTAATTTTTTAATTGTATTCGACACTTCTCTTCCTTATTAGACGCATTTTTTAAAATTGTATATATTTGTCTTATAACTTTGTTTTATATTTATTTTCTCCACTGTACTGAATGCAGCTGTCTTTTTCCATTTTTATTTTCTGTTCTATATCTCTATAACTATTTCCATCGTCTGTTAATATCGTCCCTAAATATGTATACTGGTCTATTGCTGTTATTTATCTCTATCTGTGTGCCCAGCATTGCCCAGGAAATTATTTATATTATTCTGTAGAAGGAATTTATTCGATACTAATCTCTCGGTAAACATTTTATATAACCGTAATCGATAGCGTCACTTTTTGCATTTACGTTCCTCTCCTCGACTTAAGCCGATCGGTGCTAATTTCAACCGAAGAAGGACGACTGTGCTTTAACCAACTCATGAATTATCCTCCTATCTTCAACAAGCATGGTACCTTAAAAGAGACTAAAAAATCACAGTGAATTAAAAGAGATAAAAATACCCCCAGAACCTAAACAGGGTCAAAATCAGTCCCCGTAAATTAAAGAAGTAAAATTTATGGGCTGAGTAGTATTTTGGTTTGTTTGCTTGAAAGAACTCGTCAGTGTATTACTTTAGGATAGTAAAAATATTATCAATAACAAAATAATTCAAAAATACATCTGGTACCATGAGGGAGTTAAAAATACAGGCGTTAACTAAATACAGATAAAAAATACTCTATATATAAGAGAGTCTAAGATATTCCCGGTAACCTAATAAAGTCAATAATACAACCTATACGTTAAAATTATAATATACTCCCGGTACCCTAACAGAATCATACGTACTCCCGGTTCCTTAATAGAGTTCAAATACTCCAGATACATATCAAAAAATACCCTGATATAATTTACATTTTATTTTTTATGCTGTGTTAAATATTATAATTAATCAATTATCTCGAATATCAGTCTCATTAAAGTCGTAGAAAAAATTGATTTTAGATAATTATAATATCTTATAACACCTATGAGTTGGAGATTTTTATCTCGGACAGTAGACAGAAATATGATTCTTCTTCTATGCATATTATGAATATTACAACTTATTTTTTGTACAAAAGTTACCGTTGAATGTCCATTTACGTACGTACATTAACAAAATTAATGCTGCACTTATGTTATACAATTTTGTGGTCTCTCTATGTTTTTGGAAATAGCCAAGCTAGTTCCTATAAATTAATTTATTTATAGGTTGTAAAAGTCACCATTGCGCTATTTTCAAAACATAAATCCGTAAAGATGAGCCAATTATTTAAAAGGAGTCAACGTGGTAATGCAAAAATAACGAAAGATATAAACTAAGTAAAATAAATATGAAATTATAAATAAAGGTTTATACGTCCATTAACTCATTTACATTTCTGGTATTGAGTGGATGCAATTTTAAAAAAAAAGTTCCTCTCAATCAATCATACAATTTTTACGGAGACCTCGTGGACATTTGCAACGCGCTGAGTGTATTATCAATCTCGCACGTAGTCATAAATCACAATAAAATTATGATATTGAGCTCGTACCGTTTCCGTTATGAAAAGGCACAGCTTTCATTAACGTAGAGAGAACAATTTTATCCTTTAAATTTAAGTAAGTTAAAAACTTGAAGTTTAAGCTGATATTAAAAAGCTTACAAATTGATGAATAGTATTAAATCAAATACAATCTCTTAGTTATAACGTATTTTCTTTTCTTTTCTTTTCACAGATGTTGGTTCGTCCAGCAGAAACTTAGTGTCTACAAAAACTCAGCACAGCATTACAAAGATGTTATTACTTATCTCTACTGTCTTCATACTTCTCAACTTGCCAAGGTATTGATGCAAATTAAAATTTATAATAAACTCTCTCGAGTACCAATAATAGGCCGGGATGACTCCCAATTGGTATAAAAAATATATATAAAACTTTGTGAATAAATATTATATATATACATACATATTTACAGCAGACTGTGGCTGAACAATCTTACTTTATACCTTCCCTCAACTTTTATAAAAACACCTTAGCCCCGTCACGCTGAGTCATCGACAACGTGTCAATTCCATAAGAAAAAAAACGACGTTATCGATGCAGAATCCTCATCTTCAATAAGCAGTAAAATTATATCCATAAATAGTTCCTCTCATGTGCCCTAAAAAAGAATATAGCAATTGAGAGTTGTAACAAACAACCGCGAATCAGATTTATATGTTATATAAAACGCTGGAAATAATTTTAGCAATATCATCTCAAGACTGAGCGGCGAAAGTTCGAAACCTGATTTAAATTATTCTCATGTTATCTTGAAAGGCCACCCACAATTCCATACAGTTAAATATTCATAACTAACTATAAAGTTATTAAAACCCCACAAATTTTTTTTTTTGAATTTGTTAAGACGAGTGAATGTTTTGGGATATACGCGTGAACCGATCCAACAACATGGAAATAATTATATTTGGTTGAGAAGCAATTATTCCCTTCTTAATAAGTGTATCTGAAAAATGTATTAATATCGCAACTCTGCCTATAGTTTATTCTTAGCCTGAAATTCATTCTCTATTTAGAATAGGTCTTGAATGCCGGTTTCCTAACTAAACCTGGTTATTTATTGCCGTTGCTGAGGCACTTACATCTTTTATCGTGTATTTCTCAGTTGTAGCACTTCTAAACATGTCGTGCTTTGGGCAGTCGTAGAGGACTTGCTGGATAGTCAGGGTAGCCTTGCATAAGTCACATGTAGGTTGCGGTGACCTAGAGAACAGATAAGTGTGCGTGAGGTTAGAGTGGTGAGTTCTTATCCTAGCAACAACCACTTTCTGTCTCCGTGACAGATATTTCCTTGAAGTTGTCGAATTCCATATGAAAAATTCCTTCATTTGATTTTCTTGTATAAGTCAGAAAATAAATCTACTCAAAGTTTTAATACGCGAAGTTGGTAATGGAATATTTGCAAAAGAGTAGTCCACATGGTAGAAGTATTTTTAAAGAATCGGCAAAAAAGTTAAAGTCGGAAAAGGAACGTCTGAACTCGGATTTATATCGTCGGGAGTCCTATAGGGATCGGTCATTGCCCCATTATTGTCCCTAATATTTATTAACGAAAAATAGTGTAGATTCTAAGGCTGTATAATGTACAGGAAAATATATTATAAGTAAGACGTTGATACCATCCACAAAGACTTAGATAAACTAAGTACAAGGGCCTAGCGAAATAAAATGAAAATAGAAATACATCAGCCAGTTAGTCAGAAATTTATTAAAAAAAAATTATAGTAACACGGACATTACGTTTCCACACTAAACTTTTGGGACAATTAAAAATAAAATTATTAATGGAAAAACTAAGGCGATCAGTTTTACTTAAATGTGGCTTCAATGTGCCTTGGAATGTAAAATAGATGGGAAAACAGTGGCCCAGAAGATTAACTATAAAATCCTAGGCATTTATTTTAACAGTAAGCTAAGGTGGGAGTAACAGGTAAATTATGTTGCAAGGAATGCATGGAATACTTTTCACTTTGTAATAAGAACTCTCAAAAATGGAAATCCAAAGTCAAAAGAAATGACATATGTATATAGTTCATCCACAAACGGTTTTAAAGGGATTCGTATAGGGTACATCTTTTAAAATCCTTAGAACAGATGCAGAACACGGCCACGACATTCGTACAACCGGGGGGACAGCAGAGTTTTTAGGATAGGATGCGTAAAGAAAAGAAGGAATGTTTTCTATAAAGCCTTTGCATGACAAACACCTTTTCGTGGAACTAAGGTAAAAGTGAAAGAACTATCTTGGTACAGGAGGACTGATTAATTTTTCAAAATAAAAGGCAAGCAGCACTGCAAGTTCGTTTGGAGAATGTCCTCTAACGGAAAGAAAATATCGGCTCAGTTTTAATTCTTTCTAGTAAAAAACCTGATTGATTTTACGAAGTTCCATAGATTCTCATTCCAAATACAATTAACTAAAATTAAGTGTTAATATAGTTTTTCTCCTTAGCTAAAATCTATTTTCAGGTATTATTCCATTGTTTTCCATTACATGACAGAAAATTACTAATCTATTATTTATATATAATGTATTGTTTTAATTTATCTTATAATCATATATAGTTGTGTATATACTTTTTATAATTGAAATACTGTCCACTTGTGGGTTCACCTAATTTATTTAATTTCATCTATTGTAAATACTTTATAGTAACTTCTTGTACCTGTAGCAGGGAAAACTTCCCATTCAGATATTAAATACGTGTCGTATACAATATTGGTGCCGTCGGTCACAAAGGATGAAGGTCTGGCACAAATTTATGGCCATAGACAATTAGAACGAGCTTCTTGGACTCCATCCATTCTCGCCCTATTAAAGACAATCAGGGGACAATACTATTTGTCTAGGCAGAAGACCATTGAGTGACAATCACGTGTGTGGTAAAATAAACCACCATTTTTACAATCATAAACGAGGAGATGGAATTCAGTTGGTGACTGAAAGACGAAGACGGTAGAATAGAGAGGAGTGATGTGATTTGTAGTGTGTAGAGAGCAGTTCACGGTAGAGAGAGCAAGAAGACAGTTTTATGGTGGAGATAAGAGGCAGTAGTAATGAGCAGTAACACGGCGGGAGGTCGCTAGATAGAGGACAGATCGTTGAACCAACAACCTGTGGATTTCGGCTCTTTCATCTCGAGAGAGATCACGCATCTATTAAGGAGTAATCACACGCTCACCGCAAACCCCAATAAATTTACTTGCGGCCCAATTTCGATCCCGCCTCCAGTTTGATGTGGTCTGTTTGTACTAAATTGCATAGGTACATTGAAAGCATTCCTTTATAACCCTTTCTTAAATAGTCAGTATTTTTTATTTAATAGTTTTTGTTACTTATTGTTTCATCTTTAAACAATTGAACGTTCCGATTATGAACCAAATTAAATACTTGAGATATTCTTAATTTAAATTTTATGTACCTTAAATTAATAAGTTCGTTGAAATATGTTCAATTCTGTATAAAGTTATTTATTTTCGTTAATACGAATTATATATTTAAATAAATTCAGTTATGTTAATTAATTTTAAATCATTACACTTTATCCAAATTAATAATTTAACACAAACATACGCCCTCATTAATTTAAATATTATAAATAGAGTCGTATTGTTGGCCTCTTTTAAGTTAAAGTCGCCCACTTTTACAATTTATTACAGTAGAAAATCTTTATTGTCAGGAGTAGACGAGAAAATAGACGCACAATCATCTTACAGATAAAACCACAAGTAAGAAAAATTATTAAATAAAAATACTGACTCTTAAACAATGGACGATAAGTAAAGTATTAATAATAAAGATTCAAAGCGTTTCCTATAAATAGCAACGTAAACCAATCCTTGTGTGAAAATAGGTGATGTTTTATCCTACTTTTGTTTTCTATTCAAAAATAAAAAAAAATTTCTAAGATAATATGGAACAATTGATATGAATGTTGCACCGCCAACACATATACCATGACTAATACTTCTGAGGGACAGGAAAAGGACGTTATATAAATAATCTACGAACCGTTTTTACTATAATTCCAGAAGGGCGAAAGATTATAAATAATCTTATAAGCCTAAAAGTACTCTCCTTAAAATCCCAATCGAAATATCTGATGGTTTTGCTCTGCCCGGATGTGTGGATTTCAGCTAAATTTTCAGAGACTGAAAGACCGGATTTCTTTTATTGTCCACATTTAAACTGACATCGTTTTCAACCTCCACTGTTCCGCCATAATAATAAATCTACTGAAAACGTCTCCGTTAACCCTTACAACTTTATTTAATACCTATATTTGAAACAAAATCATTCTTCATATTGAACTTATATTTTTAAATATCTGAAATGAAAATTGATTTAAGTGCAAAACTGCACCAACGTAACACTTTCTCTCTTCCTTTAAAAAATATGAAACATTTTTTTTAGGGCAACGGGCTACATGAGGGTGATCCACATTGGGCAACTCCCCTTTAATAGCATAGGAAGGGATTTGAAAGGGGGATGCGGAAGGGTAGAGGAAGGTAGCCAAGTGTTACTAGGGCCCCCGGGCTATATTTAAAGGATTCTACCGGCATTCGCCTAAAGAAATGCTGGGAAAACCTTAGAAAAAGCTGCATCGGGTAGGTCGGGCATTGGGTACTTGTCCCACGCCCTTCCGATAGCGGGAGAGGAGTTTGCTGTGGGGACGCTGCATTCCCTTCTCCGTGACTCGACCAGTTTAGGAGGCAGCTGGCCGACTATTCCAATGGGAATAGCGAACAACTCTTACCGTATGCCGAAGGTCTGTGACCCCGGAACATACACCTCTCGAAACAGGCCGAGGTGCCTCGGCTTGTGGGAACCTTAGTTCAAAAACGGAAAAGAAAAGGCATACCCAAAGGTAGCCCCTTAGTATCTCTCCTAAAAG
The DNA here is from genome assembly GCA_037074705.1 of Zhengitettix transpicula. Lineage (NCBI taxonomy): Eukaryota > Metazoa > Arthropoda > Insecta > Orthoptera > Tetrigidae > Zhengitettix > Zhengitettix transpicula. The sequence goes on along the minus strand of CM073593.1, from coordinate 43,598,228 downwards.
GTTCGACCTACAAGAGAATATCCCTCTCTACCTTCTTATCGTAAAATATGAAACATTTATGTAACTGTTCACATCTTAAATTAAGTTCTGTAAAAACCTGCGAGAGGATTCTCTCGCAGGTAACCTGCGACGGATGTTCTCTCGCAGGCAGAACCTTTTAGTAGAGATACGAAGGGATTACCTTTGGGTATGCATTTTCCTCTCCGTTTTTGAACTAAGGTTCCCACAAGCCGAGGCTCCTCGACCTGTTCTGAGAGGTGTATGTTCCGGGGTCACAGACCTTGGGCATACGGTAAGAGTTGTCCGCTATTCCCATTGGAATAGTCGGCCAGCTGCCTCCTAAACTGGTCGAGGCACGGAGAAGGGAATGCTGCGTCCGCACAGCAAACCCCTCTCCCGCTATCGGAAGGGCGTGGGACAAGTACCAAATGCCCGACCTACCTGATGCAGGTTTTTCTAGGGTTTGTCCTGCATTTCTTTAGGCGAATGCCGGGTAGGATCCTTAAAATATATCCCGGGGGCCCTAGTTAACCCTTGGCTACCTTCCTCTACCCTTCCACATCCCCCCTTTCAAATCCCTTCCTATGCTATTAAAGGGGAGTTGCCCAACGTGGATTACCCTCATGTAACTTGTTGCCTAAAATAAAAAATAAATAAAAAAGTTACTCTCAGTAAAGTTCAATTTATTTATAGCTGTGTGTATCATGATTAGCGACTCTTTTATTACTTTTGAAGTGCAAGACTCATTAAACGTACTGTAAATTTGGTGAATTGATTACGAAATTTGTCGTCGTGACGCTGCGAAGCGCTCACGTCCTTTCTCCGAATTTAACATTCTCCTATATTAATAAAATTATGGTGAAGATAGATACATCATGTTATACGTAATTAATAGCACTTAATCTACTGGTAAAGATTTTCAAAGGCGAGTCCTCGGCTTAGCGTTATTGGTATAGTATTTATTTCTCTATTCTCTCGCTCTATTGCTACAACATTCTTCTGTCATTCTACACTACGACGCATTTCGCTTCCTTTTTTCGCTTGACTCCCTCACACACGCTCAGTATTCGTAAATTTTACCAAATATATTATTTTTAGTTATTTAAATCAACGTTTTATAATAACTAATGGAAAAAAACTATTATTCTCGTAATAAAAATTATAATTCAATGTTATCTAATAACAATGATTTAGTTAAAACTGTGATGCTAATATATAATAATTTGGGCCGCTGGGAACCGCAAATATTTGGCAACATTGTGATGGAAATATCCAGTGGTTCTTGTGAAGTCGCGCTTCACAAAACATACCACAAATATCTGGAAGAATGTTTCACAATATTAAATTTATTTATATACCAAAAGGAGGCGGTAGTATATTTATAATTGGCAGCAATGGACTAGAATTTATGGAGGCGTTTAAACTTTTCCATGTGCATAATGTAAAGATCTGTTGTTAAAGGGAAAAAGTTTCAAAGTTTTCACAAAAATAAGTTTTGTAGCTCGAATTATTAATGCTGAAATGACTTAAAGGTAAGAGCCAAGAATTGAAGTTTGAAGGATTCAAACTCAGAGTTATGTATAACTAGTGATTTTCAATTGCGACAAAGCGATTAGAGCGGTTCGATGTCTTTTAAGTTCCCAAGAAAAAAGATGATGCAGAAACTAGACAAACGTATCGTGTTTTACAAAAGATTCTAACATTGCCAAATACTAAATAGATCTACCAGGGTCACTTTCAACCGTAGATGCTTATGGCTGTGAGTAACTTCCAACCATGAGGACATCGCAAACATTTATCTGCGCAAATTACAAAAATATTCCCATGTAAATATAGGGAAACTCCGAAGACTTCGTCATTGCCAATAAATTTAGATCAATCAATACGTAGTTCCTTATTTTCACAAACCTAATAATAATTCTACTTAAATGCGTTTTAATGCTAACATTAAAAATTTTTGGTTTCAAATTATTTTCTTCAAACAGATACGTTATTAAAATTGAACAAAATAATTAAATGTTTCCAAAAAAGTAACAATCAATTTCTTCACTGACTTAAAAGTTATGTTAAAAAATTTGTCAACTTAAGTCTTGTATAAAAATTAAAGTACGTTTCATCCCTTTATTAGGGCCCTCTTCAGTTGTTCTATATTGTAAAGGAAAAGGTTCAAATTTATTCCAAAAGTCTTAAATACATACGTATAATGTAGATATTTATAAAAAATTTCAATTTACAATTAGTACATGCAAATTTTAATTAATTCAACGAATAAATTTATCCCTACTGTTTATTTGGCAATATTTAATTAAACTCATCATTAATGAGTGACACGTTGCACGTGAGGTTGTCATTTCCTGAGTTACACTCGGATTAATTTTGTGAACATAACAAACCTCAATAACTAAAACATTATTTGATACTAATTATAGATGAAATTCGTAAATAATTTACTAACGATTTCTATAAAAATGAAACTAATATATAAAAGTTTTCAGTCTTAAACAAATTTTTTGAAATTTATTCAATTCAGTTACGAAGTCCTGTAAACAATTTTGATACATTTTAATAATTAAAGAAAGTAATTTTTTAACAGTTATTAACTTGCCACTTTCATGAAAAAGTAAAACAAAATTCAAAGAGTTATTTAAGAAATATCTGCAAGACATCAAATTAAATACAAGACTTACACTGTTTTTCACTGACGATTAGTTATTTTATGACGTTCCATTTATATAGTGTTTTTATAATTATCGTCCAAATAACAGTTGTTAGAGCATTAGAGAAACCGATCTGGTGGATTTAGTGTTTAACCATGTTCGGCAACATCTGGCAGCAAAGCTTGGGGCTATTACGCTTGCCAAGGGGGTTGGTGAAGCGGACGCCATAATCCCGGACGTTGGCCATAGATATATGCATGGATTCAGTCATCAAGTTTCAGTAAGCATCTCAACAAAATTACAATATTTGCAGCCATTAACATATGCCAAATTAATAAAAAATACATATGGCTATTACTCTAATAAATTCTATTCGTTACTTTTGTATATTTAATAGTAATTAGTATTAACGCAATTGTTGCCCATATTTCATTTAATTACTTCTTTATATACTGAAATCCATCAAAATTTTGAGGTAAACACTGAATGCTCGTGTTGACCTGACTTAATGAACTTCACGACGACATTCCTACAAACAGTTCATTAGCATTTATTTAGTGAAAGTCGTATTACGGATACAAATTTATGTAAAGTTAAAAAGAATTTGTATTTAATCAGTAGTAGCGTTTATATATTCTCTAAGTATAAAATTTACTTTTACTTTCGTTACAGTAAATATTTAACACACAGAAGTTTCAAACAGGGATACTTGCTGTATGTTTCACTATAAATGTCTGCTCGACACACAATCGTAAATGCATGGATAATTGCTTTAAACGCTTTGATAGGAAGCGTGAAGCAATATTTGTGATAAGAAGAGTTCTGATACATGGATGATCACACCGATGTTAAATTCAATTTCCGCTTTGGAATAGTCTATATTTATTTGTCACTCAGCAATTAGGGGGAACAAACGTTGTGAAAACATTGACAAAAATGTTAAAATATTAAAAATATATTATCACGACGTTTCGTCACTCATTCGGGACATTATCTGGTGTACATAAATTGTTAAAAAGAAAGAGGCTTAATTATTAATCTTGGTTACAACAGGAAGGGAAGTCAGACTATACCTTTGAATTTTATTTATGTGATATTAATTTTTGGAAGATATTAATGTAATAACTTGGAATTGTATATAAATTTATTGTAACACATCACTTCGTTGAAGAAATTATTGATCTTAAGAGAATAACTAACAAATATTATATCTCTTTTTAATAAATAATGAACACATGAAAAAGTCCCAAATTAATCTATTGTTACTGTTTTAATTGATTTCTCATGATCTATGGCCATGATTTATGTTACGTAACTATTAAAGTATTAATTGTTAAACAAAACCTGAGACCTACGAAAAAAAACATTTGGAATATTTTCATATTCCTAATCGATAGTTGCACATAATTTAAAGCTAAAGTGCAAGAATAACTTTCTAATTACGAGGTTCGTGAGATATACAAAATATGACTAGAAGTTGGCCATTAAAAATATTATAATATTTCTGTACATACATTGCCAGATTTGTATCCTTTTAAAGAAAAGGAACATAATAATGAGTGCTTTATTTATCTGCATAAATTAAAGACTAACGAATTGAACGTTTCAACTGCACAAACTTCTACGGCTCTGTATTGTAACATTTTTATTATCACTATTGTTGCAATATATCCTACATATTTTGCCAAATTTCAGGAATTCAAGGGATGACTCAATACATTTGAATTATTGGCTTCATATAAATACGTAGTCTTAGCATTAATTACACTTTATTTAGGAATATAATTGTTATTTCTTGACGTCGAAATAACTGAACTTTATTTGTTTTAATAAAATTTGAAGATGAATATTAAGCAATTTCAAGTGAAGATACTAATAAAATTTATTGTCTGCATTGAAATTCATATTCTTGCATACGCTTGACAGAAATTTTTTCCACAATTGTAAGTAGAATTTTTGTACGATAGTTGTCTTTTATGAATATTTGTAGCGAAGTACGTCCAATACATAAATATTTTTATGAATATAATTTTCAATATTTTTCTATATTATTTAATCATAATTGTTGTATTCATGAAGCTGCACACTTCTTTATCCTTAAAATCATGAATTATGATTTGATTTGTGTAGTAGTAGACAAATTTAGATGTATACCTGTGTTCTGAAACTTTAAACTACTTCCCTTGCGGAACAATTGTGTGTAGAAAGTCTGTTACCTTCTTTCGAGAACGATATTATTTAATAATTATATGTAGCTTTCCTTTAATATTGTGAAATAATAGCTGGAATTATATCTTTATCAAAGTTCTCAACAAACTACTAGTACGTAGGCTGTAAGTTCCGATAGAGCGTATTTTTTCTGACTTTTGTGTTAAAGAAGATTATTTGTCTCAATTGCCTATTTCTTTATTACTCACACAAAAATCTAAAATCTCCTTTCAACGTCGTAGATCTGCAACCCGATGAGCACTTATCAGGGAACATCCAATGCTTGCGAACAAGATTTAAGTATTATATATATACACATATAAAATATTCTCAATCTACCACCGGCATGTATCCATTGACAACCATACATACAAAATAAACAAATAACTAACATTGCTAAATCTAAAAATTTGAAGCATAAAAACGAAAATCAAAACAATTTCTTCTCCATTACTCACAATTATATCAAATGGTCATGAACCGTGCACTAGTAAATGTAAATACAAATAAAATCGTTACCAAAATTTTACGTTTATCTATTTAGGAAGTAAAACTAGTCCAAGTTACATTTTGGTCACTCGGGGACCAGCCAATTATAGGTAAAATAAATATAAAATTAAAAATTTTTTGGTTTGTGTCAAATCTTTTATAAAAGGAAACCGGACGGTTGGTGAGAAACCCGATTGTGAAACTTTAAGACACAACAAATTACGTCAGTAAAATTTTTCTTTTTTTTTAGGGCAACAGGGTAAATGAGGGTGATCCACATTAGAAAATTCCCCTATAATAGCATAGGAAGGGATTTGAAAGGGGGCATGCGGAAGGGTAGAGGAAGGTAGCCAAGGGTTACAAGGGGCCCCCGGGCTATATTTTAAGGATCCTACCCGGCAGTCGCCTAAAGAAATGCAGGACAAACCCCAGACCCCAGAATAATTTGCATCAGGTAGGTCGAGCATTTGGTACTTGTCCCACGCCCTTCCGATAGCGGGAGAGGAGTTTGCTGTGGGGACGCTGCATTCCCTTCTCCGTGTCTCGACCAGTTTAGGAGGCAGCTGGCCGACTATTCCAATGGGAATAGGGGACAACTCTTACCGTATTCCCAAGGTCTGTGACCCCGGAACATACACCTCTCAAAACAGGCCGAGGTCCCTCGGCTTGAGGGAACCTTACTTCAAAAAGGGAGAGGAAAAGGCATCCCCAAAGGTAGCCCCTTAGTATCTCTCCTAAACGGTTCGACCTGGGAGAGTATATCCCTCCCAGGTTACCTGCGAGAGAATTCTCCCGCAGGTGTTATCATTAAAATTTTTCATCATCTCCGTTCATATAAAGGAAATCCTCTCCGAGTCCCATACTGAAAGCCTGCGAGAGGATTTCTCGCAGGTGAACCTTCCCAGAGAGCTCTGGCGGGGGCTACCTTTGGGGATGCTCTCACATCTCTCTGGTTTTTTTGAACTAAGGTTCCCACATGCCGAGGCACCTCGGTCTGTTTTGAGAGGTGTATGTTCCGGGGTCGCAGACCTTGGGCATACGGCAAGAGTTGTCCGCTATTCCTATTGGAATAGTCGGCCAGCTGCCTCCTAAACAGGCCAAGGCATGGCGAGGGGTAAGCTGCGTCCCCACAGCAAACTCCTCTCCCGCTATCGGAAGGGCGTGGGACAAGCACCCAATGCCCGACCTACCCGATGCAGGTTTTTCTAAGGTTTTCCCTGCATTCCTTTAGGCGAATGCCGGGTAGGATCCTTAAAATATAGCCCGGGGGCCCTAGTAACCCTTGGCTATCTTCCCCTAACCTTCCGCATCCCCCCTTTCAAATCCCTTCCTATGCTATTAAAGGGGAGTTACACAATGTGGATCACCCTCATGTAGCCTGTTACCCTAAAAAAAAAGGAAGTCCTGCGTGCGGATAGCAGGATTTTCTCGGAGCTAACCTGCGAGGGATGTTCTCTCGCAGGCAGAACCTTTTAGGAGAGATACGAAGGGGCTACCTTTGGGTATGCCTTTTCCTCTCCGTTTTTGAACTAAGGTTCTGTTATGAGAAGTGTATGTTCCGGGGTCACAGACCTTGGGCATACGGTAAGAGTTGCTCGCTATTCCCATTGGAATAGTCGGCCAGCTGCCTCCTAAACTGGTCGAGGCACGGAGAAGGCAATGCTGCGTCCCCACAGCAAACTCCTCTCCCGCTATCGGAAGGGCGTGGGACAAGTACCCAATTCCCGACCTACCCGATGCATGTTTTTCTAAGGTTTTCCCTGCACACTTTTAGGTGATTGGTGGTAGGATCCTTAAACTACAGTTCGGGGACCCTAGTTAACCCTTGGCTACCTTCCGCATCCCTCAATTAAATTCCATTCGTATGCTATTAAAGGGAAGGTGCCATTACGTGGATTAGCACCATGTAACCTGTTACTGTAAGGAAACAAAATATTTCTTGAACATGTTAAATACTGTACGAAAAATTCATACTTTTTAAAAAACGAATCTCTTTGAAGCTTTTTGAATAATGAGTTATACAGGGTTTCTCTGCGTAATAAAATCGAGACTCCTTTTTAATTCTTAATTATTAACTCACACAGAAATTTATACACTTTGAAAATTGTTACGGCCAATACCATTACATTTTTGTGACGATAATATGACTATTTCGTATTTTACATGTCATAATTTTTCTGTTTCAGCTACGTGATCAGACTGTACGTTTTCTTGCGCTTCTCACTGTGGCACCAACAGGCTCCTCCAAAGCTATGGTGCATGCAACAGTTCTTCATGTTTCTGTACTACACCAACTTCAGCATAAATTTCCTGCTGTACTCCATGTGCGGAATAACATTCCGTCGTTGTCTGTGGCAACTTATCAGGAACAACTTGAAAAGCTTAACACGCTACCACTGTGACCCCCAGCAGTATACTTAAAAACACAGTTACGGAATAACGTGTCGTAAAGACTGACGCATAACAGTTAATTCATTTAAATAACTTGAGAAATACAAACTTGTCATAATTTATTAAAATATTTAATTCTGTAAATATTTTGTTATTTGATCTCGTATTTTGTGTATCATAGAAAAATAAGTGGTTTTTATTATTCATAAGTTATATATGTGATTCTAAAACTACTGTGGTACGTGTTTTATCTACCTATAAATGTTGTTTTACATTATATATACTGAACGTCAAAAAATTAATTTTGTAATATGATTTTGAAACGATAATTTAAAAATTTTCCGTTATCAATAAATCTTTCATCTTTACTACGTTGTTATTAAAATTATACAAAATTCCTTGTAAGGGAAAAAACTATTAAAACGAACATTCACCAGAAGTGAATGCTACTTAAAAATTGGAAGAATACATTTCGCCGAAATGTGATGTGAAATCTTTGCATAAATTATTGATATTATTTTTTATGAAAACTGAAATTATATTTTATAATTTCATATTAAATATAGTGTGTGCATCGGTGTGTCAGTGTTAAATGTTTTGATAGCATAAATGTAAATCTGAAGTTCAGTGAACATGTAAAAGGACTGTTTTGTACTTCAGATACAAGTTGAAATTTATATAATTGTATACTCTATGTTCTATGTTCAACAAAGAGGATTATTGATACAAGAATTTAAAGTAACATATAAATGTCTTGTATTAATTTGATATTTTATTTTATTACAAATGAAATAATTTCTTTTTTATGCCTAGAACAAGTTACATTACTTTGAATATATGTACGCTGTTGTTTTCGCAATAAATTGTTTCGTCCGTTAAGAGTTTTAATGAAAAACACCTATAGACATTACATCTATTAATAATGCTAAAATATTACATAATTTTTATAATGATATAAAATATTATATAAAAGTTATAATATTATATAAAAGTTATAATATCTAATTTAACATATAATATAATATGAATACATTTATTTTACATAGCTATGAGTTGAAAGTAATACACAAATTAATAATGTTAAGAACATATTTCATTACTATATGTTCACAATTTATTATTGAAGCCATACAAAACTTTTCTAACAATTGACAAACCATATTTGTAATTCTTTCTCATTTCAGAGAAGTTCGTGGAATGCTCGCGTGATATTTTCAGTACTAAAAATTGAAGTTACGGTATTAGTTATACTTATAACAGAAGACGTCCAATGTTATCGTAATTACATCATATATAATTGACTTATCATCTAAAATTATGACATCCAAATCTGTTATAAGATTTTGATCTCAAAACGAAAATTACAACTACAACCGTCGTGAAAATTAGGCAACAACTTAGCCAAACTAATATTCAAACTGAACCCAATAAAAATACTTCAAAGACTTCGTCAAAGCTTCCCCAAACGACAATCAATCCATTAATATATATAAAGGACCCCAAAATCATATTCCTTCTTCGCATTCCAAAACGGCGAATAATAAATTGAAATATATATACGACGGACCCAGTCAAGAACACGCTTCTTTGTTGCTAGTCAAACGAAAACAAATTAATTAATGTTCATATACGACTTCCTCATTCAAATTTGTTTCTTCATAGACTTCGAAACGACGGAAACCCCGATTCTTGGAAACAGCTAATAAAGTAAACCGAAGCACGCCTGGCCTCGGAATAATAACCTTTGTCAAAGAAACAACTATGGACCCCACGGAATACATCCTAACGCATAAAATGCTTAATATTATAATGATACAAATATAAATTTATTAAATGAATATAAAAATGGAAAATTTAAATTTTAACATGTTTTTATTTCCAATTAAGCAAAAATATCTGATATTTTAACATATATTGTTCTACGATTTAAACAAAAATATTTTCCTTGAGTGCGCATTAGAACACGAAGACACTCATAAATAGCGAGAATTACAAACTAATTATAAAAAAGTATAAAAAATTTCAAATAATAAAATGGTGCTTAAAATTTTCAAAATTATATATAATGTTCAGCGTTAATATTTAATATACTGTTTTAATCCAACGATCATTGTGAGGCTAAGTTTTGTGGGAATTCTTTGATACAACGCTTACTTTTATTTTATGTAGCAAGTCAAAGGGAATCAATCTGACGTCGTTATCCTCTGATGCCGCAGTCGTAATAAGTGTCCGGGTTTCCCTTTACAAACTGCTTCTCTCTTCCAAATGCTGAAAGGGGTAGTCAAATTTCAGCGCTTCCTAACAAAAAAATTCTTGATTTTATTTTTTATTTCTATGGAAACTGTTTCTCATTATTCATCTGCGCTGCTCAATGTTTTTAAATAAGTGAAAGTTGCCACTTTCATGTGCAATTTTTCATCAATTTACGGACTCAGAAATAATTTTCAGTTTGCACTTCCCAGTCATACTATGAAAGATATTCGACATAATATACTGATATTTACTCATTAACTTACCTCCCACAAGTTTAACATTATTTTCTTTCTCCATGCAACGTACGTTGGCAAATCATTATCCAGTTTTCAGTCCCATGACTATTGCCTAAACAGGCAGATATTTTTTCCCAACTGTAAAATATAGAAAAACGTTATCATTTCTTTGAATCATAAACCTCAGAATTGAATAATATCCAGACAGAAAATAATATTCGTATGTATTAAAGCATGTATTGCCTGTTAAATTAATGAACTTTCATGGAATAATTAGTTGAATGAAGCCCCATATATATTGTTTTTCGTTCGGTGAATAATGATGTTTATTCTCTTCAATTTAATTCTAGATATTCTGACGCTGTACGTTACTTATACCATCACTCAAATATACTAGTCGTCATAAGCACTTTTTAACATATACTTCGACTGAAATCAAGCTTTGTGACGACCTTATTTTACGGTATTTAACGTCTGCAACCAGTACAGAGTGAAACGGGAGAAATTAAATAGTTAAATTAAATAAATCATTTATTTTTTTAACTTATTTATCTGCTGGTTGGTTTTTAATTTTTTGTCGGTATTGTTTTTCTCAAATTTATATTACGATTGCCACTTAAATTCGTCCTTTTACTGGCATTATCACTTCCTAGGTCGTTAATTTTTTCAGGCGTTAGTAATAGCCAAATAGACTTAAACTATAAACCATAAGCAAACCATATACAGATAATTTTAAATCATAATTTATTTAACTCAGTTGTCAGTTTCCCGCAGTTCCTGAGTTGTAAAGATGTTTATTTATTTTTGTTCCTCAACTAAAAGTCTCTTACTTTGGACTGATCTCCTTTTTATAGACGCATTCCTTACGTTTCACCGCTACAGTAATTTATACAGCGTCAAAGAAAGGAATTCTATTGGAACGAAGAGGATTTCTAAGAATGCCCAAATTACTTTATACTGTTACATCTACAACAATGTTGGAGACCTTATCCAACACTCGTATCCAATCAAATTAATTATCTTTAAAAGCCCCCTCATATCGTCAAATCATAAATAATTTTATGTGTTCAAAATATTACAGTAACATAATTATCTTTATAATTTATTGAGTAATTCAATTAACATAAATCTACGCCACTTGTTGGTAATCAATAAAATTGTTTCAGAAGGAATTTATCACAATATCTTACGTAAGAGTTTCATTTCGTACTTTGTACTACTAATATAAACTTATTTCAATATATAAATTAGTTGTTTGAAATGACAGCACAAGTAATATTTTCTGTTCTTTACCTTTTGCTTGCAGCCCATATAATACAGTTTCTTCTTATCTACATTTTACTTTTTCATAAAAGTTTACTTGACTTTAGTTTTTGATCACTATTTATTGGATATAGGATTCCTACTTTGAAATTACATGTTCTGCGTCCTATTCAACAATTTTTTTCAATAGAAAACTAATTCAATTTGATAAGTTCATATGAAGGTTTCTTAAATATCTTAAACCTAAATTAAGGTAAAATTTATTATAACATGTTACCTTGTCAAATTCGTTAATTTTGAAGGTGTAAGATGTTTCTTCAATTAATTTCTCATTTCGTTAACTAAATTTATCACAAGAAAACTTGAAAATGCCTCAAGCTTTCCGTCTTATTAAAACAGGATTCCACTCTCCAGTGCAAGTTCTGTAAAATTGCTTTTATAGACGATAACACATAAATAAACTTTATAATTCTTCAAGATATTAAGTGATGTTTGAGGTAAAAGTTTTATATTGAAGGAGATAAGCAAAATATTTCAAGTTTTCGTAAACATATGGAAGCGAAGTACCAGGAATCTTCAATATGCAAGAGGATCTTAGAAGTCAAACAACCAAACAGAATTTTACACCCGAAGTATTTCAAGTCATATTACACACTAAAGATAAATTATGTGGCGCACTTGTACATGTCTCAACAATTTCTTCTAAATGTCATAAATCAATTCTAGAGAGGAAAAAAGAAATTATTTAAAAAAACCTACCTTAAAATAACACTTATAATTTTTTATGTAAAATTTAATCAAATGTTATTGTTATAATAAATTTTAAATTATTTTATTGTCGTTAATTGCCTTCATTATAAAATCATAGGATTTTCCCCTTGAACGCTTGCTACCCGCACAAGTTTTTAATCCTGTTTCATATACGTATAAAACTACTCAATTCATTTTTTTCTTAATGGAAAATCAAACAGTCAGAATTGTCAAAGGCCTAATTATCGAACGCTAAACGGACAAGCATAAAAGCAGGGCCACATGAAATGAAATTTGAAACGCTTAATTTTCTGATGTACTGAAAATTTGATTCAAGGTATAATTATTGTCATTTTCAAGGTGTAATTATTACCATTTTCCTAGCACCTTATTATCTTCTATTTATAAATTGCACGTGTGGAGAATCTATATTGTGATTCCTTAGCTAGGATAATTACCAGGAAATAATTATTTAATAAGAATAACAGTTTTCAACGTAAACTATTGTGTGTCAAACCGTCTAATGCAATTTATAATGCTCCTATTATTTGTGCAAGATATGAATTGTAAGTTGTTTTTTTTAGGGCAACAGGCTACATGAGGGTAATCCACTTTGGGCAACTCCCCTTTAATAGCATAGGAAGGGATTTGAAAGGGGGGATGTGGAAGGGTAGAGGAAGGTAGCCAAGGGTTAACCATGAATTTTAAGTTCAGTACACGGCGCTTAAAATCAATCCCGTGTTGATGATGCCCTCGAGAATATTCTATTAATTTCCACTCGCAGCTGTGACGTTCGCTGATTTTGTTTCACCGACAATATTCGGTCACACGCGATTGAACACTAATGTCACAATTTTTGGGGAGGATGCACAAATTTAAAGCAGTACTTTAAAGCTACGCTTAATTTAGTAACGGAATTTCTCTTGTGTACAGAAACAGAAGATCGTTTTGCGTAGTAATATAATGAAGTACAAAATATAGGGAAAGATCATTTCCGGAAGCTAATAGAGGTAGGGGGGCGTTTTGTTCATTTCTGATTTACACATGTGTGCTTCGTTCAAAAAACCCATTTCCTGGAATAAACTGTTGTATTTTTTATGAAAATATCTAGGTATTTTTAAATTATTTTTATAATTTTAGTTTTAGGTCATGTAATTATCCTACAGATTCCAGAAGTAACTCGTAATAATTTCTTATTCCTTAAAAGAACTTTAGTAAAATTTGTTTTGATATAGAATGAAAACGATAATTTCTATATTACAGGTTTTAGTCCATTATGCAGTAAATCAATAGAAAATTTTTACATATGCTGTGTTATTCGGGAAAAATCCCGTTTAAAACATTTGTGTTCACATGATAAGGATTAAAACATTTCAACGAATATTACGTAAATTTATTGATAATAGTCTGAATTTTTTATTTCTCTTAAAATTACAAAATGTAATGCGTATGGCTATTTTACGACGTAAACGAACATACTTCTTCAATATCAATGTTTGTTGCCAATCTCTTAAATTATTAATTACGCATTGCTTCAGTGTCCTTAATTGCTATGGTTCTATATTCCAATATAATGTTTTAATGAAGCTTATTCAATTGTATCTACACACGTATTTGTTAAAACAAAAGCTATGGTGTACTCCCGAAAATAAGTTCAAGGATATATAGATTCTTAATTCTAGAAAACTGTGCCAAAACCAACTTTTGTTTGCACCTAGCAACTTTGGCGGTCGAGAGGCTGAAATACGACTGCCTGTTACTTCTTTATGGCGTAGTAAAATAGCTTCAGTAAATGCCAACGAGTGCAGCTCACGGAAGAGAAATGAATACGCAAACAAAAAAACTGTTTCCCTTCAATAAAATTCCCTCGTAAACCTAAGTGGAGCATGACTGCAAGGAATACGGGAATTGTGTGTACAATCTGTAGAACAAGGACGTATTCATATGCACTCAAAGTTCTGAGTGACTGCTAAATAGCACTTCTACACATCCAAATAGTAGAAAAAATGACATTTTAATTTTTTATTTTACATTTTATTATTTCCGTTTTAGTCTAAAGTTATGGAAGTATAGTGTTTTCGGAAGTACTTTTTCAGACAATATGGTTTTACTCCCCTCTTTTCAATAAATTTATTTATTTTACAGCAATAAATATTCTACCATATATGGCCCACGTAATTTAACTACATATCATCATTCAATATGGGAATACACCTCAATAATCGGCAATAAAAAAGTTGCGAACGGAAAGTGATAACAACATATCTTTTCATCCCCGAAGCAAAGCTTTTTCTCCAACAAAGACTCGACGTCCAGGTGACTGCCCCTGAAAAGATAGTAAATAATGATCCGTTCGCATCGCCTTAATCTTCCCTCCCCCACACTCAACCATCCACCCACTTTCTATCGGGAATCTACGTCCCGTGTCTCCGTGGAAACGATGGATCAAATCCGGCTGCACACCTAACATCCAACGTGAAAACACAGGTGTCAAGTTCATCAAGTCCTCTCCTATGAGTCTGTAGACACCTGGCACGTCCTTATTAGTTGGGAAATAAATAATAATTTTACAATATTCCACTATTATAAAACTAGTTTTACGATATCCATCGTCAAGTATTCCCCACAATTATTCGAATATTACTCTTAATCGATTAGTATCCTGAAAAACATATTTCTTCATTGTCGATCTGTAACTGATTCACTTAATGGATCACATTATATTGACTACGTCAGTGACATTCGTCCACTCATTACTGTTACCATCTTTTTGTGCAATTCCTACAATATTTAGTTTTTGCCAATATCGTCTCCCAAGACTCCACTTAAAAACTTAGAGAATAGATAACGCACGAAGCGTTTTCTTAATGAAATTCATTCGCATATGAAATTTTAATATTCTAAAGTACCACATCTCTACCGCAAACCCTCACTGTCTATATGTTTGTGTTAATATGTATGAATGCGAAAGTAATAAACAGAGATGTAGAATAAACTTCTTGGGATGTTTGCTTTTAATTAGGTTTGAATTTTTTCAAGAAAACTATTAATTACTAAAATCGATTTTTATGAACAAATGAAAAAGTAAAAATTAACGTGTATAATATATTTTATATACACCAATTTTAGTATTAATATAATTTTTAAAATTGTTCAATTATAAGGTTTGTTGCGTATTATAATGGCCAGGTAATTGAAAGTATAATTTTGAACAGTTAGTGTGGCCTGAGAAAATTGATCAGAGAGCATTTCCAGACGTTTTTTGTTGTAATTATGTATTGTTTTGACGGTCATCTTCAGACGTAATTTGTAAAATGGTTCGGTCGGTGAAGCGAGAGAGTGTTATTGTTTAAAAACTCTCACAGCGGAAACCTTTACGAGGGGATGTATTTTAGTCAGTCAAAACAGAAAGTCGCCATTGGGTAAGATCTCCGAAGTGGGACAACTGGTGATAAAGTTTTGAAAAGTAAAAGATAAAATATTTTAAAGAGTTAATCTACATTGTTAACCTGCGATATAAATATAATTCGGCGGACATTTGTGTGTTTGAGATATTTGGTTGGCATACAATAATTAAACTCTGTCGTTGTTGTGGTGGCGGTATCTGGAATATTATAATTGAGTAGAGACTAAATGAGAACTGTATATCCTTGTGGTCACGGTGGCACTGACCGGTGTCCTCGGTAATAATATCTCGAGCTTTGACATTATTGGTTGACTGACTTAAAGCGACGTATATAGGAAACATCGTGGGTCCATAGGCGGGATTCTATAGTATGGAACTATAAAAGGATTTAGTTGGATGAGCTTGAGCATTTATATGCACAATATGGCCAATATTCTCAAAATTAAAAAGTTTTATGAATAATTGGGCAAAACTTTGGAATCATCAAGATTGGTATGTAGATAATTAATCTTATAATTAGTAAAATAAATTGTAAACTTTGCGTAATTATTGTGCCTTCAAATTTCATTTCGTGTTTTTATTTTGGGGGAATATTTTAATGTTTAATATTTCTGTAATTGCAACTGACCATATTTCTGTAAATTTGATATTTCATTTTAATCTATGCTTTTCATGAGGCTCGATAAAACGACCTGAGATAGGAGTCACATTTAAGTTAAAGGCCGTGAAACTGTTTATGTAAACTGTATTTTAAAAATTCAATATGTGTATTAAATAAATTCTTGAAATATTATATTAATTAAATTTCCGTTTAATCTTTACAAATCTTTCTGTAAATATTAAGAATTGTTAACAAATTTTAATAACTTCTAGATTTCATTAATTTGATTTAAATTGTTCAAAGCAAAAATTTCATTAAGTAATTATAAATTGTAAAGAAAAGTAAAAATTATATTTCTTTAAAGATATAAAAATTATATATTAAATTTAATTGGTCTTAAAAGCAAATTAAATGAAATAGTTTAAAAGACTATAAGTTGTATAAACCAATTTTTTAATTTTAAAAATCTTCAAGTTGTATATTACAATATATTATCAAAAATATCCAAGATTTTATTATTCTTCACGTTGTTGTAAGTAACATATTTAATCATAGTCCAATATCTGCAAATATAATTATTAGAACTGTACGATATCTGAAGACTGTAAATTAATAATGAAATTATCATACAAAAACTAAAATTTATGCTAATCCACAATGTATGAATATATATATATATATATATATATATATATATATATATGCTTAAATGTGATTCTTTTAATATTTTCATACATACGTGGCGCTTTAAGTACGTAAGATAGTCTGGCTGTACCTGAAGATATTTGTTTGTTTTAATTAATATAATTTAGAAAGGAATGCAACAATTCTAGAAAAGAGACAATGTCAATTGGTCACTTTTTCAACAAAATTCCGTCAACAGAGATCAACAGCAGTATTTTTCGTTGGAGGTGATTTATGTAAAATTTTAGAATGTTGTGCTACCCAGTGAATTGCGGAAAACTCTTGCAAGTGTAAAGCAAGACTAAAAGACATTATAAAACTAACATTCAATCACAAAATTACAAAGTATCGGAGAGACACGCAGAATAACAAAATTATGCATCAATGCTAACATCTTTATAGAATTAAAGTATTAGATAACAAAATACATATTTTATATTTAAGACCATTAATTTACTATATTTTGCAGATCTGAGAACGTTACTATATTAATAAGGACAAGAATGTAAGGTTTTAATTATGTAAAACTATTTTTTTCAACATTTTAAGTTTTTTTTAATTATATACAAAATACTATCTGAGTGTGCGGAGCTACCCCGGTATTTATTTAAATTAGCTCGGAGAAGGAATATACTCGACACTAGTCTCTTGGTCAACATTTATTTTAACCAGAAACAATAGCGTATTGTTTGCAATATTTACTTAACTACCTTACCCTTCCCGGCCTAACCGCTCGGCATCTAACTACAAATAAACCAGGATGATGACTGAATGTATTTTCACAACTCGGGAATTCTCCTACTGCATAAAATCAGAACATACTAAACATAATTTGGCTTACTGTAGAGCCTACAAAGCCAACACCTCCGACGGAACTTTTTGTCTATAAATTTAACTCATGACATGGCCTTTATAATAGGGTGAAGTTGAAACCCCAGTTCATAGGATAAAAAAAATTGCGTGCTAATTTTTTGTGTCGGAGGTATTATTTCCTTTCTCAAAGATATCTATACCTATATCTATATCTATATCTATCTATCTATATATATATATATATATATATATATATATATATATATATTGACTTGCCTGTTGGTAATATAATTATTACGTAATTTTGCCAATATTAATTTGCGTTTTTACATGATAAAAGCAGGACTTTTAGAAGCATTGACGCGAAACTAGTTACTGAAATAAGGATAAATTTTCGGCTGCTTTAGAAGTATCAAGTACGCAAGTTACTTGTTAAAACCAAAGTGATATATGAACAAAGGCAATGATGTGGGAAACCTCCCTCATCCCTTCGTCCCAGCCACTAACCTTAATTTCGAAACTATGCGCAATTGTTGCGACCGTGTGGGAAAGTCACTGATTTCTCTCTAATGACTGTAATGAGTTGATCCTTTCAAAATAGTTGTCCTCAGTTACTAGTTTTTCCGGATCGTGATTTTCAGGCGTTAATTTCTTATTGTCGTTTTAACACGATTGAGGAAATTATATATTTAAAGGACTAACTGAAGTCAATAAACATCTTAATTATAAATTAATGCTATTCCAAAGCCCCTTAATCAAATGACCGTATCATATTTTTTATTCGTACTTTCACATTCATTGCGTTCACTCTTTATTCTTCTGTTTACATGGTCGCGTCTGAGAAATTAAAATCTTTTATAAACTATTTGTCATAAAGTCCCATTTAAAAAAAACAGCTATTCCTGGTAAAATGGATTATCTATAACCAACTCTTAAAGTCTCACAGGCCGTGCGCTGCGACGTCTATGAATGTCATTTTTGTCACTGAAACAGAACAAATTCTGAGAAATCGTCACATTGTTAAAGGCAGCTTGAAAAAGTTTATTAATGCCTGCAGCAGTCTTAAAATCACTTGTTCGCAGACAGACTCCAGCAAATAATTTACTCGTCCACTGTATAAATTTTAAAATGGCCTGAAGCGTCATATACTGCTTCAATATGTGATCTGACAAAAATCAATGCAGCATACATACAATACCAAGACATGGATAATATCGCAAATGTCAGAAAAAAATTCTGTCGTATATATCAGCAGAATATAATGCATGTCATAGCCTATATAATATTTTGCCAAACCTTAAAATAAAATGAAAGATGCATGAAAAACAATTATGTTCCTCAAAGATATAGACTAAATCCACAGTGCGCCGTTTAAATGTTTCTAAATTTCCTTACATATAAAAAAATAGCTTTACAGCTTGAATTTTTTAATTTTGACAAGTTTTTATACATGCTTCGAATAAGAACGGACCTCAAATAGATGCCTCTGTAACTCCTAATATACAGTAAACAAAGCTTCATCATTTTACAATTAACCAAAATTATATACCAAATACTATATAAAATTTGTAACTTTCAACATCCTTGAAGCTTTACTTCTCATGGGGCGCTATGGTTAAATTATTCCAGTCTATTGAAATTAGTTCTATTTGCAGCCAAGCGACGCTCATTGACTGAAAGCGACTGAAGTGCCACTATACAAGCAGACATGTGTTTGTATTTACTATCTCACGCGTACTACATAAACGCTTTGGTGGGAATGTCAATCGAAGTTCAACTGGACGAGTACCAACTATGATTTCCATACTACTGAGCTTTGTAAAACAATGCATTACATAGTAGCTTCAAAATTATTGAAGTTGTGGCGGACTCCGTGTTATTATTAGTTGCGACACCACACACGGGAAGAAAATTTAAAATATTATATATTATTTGTTTGTGTGATAGCACGGGTTGCGATTCAATGAAGAGACTTGATATTTTTTCAATATTTTATTTCTCTTTTGTAAATCATGTTCACTGGTCAATTTCTCGTAACGAACTGGTCTCTAATTGTTTTTTTACTCCATAAGAAAAGAATCTTATTTTTGCACAACAATGAGAGAATTACGCAGTGTTTATGCTTTGGACTCCGCGTCGACTAGAGGGTTCTCTGCGCTCCGATCTCTTTTTCCCCCTTTCCGCTACGGTTGGCGGATGAGCAGAGAAGTTCGTCGGCAGATCAGTCAGCTGATGTTCGCAGAGAAGTTCGTCGAAAGATAGACGTGAAGCTCAGTGGAGGCCAGCTCCACAAAGTAATGACAAACGTGTCTTTTAAGGTTACAAATAATATATACAGTAAATGTCCTACAAAATATAATTGTTTTATTTGCAGGAATCATTGAGCATCTAAAGCTAACTCATCCAAATCCAACCTCATAAAATTTTTCGTCAATAATTCGGATAATAAAATTTTATTTTGAGGTTAGATAAATACAATAACAAATATCAAAAAATGTATATATATATGTACTTTTGCAAATAACAAATAATTCTTAATTATCAATAAATTTACGCTAAATTTCTGTTAGAATTATTGATGCGCGCTGGATCGTAAAGATTTGAGGTCATAAATTTATAAATAGATAAATTGCCTATTAAAAATCTATTAATACAAAACTTCAAAATTTCTACATAGGATATATGACCATATCTATATAATAAAAAGGATGTATATTTGTATGTATGTATGTATGTATGTATGTTTGTATTTACGTTGTTCTTTATACAAATTTTATCGCGTGGACAGAATGCAACAAAAATTGGTATACGTATTCTGCCAAAATCGAGAACCGGTACTGTGGGGATGAGAAACCCGTAGCATAAAGGTGTAAAGAATTATAATTGATAAACGTGATAATTTTGTGTTAAATTAATGCGCGTCAAGAGATCATGACGTCAATGGACAAAGAGAGACGTTACTACGCGACGAACAAAGCAAATAGTTCATTTATCGGTAATGCAATAAAGCAGAAATATTTCCATTGGATAAAATTATAATTTTATCCAGTAATTCTCCATGGCATTATAATAATAAAAAAAAAACAATACGAATAATTAACGATCTATGCGGAAAATGTATGTTAATTTTCGTGCCATATTAAGTGACTCCAAAATGGCGACCATTTGTTTACATTGTGAATTTAGCGAACAATTTCATCAATTTAATCATTCGTAATATCTGAAGACTGAGGGACAATTATATGCTGCAGTACGCAATGAGTTATTTAAGAATAAATTCGGAGGTATGTTTGTTGGGATTAATGCAATAAAATTCAATGTATTTTATAGCACCGGGGATGGAGTGTTGATGAAATTACCACTCTTTCTGCATACGTAAGTAAAATAATTTATTTACTAAAGATTAATGGAGAATTAAATACTTTTCTGGTTTATATAAATAAGTACACGGGCAACGCCGGGCTCCCAGCTAGTAGTTTCATAAATCTCGTAATCCCTTTCCGGTTAATTAACCGTGTGGTGTCAGCTCTAGAACAAGATGCAATGCTGAAGTGCCAACATCCTGTTCGTTGATGGTTAGCTGTAACTCGCTGACTGCAGCAGCGGTGACATCTAACTGGAGATCCAGCCTCCTCTTCAAGTTGTCGGAGTTCCTTCCCCGTGGAATCTGCTCCGCGATGACAAGATATTATGCCTATAACATACTAATATTCTGTCATTACTAAAATGTCATTATTTGGGTTACATAACAATTGTAAATGCCTTTACGGCTACCTAATTGTTGGATTCACACTCTCATTCATACACTCATTCAATCACACTTACACCGCTGCTGCTGTTGTTGTTCCTTCGCCTTCCGCTACCGGCCGACGCTCTCCGTTCTTTCTAATTTTCCGGAGGAGAGGGGGGGGGGTTGTAAAAAATTAATTAGTATTAAAATAAGTATTTGTATAGAGGTGTAAATATATGTATATATATGTATATATATATATATTGTAATAATTAAATATAATAATTGCTGGGCGCTTTTAAATGAACAACTATTATAATTTTAATGAACAAACAAAATTTATTATCAATTTTAAAACACAAAATATTTGGGATCTCAGGGTCTTAAACTGGGTTTGATAAATGGCTGAATTTATACAATCAAAATTACATTTACCTTTTATGGAAGTTAGTGCGTCTGAAACATAGACGAAATTTGTTGTGGAAGAAATAATACTACAGATTGAATTTAAACAGTTTTAAATTTATCAAGAATTAACGATCTCATTTTATCGATATTTAAATAATTAAAGAACGATCTGACTTTTATCTTTTAACAGTGGTTTACAAATGATTTCAAAGTATTTCTCTACTTACGGCCGCCCAGGTCTCATTTTATGTTTTTCGTGCACAAAATTTGGGGATATCACTGATTCTAGTACTCACAGAATCTAAATGTCAACAAATTCTAATTGGCGTAGTTTGTTAGTTGGTCTAACACAAATTGGTAGGTTCTCGATGCTTTCCTCCAACCTGGATTTGCAGATCTCGTAACTTTAGTTGAAAAGGTCCTTCATTGGTTTGTCTATGGCCAGCATGATGAATTTTCGCTCGACCACCGAATACAACATTAGTTGCACTCTCTCCTTCCCGACTGAAGATTGCTTTACTTTTCAATATTTGAGAGCATGTTTGTAACTGGACCACATTCTTTCGTTCTGACTGCCCAATTGTAAAACTTTTTATAATATGAATTTTCTGGTCTTTACACCTCGCTGTTCTATGCCCGACTGTAAAACTTCGTCTCTTAGATTTTGAGCGCGTAAACTCTCTCAACTGCCCAACAATGTTTTCTTTGCCTCGCCGGATTGTTGCGGCGTCCGCTCTATATCCACTAATAATGAGTCCTCTACAATCCAACTTTCCAATTAGAACAATGTCTTAATTACCAATCACTACAATATAAATAAATAACAGTCGTGAAAATCCGAGTACGAATAATATATCACATTAACATACAAGCTGTAAAGGGGCTCGTAGGTTACCTAATAAATTAATATAATAATAATAATAATAAGGCGATACCTACAGGAAGTTCGACAAAGGTCGGTTCCTGTTTACCTTTCTTTCGGGGTCGTAGCAGCCTAGCGATGAGACCAGCTCATTGCTAGACTCATGGGCCCTCTCGTAAAACCTTACGGAATTTTCAAGTATCCGTTCCCATAGGTTGCTAATCCCAGACTACGGCGTTGGAGGTCCGTTGCGGGAGGTGCAGCGCTCGCCGAAGGCACTTCTCCATGTTGGACTACGCAGCGCAGGCCCATACTGGTGTGGCGTACTCCATGATCAGACGGATGAGCGATATGTAGATTGAGAGTCCCGCTCTCGGTGACAGCTTCGAACTAGAATTAAAAATCGGGTATAAGAGATTTAACCTAGCTGTTACCTTTTTTTGAATATCTTTAACGTGGTACCTCCACGTTAGCCTTGTATCTAAGGTTACCCCTAGATACTTGGCTTTCATGGTCCACGGGATCACTTCTCCAGGCTTGTCCGGTCGGCGGCGGGTGATCATCAGCGCCTGGCTCTTCGACGCGTTGATCTTCACCCTCCAGTTGGTGGCCCACTGTTGTATCTTCTGTAGGCCAGCGTTGAGCCGGTTTCCCACGACGTGCTTCGTGATGATTGCCGTGTCGTCGGCTTACTGACTGTTAACTCTCTACTTACCTAAGATACACATGATGAGTAATTTGAATACTCTCTCTGGTTGACATTTTTATAATATCATCGTCGCCTCCTACGAATTTTTCTTTCCTTTTCACTGAACAGCACTCTCCGTCAGCTTGCCGATCCAAACACTTGATTTAATTGTTACCGTTCATAAATCCAAACATTTTCTTCAACCTTTACCACTAAAGTCCCATAATTCACCTAAAGATTTTTTTTATTTTGGTATTCTACAATTGTAATGATCTCAACTAATTATTGACAATTACATTCTACGCGAATATATACCATGGGTATTAACCTTAGTTCGGAGACAAAGTCCATCCGTTTTTGGAAGTGCTCTTAAATAAATTTCAATTTTGCATTAATTATCACAAAACAATTGTGTGTTCAGAGCAAATTTTTACCGATAAGGGATTACATTTAACGACTAAAACTGCTCGAGATTGAATTTAGCTGTAGAAAATGTGCAACAACTCTGTAATTCATAGGTTAATATTACTCTTTTCACTTGCAGAATTTTATTAAGAGTGTTATAATTTTACGAAAATAATGCATTAATTTGGTGTTTACCTATTGAAATCTACTGCAAGTTGATTATCCTGACGGTGGGAAAATTATTGCACGTCCTTTAGAATATTCATAATGAAATATTGGGTTACCCAAATTAATTGGCCATAGGGAAATTCAGTTATTTTTTGCAACGGTAAAGAAAGAGGCACTGATGGAGAATTTATGGTACCAAACCATAACACGGAGTATAATTTACGGGAGAGAAGATGCAAGACATAAAGCGGATATACGGGGATGGTGAATACAGATACAGATAAATAGTTCATATCGGTTCGATTCCATTGTTGTTAATTAAATATTAAAAATGTTATAAACCTGCCTTACTTTACTTGTTTAACGCGGAGGTTAATGTTTCTTTTGCAGGTATGCATTTTAAATTTAGTAATGTATATCAACGCATTAAAAGTAAAAAAATTCTGCAGAAAAACCCTTAGATGCAAATATTTATGAATTATAAATAATAAAATGTCACTATATGAAGTGATACGTTTAATGATTAGTAAATATTTTTAAAAATCAAACGTTATCGTAATTAACAAGTTAACTGGAGTGAAGTAATTTCTGTTTCACAACTAGAAAAATAAATGTCGTGTATGACTTAAGCATCAATTTTAAAATGTCACCTATGTGACTGACCGCTACAGAACAGTTATATGTTGATATTTATGTTTAAGTTGATGTTTCAAATAAGTCAGTACAAGTATTTTACTGCATGACTTTTCTCACTTTGAAATTTGTTTAGAAATTTAAAAACTTGAATAAGTAATTATTATTTTCCACTATTTCGTAGGTGAGTCAAATTTTTTTATTTTTCATTTTATTTACTATATAATTTCTTGCAGAATAATGGACGGAGCCGAGAACACCAAACTAGCTTCTAACTTCCATGCAATGTTCTGCAAGTAGGGATGTTCAGGATTCTGTTGGGCGACGTAATTAATCTTCGTTGATTAAGTAGCAGTAAACTACATAAGCTACCTGTTGATCTTAACTAATTGTTATAAAATGCTTATTATCAAAAATCTTCAAATAATCCAAACATCCCAGCGCGTATCATCTTTCCAATACTTCTAGTTTTAATACAAAACACTGAAGTTTTCGAAGGACAGCCTCAACTGAGCATTAGTCACAAACTTGCATTGTTTGCAAACTGGAACTCTTTTGAAAATAGTATTGCGTTTCTGCTCATAGAATCGCCATCATCATCAGGTACGTCAAACCGCAATTTATTAAATGAGTGTCCAGGTTGAATCAATGTCGAATACACAGTCGCCATGAAAGTTTTTTTTTCTGGTACCATTCAATCCTTTCTTAACAATGCTTATTAGTCTTGTATGACCTATGTCTTTATATCATTAAATTTGATGTAATACTTACATAAAATTTCTTTTTTTGGTCGGCAAAAGAATGTATGTACCATTTTATTACACAAACAAATTGACTGAAATACAAATTAGAGTAATATGTCGTTCCGATAAAAGAATCAGACGATAATTATGTCGTGTATATATATTGTAGTATACAACTTAAGAAATAAAATAAAAGCCACCACGCTGAAACCAATTAATGTAATATATGGAAAAACAAATTTAAAAGAAATGATAATTAATATAATTTATATCTGCATTATATTCACGTTTTAATGATAAAAAAATTTAATACTAATTTCTATTTAATTTAGTTTTTGTACACATTTTAAATAATTACCAAAGCTTTTAATGTAAGTCTCAAATCTTCAAGGGCGCAATTTGCAATTATCACCAAATTATATGAAAATCAAAAGTCACAAAATAATAATAATTAAATTTAAAATAAAAAATCTAAATATATCTGAAATCCAGTAAATTTTACAGGTATTTTAAGAAATCTGACTACACATATTTATATAAGGTTTACAATAGAAGATTTATTACATACCAGTTTATTAGAGCTGCTCTTGTACCACATTACTTACGCACTTCACCATTTTTCTTTTTAAGAAAATTTATTTTAACAGGTCATTCACTCACTGTTCACAACTTTGGTTCATTTCGCCAAATTCCGGCCGACTGCCCATTGCTCCAACAATTATTCAAGAACTTTCTTTCGTCCAACTTATATCTGTCGACTTTACTTTAAAAGTTATTTTATACCTTAGGCTGAATACGATATTATTAGCTGTTATCCAGCATCAACTTTGTACGATCGCTACCTGGTTACTCGCGAGAACATATTTTCCTATGATTATTTTCGGTCGGCCACCAAAACCAGACTTGTCATGACCATAATCGGTCAGGCTCCCAAAACAGGCTTACTACGAACATTATCGGTTGATCTCCCAAAACAGACTTGCTGTTTAGCCAAAGTTCTGGATATAACAAACGCTGCTGACAATAATAGAGACTGGAAACCAATCCAATCTCCGCATTCTTGGGCCACCACAATGACTGATACTTACAATGGCCTCAATATTACGCCGACAAGGCAAATATGAAAGAAAAGTTATTAAAAAAAACTTTCGTTACACATTGGTGATTTCTGCAAAATATATATGTATATATATAAATATAGTAATAAATAACAATATTTAGTCTTTATTTAAATTAATTTAATTTAATGAATTTGAAGAATTTACCTCACGTGAAGCGCCATTTAGTTAATAATTAAATGTAAGGCGTTAATTAAATGAAATAATAATCAAAAATTAACAAACAAAATATTTATTTATTTTGTGGCAACAAAAGATTATTACAAACACAAAATTTAAGATCTCATTCTCTCAGGGCCTTGACTGTGTTTGATAATGGACACAACAGATTCATTTTAAAATCTTATTAACAAACAGTTCACATTTACCTAACAATATGTCGATAGAAAGAAATTAAAAGAAAATAAATTAACTTTGATTGACAATTAAAATAACGAAATCTGACTATATCCTTTAATTACGTTTACAATTAATCATTAGTTTGGTTTTGTTACTTACATCTGTCCAGCTGGTACCAGCATTCCTTTTGGTTTCGGAAGTACACTATTGCAAAATTTTACACTGATTCTAAAAGTCAACTCACAGATTTTACACTATTGAAGTCAAAATTTATAGGCTCACAGAAACTCGGATGATCCTCCTGAAAGTCAGCTATCTGATGCCTGCTTGCCTTCCTTGGCTGGCTATAGACGTAAATTCTCTTAGACTTTCCTGGCTGGCTGTATACGTAAAAACTGCTCGCTTTCTTTCCTGGCTGGCTACAGACGTAAACTGCTTTTACTTAGCGATATTTACGAGGTAATACTTCCGTGAATGTTTTTTACTCTGTCTTAAATTCACAACTTTGTTTAATAATACATTAACGACGGCTAGTCTCTGCTCTAGTATTATTTGTTCCGTCCTCTGAAATGTCCCACCACAAACTAACAGTTGTATTACTTGTTGTGCTCCTCACGATGTTTTTCCGCGAACTGACTCCTAGTTCTCTCTCGAGTTTTAGCGCGCATACGCCATTTTTGACGTTTCGACAAAGCAAGTGAGTTCGCTTTTCCATTGTCGCTTTGTTCGATCAGACCGCTAAAATGGATTTCTCAAACAATTCAAATTTTTATGTCCAAACAATTAATGGCCTAATTAATTGGCATTACAATATATATATATATATATATATACTAAGACTAACTTACCTAAAACATAATTGTTTGGAAAATGGCGAGCCATAGTTTTTTTTACATCTAAGGAAGAATCACTTCAATTTGATGCATACTAGAGAAGAATAAGGTTCTTCTCATAATATATAATGACGTTTTCAAAAAACATGTATTGTATAATGTAGAACAGTACATGGTATGTGACAAATTTCTGAGTGCACAGTTTCATACAAAAATTATAGAGCAGTGTAATAATAATAATGTACGTCACATGCAACATGTACTAATATAATAGTATTTTTCTTTTGTCTCGTTCACAAAAAAATGCTTTTACTGGTTTAAAATCTTTCTTCACCAACATGTTTTAATTAGCATGAAGCTACAACTGTCAGGAACGTCAGGATTTAAATAATTTCCAGATTCTAATTGGATAGTTTTGTCACTGTCGTGCAGGTGGAGATTATTAATTAGTCCACAGTTACTGCGTTCTTATACTGTCATGAGCTTCGCCACAAGACGCACTTAAGTGGTTCCGTGATAAATTTTCGTGCATTTCAAAGAAATCGTAGACGAACCCACCGAATATTTCAAATGGAATGTTCCGTTCTCCAAGCAAACTAGGAGATAATTTTTCCGAAATGGATTAAAGAAGTATTGAACTATTATGGGAAAAATATAATTACAAACGGTCTGAACGAGATACAAACCCACACCGTAAGTTGTCATCGAGAATCCGCACTGATATTTAATATTCCTATGCGACGCGGAAACAGTGCTAAACGGTTATGACAATCAATAATTTCATAGCGAGGATTTTTTATTCGATAAAAATTTGAACCTTTACTGAAAATAATTGGTTGCCGGGATAAAATAATTTAAGGGGTTTAAAATAAGTATAAAATGGCATCATAAATCTAGATAGCAGATGAGAGTGTACAAGTGTGTGAGATCGATTCATAGTCCACGCCAACAACCGCAGGCGTCATCCTAAGAAATTATATATATTATATTCAATTCACGTGAGTGACTTATTCTGGCTACATATAGAATGAAAGTTGGCTAATTTTCATGTCTGATTAAACATGGAATTATTGATAAACAAGTGAGTTTTGTCGAATAAATTATAATTTCTTTATATTTTTAATTTCACGTGATTTAAATCATGTTTTATTTATGATGCACTTATTTAAAAAATTTCAAATGAATATTTTTCATACAGAGCTTATAATTACACCTTTTTTTTCACGTCGATAGAATACAGCGTCCGTTGTGTTTTCAAGTGGCACAGGAAACCGATCATCAGAAGTAGTTCCCGGTTTGTGTCAAGAGGCAGTTCAAAAGCAGAATTGTAATTAGACGCTTTATTAAGCTAATATATTCAGATGGGTTCTGCTACATTTAAATTTTTCTGAGGAAAATGAATTTAATTTGCACGGTTTCTTCTGATCCGTTCTCAACGCTTCCTTGCAAAGCATAATGGATTATTTAAAATAAAATGACGACCGGGCCAGGAATCCAACCAGATGAGACCACTGAGGTAAGCGTAATGTCCTGGGTTCGATTCCCGGTCCGGTCCTTAATTAAAATATAACTATGATTTGAGGCTTGAATAAAGCTTTGTGGATTTCTTTTAATTGTATAAAAATACCTACGATAAATGTACGTCAGTAGTCCGTCCTTTCACTTTATCCTGAATGAGACATGAAGGGTTGAGATATAAGGCTTAAGGATGGAGGAATGTCGCCGAGGGGCAGGAGTCGACTAGGATTTGCTTAGTGATATGATCAGCCGCCCGGTGAGCGGAAGGTTCTGGGTTCAATTCCTGTCCCGGTCGACATTTTACCATCCATATTCCTTAAATATAATTAATAATAAAGAAGAGTTAAAATTTATTAATTAAATCTTTTATCCAATACGGTATTGGTTTTACGAAGAAATTTTAAACTATGAGACATATAGCACGTCTTTGTAACAAATTTAAATTTAATATTTTTAAAAACCACTCATATTACATCTATAAGTTTGCTTAATAACAAAAATCTCATAAATTTTAAATAAAAGTATTAGGAAAGTATGACAGTTTCACGATATAGCTCAACATTTTTACAACAAGAGGAAATTAACTTATTTATGTTAATTACTAAGAATGGCTGATGATTAAATTCTGCAAAGATTTTAAAATTATTTTATGACCAATATACACAATTTTTCAAGTCCTTACTTAATTTCTTTAAAAAGGACTATTATGTTCGTAATATCAGTCAGATGTTGCAAGTGCTTTCATTTTGATTTGGGGTTATATAAATTAAATTTGTTTCAGTCTTAGCGTTTTTAAGATTTTCAGAATAATATACAAAATATTACAAGTATATACACGCAAACTTTAATTTATAAATCACCAAAGTAAAAGAGAAATTTTCTGCAGGAGTTACTTATATATGCATGTTTTCCGTTCAGTTATTTCGAATGGCTCTATGAAGAATCGCTAGAGAGCTCTGAGCTAATAAACCAACTCAGGCCCTAGACGGAGTCCCAGACGAAACTTTCTCCGTTGCCTTTAGAAGTTTCTGCCCTCTGAGTGAAGGTCGCGTAACACAATCTCGCTCTGTTATTAGACTTTGACGAGAAATTCTCTGATTCTGATCCCTAAAACGACCATTGAAAATTTCAAAGTACGAGTTTAAAGATAAGATATAGTTTACTAACTTGTATCTATAGAAATATTAATATTATTGTTTCTAAATTTTATATACGTAACTTACAATTTTAAATACCTTTGAATAAAAATATTTATAGTTTACACTACAATTTATTTAGCTTCTCAGTTATAGTAATATTATTTTTCATGCAAAGAAAAATTATATTATTATACTTACTAAATTCCACGACTCTGATTAAGCACATTATTTCATTGAAAATATATCTAAGTTCTGAAATGAAAAAAATTACGCCTGATTGAAAATTAATAATAAAAAATGATAGCCAAATACAGACAAAATAAGTGATAATATAAATACCTCATAACGTTTCTGGAAACCTTGTCCCTTTCTTCGGGTGATAAGGAGAGCGTAGAGCGACACAACTGCACTCGTCAGTTGACAAAACTCAAATGCCAACAATGTTTATGTATTTATTAATAAAATTTAAAGGGTACTCATTCGAGATTAAAATGTTTCGGACAATATTTATGTTGTGTTGATGGAACTTGGAGTTTTGTCAACTGACGAGTGCAGTTGTGTCACTCTAGGCTCCTCTTAACACCTAAAGAAAGGTACAAAGTTCCCAGGAACGATGTGTGGTATTTATATTCTCATTTATTTTGTCTGTATTTGACTACCCTTTTTTATTATTATATATAAATTGCACATAGTTTAATACATAATGTTAGATTGTATTAAGTATAAATTAAACTAGTGTTGCCTTCTTTGACAAAAATAAGGCACAAAAGAAGCTGAGTAATTTTGTACATTAACCTATCGATCCTGTCAATGGTTCGAAAATCAAAATCTAATTTGCAAAGTGCGGATTTGCCACTCTGGTAATGATGTGAAAAATGGTTTTCGAGCAATCAGCGTCGTTCCTCATTGATATATTCCATTTACGCTTTCTAAAATGTGCATCTGTTTACCAACTCGAAGACAATATTTAGACGATTCAATATTTATTCCTAGTTAACATGTACTTGTCGGCGTTTTTTATTTATTATCTTAGAATTACTTAACCTTACTTCACGGCTTAGGATACGTCAACACAAGTAGATGTAATATAGTAATGATACAGGTACAATAATGCATCTGATTTTAGACACAAGCAGTTAATTAAAGCAAAATATTAACTTAATACTGTTTGTTTTGAGAGGATAAATAAAAAGATAACTCTTTACTTTGTTTGTGTTTTAAAGTTTCTTTATTTAGATTTAGGTTTAACGTAAATAAAGGCTAAGTAATTCTCAGCTAATAAATAAAAAACGCCGTTAAGTACACGTTAAGTAGGAATAAATATTGAATCATCTAATTTATTTAACGTAAATAGGCAATTAAAACGTTAATCCGACAACCACCGGCGCGTGCACATGCAAACATTTTAACTGTAGCAATTACGAAAATCATATTACAGAAATACGTTATTCATGGTTAATTCAATCATTAGTTAGAACTAAATACAACAAATTTATTCCACGATGACTCAAAGTTGAAAAATACTGGTCTCAGACAGAACAAAAATGAATTAGCTACAAACGTTGCATGAAATTCAAGAAATTGGAAGAAAATAAGCCTCCGAGGGCTTTTCTCTCGCAGATGAACCTTCCCAGAGAGGAAGAATCCTGTGGGGCCTTCACTTCTTAATGGTTATTTGAGGTTCCCACAAGACAAGGCACCTCGGCCTGTTTTGAGAGATGTATGTTCCGTGGTCGCAGACCTTGGGCATAAGGTAAGATTTATACGCTGTTCCCATTGGAACTTTCAATTGGTCCGTGTACGGAGAAGGAAATGTTGCGTCTCTCCAACAAACCCCTCTTCCGCCATGGGAAGGGCGTGGGACAAGTACCCAATGCCTGACCTACATGATGCTGGTTTTCTACACTTTGTCATGCATCAGTGATGCAGGAGAAATCCTAGAAAACCTGCATCAGGTAGGTTGGGCATTGGGTACTTGTTCAACGCCATTCCAATGTATATATGAATGGATGCACTGACCGCGTGTCACTCCTAAATCCAGAATGTGTTACGTAAGATGACAGTCTCGCAGTCGTCCTCTTAGGCCAAAGTCCGTAATGAGCTGTGGAATCATGAAATATAATCATTTACATTCATAATTATCTTCATTTTTATTTACATAACATTCATTTTATGTTATTCCTAATGGTTTAAAATATTTCATCAAACGTTTCTTTTCATTTCTATAACATTTTTAATCACAACTAAGAGTATTCTCAGTCAATCTTAGTTTAGCATTGTTACTTCATATTTACTATATTTTTCTACATAAATTTATGAGATACTAATTTATTGTAGATATTTTCAATTGATCTTATTGATATACTAAAATGTGCAAAAAATATAATTTTCCACTCCTTTTCTGCTTAACTAGTTCATAAAGCAAAATGCCGAATATTTTGAGTGTCAAAGAGATGTTTTCTTTTCAAATTATAGTTGATCGCGTTTTCAGATATGTCTAAAGCTTAATTAACTGCTAATGAGTCTACTGGTTTGAAAAAGAAACTAAGTTGGTCTTGGCCTTTGAAAACTCAATCCATAAATTCACAAAAGAAACAAAAAAATGAGTTCCACATCGAAAATCGAACAAGCGTGTTATGAGAAAATACAAAAAAGTTAGAATATCAATTATGCCAATATAGCATTTATGTGTAAATCGTAAATAGTTGGTAGTAAATTATTTTTTTATTGCATTTTATTTTTTTAAGGCTTACATCTCCATTTTCTGGTTTACTGCAACAATTTTATCCAAGAAATTTAATTATTTTCTGTTTATTTGTGGTTTTGTTTCCTTTTTTTCTCTTAAGACAAAAGTGTAATTCAACTTTTATCTTAGTATATTTTAATAAGAACTTAATTCAAATTGTTTAATTCTGAACTATAAAAGTTTTGTTGCGGCTTAACATGTTTATAAAGTATTTTAGACTTCAGTTTAAGTATTTTAACAACTTGTGCAGAATTAAAAATCGAAATAATTTAAAGTCAGGGAATCCTGTAAATGTAATTATTACATTCCTCTCATTTAAATGTGGGTTAAAAAATTAATCTGTTGTTAATAATTACGGTAATATTATAAATCTAATATTTTCAAAATTGTTAGAAAGTCTTTCGCAGACACCGTTTGGTGGAATGTTGAAATGTAGAAAAGCAAACCAAATTAAGGGTTAAAAGGTTTACAGTTTGCGCGGCATCCATCCCCTTCGAACACAATGTACTGAAGGGAAAGCGAACCCTACAGGAGGAACCTTAATGTGTAACTGATAGACAAATGACTGAACAAGTAGGCCTGTGGACTGAAATCTTGACAAGGTCACTTAAGTTTGCTAGTATGAAAAACCAGCTGTAACGAATCCGTACATACGAAGGTACGAAATCTCGAGTCCGTTTTTGAGTAACTAGAAATTGATTTTATCTAATACAAGTATTTTAATTTCACATTTGATGCTAAACATCGACATCTTAAGGCAAACGTGCAAATATATGTTTATATATCGCCTACCAGGCGACAAAAGTTATAATATGCATTAATACCTAAGGATACCCAATTGTAATATAATAGGTATTTGGTTTATAATTTATTTTGTTGGAAATCATAAATAATGATTTTCTTTATTGAAAAATTTTTCGGATTAAATATTATCAATAGTTTTAGATCATAAAAACTAGAAGCACATTTATTATAAACAGCCTTTCATAACAATTTATTTTTATTACTAGGCATACCCGTAATTTTAAATATAGTTTCCTTAATTTATTTTAGTGCATCCTTTTATTGTAACGTAAGAAGTGGGTGTAAGACTTATTCCTTTCATAGCATTGCAAAATTAGTGAAAATCCGAATTTCTCACAACAATTAATTATAAATTAAAAATAACCTAAATGACTTATAATAGGAATTTTGTTGCTTTTATGTTTAAAGTCTGTTTTATATCAAGATATACTCAAATAATTGTTTGGATTGACTTTATATATTTGTAATAGAACATGCTTCAAGATAAATGTTTCATCCCAAATAATTAATTAATTTACAAAAATTTCCAGCTATTGATCTGCTATATTTGAATTATATTGTAGGTAATCGAACGAAAGCTTTCCCGACGTGTGTGATTAAGAAGCAGTTCTCGGGTTCCCAACTGAGTGAATACATTGAAATTACACGACGTTCCGACGGCCAATTATCCTGGCTGGAGCTCCCGGGTGGGCCAAACTTGTTTGTCGAAACGCCTTGTTATTTCGATTTATTCCCCGGATTTGAATCCCCAGAACTGCTTGTTACTGTTAGATCACTTTCAAAATTCTTTATACGCCTGAAGGGCTAATTCTCCTTCAAATATGCCTTCCTGTCCCTCAGCAGATAAAAGACAGGAAATGCGAAATATATTTATTTAATCCCTAGCCAGCTTATTAAAATAATTATTTAGACCCAGATAGATTATAAAAAAAGAAATAAAGGAATATTTCACAATCCATTGTATCTGAACGATACATAATCTTTTCACAACCCACTGCTGATTAATTCTTTCTCAATCCGTGGTAAAGGAAACGAGAATATTTTCTGAATATTTTTGGCTACTCTAAAACACAGACATTACTTTGAGGTCGCCGTATATTTACAATTAATATTTTTACTTTATTCTGTTAATTTAAATTTCGTTACAAAATCTTATAACTTTGTTCAGTTAACAGGTGGAACTGATTGTATTCTGTTGGTGTTATAGTATTGGGTTTGAATGCTTCTTTCAGAGTGAATTACCCGTTATAATTTTGATTTTGATTACTCAACTGAATTCCAACTGCATATCAGTTAGTAAGAGAGTGAAATGATATACATGAAGAAGTATTGGTTATGTTCCAAATAACGCCAAGAACTCGTAAAACACAAGTAATTATGTTCTTTAGAGAACGCAGTTTTTTTTTTCTCCGTGGAACTGTAGGATGAAGTTCTCGCGGTTGCAACTGGGTATCGACGTTTGTTAGCCACAGGAAACGTTGATACTATGTTGTAAGGAAGCCTGCGAGAGGATTTCTCACAGGTGAACCTTCCCAGAGAGATCTGGCGGGGGCTACCTTTGGGGATGCTCTCACATCTCTCTCGTTTTTTTTTGAACTAAGGTTCCCACATGCCGAGGCACCTCGGTCTGTTTTGAGAGGTGTATGTTCCGGGGTCGCAGACCTTGGGCATACGGCAAGAGTTGTCCGCTATTCCTATTGGAATAGTCGGCCAGCTGCCTCCTAAACAGGCCAAGGCATGGCGAGGGGTAAGCTGCGTCCCCACAGCAAACTCCTCTCCCGCTATCGGAAGGGCGTGGGACAAGTACCCAATGCCCGACCTACCCGATGCAGGTTTTTCTAAGGTTTTCCCTGCATTCCTTTAGGCGAATGCCGGGTAGGATCCTTAAAATATAGCCCGGGGCCCTAGTTAACCCTTGGCTACCTTCCTCTACCCTTCTGCATCCCCCCTTTCAAATCCCTTCCTATGCTATTAAAGGGGAGTTGCCCTAAGTGGATTACCCTCATGTAGCATATTGCCCTAAAAAAAAAAAAAGATACTATGTTGTGAGTGGAAGCCTGCGAGAGGATTCTCTCGCAGGTAACCTGCGAAGGATTTTCTCTCGCAGGCAGAACCTTTTAGGAGAGATACGAAGGGGCTACCTTTGGGTATGTCTTTTCCTCTCCGTTGTTGAACTAAGGTTCCCACAAGCCGAGGCACCTCGGCCTGTTTTGAGAGGTGTATGTACCGGGGTCGCAGACCTTGGGCATACGGTAAGAGTTGTTCGCTATTCCCATTAGAATAGTCGGCCAGCTGCCTCCTAAACTGGTCGAGGCACGGAGAAGGGAATGCTGCGTCCCCACAGCAAACTCGTCTCCCGCTATCGGAAGGGCGTAGGACAAGTACCCAATGCCCGACCTACCCGATGCAGGTTTTTCTAAGGTTTTCCCTGCATTCCTTTAGGCGAATACCGGGTAGGATCCTTAAAATATAGCCCGGGGGCCCTAGTTAACCCTTGGCTACCTTCCTCTACCCTTCCGCATCCACCCTTTCAAATCCCTTCCTATGCTATTAAAGGGGAGTTGCCCTAAGTGGATTACCCTCACGTAGCCTATTGCCCTAAAAAAAAATGATACTATGTTGTCCGCTATTCCCATTGGAATAGTCGCCAGTGCCTCCTAAACTGGTCGAGGCACGGAGAAGGGAATGCTGTGTCCCCAGGGCGAACTCCTCGCCCGCTATCGGAAGGGCGTGGGACAAGCACCCAATGCCCGACCTACCTGATGCAGTTTTTTCTAGGGTTTTCCCTCCATTTCTTTAGGCGAATGCCGGGTAGGATCCTTAAAATATAGCCCAGGGCCCTAGTTAACCCTTGGCTACCTTCCTCTACCCTTCCGCATCCCCCCTTTCAAATCCCTTTCTATGCTATTAAAGGTGAGTTGCCCAACGTTTATTACCCTCATGTAGCCTGTTTTTCTAAAAAAAAAGATACTATGTTTGAATACACAGAACTCTTCATCCATTTATGTTATTATTCAGACTGGAAATGTGTGACGTTACTATTTATATTGAAATATTTCTAATATTTATAAGTATAAGATAGGTAAAGTAATGTCGTATCATTCCATGTCAGTCATTTATCCAGGTATGTTTGAAATATATTTTTTCCCTATATTTAATTACCCCAATAAATATTTATTCTCGCTATTTGATTATTTTTCTGAATAATTCATTAAATCATTAATTTAATTCTATAACGTATATTTTCACTGCGAAATATTTCAGGGACGTGAAAAAAATTGTCTGCTCCTTTAATATTAACACGTAAAAATTTCCAATAACAGACAATATTTAAACCAAAACCCAGTAATTTTACAACTATTTCTGTGCTAATTATTGCGGAAATTATTACTGACAAGCATTCAGTTCTAACAAAACAGAAACAATTTTAATCATGATTATTTCAAAAGACTTGACGTTAGACCCTAATTTTTACTCTAAAATCTTCTTTGAACTTGTCAGCAATAGAATCAATAAGTTCATTTTAAATCTACTAAGTACCACGAATACATTAATTAGAACCTTACGTTTTGCTTAAGCTCTTTAGCTCCTTTATATATGTCATCATTCTGCTCGTCAGTAACAATTTTCTTTGTATATCATACGTGAGCAGGTCTGCCAATTGGTAGAAGAAAGGTCTTAGGTGTTTCGACTCAATTATCTGTCTGTAATTGGCCATTTTCACGTGTTAGTTTCAGAGATATGTTTATCATAATTGATATAATAAGCTTTCCCCGTCTGTGCATTTTGGTTGTTATTTTGAATTACAGTTTCTCAGAATACATACACAGAGTAAACGAGAGTTCATAACTCAGTTTTCGCCACACGGAGATTCCATTATATAGCGAAAGATGCGTTACACTTCCATATATTGCGTGGGACATGAAACTTTGAAGATGAAAAGCGTTCTTTCAAGCAGGGTCAAAAGAATTCTAACAACAAACAGAACTTTAATCCACCTCCCAGAGCAAAGCTCCCAAAAATATCTTTTGTAAAAACATGTTATATTGAATACTTTAAACGCTAAGCATTTTTTCTCATAGGTTTCTCTACGTATGGTCACCATGCGTAACAGAAATGAACGTCGTATTCTGTTAACAAATAACGTTTTGTGGCATATTGGTTATTTTAACGGTTCTATAGAATCCGATATAAGAGTTGTCATAGGACAACTTATTTATCAGTACATAAATATTTAATTTCCATCGAAAAGCACACCAGTAGTGAAACTCATATCTGATACCTATGTAATGCAATGAAGCTAAATAATATCGCTCATTTATTTGTTAACGATACAACTGGCGGATTGCTGGAAGGTGGAAAGATATTTTAATTTAGCGTCATTGCAATATACGTTTGATTTAACGATCACGTCTAAGTGTAGTATCTGATCGAAAAATTATTTTTGGCATGCAACACGGAATTTTATCATTTTTGATTTGTTTTATAAAATTAAAAATAATTAAAAAAGCATTGACATAATGTACTTGGACACTGTTTATGTGTTTGCGATAATAATAAGTGGGACCATATTTCATTATAATATTCGGAAAAAGATTTTTTTTAGGGTAACAGGCTACATGAGGGTAATCCACATGGTGGCAACTCCCCTTTAATAGCATAGGAAAGAATTTGAAAGGGGGGATGAGGACCGGTAGGGGAAGGTAGCCAAGGGTTAACTAGGGCCCCCGGGCTATATTTTAAGGATCATACCCGGCATTCGCCTAAAGAAATGCAGGACAAACCCTAGAAAAACCTGCATCATGTTATGTCGGGCACTGGGTACTTGTCCCACGCCCTTCCGATAGTGGGAGAGGAGTTTGCTGTGGGGACTCAACATTCCGTTCCCCGCGCCTCGACCAGTTTAGGAGGCAGCTGGCCGACTATTCCAATGGGAATAGCGGACAACTCTTACCGTATGCCCAAGGTCTGTGACCCCGGAACATACGCCTCTCAGAACAGGCTGAGGTGCCTCGGCTTGTGGGAACCTTAGTTCAAAAACGGAGAGGAAAAGGCAACCCCAAAGGTAGCCCCTTCGTATCTCTCCTACAAGCTTCTGCCTGCGAGAGAACATCCCTCGCAGGCATTGCCTGCGAGAGAATAGCCCTCGCAGACCTATCTCTTGAAAAAACATTATATTGTAAGAGGTATTGGAAAATTATCGCAGATTTATTGCTAGCTGCGAGAGGGGAATCATGAACGATGAGTGAAGAGTTATGGAGGGTTTTTATGTCGATATGTAATTGGAGAAAAATAAAATGTTCTGTGTTGATTAAATTAAGTTAAAAGGGCCAAGGAGATTGTATAAGAGATTATTGAAAATAAGTGGTTGGCAGGTCATTGGTTTAAAATAATTTGTTTTTTATATTCAGATATTATTTAAAGTTTTAAAATATTGATTGTTTGTTTTTTATAAAATTTATTTTAATTATTTTATGTTCATTGTATAATTACTTCGCCATGTATTGGGGAAGGTGATACGCCAGCTGATGACATAGTGACGTCGGTTGAGCCTAGTTAGAAACTTGACCAGTAGTCGAGGAGAAATCTGAGATCAACCCCGAAACCTTGAATGCTGTATTATCGGGGTATCTTTAAACAAAAAGAAAAGCAATACACAATATAAGTGGGGAATTCTGTCCGGTTGTTAAACGTTGTGAACCCTGAGATAACGAGAAAATCAAGAAAATAACGCGAATGCAGCCGAGATTAGAGTCAAATCCGGGGGTTGTGGATGTCGCTGAGTGTAATTATGACGTTAAATTGAACCGTTTAACCCATCGGGGGTGGAGGGGTGGGGGTTAAAATTCATAATGTTCTGTTTTATAAAAGAGATTTAAAAGTGAATATTGGTTTACATTGAATTTAGCGGCGCATTGGTTAGCTGAAGACGTAACTAATATTGTGATTGAGATTTGTTTCTTTAAATATGGTGTTGGCATTTTTCTCGAGACATTCACTAATTAAGTATTATTTATCCACCACAAGCGTAACCCAAAGATTTAAACTTATCAAATTCCTAAGCTCCAGAACCGGCTCCTGAAATCCTAAAACCCACATCCAGAACATGCAAAACCTTTATCCACCCTGTAAGAGACTATATCAACATAATTTCTACTCTCTTCCCACCACGTCACCTTTATTCCCAAAAGGCCCTGGAAAGATGTATCCTCCGTTTTTGTCGCTCACTTCATTTCATGTACCCATCCATCAACCTATTCCAACGACATCGTCTTCAAAATATCCGACCCTGTCCACAAGCGTCTTGCCGATCTCCGTGCATCCTAAGGCCACCGATCCGTAAAAATCAAGGTCACAAAAGTCCTATACACCACCACCACCCAAAAAGCTTTGGGTGTAAATCGAAATCCACCCAGTAATCATCCTCTAAAACCTAAAACAAAAATATCAAGACTTACAAGTACCAAATTTCCCACATTACAATAACCATCCCATCCAAGATCAGTTGGAATTCAAATGTTAAACTGAAAAGTGCACGGATCTAGAACAATAAAATAGAAGTCTGCGCCAATCATGTCCAGAACAAAATTAATCCAATTTCCCTTCGAAATTATAAAGAAACACCATCCAAAATACTGAACTGAAAAGGGCCTCTGACCACATAACGGCAAAGGACTTAGGACCTTTTATGACAATGATATCATCATCACGGAGACAATGTCATATTTGTAGAAAGTACTAACA
This sequence comes from Zhengitettix transpicula, assembly GCA_037074705.1. Classification (NCBI taxonomy): domain Eukaryota; kingdom Metazoa; phylum Arthropoda; class Insecta; order Orthoptera; family Tetrigidae; genus Zhengitettix; species Zhengitettix transpicula. The sequence goes on along the minus strand of CM073593.1, from coordinate 43,557,599 downwards.
ACGGACAATGTATTGTAATAAACACAATTAATAAGCAATTTTAATTTAAAGAATCTGAAGAATTCGAGTCCCGCGTTGTGGAAGCCAATATGTAATGAACAACAATTGAGATTTAATTTAATTTGAATTTAAAGATTTTTTAAAGAGTTTACCTCACGTTAAGCGTCCAAATATAATAATAAAATGGATGGCTTTTTATTAAATGAAAATTTCGAAATTAACAAACAAAAAATTTATTTATTTTGTGGCAATAACTAAAAAACAAATACAATTTAAAATATTAATTTCTCAGGGTCTTCACTGGGTTTGATAATGGACACAACAATTTGATTTAAAAATCTTATTAACAAACAAATCACATTTACCTAAACAATACGTCGATAGAAATAAACTAAAAAGAAATTAACTTGACAATTAAAATAGAACGAAATTAAAAAGTAAAGATTAACTCTGATTAACAATTTAAAATAGAACGAAATCTGACTTCTGTCCTTTAATTACGTTTACATAAATCATTAATTTTGTATTTTGTTACTCACAACCGTCCAGCTTATTCCAGCATTCCTTATAGTTTCGAAAATACACTATTGTGAGATTTTACACTGATTCTAAGATTCACAGATTTTACACTGATTCTAGTCAAAATTGATAGGATGTCAGGAACTCGGATGATCCTCCCTTTTGTCAGCTATCTGTTGACTACTTGCCTTATATGAATTCTGTGGTTTGTAGATTTGCTAGTCTTTTACCGCTATGGGCTTAAACTGCAACTTTACTATTTCTGGCTAGCTATGGTCGGTAACTGCTGCCTTCCTTTCCTGGCTGACTACAAACGTAAAACTGCTTTTACTTAGCAAGTTTCGATGTAATGCTTCCGTGAATGTTTTACTTTGTCTTCAACTCACAACTTTGTCTAATAATAATACATTAAACGACGGCTAGTCTCTGCTCTAGTATCACTTGTTCCGTCCTCCGAAATGTCCAGGCACCAACTGAACTCTCCTCGTCTCGAGTTTTAGCGCGCATACGCCATTTTGACTTTCCGACAAAGCAACAGAGCTCGGCTTTTTAATCGTCGCTTTGTTCGATCAGACCGCTAAAATGGATTTCTCAAACAATTTAAATTTTATGTTCAAAAATTAATGTCCTAATTAATTGGCATTACAGTATCATGATCGAAACGCGTTGGTGGAGTCCTTTGTACTTATAGAGCCACTTAGAGTGGTTTCATGAGTGAACGGGAGAAACAGTTGAGACCAGGGAGTGTGGTTGCAGACTTGGAGGATTGACCACGAGGAGCCAGGTCGAGACTGGGTCGAAACTTGACGTCCTATTAACTTATAGGTGTTTGCCGTCGATTTCTTGGAGCAGGACGAGACGGGATATAATGAGATGGGAGCACAAAATTATCGCCCACGTAAAGTTAGTTGTGCAGTACTCATCGTCGTGAAGATTGGAAAAAAATAAATTTAGAATCTGTATTAGTTAAATTACACTTATATTTCATTTATATCGTTTATATAATTGATGAGTCACGAACTGTGTAAAAGTTGTTGTATGATGAATTATAAATGGGAAAATGGAGGATACAGATAGGGTATACAGTAGTGGTAGAAGATTACACAACATCGTTTCCTCCAATTAAGTGAAAGATAGCGTTTGACAGAGCACACGTTTGAGGATCACAATCGAAATGGATTAAAAATTAAGAGGAGGTCTGTATATCACTGATGTACACGTTCGTATCGTCCTGAAATGTTTTTCATAGAGGGCATAACATCTGTTGTTCGTTTGCTACGAGTACTTTAGTTTTCCGCTCCAAATATTACCTCCCTCCCATCCCCCCCCCCACCCCCCGCACACACACATCGATTATGAAATTCAATTTAAACAGGCCGAGAGGAGATTAGCTGGAGACCTGGAACAAAGTATTTGTTGAGCTGGCAGTTTTAAATTACTGTTATATTGCATCCCTTCTCTCAGATATGAGAAATTAAAGCTATACGTATTCATATGTCATAAAAATAAATAATCTGTAAGTTCACATAATTGAAATAACGTAAACGATACATACTCTAAAAGATAATATCAGTATACAAGATACGGAAATATATGGAAAAATACTAGAGAAATTTAAATGAAAATTCATTCATATTATATTTCATATGGAATGCTGCGTCGTCACAGCAAATTCACTCCAGTCGTCGGAAGGACGTAAGAAAAGTAAATATAGCCCTACCTACCGGATGCAGGTTTCTCTAGGATTTTTCCTGAAACATATTTAGATAAATTCCGGGTTGGATCCTTAACCTATAGCCAGGGAGCTCTACTTAACTCTTACCTACGTTGCTCTTCGTCCCGCATCTCCTCTTTCTGCCCCTTCGTATGCTATTAAAGACAAACGAAAATTCTGATAAACCAATAAAGTAGCCAGCTTTTTTGACAAAATAGTTGTATAAAAATAATATCATCTCATATTTTCACTTATTGTTGAAAATTTTTATCTATCTCTGGAATAATAATTTGTTAGCTGCTACTACATGAAGTCTATCCCGCGTAATATTAACTCCTAATATAATTTGTGTCAGAAGTAAACATGGTCTAAAGAAAGTATAAATAATATTATGACGATGTTAACGTAGAAACTTATCTTAACCCTTTAGAGCATTAACTATTAAATTTTTTTTAGTTGAGCATACAATACGGAAAAAATATCAAACGTGACAAAGTCATTTTGGCTCAATATTTATCACATATGCAACATAAATATAATTTGTTCTGATGTATTAATAATTCACATCAATTGGATAATTATGATTTTATTGCAATTAGAATACCCTGATAATGACGCTCAAAGTTCGTTCTTTCAAAAAATATAAATTAACAATAATGTAAATATTCTGGAGTTAACCGGCAAGCAGAAAAATCCGGATGGATGGTTTAACATGTCCACGGATGCCAAAAAATTCACATTTCCTTAATTGCGTGTTGTTTAATATCTGCATCAAAAATTATCTCTCTTAGAAACCAACAGACGCCTCTGGGGTGATACTAATATATTCCTTTATTGCTCGAAAGAATACATACGCCGATTACTGTTATTTACGTGGACCGTTTATTATCACACGTTTCATTTTATTTACAGATCATTAGCGTCTACATTACTCTTCTCTCTTCAATTATTGATAATCTAAGAAAATTGGATATGACGATAGTTTCTGTTTAAATTAAATAATGGAATGTATTAAACACTAGGAAGATAATTGCCTTTAGTTTCATCCTTTTACAGCCATATTATTGTTGAAATGACAAAAAAACGACAAAGCCAGGGTCGTATCTCTGGCAAACTTAATGAAGTTTTCACCGATGTCTATAGTAAGCGTCATGTTTGATGGCAACTCAGTTTATTGCCCTGCTTCGCAGGTGCTACCCCATTTGTCCACTTCAGGTTACGCCTGGAGCTTGACCTCGTTAGATCGTCGGAATGTATATGTTTACTCCGCGCGCATCCTTGCAACGTCGGAAGACAACCTCTTTCCTCAATTTACGCACTTTCCTTTCTATCTGAGACGTGGTATATGCTCTATGGAACTGTAGTCGCTGCATTCGTACTTTGGGCATTCCGCGAATAAATCATGATATTACGAGGGTGGTCTGAAAAGTTTCCGACCCAACAATGATAGAAGATATTTTTCTGAATTTTTTTTCTTTTTTTCCACATAGTCACCTTGAAACTCAACACACTTCACCCAGCGATGATCCTATCTCTGTAAATTCACTATGTTATATTTACTCTTCACGTTGCGGTCGGAAACTTTTCAGACCACCCTCGTATATATAGCGTCGATGCCTCAGTCGCATTTGTCGTTTACGCCTAGGTTGAAATGTGATGTAACATTTATTTCAATATAAGTGATATAGATTGATTTAGAACATTGGATTTTATAACTAACATCCAACTTTAGGAGCAGTATTATCACCACAAATAGTACTACTAGAAATAAATGCAATTATTTAATAAAAAAAAGATTTTAACAATTAATCAATAATTTTAGCTGGTTTTGGTTCGGTTTCATTGACGAAAGAGAAAAACAGCCTGTTGGCATGGGTTTTGTGGTTACAGGATCAATGATACATGTCATACAGCAGGAGATGAAAAGTAATGAAAGGGGCATATTATAACTCAACTGGTAAAAATTCATACGGACTCCTTCCTTTCATGTCAGAGAGGATATTTTACAATAGAATACTACATCCGATTTTTTGCGTTTGTTATAGACTTTTATTTTCTGGGATATATTTAAAAAACTAACTCTTTTTATCCCTTTGATTTATGCACATGCGGGTTTTGGATAATATAATCATCTTGATTACTGGCCTGTCTAGGTGTATGAAAAGTGAGAATGCCTTTTTTTCTACCTTTCAAAGTCAGCCACGCATCTTAATGTCGATAAAATAATGACACAATTACAATAAACTTTAAGCACTAAAAGTTTTATAGATGCTATGGTCTACGTTCTGGCTTACGTCACATTTTATTACAAATTTCATTCCTCAGTTCTCCAACGAATTATTACGATTTTTAGTTAAATGCTGTTGTCTGCTGCCTCCCCTTTTTTATCATTCTCCATCTCTGTTCCATAAATCGAATAATGTGTCAGTTGTTCCATTTCTTAGATGTAAACACTTTTTCCACCTCCTGCGTCATTAATCGCAAATGTTTTTCATGAAACATATTCATATATTAATCGTACAGAATACTTTCACATTCTCTATTCATAACAGACGTTTTTGTCTGATCCAATAATATTAAATAATTACTTATTAAAACTTCTGTTTCACCTATCTTTAATATAAATCGATTCTACTTACTTGCCCCTACATTTAAAAGCTTTTCATCGGAATTTACACAATTATGAACAAAAAAACAGGCCATACAATAATATCTGTTGCGGATTGAAATGCCACTTGCAAGCCTTTTTTCTGAAACTTGGGATTTTAACTTTTCCTAGAAATATTAAAGCTTGTCTGAAGCAACATCAATTTATATTTCCTAAACTGAACAAATCATTTATACAACACTAGAATCCGCTCTCAACTCCGCCTAAGCCGTTTTGAATGAAGCATTCGTTATTCCGGGATAATTCTATACAATAGTCTTCCGGACGATATAAAAACTTTAACTATGCAAAATTTATTTATAATTACCTAATGGAGCATGCTGCTCGCTGAAAGAGCTTATAGATAGGAAGTACAGATTAGATCCTTTTTAGAAAAATAGATTTCTGGTATCGTATCAAGTTACGCTTTTATTTTACAATTATATAATCTTGAGAAATTTAACTGCCGGCTTATTTTAATTTTTCATGTTTCACTGGCATCGAAGGAAGATTTTCTGCCGGAAACTCCGTCGAATTAAAATTAAAGATTAATATAGTCGTCTCTTTAATCACTGTTATATTTGTTTATTTAACGATGCATTATATTATATATTTTTTTTTGTAAAGAACCATGTTTGTATTTTTAAGTTTGTAATTATAATATTTTATTCATTTTTTTTAATCTTATATTATGACGTATCCTATTTCCTCGACCGAGGACTAATGGAAAGAATAATAAATCTAAATTATGACCGCTAAAATATTGATTGCCGTTACGGGCACGTGACTCGGCAGGGAAAATATATAAACGGAGAAAAAACTAATGAGCAATAATTACAATGACGATTAATGGTGAAAGTGCGGGAAACATGGATCTAAATGACTTTGACAAAGGTCTGATAAATTGGACAACTTCTGGTAAGGAACCTATCGGCTCGTAGTGGGCTATTGTCGTGTGCATCTATGGGAAGTGTTTGAAAGACGATAAAAATTACGACTATACGCCACGGGATTGGATGTCAACGCCTCATCAAATAACAAGGAGTTCGGCCGTTTTCCCGCTCTGTAAAGCATGGAGTGAAATATGCGTTAGATATAACATCAGAGTACAATGCTGGTGCAGGCACAAGTGTTTTGAAGCACAAAGGCCAGCGCTTGTTGCTGATCCTTGATGTTATCCCAGTCGGCGATGGCTTCTTCCGGCACGATAATTGTCCGTGTCTCGAGACCTGAATAGTGCTGCAGTGGCTTTACGACCATGATAGTGAACTCCCTTTGATATCCTGGCCATCAAATTCACATGATCTGGAACCGAAGGAACACAGTGGACGCCAGTTCCGCGCTCATAAAAATTACCTAAGTTTTTCCACATGCTTTTCTCGTAATTTAATTTAAAAATGGAATTGTCAAAGTCTTGTCAAAGTCTTACGTAGTGTGCTGATTGTTATCCATTTTAATTTTCTCGCATCAGTACGGTATAACTTCAACCATTTTAAAAAAAATTATTCGTCGCAAAGCCACACCCACATCAGACCTATTTCCACTGTGTTACAATCTGCTGTATTAAAAATACTCTGTCAATTTACATTTACGTTTGAGCGGCGGGCGAACTCATTTTACAAAGAAAACAGACGACAGAGATCACTTTAACTGTGTAAGCAGTATGAAGGAAATGATTCATAACCTATATTGAATAATACTGAAATAAAAATTCAGGAGGCGAAATTCGTCTCTACGTTGACTTAAATTCAGAATAATAATTATGACAGAAATACGTATATTACGTATTTATTTATTATTAATACAGGTGGGCATTTTCCCGGATACAGTAAAATATAATTACAAAGATAAATTACAGAAAAAAATTTAAACCACAATTTAAATATATTGAAATGTCTTCGTTTTTCAATGTTTCTAACTTCTTTTTAAAAATCTTTGTATTCTGAAGGAAAGTTTCTAGTAACCTTGCAGGCAAAGTATTCCAGTCCCTTATTGCCCTGTTTACAAAGGAATATTTGCCCACATCCGTTATTTGGTCCCTTTTCTTTATTTTATAATTATTGTCGTTTTTAGAGAAAAATGTGGGTATACTTAGACGCTTTCTTATATTTTTCCATGCCATTGCGTCCGTGTAACCTTTTTTTTATTTTTTTAGGGCAACATGCTACATGAGGGTAATCCACGTTGGGCAACTCCCCTTTAATAGCATAGGAAGGGATTTGAAAGGCGGGATGCGGAAGGGTAGAGGAAGGTAGCCAAGGGTTAACTAGGGCCCCCGGGCTATATTTTAAGGATCCTAACGGCATTCGCCTAAAGAAATGCAGGGAAAACCCTAGAAAAACCTGCATCAGATAGGTCGGACATTGGGTACTTGTCCCACGCCCTTCTGATAGCGGGAAAGGAGTTTGCTGTGGGGACGCAGCATTCCCTTCTCCGTACCTCGACCAGTTTAGGAGGCAGCTGGCCGACTATTCCAATGGGAGTAGCGGAGAAATACACGAATATTGTATATAATTAATAATCACAGAATCTTGATAGAAAATTGAATTATTTTTTGATGAATTAAATTTTAATAATTAAAAGCGTAGAGAACCAGTATTTTTAATAATATATTTGATAACTTTCTGCACGGTTTCGGTAAAAAATTTATCTTCATACTGCTATGAAAGTGCTTAGCAGAGTTTTTTCAAAGAAACGTTTCGTGATTAAATTTCCTTCAGTTGGAAATTTCATAAAGCTGATGCACAGCTTCTTCAAGCATCATTGTCTATGGGAAAATATACGCCTCCATAAATAGAGGAGACATTATTCACGGAATTTGGCAAATATCAACTTTTATAGGCAGATCGTAATTCCGAAAGGCATTAAAAGTAATTATGATCAAGAAGGGTTGCACCATAAAAAATATTACGTGAGTAAAAGACGTCTTTGACAGACGCATCTATGAAAAAGTAAAAATACATTACAATCTATATAAATTCGATTTAATAAATGTTGTTAATACACATAAATAAAAATGAATAATAATTGTGGTTTATTAAAAGTACCATCTTATATATTAATATAAATAATTAAAATTAATAATGAAGTATATAATTATTGTTAAATAATAAGTTCTGAAAAAAATTGAACATTACCAAATTTTTGGAAAAAAAGTGTTCAGAAAAAGTTTAAAATAATTTTATGTTAATCGTAAGTATGCCACTTTTTGAAGTGTCTTGTGTTAAATGCATCAATTTATTATTTTGAAAATAATGTAGACCAAATTATTTTAATTCCAGTGATTTTAAGTACTACGACTATTATTCGTTGTTGCTTTCCGCCTTATTTGACCTTAACGGATATTCATAATAAGATATGACTATGAACACAATGATTTTGAAATAGAGATAGAAAAAATTAAAACGCGAAGAAGAATCTTGATCTTCAGAGTGACGCAATATCGTTATTTTAATGTCTGAATTACATTAAACAATATTATACTTCTTGACAATCTCAACAACACTGTATTCGTTCCTTTTGCATTCTGTGAATAATTATTCGTATAATAAAGTAGATTCAATGTAATAAACTACGTATTAAATAAGTAGAAACGTATAAGGTAAAAATAATTCATGACAATTTAAAAATTTTGGTTTAAAATTTTTCAATTATTTTGATATTAGATATATTCATAATAATAAATGATCTTCGAAATATACCCAATTAGAACCTTTTAGAAATTCAATCTATGTATACAGACAGGACAGACACAATAGTTGTTTGTACCAACAATAAACATTTCACCACCCAATCAAATTAAGTTTTGCCTTGTATGTGAAATCGAGTGTAACATTCTCATACAAGTATGCCTGAAAAAACAAATTATTTGTTTTCTGCTTCGCTTTGTATTTGATTTATATATGTGGTTTAATTGTTTCAGTTTCACAACAAAATTTTAATTTCCACAGCTGTAGTTTCTCTGTACATTCGCTTAGAAAAATATTAGTTCTATGATATTGTTCCGTTGTAACATATAATTATACAGCGTAACACAGAGACAAGCTCGTGAATGGAATGTATATTTTAAATTTATCGAAGTACCATTAGAGCGTAATCCGGAAAATTTACCTTGGAGGAAAGCCCGAAGAGAGCTTAAGGGGGGATTTTGAAGCTCCTAGAGTATCTCAATCAATCATGGCGGTGCCATTAAGAACTCGTCACCGACAGAAAAACAACGGCAGCCAGCGCGAGGGGATGGATTTCATTTTCATAATACTCTTATGTTATTGGCAACGCAATAAACTGCACTTGTCAAGTATATCTTAAAGCTGAGAATGTTGACAGCACTGACAAATAGGACGGCGCTTAACTGCTTCCTTCTCCTCGCCGCCTTCTAGCAACTAAATCCAGACCATTTATTACAATATGCAGCTAATACCGAAAAATAATCAAAAACAACAAAGACCCATGAAAATATATTTTTTATGTAATTCTATATAACACTTTTATTTTCACTGATTTATATTTGCAATACAATAAATGTTTCTTTTGGTATATTAATTTATACTCCAAGTGATTTTATAGTCGCCTGAACGTATTAGATAATTAAAATTTGTTCTATAAAGAATTTAAATCAGCTTTTATCAAACACTATTTAAATATAAAACACAAAATTAACTTAACTAAGTAAAAATTTTACAAAAGCAACCCCATTACGTTAATAGAATATGATTACTACCGGCTCATATCAATACAAAACTAAGATAAAGGTATGAATTACAACAATATACAGCGCGTAAATAGCGGTACATTACGCAAATAATTTAATTAACATCACAGTAAAAAATACTTTAGATGGGAATTAAATGAATCATCATACCTCATTATAAAATGCGACTTGTAATTTGAATAAAACCGCACTCCCCCCACATGTAATTAACTTATATCGATATGACGTGGGTGAATCTCAGTCAGTCATTAAATGTGAAAGCAGAGATTTAAATTAATTTTCTCACGATATTCCTAAATAAATTGGACTTATTTTGTCATAATTATCTCATTCTAAAATTCTGACTGAGTATAAGATATTTATAATTGGAGCATAGATAGATTTAATCTATAATTTAGGCCTGTATTATCAATAAAGTAAATTTCTTTGTAGATAAATAAATGTCCAAATTTAGAATAATTAAATTCGTTCTAATTTAGATGAAGAACTATTTACATAATTTATTTTATACTTTTGTTTTCAGCTTAAATTTTTTACTTATTTTAGATGAATATGGGACACGAATTCAATTACAATTTGAATAAAAATTTTAATAAAATAAATAAATTATTTTACTTATTGACTGATTAAAACCTGGGAATAAGAATAAATTAATATAAAATCCCATAGTTGAAATATTTATATTCTGTAGATAAAGCGTTACTTGACCTCTTCTATTCCTATTGGAGTAGTCGGCCAGCTTCCTCCTAAGCCGGTCAAAGCACGGAGAGGGGAAACCTGCGACCCTACAGCTAACCCCTCTCCCTTATGCAGGTTTTTCTAGGGTTTTCCCTGCATCACTATTAGGCGAATTGCCGGGAAGGATCCTTAAACCATAGCCCAGGGGTCCTAGTTAACCCTTGGCTACCATGTTCTACTTTTCCGAATCCCCCCTTTCACTCCTTTTCCTATGCTATAAAAGGGGAGTTGCCACTAAGTGAATTACCCTCATGTAACCTGTTACCCTAAAAAAAAATCTAGGAATGAATATTCGTAATATGAATTAATTTACGGATGCCACTAAGGTAATAAAGATACCATTTTGAAATAAATATCGCAATAATTAGAAAAAAAGAGTGTAACAGAAAAAAATAAAAACGTTTACTATTGCATCGTATCATAAACTATTCTATTAAATGTTGCATATTTATACTCGAGCTGTTACTGTTACTTCGCAAGTTACTGAAAGATAAATGACACAGAGCAATGAAATTTATGAAACCGACTTTTTTCGATAATTTACCAAAATAAGTATATAAAGATTAGAGACAATGCGGTATTTATATAAATAAACGCAGTATAAGGTAGAAAACATAAAGTAATGCAGGCGGAGGAAACCTCTATAAGCTGTTTCTGATAGGATAAAGTCTGCTATGTTAAGGAAGTGAAAAGCATAACTGTGTTTGGTATTAAGTAGTGTATTTCTGTAAACGTTTTCTCACGCTCACGATTCAACAGTGAATTGTTCGTTTCACAGAGTTTAATCCTTTCTAAAGTTACATTCCTTGTATTTGGCAGCTACACATCAGAAACCCGATTACACCTCTATCACAACAAAATATTTCAAATCCGGATTAATGGGTTGTTTGAAACGTTGCGCTCACGTAAGAATGAAAGGAAGGCGAAGTGAGGTATAAGTAGTTACAGATTCAAGTGGTCTCATCATGGAGTGTAAAATTATTATCGAAATTTAAGAAATGATATTCAGAAAGTAATAGGATTTGCAGCTGAAGCGCTAAATAACTCCTGAAGTGCCGCCATGAGAATCTGTTCATCACAGTAGAATGTGAGTAGTATCCGCCTCCACTTGAAAGGTTGCCCAGGACTATTTGCTCGTATTCTTTGCGTAACTTTTCATAAATTTCGTTTGTAATTTTCTCAAAATGCATACGGTATGGAACAGGCACTTTAATCATAATTTTTGTACCCTTTTAGATGAGACGATGATAAGTCGCTATTAAAATTTTACCTTTAATGTTATTGTTTTGAGAAAACTCTTCTGAAAGAACAGAAAACTATTTTGAACTCTTAGAAAAGTGAAAAAATTAACAAATTTTGAATATTAATCCTTAACGGGTACCCAATTTTGGGCCCCAAATATATTAAGTCGAGTGGTAGAGTATACTTGACGAGTATATCTGAATGATAGTTTAGTAATATCAATAAATGCATAATTCAGGACTAGAGCTGGTGATAAATGGAGTTTGAAAAAATAAATTACGTACGAGACGCTGCACCTTTTTCATTTTTGAGACTTTGATAACTATTAAATCTTAATATTTTATTCCAGGAACAGATTAAATCATTCCAATTACATCTCATAACTATAGTCTATGAAACTGAATTAAAGGGTCAGAATGGAAAAATCTCAACTTGGAATCGACCTTACGGTCGTGGTACGTGGTAAAGTATTCATCCGTACTACAGGCTAAATGCGGACTAAATCCATCAGTTACATAGACATGAATACAGGCTCACCTACAGTTTACTAATTCTCATTCTTCACGGCTTAATTTTAGGACTTAGGTGAAGAATCGCTATTGTGTGTGAAAGTTTCGGAACGTTTAAAGACGATTAAGACATTATTTCCGCCTTGAACAATGAGTAATTTGGTAGACTAAAAATGTTTACTGTTTAATAATTTATTTTAATGAAGTTGTTTATGACAGGTATAAGACCAACCAAAAAAATATAACCACCTGGCAGCGGAGTGTCTCATCTGTTGGTAGTCTGAGCAGACGATCGATAAGTTCAGACCTCAATTGACTATCGCGGAGCCGTTTTACTATGGCGCATTCCGTAATACAGCTAAAGTTCGACAGATATCCGTTATCGGTGCTATTAGTACTCGTCTACCAATTTTTCTTTAAATATTTTAAGCAATTGAATATCTCCGCATAATTTAATCTTTCAAACTATTAAAAGTTAATAAAGTATTGAATCTAAGTATAAAAAACACTTTCCTTAGAAGTCCAAATGAAGAACTGTAAAGTTTAAAAATAAATTAGGTTATCTATATATTATATATTTACAATGGTGACGTAAGAAAATAAATCGTTTTAAGATCATCTAAATGGTTGAGAGATTTTAATAGACGATAATTGGGATAATACATTATATTAATGATTTTGTTTCATTTGTAATAATATACATATAAATGAGACGGGAAGCTTTTATTTCTTTATTAAATATCAAAGTATACAGGGAGCAAGCTCGATGTTATTCATGCTACAAATTTGAATTATAAAATAAATTAACATAAATATATATATGCAGCATTCATGTACCCGCTTTTCCTCGTAAAAAAAACCAGAATGTTATTGGCAGTAATCTAATTTCTTTCATAACATGATTGAAATTGCCATTGAAGTTCCTACGAATATTGTGTATTCAAGGGAATAATGTCAATTTATCTGAAATTATCAATATAATTCTTGGATGTTATTCAATTATTCCGACACTTTTATGATATATATTTCATCCTCTGGTTTTTATAAACAAAAGCCAACCTCATAAAATAATTCAGAAGGTATGTTCTGCAATGCTATTTCCAGGAATTAATTTTCATTAGTTTATAATTTGGTTGTTTTTTTATTTCGTGATCGAAACTCTTGAAAGAAAAATAATCCTGCCTGTATTTCATGTGTTAGTATGGGTTTATTATGAGTGTAATATTAATATAAGTAATATACCATAAATATTATCTAAAAATTTCACACAACATTGAGGTGAATAAAATCTGCCTGTGAAATCCCGCCAAGAATAAGTCCATTTTAGTACATTATTAACGTAATGAATTTTCTATTTCTTCAAGTTTGTGGAGCCATTAATAGTTCCTTCGAATTATTAAATATAAAATTTCTAAAGAAACTATAACAGCCGCTCGTTCACTTGACGTAATGTTACCGGATGTACAGATTTAGATATTCATTAATTCCATTAGTTCGTCGGTTGAAGAAATGACATACGTCATTTTATGAAACTACAAATTATTACTGGAAACAATGTTATGTTAACCTACACCTCAAAACTTTCACTGTTCAATATAACAAAGAATACATTACATGTTCAATTAACTAATAATAACAAAGTGAAATTAAAACGTATTAAGTATCAGGATGGAATATCTCGACCGGACCCGGAATCGAACTTAGGTCTATCGCTAAGCACTATCTCAGTCGATTACAGGCCCACAGTACTTGATCACAATTCTTCACTTTTAGGACTCAATAAAGATTGGAAAATATGAATTGATACGTTTCAATGAATTAATTCAGAAATAATAGAAGGAAAGCTTTCTTTGAAACTCCGCCAGATAGGTCATGAAATTTATATTAAAGAATCAGGATGGAAAATATCCACAGAAAAATCTATTAACACTACTAAGATTGAATTATAATATTTATAGAGTATGCTTACAATTCATATTAAACTCAAACAAAGACCAATAAAACAATCTCAGAGAAAATTAACTACATTATACAAACAAATTTACAGAGTAACTGAAACCGCGATTGACGGAACGGAGCAGTCACACATACGCAAACGACGGACAAGTCATTCCTCGAAGATGAACAATCCGAGATAGCTGCAGGCCATATATGAAAGAAGCAAAGAAAAGAGCATAAAAACTTAACAGAAAGTTTTCAAGTTACGAAATAAAAAGTTTTACAAAGCTATATATTCAAAACTTTGTTCATTTTAACTGTTAGGTGAACGATCAAGAAACTTCTGTACTGAGTAAATGAGTAAAACGCGCCTTTCCGAAAAATATTAATATACTGATTAACAAAACTCTTATAGATATAACCTCTGTAGGTCTATAGTTAATACAAGGTGATCCTTATCCGATCTTGAGCACAGATGTTTTTATTTCTGGAGTATATTTGCGTCGTCACAGCTATTATACAGTAGATCTCTGTTTGGCTCTCCTCGAAGTCTAACACTCATCAAATAATGTCTCTAACTTCTGCATTACTCCACTCAACTCCTCCTCCATCGACCGATACTCCAAGACCCTCTTCACCTCCCTCCACTCGACGAGTCGCAACTCTACATCTGGGTTTCCAAACTCTTTTCTCAATAATTGTTGATGATGTTTACGCACTGCAGCTGAGTCGGGTCAGTGTTTTGTTTTGATGTAAGTCACGTAGCAGTTGGTAACAGAAAACTTCATACCATTATTTAGCCACGGATTTTATACGAGTCTTTGTATATCTCTACGAAACCATTTAAAAGCAGTAGTGCGAAACAGGTAGGAGCCCGAAAGTTCACACAGCAAACTAGTAATTTGTTTAAATGCCATATTAAATGAATTAATGTTCAAATAAATCACGAGAGTATGAATACACACCTTAAGTAAAGAAAAGCAACTATTTTCAAATTAAATCGTTGCTACGTGTATCCTCAAACCGCCTTTTCGTCGTTTGTATTTTAAATTTAATTCAATTTGGAGTGGTGGTACAATTTTTATGAACCTGAGTTAATAACATATAAGCATATAAATTTACATATAACCAGTACTTATATACTCTAAATATTATGAACCTGAGTTAATAACATATAAGCATATAAATTTACATATAACCAGTACTTATATACTCTAAATATTAAAGTTTTGCGTAACACCGTTACATTATATATATATATATATATATATATATATATATATTGTAATTTCAATTAATTAAGCCATTAATTGATTTTAAATAATTTAAATTGTTAGCGGTATTAGAGCGACCAAAAGCGACAATAGCGCTGAGCTCTGTTGCTTTGATGAAAAGCCGAGATGGAAATGCGCGCTAAAACCCGAGAGGCACTACGATAGTTAGTGGGTGCCGAAACATCGTAAAGTACGGAACAAGTAACAAAAGTTGAACAGTTGGCGGAAAAAACATTGCTAGGAACAGAACAAGTAATAAAACTTGAGCAGAGACTAGACGTCGTTAAAGTATTACAAGTTAAAGTTGTGAATTAATACAAAGTAAAACATTCACGGAAGTATTGCAGCGTAAATATTGGAAAGTAAGAGCAGTTTTCGTCAGAATAGATCTTTCCAAAATCTTCGTGGATAAATTAATCCAGGAGAACATTGGTAAATTGTTGTGGAGCGAAACAGTCAACGGATTACAACCAATCTTGCCAAATTTTATAGTGAAGCTTAAAATCAGTGGAAACCAAGGCCTGTTATTAAATAATTAAAGGGTGTAAAGTGTCCGAACGAGGTAAAATTGATTGTTCTGGTACCAGACCGACGGTCCGTAAATAACATAACTTTGATAAATTTGTTAACTATAATTAAAAGGGTAATCAGATTTCGTTCAGAGTTCATTTAGTTCAGCTTTCATTCCACTTATATTTCATATTGTTTTTAGGTTAATTTGTTTTATATTTTGAATTGTTAATAGTCAAATTATACATTTATCGTGTCCTAATTATCAAACCCAGCGATGACCCTGAGATTAAGGAATTTTCAACATATTGGATTGTAAATATTGATGTGTATTCATTAGAACATTATACATTGTAAATAATTAAAGTAAAGTTTTGTAAACTGTGATCAAAGACCAGCGTACAAAGATAGGGCTAATCATGTACAGTTTTAAGAAATAAAAGCTTTAAATTTTAATAATTTCATTAATCATTTCTTTAAATTAATTAACGTAGACTTTGTTAATTATTACAATATATATATATATATATTATTAACTCATGTAGGTAAAAATTGCAACACCATGAACTACTCCTCCAAAATGAAAGAAATGTAATGTACAAAAGAAATGTGTTGAAACAAATAAACGATTCAAATTAGAAAGGAGAAAAACGATGCTACGTGTCGAAAATCGGTACTTTGTGAAGTCCCCTCCCGCTTCAATTATGTGCTGCTGTACGAAGTGGTATGGAATCAAAACAGAGTATGAATTTGCGCCTTAGGCACAAATCTTCACCGCCAAAACATGCGTCGATTCACGTAGTACATGAAAAGAGGATCACATAAAAACATGTTTCTACACATTTTCTTTACTATAACGTATTCCCAGTAAACTCGTAGTAGAATGCAATTATTAATTAAACCTTCCAAAAAACTTTTTAACGGTACAAAAAATCTCGAATAATTAAAATAGTTTCAATTTTTAAATAATTCTCTGTTTTTATGTGTTGATTTATACGGGAATAAATTATGGATTCATAGAAGCTATGGCGATGTTTTATATTCTTGGTTGGAAACGATGCCCCGTGTCGTGCAGCTGATTTGTGCCGTTTGTTAATAATGTACCGATGTTACGCAAAACTTTAATATTTCGAGTATATAAGTACTGGGTATATGTACATTTATATGCTTATATATTACTAACTCAGTTTCATAAAAATTGTATCACCATGAAGGACTCCTCCAAAATTATTCAACTTCATTGTACAAACAGCTTGTTTTTGAGAACAAAGTTTTACAACTTGTATTCAAATCCTCAGAGGTCTTATTCTCAAGCCTTGCTTTTATATTTTTAATAGACTGGACAAGAGAGACACCAGTTATATAATCCATAAGACCTTGCCATATGAAAATAAGCACGGCTCACTATTTTTATGGTATTTATGTCGCTCTCTTGCAGTAATACTCTAAAAGTATAGAAGATTCATAAAAGTTTTGCTGAAAGTTTAATGACAATTTTGGTCCCATTTTACTTTATAATTAATCACCAAACCGAGAAAAGGCGCGTTCTGTTAGGAGTTTAATTTGTAAAATTTAGCATTTTAGTTTTCCCTGAAATATAATACATGTGAATACAAGTGCAGTATCTCTGATACTCTGAAGTTCTAGAAATGTCGATCTGAAACCTAAGGGAAACGAAAGGTCAAGTATAGATGTGCTGAATATCCTTGATACTGCAGCTCGTTTGATGTTATATTCCATACCAACTCAACATTATTTTTCTCTAAGTATCTGTTTTCAGATTTATAATTTCAAAAGAAAATTTATACGAAAATAATTTACCTTAATTTTGTTACCAATAAAAACTTCACTTGTTATGTTTACTTCAAAATCAAAATAATAATTAGATTATTATTAATTTTTAAAACAGACATTTAGTTTTAATTTCCGATTAAAAAAATCAATATAAGGATTCCTTAGGACAAGAGTTCGTCAGTTGCAGGAAATACGCAAAAGATTAGAAGAAATGGAAGACTGTAGAAGTGGAGTACTTCAGGTGAAAATAGTGCTGTTTGTTCATTTATGTATTATCATATACGATGTTAAATGGAAATTAATAATGAAAATGTAAGTTTCTCTAAACATAACGACGAATTAATTGTTTGTCTGAAAGATTTCCAAATGACGGATATCCGTATCGAGACTGTAGGGAGACTTTTCTTACCATAAACAGTTTCCCTTATGTATAATTAAATTAACTCATTAAAAACGTATTTGTCTAAGACGAAGTTCTCGGGAGAAAGCTTAATACGAAATTAAAACAAATATTACAGCAGAAAATAAATCAAAGTAACCTAATTACATTATCTTTTAGTTCAGTCAATCTCACAAATGCTATTAATTACGACGTTTATTTCCCTTTCTGTCGACAATTCTTTGTTGTCAAATGACTTATTCCAGCCAACAAGCTAAACCCTAGCAGTTTGGTTGTTTTTCCGTTAAATTATCAACACAATTCTCGTTAAATTTGTAGGAATATCCCGCGAGACAATCTTGACATTTATTAATATCTGTCAGTCCCTTAGCTGCCTCTTACGTCCGACGATTATTACATCTTTTGCTTCCGCAGAAAGCAATGAATCTTTCTTAATTATTTCAAGCAGAAGTGCTAAAGGTTTAACGAGAACAATAACGCCGACGTTTTCACAAAGATCGTCAGAATTAATTATTGCAGACTCCTAACACGCGTAATTGGTCTTTATCTCAACACGGTTAGAAAATTAAATCATTTTTTTCAATAATTTATTCATTACAGGTTAGTTTTCATTAAATTTTTATTTATTATTAACGTTTTACCATTTTTAATAACATTTTATTATACTGTTATTATTTACTGTGCCGTTGAATGTACGAGTATGGCGGAGCTGCATAATTCGAAAGTCCTGTTTTCAGGCTTAACTCTGCCGACGGGTTGCCTAGCCATTAAAAAGGAAAAAGGTATTCGCGGTGGAGTATATAAAATATATAAAATAATTGTTGAAATACTCGTCGGTATTTATACATTCATTAACAATTTTGGTTTGTTTCAATCTATTTGTTAAAAAAACATGTTCTCACTAAAAAAAATTTTTTTATAAAGTTCTCATCATTATATTGCAAATTTGTTACACAAACATTGTTGGATTGCATGACGTTTTCGTTTCTTTAATGTTTATTGTTTTAATTAGTTTTGTGATTCAAAATTTAAAAAATTGAATTTTGTTTGATGACGACCATTTTATTCCAACGTACATTTTTCCGTTAATTGGACAAGCGTTTTGTTTTTCATATACGTTATTCGCTGTGTGCTTTACGTGTGTATTAACTATAAGATTTAAAGAGCTAAAAGCCTTCAACCAGAAATTTCTCGTTAGCAACTCTATTATTCCAGAGTAATGGAGTGATTTTGTCATGTGCCGTCATGGGCTTTCTGGCGTTGGTATTGAGTGGTGTATTTCTTTTTCCGGGCGTTCATTAATGATAATCTGATTATAATTTAAGAAACTTCGTTATTTAAAATTTACGTTTTTCACCATATTGAACTACAAATTCGGCTTTCATTGTTGAATATTATAAAGAGATTATTATCTGGAAAAAAATTCAGAGATGTTGTCAGGTGTCATGCTTAATAATTACGAAAACAAAATTTTAATTAATGAAATCTAAGGACATTATAGAAGATGGTTTCGTCTAACAGATACCAGAAATAAATATTCGTCAAATTCGTTCTATTGATTCTGCTTGATAGAATTTAACTCATCTCAACGTCATCGGTATTAAACATAAGAAATCCTTTAATTCACTACTTCATTAAGATGTGTAAAAAATTAATTATTCGTCTTCTTAATTTTGAAATCTTTATTGATAATACATTTTCGTAACAAAAAAATTACATTTCTTCAAGAGAAGTCAGACTCTTTATTCGTTGGGTATTGAACGATTACCTTGAACTGGTTCTCAACAGAGAATAAGCGCAGCGGTACCAAAACTAATTAAAAACTAATGCAATTAACTTAATTAGCCGTCTTCAGAAATAGAGAAAATCAGAATAGCATTCGTGTTTTCTAGAAATCGTTTAATTTGCAATTTTCTCCTTAGATATTCGAGTTATATATTCAGAAATTTGAATGTGCTCCAACATTCCACACGTCCGGCAATAATTCAACATCAAATGCGTCTTCAATAATTACATACCGATACACGAAATGCATCATACAAAGCAATTTAGACAACTAAATTGCCAATATACATGTGTGTGCATGTCTGTATCTATGGAAAAAGGCTGTAAACAGCGTCCAAGAATAAAAAAGGCACCCGAAGTGTTATTGAAGTGTGTGCTATGGTTTTTAATCGCCTTACACTAAAATTTCTGATTTAATTACTTTTCTTTCGGTCTATTTATTTCCTCTAGGGACAAGGAGCATTGACTCTAATCCGTCTATTTATCGACGAACGAGAACGTATATATTTAGGCCGTTGAGAACAAATTTCCTGCCGAGTATTTGATCCAAGCATATTACACATTCTCCTTGTAACGTCACTGCGCTCTCATCACACAATTTAAATCAAAGCGTAAGCGCTCAGAGAACAATATACATTGACATCGTTTTCGATTACTGCCAACGTAAATAAAAATACGTCTTCAATAATTTCAAAATAATTTGACTTTTAGAAATATAAGGAATACTTTTTTTTCCTGTCATTCGAAAAATATAATTCAGTAACGGGAAATTTTCAGATAGCATTAAAGTTTTTAAATCCAAGATACTGAGCAAAACGTCAAGAGGCGAGTACAAGATAGCATAAATTTCCATTATTTTATGATATTTCTCATTTTATAACTTAGTTTCAGGTTCATTGTGTAGAAGTAATTTTCCGAAATAAATTAACATTTTCCACGAAAGATCAAAAGGAAAACACGTAAATCTCAGTTTCTGTAATATTTAATGAGTTCCCTGAACTAAAGTTACCATTATTCTCGTTTATACTGTAATGAGAAATCTCCATACGTTAAATTTGGTGCCTGATAACACACAAATAATAAAAATTGTGTGAAAAATTTAAATTTACGGGTATAGTAATAGGAGAGTGCAAGTTTATGTTTACTTTCTTCAGTCATCTTATGTTCGAATGTGGATGCTTCAAAAAGTTGCGAATGTAATTATGAAAATAATCGAGAATTGTTGCGATTATGATTCCAATAAAGAGTGGAGGAAATATTTGAAGATAAATAAAAGGTTCTGTACTTAACACAGAATTACAGAATTTTATTCTTCAAAACCAATATATTTTTTGTCTGTCTTAACCTGTGATATTCTGTTTTTATACCTACTTTTCTTCATACATTCCGAGCCCTCGGCTTTCGCAAATTTCATTAATAAAATTCTGACTAGCCTCGATATTATTGTAATTCCTCGTGAGACAAACTAGTTCTGCTTCCTGACTCAGAATGTTTAAGAATTTCACTAAAATCGACGTTTATCTCGTCATAACCAAGAAAATAATTTTTTATCCAATATGGGTGAAACAGTAAATAAATTCTAAATATCTGAATGTATGATATGAAAAAATATTATAAAAGGGTATAATTAAAAAATAATTAATACAGATACGAGCACAGAACAGACTTGAGTTTCTATGTAAGTTCTAGTTGTTCTATCGCATCCCCTAGTAGATCCAACTACGCACGTTCTGTTCCACAGGGTTTTCTGTCCAATATAACGTGAAATTCTATATTGATTCGCGAGCATATATTTCATTTCACAGCTCACATACTGTCTTCATACAACGAAAAATCATATTTTTAAATTAAATACTAAGTTCCTTAAAATCTTATGCAAGTTGACGTTAATATTACTTTATTATACCACAATTAATGGCTTCCAAGTATTATATTTTCTTCCTTTATCAGGTTTAAAGGTTTTAGATATTCGATACCAAATTAAATTTATAAGATTAGTATATCCACAAATCTTAACGTTCTTATATTTTCTAATTAAATATTATTATTATTATTCTTTTATAAAAGTGGAGATTGTTTCTTTTTGCTATCAACATTAAAAATAATTATACAAAAGTTTTTTATCGTTATCAATTAGATTATCATTTCAAGTATCGAATTTATTAATTTTTTGCAGCTTTGTTTAAAAAAATAAAATTGTGCCTCTGAATAAAAATACTTTGTACTAACAAAGCCTATTGTGCCAATGTCTTCAATTTAGTATTCCATTAAAATTTAAACTTTCACTATAACATTTATTATTGAAATAAAATATTTATAAATAAGTTGAATTCACTTTAAAAGTATTTTGAAAGCTTTATTCCACAATTAAACATTTCTCTGTTACGTATTTAAGCAATCTTACTGTGTCTATTCTGCTTTTGTTACCTATTTTATTACTGTCATTAATATAATCTGTCCTTCAGATTTTATATATTTGCAGAAGAAGTCGCTACTCCTTTTCATCGAAAACATATCAGATTTTGAAAATTCTAACGTATCAATGCAATGTTTTTATCTAATAAAATTATTGCTCCCTGTACGAAAAAATATGTTTTTAGTTTTGGGTTTGTTTTGATATATTTTATACGAATACTTATCAAATAAACAGACGACGCGAACTACCACTTTTTCCAACTAGTGATTATATTTATAACGACCAAAATAAAATATTAGAATTCTCAAAATATTGTGACGTTACCCATAAATCACTTTCATTAATCCGAAATTATTTTATTTCGGTTTCAGTTACTTCAACAGAATAAAAACCTATACTTTACCCCTCAAAATTAATTTTATAGAACTAAAATTGTCCCTTAAAGTTATTGAAAAACAAAAATATATATTAATGTGAATTTTATTCACAAATACTTATTTTACCCTTTACGGGACGTGGGAAATATTTATTTTATGTATTTTAATTAAATTCAAGTAAAAATTACGTAGTGAGACTTATATTAATCTGCATTACATATCTAATACAACAGTGTGATTCTCTATTTCATGATGTAATGTAACTCTACATCAAAGTGTAATATTAAGCCGCCTGGGTCGACATTACACCAAAAGCCATGCTTGGCTCATGGAAGCGAACAGAGGCCGAAGAACTAAGTGAAAACATTTAGAATATTCTTAACTTAAAGCCTTGCAAAATTAATTTTAGTACTTACAGTATGATTTTCATTTTTGATACGTACATTTAATTTCCTTCCTCTGGTTTTTATTGGATTTGATTCCACACCAGTTAACAGACAGGCGTTTTCATATTATAAATATTGTACTGAACTGCTATTCTTATAAGACCTTCTGAACACTAAAATTTCCTGCATACATATTGTGAGATATGTTTTCCGTATGAGAAGCACGTATTTTGTTTTTGTGAAATCATAACAAATGAGAAAAAGTTTTACTTTACACAGCATTAGGCAGCTAACTACATTTATTTTACTATGCGTTTGAAATTGAAACGTTCACTTTTGCGGGAAGTAAAATTAAAATTTACGTAGAAAAATTAATTTCTTCGTTTTATTTTAATTTTAACTTGACATTGGAACATTATACCATAGATAAAGTAATAACAAATTCAAATTAAAGACAATATTTTATTAAAACAAAGATTTCTTTCAATTTGTAGTCCCTCACATTTTTCAAAGCAAAATTCTATGAATAAATATTAAGAATTACATTTTCTTGGAAGCTAAATAATTTATTCTTACGGTATAACATATATTTTTCTATTAATCATTTCAAATTTATTTTATTTAAGAAATTATGATTTATAAGTATATATATATAATTTAATTTTGTTTTGCTGACTTGACACTACTAACTTTTTATTCCATTTTGTTCCGTTGATTTTTAATAATATTTTATGCAAACCTCTTTAAAAAAAATTATGCATACTGCATAAATTCAAAATTATCCTTTTGTAAACATTAACCAGTACTCATAATGTAAATTTTATAACCTTCACCGAAGAAAAAATTTAGTAGCATTATATTAAATCGCGAATGAATTAAAATGAGACTGAATTCTGTACATATTTGTACCTCATGTCATTGTTAAAAACAGATGTAAAAATAAAATATTAAATGTATTATGGAATTATCTACTAAATGGCTTTCTACGCCAAACAATTCAAAAACCACAAAAAAAAGTAGTTAGAAAAAGTGCATCGAAGAAGAGAAGAGAAATTAGATGCTACGAGATCACTCGGCGAGCGTGAAAAAGTTAAGGAACCGGATTGGTGGTCATCGAAAGAGAGAAGATAAAAAAATATTGGCTTTTTCTTAATAGCATCAGACATAAAAACACCAGTAAACTTACCCCAATTATTTTATGTTCGTCTCCCAAAATGAAACTTCAAGAAATATATTGTTAAAACTAATTTACAGTTATAAACTGTTTGAAAAGGAAAAGTCATACAGCTGACAGTCAATTATGAGAAACGCAAATTGGCTACACCTTCATATTTCACTCGTTATTTTAGTGGCCTTTGTGGTATTCTTTCTATATAATACTCTTAAATACTTGCATATTTGGAGGTCTGAGATAATATTTTTAGACATAATTTTGGAATGACTTTCAGTTTTTATAACAAATAAATTACCGGTTCATAACATTATTTTTAAATTTCATAATTAATTTGAGATCGAGCTGAATTCAAATATTAACATCTCTTACGATGTCTTCTCTAAAAAGCTACGATACATAAATTCAATTACTCATTTCAATAAAATGAAACTTTTCCTTGAGTTTATAAATTTACATTGTAAATATGTGTATGATGCCTTTTACTTTTACAAGTCAACGCACTAAATGTTAGACATATGATTAAAGTTACAAAGAATTTTCATTGTAAAATTTTAATGCTATTTCAATGTATATAGTGAATTCATTCTTACTTGAGTCTTCGACGACTGCATTCTAATTTATTTTCTGAATAATTATAAAAAATTTGTAAAAACACCCATACTGTTTTTTTGGTATTCTTTCTGCTCATTGTAGTTAAATGTTAATAGAGAAACATTTATAAAAATTTCTCAAATATTTTGTAGTCTATTAAATCCTAAATTGATATGAGTGTATATTCATTGCATTCTTTTTGTATCAAAAGAGAATAGATTGAGACACAAAAGAATTACGATAAATAATTTTAGGGCAATTTTAGAAGCAAAATTAGTTAACAAACTACTTGAACTATGGAAATATTAACCTACATAATTTTTCTTGCTTAAAACTATTTTTTTCTTGAATTAATTATGTAGTAGAGTCACGCGGATTTCCAAAAGCAGTAAAAATTATATAAATAAAAAAGAGCCGAAATTATATTTCTGTTTTACATGTGAAGGACCACAGTAAACATTTCTGAAGGGTAAATTTGAAGATTCACGTAAAAAAAATTTACTGCTTTGCGTTGGCTGAATTTTCATTCACAGGCTACCTATTAGGATCATTACCATTTAAGTCAAGTTAAATCGCTGCAAAGAGAGCAAGAGGTAGAAGAAAGACTTTCAGCAAAGGATAGTTATGAAATTAGTTAACATAAATTAAATATTTTTAAAGGCTAATACAGAAAAAGCTTCAAGCACCGTATCGAATTTAATGTAAAATAAATAGCATATTACTTAGACAACCCTAGAGTGGAACGAATTATCACTCAAAAAACTCGCAATGGAAAGTAAATTTATAAACCGGAATAGTTTATCTATATCTAATGCCCTTAAAGTATTATTGGTTTTAGAACTAACGTTAACAAAGAGAACATATACTCTTTCACCGTAAATTGAATTTAATAACAGTAAAAGGAAAACTGCCTCTGGTCTTTCCCAAAGCAGTTAAAATTAATAGCATACAGGACATAAAGGAACAGTAATTAATGTAATCATTCATAATCAATCTACAGAATTTCTACATTACACAATTTGTTGCTAAATCAATATGTTTTCCGTGATCCATTCCTAGTTTGCTCATATTTAATTCCAGAGTTTCTAGACGAAGATCGTATTTTTCAGTTCATCTGACTAATTAGGGTACAACGAACACTAAAAGACACTTAGTATAAGTACACAGCTTTAATTAATAGATAATTCCTGATATAGTTGAACAATTTCACCGCAACTTTTGAAACCAGTTCCTACGCTGTAGTCACAATATATTAAATTTTTAGCTACTAAGTTGTTGTTAACATTGAAAATTAAAAATAATATTCCGTTTCAGGCTCTGATATTGAATGCATGTTTACTTTATTTTCACGCTTCATAAGTTAATAGTGCCTCCAGTCGGATTAATACGAATACCTTGTGTCGTCCTGAGAGAGCCTTTGTTATCCTTTACTTGTCCAGCTTCCAGCTGCAAATTAACCGGAGCAAAAAGAAAAATGACCAACATTTTTCTTTACAAGGCAATAAACTGCTGGCTATCAGTTTGTTGCGAGTAGCTTCGAGAAATATGCAGACAATTTTACATTTATCCCCAGGCAGCCAATATTGTAGCTTCTTGCAATCTATACCTAAAGCATTATTAAAAATATTACTTTCAACTTACCTGTGACGTTATCCTTTTTCTATTTGAAGTGACAACTACATCCCCTTTTATTCACAAACACATCATAATTAGGTTTAATAATATTAGATTCAAATTGTAAAATTTACCAGTGGAAAATGTAATTAAAAAATTAACTTCATATTGATGTTCGAATTATTATGTTGTTGGTATTATTTTTAAAGTACCAAATGGTTTAAGTTATGTTTAAAACTGGAAAGATGCAATTAAAAATTATGATAAACATAATGTACGTAAATTGTTTATAGTGCAATTTGGACTTACATTGGACAAACGAAGCGTGCTCAAACTCGTGACATAAAATTAATTAAAAAACTAATACTCTAAAAGTTTCTGTTCTATCGAAAAAACCTCTACGGGACCTTAAATGTAATACATTAGAGTATATAATATGACAGTTAATGTTAATAGTGACACCAATAATTTGAACAAGATTTATGAAACTTAATAAGTCCATTATACATTAATTATTTGTTGTGTTATTGATTTTAAAATTTAACCGAGTAATTGCTTTGTGCTCATTATCTTCTCACTTCTAGCACTACAGCCTGGTCATCAGTCCTGACTATATATTGTCTTCACTCGATAGAATCTCATTTTTGTCTATATTAATTTATTATTTGTATGTTAAAACTTTTAATTTACTTATAGTCGGCTCCACTAAAATGTAATAAAATGGTCAAGTAGCCTCCCAACAAGCTCCTCATACTTCGTTCAGCTGTGTTGCCAGATTTCGTACGTCCTTACTACCCGTTAACGTACAGTCACCGCGCGTGTATGTTATTGGGCACAACGTTCCGGAACGTATTCAAAAGAGTACGTGACCTTAGTATTACATTTTCGAGGCGCAGACTATAAGAAATGTTAAATTATAATTTCTTCTTCACAATTTTTAGAATAGATCAAACATGAAAAGAATTATTTAATTTAACAATATAATATATTTTTCTATTTTTAATTTTAAATGCCAAAATGAGAGGATAAAACTTGCGATTTAGTTTCAAGAATTAAAATAAAATAATAAATTATCAAGTAATTAAATAAATGTTTTCTGACTGGCTATTACATTTATTTTGTAATACGTAATGTCAAAAAACAAATATGTCTGACACAATCATTTAATCCTACTATGGAAATTCCAACTGACGCTGTATCAGTTAATAACATCAGTAATGCGGGCGTGAAATGACCTCTAACAAAACAGGTTTAACACGTAAATGACCAGTTTTTCCATAAAATTATTACTGTGATAAAAGTTTGATTCTTTACCTGGCAATGATCTTGAAAACTGGTGGGTTAGAGCAACGTAAAACACTACACCTCTACAAAGTTATTTTTTCATAAATGGATATTAACAAAAATTTCGTTAACTCCTGTACTAAAACAAAATTAAAAGGAGTTTTAATCTAACAGTGCGCAGGTTTAAAGTTATATATTAATTATAGAAGATGACAGTTGTAAAAAGATTTTTCCGATTGAAGAAATAAAATAAGTAAGTAGTTATCTTGAATTTTTCTGAACCGTTTCTAAGTATTCTATACGTACGGCTGCTTCATATTCCATTAGTGGGCGAACTATTGATATGAATGCCATTTCCTTGGATTTTACATTCCCTTTTTTGAGAGTATTCCATTCTTTCCTTGCAGCATAATTTACTAGCTCCTCCCACCCCAACTTACTGTTAAAATACATTCCTAGATATTTATAGTTTATCCATTTTATGTTACAGTTCATTATTTAGGCGCATATTTAGAGTTCCCTAGTATTTTTCACAATAAAATTACAACAATATTGTATGAAAATTAATTTTAGCATCATTCCACTTAGTCTGTGTATAAAACAGTGTTACGCAAATATATACGAACCGCGATACGCTGTCCATGTTAATTATTATTACAGACTCTGAGAGTTGATATACATTTGAGATTTTCTGAGAAACGGAATGGTGCGGTCGGGCGATCGATAAGCTTCAGTGACTCTCCAGCTTCGAGGATTTGTAACAATAATCCGACTATATATTGTTCAAAGCGCTCACTCTTGGGCAACTACCCTGTAAGTACTGAGATATAATGGACGAGAGAGAGTTTCTCCGAATTAATGTAGTGTTGATGGGCTCATGTGATTCTGTTAACAGTGTATAGTTCAAACTCCACGCCATTGCCATCGAAATACAGATTGATACTAGAAAATTCGTATAGATATTATTTTATTGTATTTAAAATGCAGTAATTATTCGCGAGAATATCTTTTATATTCGTAATTTATATGTAAGTCTATGTTAGTAATCATTTAACTTCTGCTTTACACTACATCACTAATGGAACTACAACTTAAAAATATTTTTACTCTAAACCTGTTTGAAAGATTACCATAAAACCTTAGAAAAGTGTTCATAAATGTTGACTAAATTATTTACTTAGTATACGTCGCCTATAAGGCACTATTTTAATCATTATTACGAAATAATAAATTGAAACAATACTCAGGTATATAATGAATACAAATTCATTAAAAATAAATTGGTTTCTATTTAAAGTCATAATATTTTATATTATATTATATTAAGACAAAGCTCCAATTTATGAGTGACACTTCGCCACTAGATAGCTTTATCTGATAATATATTTAGAATTTACGATTTAACTTTAGACAAAACATTGCTAGCATCTAAACATATCTTTCTTGGTCTAGTAAAACGGCCTGAGATTTGGTAATTTGGCAAAGGTGCGTTGGAGATTGGACGTTGGACTGTTGTCCGAGAGTGTGACAAGATCTGCATAGATTCCGTTTAGCATTGGAAGAGCGTAACGGGTTTTTTAAAACCTTTTGCATCCAGATCGCGGACTTTGTGTTAAGTTATTTCAAGAAAAAAGTTTGTAAAATTTTTATAAATAAATATAAATTAACTATACGACGTTTCTTCCTCCTTTTAGTACCTCGTCAGGATGAATAGTTTTAGTAATTTTGTATATAAGGTTCCACTGCCTTACCTGTTCTTCGGTTACGACAAGTAGGCCTCTAAATTATATTACTAAAACTGTCCAACCTGAAGAGGTCCTAGTAAAGGACGTAACGTCGTATAATTAATATTTCTTAATAAACATAATTTTCAGGCTCAAAGCCGTATATTTATTTAATTATATTATTATAAATATCAGATATTTTTCATCATTATTTGAATTGTAAAAATTGTTTCTTCGTGGAGGGAATTACAAACGTTAAAAGTTAGTAAGGAAAAATTGGAAGATAGAGTCCGAATGAAATAGTCAATACCTACTTCATAAATAAAAACTGATTACATTTACTTAGACACGTTCAGAACTTAAGCTAATTTTTTTGTTAATTGTTTGGTTCGTAGAATATAGGAGAGAGTTATTTTATAAGTGAAGGTAGAAAAGAATTAAATCATTTTTCCGTCTTTAGTGAGAATGATAGGAGAAGTGAAGAGTTAGTTTAAGTTTTAAAAGTAATAGTAGCGCATAGCAGTGATGGCAAAGTGCTTTTATAATCAATGAAGTCGAATCTCAGAAACTGTTGGTACTACTTACTTCAGCCTAAAAGCCTGGGTTCACCGCTAATGTTGCTGGAAATTTTCACCGGCAAATACACAGTTCCTTTGACGGGCAAAGTAACAACTTGTAAAGTCTAATTAAATAAATTCCACAACATTTAAACCTTCAAACAAACCCGTAAAATATATATTTATTTTTTCATAATAGCACTGAACTGAAAAAAAAATAGTTTTAAATTTTAAACGTGATTTTATAATAATTTTTTATTATTACTACTGTTTCACTACAACATTAAAACCCAATTGTGGTTAAAGCTTTTAAAATAAATAAAATACCAAGATTTAAAATCTTACAATAATTACTAAATTTGAGTATTTCAAAATTCACAGATTCTGTAATACTCAGAATATTAATATTAGAGATATAATAGTAAATCTGAGTGAAGACCCAAATAATATTCTTTAGTAAATAAATACAAAACTGCAAATAAAATTTTTAAATTTTTGTAGAGTTATAAGTAATTATTTAATATTATATATATATATATATATATATATTGTAGTAATTGGTAATTAAGGCATTGTTCTAATTGAAAAGTTGAATTGTAGAGGACTCATTATTGGTGGATATAGCGGACGCCGCAACAAACCGGCAATGCAAAAAAAAAGTATTGTTGATCGGTCGAGAAGGTTTTACGCGCTCAAAATTTACGAGACGAATGAACAGTTGGGCAGCGGACAGCAAGTAGAACAGAGTAAAAGAACGAACAGTTGGGCAGTAAACGGCGAGATGTACAGATTAAAACTCTAATTCACGAAAACTTGAACAATCTTTGTCAGTCAGCAGTGAAGACTGAAAGGTCTAATTTAAAGAACGAGAAAGTGTTCCAGTAACCAGTACGCTGTTATATCAAAAATGCAGAAATTGAACTAGTCTTCAGTCAACAGACAAAACCAATGAGGTGCATTTTCAACAAAAATCCACGAGACCTACAAATCCAGGTTGCAGTAAATCATCGAGAATCGACAAATTTATTTTAAACCAACTAACAAACTACGCTAATTAGAGTCTGTGAGAACTTAGAATCAGTGATATCCCCAAAATTGTGCACGAAAAGTTAAAATGAGACCTGGGCTGCCGTAAGTAGAAAGAAAACTTTTAAATCATTGTAAACCACGTTTAAAAGATAAACGTCAGATCGTTCTTTAACTATCGATAAAATGAGATCTTTAATTATTCAGATCATTCTTTATTTCTTGATAAAAATTGAAATTGTTTAAATTCAATCTTTGGTATTATTTCTTCAGCAACAAATTTCGTCTATCTTCAGATGCATTGATTCCCATATAAAGCAAATGTAATTTTTGTGATTTTGATTATATAAATTCTGCCATTATCAAACCCAGTTCAAGACCCTGAGATCCCAAATATTTTGGTATTTGAATACTTGTTTTAAAATTGTTAATAAATCTTGTTTAATAGTTTTCACGTAATAGTTCCTTTCATTTAAAAACCCCACATAATTCATATCATGAATTATTGTCAAAAGATGCAAATTATTACAATATATATATATATATATATATATATATATATATATATTGTAATGAGGTAGATTTCTAAATGCCTCAAACATAAAAAATCTTGGTCACATTGCCACATAAATTTTACCATCATCTCCCCACGAAAACCTACCCTGAGAAAAAGGTCCGTGATAAATTGTACAAGCAACATATTGTATTATATTTTTGTATTGTCATTTAAAATGTCTCATATTAAAAGTACGTATATATTTCATATAGTAAAACTTATTAATTATTTATAAAAATAAAACCCTTATTTAAAAAATGTTCATTGCAATATATATAATCAAATAAATTGCAGGTAAATATTATTCTTTTGCCAAAACATTCATGATTGTTATAACATATTGTTAGAACGTATCTTTGGTACAGTTATATTTGCTTTTCAAAGAGCTTATCGTAAGTAATTTAACGACGAACGTTTTCCTCTTCAAAGGCCTCAAAGATAAAAAAAAAAAAGCATCGTCATATCCGCCGCCGCCGCAACCGATGCGCAATATCAGTTCCACTGCAGGCAGAGTTTCTGAGCTCGGCCACAAAATTACTCATATTGAACTGAATGTAGCTTTTGTCTCTATTTTAACCTTCATTCACATTGTATAACATAATGGTAAAATTTATGTACGCGATCGGTTCAGTATCATATCAATCCAGCTCTCTTATTGACTTATTTACATTATTTCTACATACTTTTTTCTCAATATTGTTTTCCTGTCACGTGGAAACGTGACATATTTATATTGAGCTGCTTTTTCACCTGACATAATGTTATTACGAGTACATATTCTCATGATCGCAATAACGTGGCGGTGTATTACATCTACAACTATGTTAGTTTCACCCTCCGATCTCGATTACTGTCTTGAAAAAATAAATTTTTCTAAAAATTCTAATTTTGTGCAATTGGCGAAATTGTTAGTACTATTCATTTTTCCATGTCAATTAATAATCCAGCCAACTCGGATTTTAATTATACTATCGACTTATTAAATATGTAGTGATTATCGACGTAGTTATTTTCAAATAACATTTTATCTTCAGGGTATCCAAATATTCGTCGGCGCACTGGAGAACACGAGTATCCGAAGTCTCGCTCGCTGTTATATCGAATAAAGACGTGACTTAGAAAATAAAAACAAGTAGTCAGGAAGAACCAGAAAGTCCAAAATGCTTACTTTGGAGGGGAAATGAGCCCACTCGAAGTTATGCCGAAGCTTCAAACCTGTAGCATGGCCAGAGATGAACTAGTTCTGCACAACCAAGCTCGATCCTCAACTCCGTAAGAACTAAAGTCAATTAAATATATATGTACTTCCACATGAAAGATGCCACTAAATTTCACACTATTACTCAAATGTATCTTATTTGTGATTTTATATACCTAACTAAAAGTTTTAGTAAAAAAAATATTTTAAATAATATTTTGTAATTTTTTTGTAATATTTAATTGAAAATAAAAATATATTGGTTTCCATATGTTTTGTATTGAGATTTGTTAGTAGAATTGGTGTTTCCAAGAATGCAATGCCAATAGCTTCCTTGTGAATAAAATGGTTGCTGAGATTTCTGAACCAATTGTCTTTGTAATCGAGACTGGAGTATTTGGGATACGCTCTTTTAAATATATAATCAAACTTTCTAATATTAGCCACCCTTAGGCAGAAACAGTATCCATTTAAACCAGAATATCGACGAAAAATATTTTTTATAAATGTTGACAGATACCATTGTAGTTATAACATTCTCAATAAAAAACAAGTTGTTTATTTCTATTGTCAGTATATTTAAAGTATTAAATGTAGTGCAAAAAATTATTTTTTCAATAACATTTTACGAGTCCAGTAAATTAAACGTAAAATAAATAAATCACCAACACCTTCAGATAAAATATTATGTTCCTTGACAATAGCGCATAATGGTCCCGTCTATACGAGGTAGTTCTTTAATGATGTGATTTAACATAGTTAAAACAAAATAAAATGTAACTTACTCTGATGGACATATGTTTATTTCACGTACAAGGTCGTGCTTTAATTCCAACATCTGGTCCGAGACACGTATATTTCAATTTTTTTGCCCTCAAGTTCTGTAACCCTCAACTTTGTATATTTAATAATCACAAGACCGTGGAACGTGTTCAAATGTTAGCAAATTAATATTCAGGCTAAATAAATTCACTCACTCGTATTATCAACATATTTTAGGTGTTAATTCCAGAAAACCGCTATGAATGTTTGGTTTTAATATTTTATACAGGGAAAAAAATATTACGATCAATTTGTGGTTAGCAGAACGAAATTCGAGCATAACTGGCGTGAATAGAATCGTTCGTCCGGTAAATTTGTGCCCAGAAAATACCGGTTGTTCGTATTGGATCAGCGAAATTGAGTGAAGCTGTATTGTCAGAATCAATATGAAATAATCCTCCGAAGCTGCGTTCTTTATAAAATCGCATTCTGTGAAACGTAGATGATTCAGTAATTCATTTAGAAAATCGAAATATAAAGGATGAATAATTTGATATCTAGTCGTATTTCGTTTCAACCGAAAAGAATAATCTTTATATAAACATATAATTTTGACATAAAAGAATCTACGTGAGGGTTTATTCGTTGAGAAAGGAATTCCAGCAACAAAGCGGCAGCACAACACAAAGAAAAAACTTACTTGTTACATGCAACTGGTAAAATTAGAAAAATCGTAGCAAAAACTCAGGAGCTAGAGAAGAAAGGAAAGAAGACAGGAACGAAGGAGTATCCGAAAATTTTAGTAAATCATTATAGATCTGGAATTGCACATCTATTTCAGTCGTTTAGAATCAGATATTTCTCTTCAATATATAGTAATATTTAATAAATTGTTGTTGGTATATGTATAAAAACTAATAAGTTTATTATATAATGACTAATATTGGTACCGACAAGAAAAAATAAATGTTTCAGCTCATAAAACACACCGAGTTCCGACCGCCATATTGACAAAAATTACGTCTACTTAAATTTTATTTAATTAATTACTTTTAAGTAGGTGATGTAATAATTAAAACTGGTATGATATTTTTTAATGTTTTACTGAAATTATCACTCGGTTTTAATTACTTTATTACAAGTACTCAAATTGCTCAACGTATTTATAATTAAAGCCG
Source organism: Zhengitettix transpicula (assembly GCA_037074705.1). Lineage (NCBI taxonomy): Eukaryota > Metazoa > Arthropoda > Insecta > Orthoptera > Tetrigidae > Zhengitettix > Zhengitettix transpicula. The sequence continues at coordinate 43,522,975 of CM073593.1, read as the reverse complement.
TAACTACGACATTAACTTTAAATGGACAATAAAAGAAATAAGATTACACGTTATCGTTCGTTATGACTATTTATGGGCTCATTGTGTCGACAGATGACTTAAAAAAATTAATACAATTGGTATAATCATTTTTATATCTGGATTAGAAAGATGAACAGCAGTTGTCCGAATTTCGAACACTATTTTGCTAATCCACGGTAACGAAACATGGCGGTATTAAGACATTATGAACCAAAGTAAATTAATATTCAAAGACTTTACAGAAGAGGCATATATATCAATTTTGTGGAATTAATCAAGAATTGTACACCAAAATTAACATTTTTATTAAAATTAGTGGGATTTGTTGCCAATTTTTTGTTTATCTTTAAACTTATTTTATAAATAATTGTATGTTATCAGCAAAGTTGACGAAACTAAATTACCTGTAGACCATACATTTTCAAATTTAATTTGTTATATGCTAGTGAATTCTGTGCATTAATTTTCATTAATTTGATGTTCAATTACTACCTAATTCCACCTTCATAAAGGGTGATTTCACATAATTAAATGATAACGTACGGCCAATGAATTTTTTAATTATCACCGGAATGTGGTTTTTTTTATTTAGTTAAATCATTTGAACTCATAACAATTAATAGGATAAAAACACTTATAACCTTTATTATATTTCCATTAGTGTTCACACACTATATTTGTATTAACTAAAATTAAAAATTAAAATTTTCACAGTTATATATCAAGAACATTAATTTTAAATTAAATTGAAAACGGAAACAAAAAATGTTATGACGAGTTATTAAATTAATGCACTTCATTTATAGTAATTTTATCAGTTTATGAGGATTACTTAAATTATTTATAATTCATTCAAGCAAATCTATTTTTATATTAATAGTTACTTAGCAAAATTGAATTTTACGAAACACCCCTCACCAACTCTACCTTCAGTCTAATTGAAGTTCATGCTTTTAGTAACGTAAATAAAATTGGACGTACGTACATTCAAACTTCTCTTTTGATTGGTTGTCGTTAAGTGCTCCGAGTTTACCGTACGAGACTGAAAAATTGAAGAAACGTTCAAGTTGAATATTGCTGGAGAAAAAAATTCAGAAAATTTCGACGATCCCTTTTTATTTTTTATATTCTACGGTAAATATAATAAAAATCTTAATGTTATGATCACAAAGTATGTGTTTATTCTTTCTAATTAGAAGTTTTCTAAATACTAGAAAACACTCAAAAGTCTGTTTTCCGACCCATGTGTATGGGATAAGCTTAAAGACGACTGAATGGATTTCAGTGAATAATCGTTATGAAATTCTAATTTCTCGAGTCAAAAGAGAGGTAATATTCAAGCTGCGATTAGAGGTTTTGAGGAAAGTCCAAGAAAATTGTAATTAAGAGTTATGAAAAATATCTGACAATATTATAATGATATAAATCACTTTGAGTCAAAAAAGTAATTATAATGTTTATTGCAAAAAAAATCACGACGTTTCATCCTTCTCTGGGACATAATCAGGTATAACAATTTCAATCTACATCTTAAAAAGTAATAACATATATATTTATAAAGTTTCTAAAAACAATTACAAATTATTTTAATTAAATTAATTTTACTTATAATTTTGTATTCAATACATGAGTAACATTTAGAGACAATATTCGACTGCCTTGGCTGTTGACATTAAAATTAAATTAATTAAAATAATGTGTAATTGTTCATGAGAAACTTTATAAATACATCTGTTAATACTTTCTAAATTCCAGATTAAAAATTGTCATACCTGAGAAGGTACCAGACGAGGACGAAACGTCGTGAATTTAATATTTTTTGTAATAAACATTATAATTACTTTTCTGATTGAAGAATGTTTATTTATATTACAAATTTTAATTATATATTACGAATTACTGCATTGTTTAGCATTAGTAACAAGTCCGTTTGGAATATTGTATTCACACCTTGTAATAATATGTTGGTAAATATGTAATACGCACACGTACATGTATAAATCACAGATTCTCACATGAACAATTTTCAAACAAACTTAGTGTCGTGTTGCATCACGGATTATTAATGGCAGTTCAACTGAACTAAATTAAACTTCGTTAAACAAGGACACTTATCTCACACTTGATGCAAAACGATAACCGTGTATACGCGTTACCGCGCCTATTGTGCTGTAATTGCCTTTAAATATGGAATTCAGCGAACAATTCGTAAAGTTATAATGAAATCAGTGAATCGAGGCCAACACAGTAAATTCGCAACGCTGATTTCCGGAAATATGTGATAATATCTAATGTGAGAATCAAGTATTATAAGTTATCTTGCTGCAATGAAACTCAATAGAGTAATACTATTTTAAGCACCAAATGAGTGACATATATGCAGGCTTATTGGCATTTATATATCACGATTGGATTGAGGAAATCAATTTATTGGATGAATAGTTCTCGGTTTTCACACGGGTATAATATATTAGGACGCGACGTTTCGACGACTAAAAGCTCTGTCGTCATCTTCTAGGCGAAGAATTACTAGTAATTAATGATTATATTATACAGGTGTGAAATCCGAGAACTATTCATCCAACAATTACACCGGGAAAGTCTTCAATCTTTGAACAAATTTATTTTTTGAATAATTTTAAAACACTAATTTATAAAATTGTATGTTTTACAATGCGTCAGTTCGTGAGAAAGAGAGAGGGAGTGGGGGAGAGATGGGGAATGTCATTATCGATGAAGTAAACAAAATAATATATTCGTTAAAAAGTTTGATTAATTTCATGTTATTTGCATTTCTGTTTTTCTAATTATTTCATAATTATTTACAGCAAACTAGGAAATATAATTGTAATAGAGTGATACTATTATGAAGATCTACAGTTTTTAATACAATAACGACTGCGTTAAAAGTAAACTAATTAAATAAATATAAAGCGTAATTAATGACAAAAATAAATGCCACACAACGTTTATGCAATCCTTGTTGCCTTCTCCAGGGGATTCAATAACGCAAGAGCGTTATCATTATACCGAATTTGTGCTGTGTGTCGTTCTTGCGACACTAACGTTTTCGAATCACATGACGAAAGCAACAAGGATTCCAGAAACGTTGTGTGACATTTATTTTAACACTTATTTTTTTCTGTTATCTGACTATTTATTTATCTAAATACATGTATAATAATTAGACGTCCAGGTAGTTTTTCTATAACTAGTACTTAATCTTACATTTGCTTTAAGAACTTTTAAAACAAACAGATTAACGAAATGCTACGAGTACCACGGTGGGGACACGATACTTGTGTTGGAGGACCACACTGCTGGAGTTCATATATACAATAAACTTGCTGCTAAGTTTATGAAGGACCGATCACTCTCAACCGTTATACTGAGCAACCTTCTACAACTTTTCTACAGCAAACTGCATTGCCCAGAGTCACCGGGAAGTGTGGAAATATCCTTGATAGATATCCTTCAAGACTCCTGAAGCCTAATACTAGCCTTTGGCTTGTTTACCCCAACCACCGGTCGGAATCGCTGTACTGAATTAAAAAATTAAAACGCTGCCCTGCATAAGCGTACAAGTTCGATTCTTGCCAAGGCCCACAATTACTCAGAACGCATACAAATAAGCGTCCAAAACCAGCGACGTCTGAATGACGCGATGTGCGCTGATCAAACACGGAAATGCGCCGATACAGCCAATACATTGATGCGAAGTGAACAAGCACGACAATGTCTACTGCGCCGTGCAGAACACGGTAAACAGCAGATCAGCAAAGCAAAGCTAAACAGCAAAAACAGACTGAACTGTGCGTTGCCGGTTAATTTATACAACTTCTCTTTTGACTGTGCAGCTCAAATCCGGCTCGCGAAAAACCACTAAAGTCAAAATTACGTTTGGTGCAACACCAAACAAAAAGTATTGCAGTTAAGTAAGCTACTTCATTCTAAACCCGAGTTCATTTCCAATTGTTTTACCTTCGATTATTGTAGCTTACGGCTGCATTTCAGTATTACTCAACTCGGGCTCATTGTATTTACAGTGTATGTGATCAATAAAATGCTCTCGGCTATATAGCCCTAGATCGGTTATAGGAGAGAGAACTACGTTAACTAATAATTGCCGTGTCAATAATGCTATATGTTCTGAAAGTATAATCATTTTACGAGATGCTGTTAAATGGCTATTTCAAAGCCTTTATGAACTGAGTTATTTTACAGTCTGTAATTTACATGCCGATTGTTTTGAAACTCATTTGAGTATTTCCTCGCAAACTATGTAATTTACATCAGACATTTTATTTTAACCCAACTAAAGTACACTACTTCACACGGGTGAACCTCAATTGAAGTTCACTTCATATATAAAACATTGTTCTTTAATAACTTTTATCATTTATCTATATTCAAATACAAGCTGTAATTGAGGCTTAGGCAATATCCCTAGTAATTTTCACCATAACATTGTTCAGGGTGCCGTGGTCATGGAAAAGGCGAGACTTTAGTCGAGTGATGAGCGACGTCATTTAACTTTATTAAACCTGGACTGATGTACACAAATGAGTGAATAATATTTTACTTTTTCACTTTCTTTACTAAAATTTACTAAATTTTCAATCTTTTTCTTGGAACGTCAAGTGCACAATTATAAAATAAAAACTGATAACTGTGCCTGAAAAACTCTTTTCGGCCGCATTGTGAGTGAGAATCTCAGGCTTTTATAAATATATCTCCAAATTGTTATTATTTATTAAAATTACAGGAAATAAATTATATTCATATAATTTTATAAGTCATGTATACCACATTTGTTCTTGTGCATCTGAGTATGTTCCAAGAAAGGGAACGTTGTGACATTCTAGTTTATTAAATTGTTTCTGGCATGTTGGCCGCTATATTTATTTATTTATAACAATGTAAGTAAAGGCTAAGTGCCGTTTATTTATAAGTAACCACGTACTAAATTATACTTAATGGGAAGTTTGGACAATTACGTGTCTGTCTTCACTTTATGACGTTTTACCTAAATAGTGTTGACTTATCTCTTTTATATACGTTTTAATAAAAGCCATTGAATGTCGTATTCCATTTAGAGAAATTTTACGTATTTTTTAAATTTATTAAAATATTATTATTAATTTTTATGAATACAGTATAAACACTACCCCATGAATAAACTAAACAATATGTAATGAATATTGACTTTTTGAATAATTCTATCCGTATTAAATTCACCTTCTGGTGAAAGTTACACAATATTATAACACACTGGGAAATGATGATTTAAATATATTGTAATACCAATTCAACAGGCTATTAATTGTTTTTAATATAATTGAATTGTTGGCGGTACGCGTGCTTAATGACGATAATCGCAGCGGGTCTTTCTTTGTTAACAATGGAGACTGGAGACCGTGCGCTTAGAGAACTCAGTCTGTGAGGAGTCTGCGTCGAGAAAGGATACATAAAAGAGTCTGCGAGAGATACAACACAGTAAAGTTTGCTAATCTAAAAGCATGAATAGGGTTATCCAGGATGTCCAACGGCGAGATATAATAGTTTACATAAAACGCAAGTAAACAGGTTTGACGGAGAGACTCATAAAATCGCAATTTAGAAGCAGAAGTTTTGCTTCACAAACTGAACTAATTTTCGCATTGAGAGACTTCAATGAGACCTACGTCCGAGATATGACTGAGGGGCGGCTAATCCAGGTTCCAGGATAGCAGAGATCGAGAGTAACGACCACGTGTGTTTAAAATCTAAAGTGTAGAATCCGTGAATAAATGGCCTGTTTAGTGGGTGTTGAATTCAAGATACAAGAGTCCGAACTGGTACCAGGAGCACTGTCGTGAGTACAAAACAATTATTAATAACTGTAAACGATAATTAAAGGGTATAGTCAGATTTCGTTCGCGATTTTCTTTTCATTCATTTTATTTCATTTCTTGTATTTAATATTGTATTCCGTTAACTTCAATGAGTTTGGATTGTTAATGTTTTAGTTCATTAGATTGTATTTGTTCTTACTATCAAACCCAGTGATGACCCTGAGATAAATAAATTCGACGTAGTTGATTGTAAAAATATAAAGCTGTATTTTCATAGAACGCCACGAATTAATAAAATAAAATTGAAATATTTGTTTGTTAAATTGATGGAATTCAGCGTGCAAAGCCGGACTTATAATGTGTAATTATCAACAATAAATTTTTAGATCATAATAATTTTGTTAATTATTCCTATTTAATTAAGACCACCTTTTAAATCATTACAATATATATATATATATATATATATATATATATATATAAACTTAATGAAAATAATGGCTTGAAGATAGCTACCAAACGCAGGAGATAGCCTAGGGTGTTTCCACTAGCTCTTCCCCTCTCGGAAAATGCATTAGAAGTTATGGAATAAACGTTGATGTTTTCACAAACATGCGCATCTCTGTGAGCGACTGTCAACACTATTTATTTGTGTAGTTGGTTACGTAAAGCTTTTTCTACTTGACGTCATAACATAGTGACTCCAGCTCTTCTATTATGAAACTGAGGAAATATTTGAGTCACTATATGTCAAACAGATCTCAATTTTGAATAAAAAAAATATTAACGGATTTAATATATGCAAAGAAACAATGTATGTAGGTTTAACTACCCGCTACGGTTATTCACGAAATAAAACTTACGTACAAATTTTACAACCCCAGCGTTAAATAGGTCGTAATTAATGTAAAACTATAAAGTGACGTAAGTTATTGTTAACAACGCAGATGATCGCGACAATCCCATGGAAACACTAGCATTAATCAAATCATTGCTCAAATTAAACTTAAAGTAAGTTTTCGAAAAAGTATTAGAATTTAACTTTGTAATAATTTATTTTTTATGTTACCATTCAAAGAATATCTTATTAAATCTTTTGGAGTAATTATTATATATTTTATTTAATAACAACAAATATTTGGTATTTAACTTTGTGACATTTGTAATTTAATTAATAAACAAAAAACCGTCAATCAGAAAAAGTCAGGAAAATTAGCCGTTTTTTGTTTATTTATTAACAAATATTACAAAATGAAAGAGCATTGGTACACAGAAACGTTTAGTACATCCGTATAGGTTTTAATTTTTGCACTTCGTCAATGCTGGAAAACAAAAATAGCCTTTTCATAAATATACAATATAAAATTGACAACCGTAAATAACAAACAAAAACTTAAATATATCATAAAATAATGTAATAAAAATGATTAAAATATTCCGCAAATAACAAAACTTGTGCGATTGTTAATATGTACATTAATATTTGTTTATAAAACACGTTTTCTCAGGCCAATATAACCAACACTGCATTTAATTTATGGTAACTGCAATAAAAGTACCAATTATCTATGACGTTTATCATATGAAACACTGACGTAGTAGTGTCACGTCACTTTTATGACGGAAAAGTTTCTCAGCCCCGATTCTAAGGCTGAAGGTTGTAGTTTTTCGTTTCTCGAAAACGCTGCACTTTTTAACCTAAAAGCATTGTTTACGATGAACCGAAAGGGTTGAAATGTCCCTTCACTCATTAAACCCACATTTCACAATTTCGGCTATTTCAGTTTTGAAGAAATTGTTTCATAAACTGTAATTGGAACCTATATTCCAAATTTCACTAATCTAGCTTCAATAATTTCCGCTTTGCGTTATGATAGTCGCTTTCTATGTAAACCGTCCTACTAATCTATTCTGTCAACAGTAGGTCAAAAGAAATCAGTGTATTTGACGGCTCTTCACATCACCGGCTGTAATGAGAAAAAAATTTGTGTTTTTGAAGTATAAAATAATTAATTTGCATTTCCGCGTTGACTTTTATACTAGCCTTTTGATATTCGTTTAATAATTTCATAAATTCATACAAAACTGGTGTTTCTCTTGAACGATACTTGAATAATAAATCAAATGTCAGTAGAAATTAAAATCAAAAATGTAAACAAAGGCACACCAGTCACTATGTAATAAGTTCTCGTGAGAAGAATATTGATAGCGCAACCCACTTAATGGCCTAGTTTCCAGATGCATCAACTACATAATGAATATGGAAGAGTCATTTTCCAGGTACATACAAAGTTGGCCTACATCTGCTAGCAAACACTAATGATTAATGAGGTGCAGTTAAGCGACTTCAGTCCAAAGCAGTCTACACCCCGCTATTAATTTCATTATATTACATTCAACTCCACGAGCTGAACTTCATCGACGACGACGGAAATTTGAGTTCATTTTATTATGAGGAATTTAATTTTGAACGATTGGCACGTTCAGATAATCTATTCGTGTTGGATCATTCTTTTTAGTGACATCAATGGAAGGAAGTGTAATATTTCATATATATTAGTAATGTAGTCATTCTGTCATAGCATCGATTGCCTTAAGACGTAGAAAAGATTGAAATTATTATTTTCCACGTCTTTAATTTTGTGTAATTCCAATCATCCTAGTTTCAAACACGTCTTTACGGTTATAATCTATATAATAAAAAAGATTGTATATTTGTATGTATGTATGTATTTACGTTAATCTCTATACAAATTTAAACGCGTGGACTGACTGCAACAAAAATTGGTACACATATACTTCAAAACTCTAGAAATGGTACTGTGGGGTAAGAAACCCCTAGCATAAATGTGAAAAGAAATATAATTAAAAAACGTGATCATTACGTGTTAAATTACTGCGCGCCAAGAGACCGTGACGTCACGCGAGAGAGAGACGTTACTACGCGACCGCGTAAAAGCAAAATAGTAAATTATTTCGTAATGAAATAAAGCAGAAATATTATTCAATGAATTAAAAGTATAATTTTATCCAGAATACTACATCGAATGATAATAAAAAAAAACAATACGAAATCTTTTACGATCGTTGCGGAAAATGTAAGTTACTTTCGTGGCATATCAGTGACTCCAATATGGCGACTAACATTTTCATCAATTTAATCTTTCGTAATGTCTGAAGACTGAGGGACAATTATATCCTGCAATACTCAAGGAGTATATTTAACTATTCTATTCGTAAAGAAAATCGGAGGTATGTTTGTTGGGACTGATTAATAAAATTCTATGTATTTCACAACTGTTTAATTAATGTACTATCGGTTGAAAGTATGTACGGAACTGGGAACAGTTAGATTTAGGTTAAATCACTTCTTGACTAAAGATTAATATAGAATTAAATACTTTTCCAGGTTTATATTAACAAGTACATGGGCAACGGCGAGCACCCAGCTAGTAAACAATAATGTTTTAATTGATTATAAATAATATTTAGTTGTTTCAGTCGACTTTCATTAAGGGAACTTGGAGAATTGAACCTGTACAGGTGGCTCCGTTCTTCTTTTAATTTTGGACCAACCTTGACGACAATATTCAATAACATCCAAACTGGATGCCAATAGAAATATATTTTCTGATTTATTTTTCGCCATCGGTTTATAAAGTAAATAATTTCTAACGCTCCTGGCAGCAGCAGCAGCGGTGACATCTAACTGGAGGTCCAGCCTCCTCTTCTAGTTGTCGGAGTTCCTTCCTCGTGGAATCTGTTCCGCGATGACGAGATATATTATGCCTATAACATACTAATATTCTGTCATTACTAAAATGTTAATATTTGGATAAAACATTAATACATAGCAATTGTAAATGCCATTACGGGTACCTAAATGTTCGATTCACACTCTCATTCATACACTCATTCATTCACACTTATATCACTGCTGCTGTTGTAAGTTCTTCGCCTTCCGCTATGTTTCTCGGCCGACGCTCTCCGTTCTTTCTAATTTTTGGAGGGGAAAGGGGGGATGAAAAATAAATAGGAGTAAATAAATAAATATTAAATCAATATTAGCATATATGTGTGAATATATGTATATATATAAAATTCAAAGAATCCGAGAATGACTAATATATCACATTAACATACAAGCTGTAAAGAGGCTCGTAAGTTACCTAATAAATTAATATTTTAAAATGACAGAGCGATACTTACAGGAAGATCGACAAGGGTCGGTTCCTGTTTCGGGGTCGTAGCAGTCTAGCGATGAGACCAGCTCATTGCTAGACTCATGGGCCCTTGCATAAAACCTTACTGCATTTTCGATGATCCGCTCCCACAGGTTACTCATCCCTGCCAGGTCCCAGACTATGGCGTTGGATGTCCGTGGCGGTAGGTGCAGCGCTCGCCGGAGTCACTTCCTCTCCATGGCGAAGATCATCTCCATGTGGGACTCCGCAGCGCAGGCCCATACTGGTGAGGCGTACTCAATGATCGGTTGGATGAGCGATATGTAGATGGAGAGCCCCACTCTCGGTGACAGCTTCGAACTAGAATTAAAAATCGGATATAAGGCGTTTAACCTAGCTGTTACCTTCTTTTTAATATCATTAACGTGGTGCTTCCACGTCAGCCTTGTATCTAAGGTTACCCCCAGATACTTAGCTTTCGTGGTCCACGGGATAACTTCTCCAAAGAGCCGCAGAACAGGCTTGTCCGGTCGACGTCGGGTGATCAGCAGCGCCTGGCTCTTCGACGCGTTGATCTTCACCCTCCAGTTGGTGGCCCACCGTTGAATCTTCTCTAGGCCTACGTTGAGTCGCTTTCCCACGACGTGCTCTACCCACGACGCCGTGATGATTGCAGTGTCGTCCGCGTACTGCGCGATGTCTGCTCCAGTTCCTGGCTTCGGGATGTCCGCGGTGAAGACGTTGTACAGGACAGGTCCGAGGACGCTGCCCTGCGGAACGCCTGCCAGGATGCTCTTTCTTAATGAAAGAACCTCGCCCACCCTTACTGAGAAGGTTCGCATCTGCAGGTAGTGACCTATGATGCGGACGTAGCAACTTGGGACGGCGGACCGCGCCAGCTTGAACATAAGCCCCGACTGTCAGACGTATCGAAGGCTTTCGCAACATCAAGGAGCACCACACCACAGTGCTGGCCCCTGTTCAAGGCAAGAGAGGCTCTCTCGACGACCCTCATGATCTGCTGCGTCGTGCCGTGACCTTTCCTGAAACCAAACTGAAAGGAAGGGATTAGTTTTAGATCATCGAGCTCAACCTGGAGTCTTACCAGAAACAGCTTCTCGAAGACTTTCGAGAGCGTCGGCAGCAGGGAGATCGGCCGATAGTTGCTCGGCTCCCTTCGGTCCTTTCCCGGCTTCGGAACGGCGCAGATGATGGCGTGCCTCCAGGCGCGGGGAAATGTCCGCTGGCGTAGCAGGGCGTTGAATATTCTCCGGACGTACTCGATGGCCTCCGGCGGGAAGTTCCTTAGCAGGACGTTGGGGAGCCCGTCGTATCCCGGCGCTTTGTCGGCCGGCAGCTTGCGGCTAATTGTCTATTTTTCGACAGAGCGAAAGTTCCCTTCAAAGGCGTCTGCGAGCGCTTCTGCCTTTCGGAGTGACTATACGTCGTGCCGTTTACTCCTATGAGGTAGGGGATCCGATTCCTCTTCATTACGTAGGTTCTCGTGGCCTTCCAGAGAGTGCCGTCAGACACGCTAAGGTTCATCAGCCGTGCTTCCCAGAGCGCATCTCTGTGCTGCTGGGTCGTAGCTCTGATGTCTCGGACCAGCCGATTCATCGAAGATTTGGCCGACTTATCCCGCGTGTTCTGCCAGCACTTTTTGGCTCGGTTCTTCTCCCAGATCAGGTCCATGATGTTCGCGGGGAGGTCGGTCGTCCTCTGCCCGACAGGTCGCCGGTGCGCGGAGGTCTCGTTGGCGCAGTGGACGGTCATCTCCGTGATGAACTCCACTGCAGACTCGGTGTCCTCTGGATCCAGGGCCTCCGCGATGGAGTCGGCGAGTCCCTTCTTGAATTTCGCCCAGTCGACGTTCTTGTAGTTTCTCGGCGCTTCGATGAGGTCGAGATCTGCTTTCATTCTGAAAAAGACAGGATTATGATCAGACGACAGGGCTCCTGGCGATTCTGAATTCTAAAAATATATATTTCATATATATATATCGTAGATTTACCAGTGTCAAATTTGTCAGACTTCCCTGCTTCCAGAATAAAGAATCGTAATAGATCAATTTAAAATTCATGCCTTCCAATTCAAACAAGGTAATGATTGTTGCATTTTGAACAACCCGATGTTTACTTTTCAACTTTGTTGATTTAACTTATTTCTCTTTGAGCTTTTTTATTTTCCTCCAGCTAGTTTCTTTCTACGCCATTCCCCGAAGAAATAATATAATTATTTACCTTCTTGAAATTTGTCTACGCCGCTTAATATTTCTTGTACACTTTTTTCATTCTCAGAATATTTTGTTATCTTCCATTATAAAATTAATAAACTCGATTAACTAAACTCAATTAAGTTTATTTTCTCGATGTGCTAATAGCATAATTAGCATAATTACACGCCCGAATATATAAGCCCAAACTCAACAGAACGTTAACTCAATAATCACTATAAACATTGATTAAATGACATCTGGGCAATGCACCCTACCACTACGACAAACATGTTATTGTTTGGATAAGTTGTTAGTTCAAATAAGTATTATGGCGTTCTGTAAAATGCGAAAAAAATATTGGCGTGAAGATTAGAAGTGGCATAATATGCCAACTATTCAGACTGGCTATTTTCAGTTCATAACATATAAACGATAAATCTGTTGCTGCTAGATTACACAGATGATAATATTGTGATTACATACCTACAAATCCCCTAATCCCAATTAAGGTAGTGAAATTAAGTTTGACTTACGATTCTCATATATTCAGACCGATACTTTCAAAATCAGTCTTCCGACTAATGGATTATGATTTTTCAATTAGATTAAATCGCGGTATTTATTACACTTTTCCAAATATAAAAATATATTTTAACTAAACTCAATCAGAGGAGTTTTGGCAGTGCCGTCTAGCTGTACTTTGGTTTCATGACACGTTTGGCCTTATAGTATGATGATATTATAGATTATTATGTTTTGCCTGGTGATTCAGGGAACCCTGGTATCGAATTTAGACATAACGAGGAATTTCAGCATACAAATGAGACGCAAGAATATTTTAGAGATGAAATGAAACTCCGAACTAATTTGGTTATGAGAGACACCTAGGTCATATATTTTTCTTCCAGAATGTTGCTATATATTTAATACTAGCTAGGTTCCCGGCGTTGTCCGGGATGTCGTATATCTATAACCCCCAATTTGACTCAAATCTCGGTTGTTTTTGTATTAATTATATGAAACGTCCCTCTACCCCCACCCCTAATGGTGCTCCCCTACCATGCTGAAAGTGGTTGAAATTTTAAAACAACATCAGTAGAAATAATATCAACGTCATTGACCCCTGACAAATATTTATTCCAGGCAAATATCGACCATGTTTGAAAAATTCCACCCCCGGCCGTTGGGGGGTTAAATGGCCAATTGAATGTCATAATTAAACTCACCGACATCCATATCCCTGAAATTGACTACAATCTCGGTTGTATTCACGTAATTTTCTTGTAACGCCCTTCCACCATCACCCCTAACGTTTCTCCTTTCCAATGCTGTAAGGGGTTTAAATTATACTCATATCACATCTCGTTGACCCCCAAAAAATATTTATGCGACTGAAAAATCAGCTGTTTCAGCAGGTTTAAATATTTCCACCCCCGCTGCTGGGGCTGGTAGATGCGTCTCACCCCGACAATGTTTTTTTCCTGACCGTATAGAACACGTGTACGAAATTTGGTGAATTTTGCTCCACCGGTCTAGATTTGTATAAGGAACATACAAATATATATATATATATATATATATATATATATATATATATATATACAAACAAACACTCTGCTTTATTTATTAGATTATTTTCGATAATTTTAGAGGGTTCAAAAATTGACAATAAAATATCCTCGTCACTGAATTCTTTTGGTGGTCATAAGCTACAAGAAGATCATCGACGTGGTGGTCTCTCCTCTTTTAATAGCCCTGGAAGGGAGAGAAGGGTAGTCAAACGTTAACTGGAACCCTCAGACTATAGTTTGTTGCTGGAATTCGCCTGCTAACAATAGTATGGGGATAAAGTTCGTTGAACCTGCAAACAGGCGCGACTTTGTTTAACATTGTCATGTATTTGCTACCAACGTAGAACAACGTAGTCTAGGTACAGAGGATCTTTGTATAGAGCACAAAGAAACTACATCAAACTAATACTCGCCTTGGAAGGCTTCCACTGTGAAAGCACGACGTGAGAATCACAACAGCTGGAGGCAAACTTTACATACGGCAGCTAATATTAATCAAGAGTTCTGCATATTGTTCCGATGAATATCTTAGCACCTGTAATTCAGTTCACGGAATATTATTTCATTTATTAACTTAGCTAACAAAACTAATTCATATGTCTTTGAAATAACAGGTAACTACTGAATCATTAAAATATTAAAAATTTAGCTTGATTTGAAACAACAACTATGATTGATAATAGTTTATATCTGTTCTACAATTTTTATCTTATGACACTCCTAAATTTTCAAATTTAAGATCGAAACATAACACAACTATTTTCTATTAATTTCACAGTACCACAGATCCACTGTCAAATCAAACGTCATTTAACCGTCCATTAAACGTGGTCCATGTTTGATCAAATGATTTTTATTTCTTCTAGTTTCCTGTAAAAATGCTAGAAGGATGATCTGTTTCAAATTTGAAATACAAGGTCGATGGCAGTTTCCAGAACATTAGCGTGGAAGGAAAGATGAGAACAGGAACACTATTTAAATTTCCTCATTTTATCTTACCTTGTGTCCCATTACTTTACAATTTACAGTTAAAGATTTAAAATGTGTACTCATTTAACGCTAACGTTTAAACAGGATAAACCGTAATTTGTCAAGGGTTTTTTTTTCAAGTTTTTTTTTTAGGGCAACAGGCTACATGAGGGTAATCCACTTTGGGCAACTCCCCTTTAATAGCATAGGAAGGGATTAGAAAGGGGGGATGCGGAAGGGTAGAGGACGGTAGCCAAGGGTTAACTAGGGCCCCCGGGCTATATTTTAAGGATCCTACCTGGCATTCGCCTAAAGAAATGCAGGGAAAGCATATGCTTTATATGTTACCGAATTTCAAGTCAAGGCAGGAAGTGTAAAATTAGGTGAAAAGTCGAAACCCTTTTAAATTATTAGCAAATTCATTGTCTTTAGATTAATAACAATTTCGTTTGTGATATAATTGATAACTGCTTCGTTCTTTTATTTAAGGCACTTGTGACACGAATGAATTGGAAATTAAGAAGAAGGTTGCTAACGAAATAATATTGAACGCGGTGAACTTCGTAAGATTTCATACGCATTTCAGAATAATGCTTTACATTTCACCTTCTTTCAGTAGTAATTTGCCGTTCATTTCACTTTAACTTTTGTTTCTCCAAATTCTTTTTCCATTAATTTTAAGTTGGCATCAGTTTGATTTACTCATTACTTTACGCGTTTCGTGGTAATGGAGCTCCGTTTTATAGCTTTACTGTGGTTACTGACGATATCCTTACACATTATTCATATTTCAATACGAAGTATGTTTTTTTGTATATTTTTCTTAATTGCAATATTTTTTCTTGTGTCAATTTATTAATTTTATCATCTACATATTGGTTCTAATTTTTACTCGTTAATTTTTCAATACCGACAGATTATTGCATGACTGCAATCGACAGTTTTACCTTACTTAAATTATTGCTACTTTTCCAAAATTATACATTAGTAATTCGATTGTCTGAAGCATTTCATCATATGTTATGTAAAAAATTTATGAAAACTTCTATGACATTATATTATCTACAGTATTTTTTTAGGGTAACAGACTACAATAGGGTAATCCAATGGTGGAAACTTCCTTTTAATACCATAGAAAGAGATTTGAATGGGGGATGCGGAATGGTAGAGGAAGGTAGCCAAGGGTTAACTAGGGCCCCCGGGGTATAGTCTAAGGACAGAGCTACCTTTAGGAATGCCTTTTCCTCTCTCCGTTTTTGAACTAAGGTTCCCACAAGGCAAAGCACCTCGGTCTGTTTTGAGAAGCGTATATTCCCGAGTCACAGACATTGGGGATAGGGTAAGAGTTGTCCGCTTGTTCTCATTGGAACAGTCGGCCAGCTGCCTCCTAAACTGGTCGAGGCACGGGGAATGGAACGATGCATCCCCACAGCAAACCCCCTCCCGCCATTTGAAGGGCATGGGGCAAGTTTACAATACCCGACCTACCTTATACAGGGTTTCTAGGGTGTCTCCTGCATCAGTTTCAGGCGAATGCCGGGTAGGATCCTTAAACTATAGCTCGGGGACCCTAGTTAACCCTTGGCTACCTTCCCCTACCCTTTCGTATCCCTCCTTTCAAATCCCTACCTGTGCTATTAAAGGGGAGTGGATTACCCTCATGTTTTTTTTAGGGTAACAGGCTACATGAGGGTGATCCCCGTTGTGGCAACTCCCCTATTATAGCATAGGAAAGGATTTGAAAGTGGTGTTGCGGAAGGGTAGAGGAAGGTAGCCAAGGGTTAACTAGGGCCCCCGGGCGTGTGATTTTACTGCGAGACATAATTAATTACTATGAAAGCGTTATAGCGCTATGCAAATACTTGCACGGATTCCTTCCTCAAGAGGAGGATTTCAACAGCAAAACAGCGGGTTTTATTGATAAAATTAAGATCCTATATATATTTTTCATGTTTGTTCATATGATAATAAAATAATTAACAATATGGATCTGTGAAATATTAGTTTTAACTGCTTGAAGGAAATGAATCAAAATAAATTACAAATAGTGAAAGTTATTAATTTAATGTTTTGATTGTCTGAAGTCTGCTAATTTGTTTTTGCAGTTCATGACCTCTGTGTGGTGAAATCTAATTGTAAAGTTGTTATTCCTTCAGCACAAAGCGTTTTCATACTTGGAAATTCTTTAATGCTCTCATTCACCTGTTGTTCGTTTTATAGCGCACGCTTTAATAATATTAACGTTACCTAAAGTTATTTAAAACCTATACGAAGTAGCGCAGCATCGAGAATTGGATTTTTCGTTGAATATGTAGCCTTATAATTATATTTTCATAAGCTTCGAGAGATGCAAAAAACCAATAATCAAACTTGCTTTCGTTTCATTATCTATCTATCTACCTATCTATCTATATATTGTAGTAATTGGTAATTAAGACATTGTTCTAATTGGAAAGTTGGACTGTAGAGGACTCATTATTAGTGGATATAGAGCGGACGCCGCAACAATCCGGCAAGGCAAAGAAAACATTGTTGAGAGTTTACGCGCTCAAAATCTACGAGACGAAGAGTACAGTCGGGCCGTAGGCAGCGAGAAGAAAAGACTAAAAATTCCAAGTCACGAAAATTTGAACAGTACAGTCGGTCAGCAGACAGCGAATAGAACGGTTTTATGAACTCATTGAAAGTTTTACAGTCGGCAGTCAGAACGAAAGATTGTGGCCCAGTCACAAACATGCTTTCAATTATTAAAAAGTAAAGCAATATTCAGACAAACCAATGAAGTCCATTGTCAACTAAAGCCACGAGATCTACAAATCCAGGTTGCAGTAAAGCATCGAGAACCAACCAATTTGTGTTAAACCAACTAACAAACAACGCCAATTAGAGTCTGTGAGAACTTAGAATCAGTGATGTCCCCAAAATTGTGCACGAAAAACTAAAAATGAGACCTGGGCGGCCGTAAGTAGAGAAAACTTTAAAATAATTTGTAAACCATGTATAAAAGATAAAAGTCAGATCGTTCTTTAATTATTTAATTATCGATAAAATGAGATCGTTAACTCTTGATAAAGTTGAAATTGTTAAATTCAATCTTTAGTATTATTTCTTCAGCAACAAATTTCGTCTACGTTCAGACGCTTTGATTTCCATAAAAGGTAAATGTAATTTTCATTATTTAAATTCTGCCATTTATCAAACCCAGATCAAGACCCTGAGATCCCAAATATTTTGTGTATTTTATACTTGTTTTTAAAAGTGATAATAAATTTTGTTAGTTGTTTAAAGTTATTAGTTTATTTCATTTAAGCCACATTCAGCCATTATATATAAATAATTATTACAATATATATATATATATATATATATATAATGTGAGAAAAGTTGTCATTATTAACTACTTTATTAATGTCTGCACTTTGATAACCGACTGTAACTGAATAAATTGTAACTTCAATAGAACTTTCTTTCATTCTGTAATTATTTTCTTAATTTGAAACTTTTGACTACTTTGTTGAATATATGTTACACTACTTTCTTAATACAATTTAATTATCATTAATTAAACAAATTCTTTCTATAAATAAAAACGATGCTTGGTCTAAAAAAAAAGACTAAAATACAATGCTGATGAGGAAAGTTGCCGATAGCTGGAGGAAATTGTTCTCGACTCTTATCGCCTCCCATCGTCGTCTGATTACTGCAAAGTGCCTAGCCGCCTGAATTCAAGTAATTTGAATTAGGCTTGCGGAATGTAACGCCACAAAGAATTACGCAGTCTACCGCCGATAAAACGTAACGAACGGCTATTCACTACCGTCGAACAAAGTTGGTCGGTGGATGGAATTGACACCCAATATCCAACTTCGCATTCAAAATTTTTTGAAATAACAACTTTAGTCTGAATGTGTTTGAACAGTAATATTTCCACAACACAGTGAAATTTCTAAAACTGATTTTATTCATTCATTCCTGATATTACAAAGCAATCTTTATTGTTTTTCATTGCCATTGTAAATTAAAAATTGTTGGAGAGTTTTATATAATTCACGTGCAGTTCGTCGTTTTGAATAGATATTATTGGAAATATTTTTTGTTTTCACGTTTTTCCGCAAACGAACTATTAATGGTTTATTAATATTCCAATAAACAGTTTTCATATATTTTTATAACTAATAATAAGGAAAATTGCAAAATCTGTCAAAATTTGCCAACTTTATATCTAAAAATTTTTTTTTGTAAAACGCAGGACCTTTAGAAACTATGTATGATCATATTCATACATCGTTAGCTATTTCACGTAATTATAATAAGTCATGTGTAAAATGTTATTTAAAATATCTCAGAATTATGGATTACATATTCCTTCTTTAAATAAGTAACAAATATATTTTGATAGTAAAAAAAACATTTTTTGATAGTATCACTGACTGTCCCTTTTTTTTAGGGCAACAGGGTACATGAGGGTAATCCACGTTGGGCAACTCTCCTTTAATAGCATATGAAGGGATTTGAAATGGGGGATGCGGAAGGGAGAGGAAGGTAGCCAAGTGTTACTAGGGCCCCCCGGCCTATATTTTAAGGATCCTACCCGGCATTTGCCTAAAGAAATGCAGGGAAAACCCTAGAAAAACCTTCATAAGGTAGGTCGGGAATTGGGTACTTGTCCCACGCCCTTCCGATAGCGGGAGAGGAGTTTGCTGTGGGGACGCAGCATTCCCTTCTCCGTGCCTCGACCAGTTTAGGAGGCAGCTGGCCGACTATTCCAATGGGAATAGCGGACAACTCTTACCCTATGTCCAAGGTCTGTGACCCCGGAACATACACCTCTTAAAACAGGCCGAGCTGTTTGGGTTACATTATTCACAATTCTACGTTATATTATTCCCGTACGAGTTAAAACGCTATTTATTTTATACCAGTTTTCAAAATATGAATGAATTATCAAATACGTGGTTGTAGGGATCCACACGGACAAATACAGAGGTAGTTAACAGGCACGTGGTTGGTAGGAAATCTTATTTCAGCAATGGGTGACTGCACTCTATCGCAGATTATTTAAATTATGAATTGGAAGACCTGTCGATGACCTCTGTCTTCCAGGACATATTTCAAGAGCAGAGAAGAATGTTGTGCCTGGCACTGTGGCACTCCGTTCGCTACCAGCCGTAGAATGTCTCCAACGGTCCAATTCCTAGAACGGCTTAAGAGGAAGTAACATTGGGAAAACAATAGCCCTTTCCATGCTTAGCTAATTTATTAAAATATAAATATACACAATTATAAATTTTGCCCCCCGACTAGCCAGTTATGAAAACTCAAGGATTATTGTGGCAAGCTAGGCCCGAGAAACGATTTATAAAAAATGCTTTACGCAACAGTGAAATATGCAATATTGGTTACCAGCATGGAGTCTCTGCAACACTGCGACGTCCCTCGCAGCTGGTCATCGATGTCTGTCTCGTGGAGTCTCGCTGGTAAATTCTCAAAAAAAAACAAGAGCAACCGCTCACTGCAACTTCTCCAGTCAGAATGCTTGACCAGGCCTTCACTTCTCCCGACCTGTGAGAACAACTGTTTTTCTATTGGTCCATTTAATTTATTATGGACCAATCACAGGTCTTAGGCAAACCGACGTAGAGAATTTCAACAGCGAGACCCTCTGCACCTGCTGTTTGTTGACGGGAAAACCCCCCCGATGGAGGTACAGTTACAACCCCCAGCCTGACTGGCACCAAACGGTACTTTTTGCTGATGTTGGATAAACATGGTTGCTCACGCGTTTAAACAAACTGACTAAAATAGCAGTATAATCAATGAAAAGACGCCTACCCTAAATAACGCGCTATAGCACATTACCCTCATTCATGAGTGTACATAATATAATCTAACCAGCAGGAGGATGTGACGCCAGCAGGTTGTAAGAACTTGCATCAAGTAATTTGTACTGTTTGGTAAGGAAGGGAGAGAGACAGAGAATGGTGAAAAATGGAGTCGAAAATGAAGGGCTTTCATCAATTACCTAGTATTGCGAGGTACTTTTTGCAGATTTTCACCTGTCATCAGGAGTGACAACTGACAGGGGGTCCAATTTCCGATGCATCAGACGTTCCATGACAACAGTAAAAAGAGTAATATGCGACGAATATATCAATAAATTGTTAGTCAGAGAGAATACAAAATTAAATTCATCAGTTTGCGTATTTGTTTGCCACAACAGTATTTAATTGTAACTTCCAACAGAGTATGAATAAAACGTAAGCAGGTACCTCCAGGCAGCGAAAATATTACTTCTGATAGGAATATGACTCCATAGCGGTTGTTCACTGTCCTTCAGACCTAAATCCATTATTTTTATAACATGCCAGCATCACAGAGAAAAGTTCCAAATGCTGCTGTTGCATTGTTTTGTTTTTACCAGTCTTTGTTCAGTGCAGAAATGTCACGAACATTTTGTTACCTTTCTTGGTTTTTATGCTGCTAAATTAGAACGAAATTGTAAAAAAAAAAAAAAGTTACATGTTACAAGTTGGACTAGAAGGCACTTTAACTCCACGTTTTTAAATCCTACACACAATCCTCTTTGCGATTGTTAATCAAGTTTCTCGGCTGGCCGCCCGCATTTCTCAACTCGTGCAACTGCAAATTAACCTCGAGTTAAATAAGTTAACAGAAACCACCACTTGTAGACTCCGCTCTCCATGCGATTAATTTGAGAATGTTAACATTTAACAATTTAAATATTTACGCCTGTATTTTAAATTGTTATTTACGACCCATAAAGAGACTGAAAATTTATTTATTTAATTCATGTTTCAGTCCTTGAGTTATTTATAAATAAAATTTACTTAAAAATGAACTTGTTTTTTTTAGACTTACAAATATATTAAAAAGTAGTTTAGTGTCACATTAGCTTAGATTACACATACTGAAAATTTTAGTATCATTTATAATCAAACTTTTACTCAGGCCTAGTTCCATATTTAAATATATAAATAGAATTTTACTTAATTCTACATTAAATCTTTGTAATTTTGATTTGAAATTGTTAGTAAAAAATTTGCAGTTGTTCTTTTTATCACTGAAATTTTTATTTACGTACCATAATTTTATTAACGTTTCTCTGTTTTATATTTTGATTGTCAACCGCAGTGTAAATATATTTTGATTGTTTTATATTTTTGTAATTGTAAAATATGAGTAACAATGTTTCAATTACTTTTTGTCTGATTAAGGCCGTAAATACCAATAACGTTTGAATGGATTCCATTCCCCAGTACACTTGACCTTTCAATCAATATCACAAAGGGTCTCAATGATTACGTTAAATAAGAAATTCTATTCGCTAACCACGATAATTAATATGAGGTACTCTATGTGCCTTTGTCTCACGATTTCCTTTAATTAATTAGCCAGTGCCTTTTGTTGACTACCAATACGGACGAGACAACTAAGAAAATTAAAATTTAATTACAGTGTTTTGTTCGAGTTCAGCATAGTCGTAGAACAGGTAAAGTAAATACACCATCTAGATATAATTCTCGGGTCTCAACCCGGGCCAATTGTTCGTTGAATAACGACTTAAAATTGGCAGAATCTTAAGGAAACACGACGTAAAAGCAGTCTTTAGACCACAAGCGAAGTTGAAAAATTTACTTATGAAGGTAAAAGACAAACTTGGACTCAAAACCAGCGGTGTATATCAAATACACTGCCAATGTGGCCAGAAATATATAGGGCAAACCGTCCGCACCATAGAACAACGGTGCTCAGAACATGATAGACTTAAACAGCTAACAAAATCAGCTGTCGCCGAACACTCTCTCTTAAATGGACACAAAATTTCTTTTGACGAAACAAAACTCCTGGACCGTACAAATGGCTGGTGGAATAGCGTCATTACAGAAGCCATCGAAATCTGGTCCTCCACTAACTTACTGAACCGGGATAGCGGGTTCCAGTTAAACAAAGCTTGGGATCCACTCATCTCGGCAATGAAACAAGGGAATACGCGGCTCATGAGTCTAGCAATGAGCTGGTCTCATCGCTAGGCTGCTACGACCCCGAAAGTAAGGTAAACAGGAACCGACCTCTGTCGATCTTCCTGTAAGTATCGCCTTATTATTATTATTATAATATTAATTTATTAGGCAACCTACGAGCCCCTTTACAGCTTGTACGTTAATGTGATATATTAATCATACTCGGATTCTCACGAATATATATATACATACAGAGGGGCCCAAAAAAATGTATCCACTGGTTAACAGTCCATAACTTGCAAACTTATTGACGAAGTTGTCTCATTTTTGGTAGTGTAATAGTTTGTAGTTCCGCCAATCGCCACACAAGCGTTTCATTGCGTTGTTTGGTTTTGTCAGATGACAGTCGCCAGTGTTTTATTGTTAGTTGTACCCTATTACTCGAGTAAACATGGCTGGCGTAAGGCTTACATTTGATGACAGGAAGTCTGTCTGTAAGTACGAAAAAATTAATGAGGTTCAACGGCAATGGCGAAATGTGTATCAAACAGAGCCATCGACACGTTTAACGATTCGTCGCATTCGAGACAAATTTGCAGCCGGAGGCTGTGTTAAAGATGTACACAAACAACGATCTGGACGATATGTAACAATAACAGCTCCCATCTTGTGTTACAACAATTCACCCGCTCCCAAAGAAATCTGTGTGTCCGTGAAACTGGAGTGTGTCGCTCAAGTGTTCAGCAAAGTGGAACGCAATGAACGAGGACGATCCAGATGGAGTACAGAGAGTCGTTTAATAACATGGTGCGCATCGATGAAGAGTTTGCAGAGATGATTGTGTAGTCTGATAAGGCACAGTTCAAACTCAATGGTACAGTAAATCGCCACAATTGCATCCAAACGTCCATGTAGACAAAGTCCGGGAGTAAATGTGTGGTGTGGGTTGTCTTACCGGGGCCATTCTTCTTTGACGGTACAGTTACCGGTGAGTTGTACCTTCAGAAGCTTCAAACATGCCATCCAACCATCCTGCCATCCAAGACTCGTATGGAGACGAAAGATTTTACTTTCAACAAGATGGTGCCCCAGCCCACTACCACAATCGTGTTAGGGCTTATCTCGACGAAAATCTACCAGGAAGATGGATAGGGCCGTAGAGGTGCTGTAGGGTAGCCACCACGTTCCCCAGACTTAACTCCTCTGGACTTTTACCTGTGAGGGACACTGAACGACGTCGTTTATCGACAAAAGCCTCGCACATTGGATGAACTTGGAGAATCCATCTTACATTCATGTGCAAATATCCAACTGAACACGTTGCAGTCGGTAGTTCGTGCTGAAGTTCAGCGACATAGTTTGTGTGTGGATGTTAATGGTGACCATTTCGAACACCTACAGTGATATCTTTAAGTTGGACTTTAAGAGCTACAGTTTCACCAAAAATGAGACAACTCCGTCAATTAGTATGCAAGTTATGGACTGTTAACCAGTGGATACATTTTTTTGGGCCCCTCTGTATATTCATACATATATGCAAATATTTATTTATTTTTATATACTTTTACTCTTATTTATTTTTCAACACCCCCCCCCCCCCCCACCTCCGAAAAATTAGAAAGAAGGGAGAGCGTCGGCCGAGAAATATAGCGGAAGGCGAAGATCCAACAGCAGCAGCGGTATAAGTGCGAATGAATGAGTGTATGAATGGAAGTGTGAATCCAACAGTTAGGTAGCCGTAAAGGCATTTACAATTGTTATGTATAAATGTTTTAACCAAATAATGACATTTTAGTAATGACAGAATATTAGTATGTTATAGGCATAATATATCTCGTCATCGCGGAGCAGATTCCACGAGGAAGGAACTCCGACAACTAGAAGAGGAGGCTGGACCTCCGGTTAGATGTCACCGCTGCTGTTGCTGCTCGGCATCACTCCGATCCAATCCTGACATACCCAAACATAGTTCCCACCGGCCTCTCAAAAGGCGCCGTTTTTTTTTCTTGAGTCCCGACGAACAACCTGGAGCCGCCCGACCTGTGCGAATGCGTGACTTGACCTTGCCGTTCACGACAACATCAGAAAGCTACAAATTAACTTCTATTTTGTTTTTAACTAAATAAACATTTATCTATCAATTAAATTCAATAATAATTCAATTGCCGAAGAGGGCGAACAGCCCTAAAACGGCTCCGCGGGGGGAACCGCGGATAAAATACTTTATATTATTATATCTCGGCATCACAGTTAACCTGATGATGATGGTGGATACTGCCGTCGAAACGTCGTTATTCAACGAACAATTGTCCCGGGTTGAGACCCGAGAATTTTATCTAGAACAGTTTCACCGGGAAAGCCCTCGCTCTCTAAATACACCATTCGCCGCCTGTTACACATTATCTTCCTTCGAAATGCCTTTGCCACGATTCAAGTCTTATGTTGTTGTTTTTCTTTAAAATATCGTTGGAATGTGATTTAAAAATTTATTTTGAAAATATAAACTACTTTAAAATAATTACATCAACTATAAACTAAAATATACTGCTGCAGTTTTTCCTTTCTAACTTTAACTTATATATCTATAGTGGCAGCCAATTCAGATTAAATAGAAATTGTTGACAGATTTTTAAATATTAATAAAATTCTCTGACCTATAACAACGCTTGGATACAAAATAATTAAGTTATTTCGGCACATCCAAAGGTTTAATAGAATATGGTAGCATTCAGGATGCAGCACGTAATTCTTCTGAAGGGCATTTTTATTTATATCTGATTCATTTTACACCGAAAGTAAAAGTTTCTAGTACTTTCTCACCTAAGTTTTAAAACGCTGAAAAAAAACTGCAATGAGTTTCCAAATAGATGAATTTTTTATCCATAGAATGTCCAGAAAATAATTGTATAAGTCTATCTTATAAGCCTCAATTAAAGCCCAGCCATATACGCCATTAAATTCAATTAAAGTTTTTATTCTAATACTTCATACTCCCCTGTTAAGATTCTTAATAGTCAAATTGACGGTTTCGTTTTCTTAAACATCTTTACACAAAGTAATTGCAAACTGTAAACAGTGTAAAACTATAGACGATCTGGATAATTATCAGATAAAAATTGATTCTAATGAGATCGCTGAAAAGATACTAAAAAATCTTGAATGCAGAACAGAATTTCCTGCCGTAACTGAAGTTCTTACAGTTCTTGCGATTTTTGAATCACATGACAAAAGCAGCAAGGATTTCAAAAACATTTTGTGGTATTTATTTTTGCACTAACTTTTGTCCGTTATTTGGCTATTGATTTATGTAATTAGTAAACTTTTATCTACTCATCGAAGATGACAACCCAGGACGATTCAAAAGGTTGAAACCTTCAGACCTACCACATCGATGAATATAATAGTCATATTTTTATATTAATTTTTTACAGAAATGTTGAAATTTCGTTCCTTGTACATTAGTTAAAATTTTATTTATGTTTAAAGAGTTAGTTAAAGAACCACTTCTAGCATATTGTTTACTACACAACAAAATTAGACTAAATGTAAATATTGTAAAACGATTTGACAATAATAATAATAATTATTATTATCTTATATAACAACATGATTCTAGAATCTACCGGCCTGCATAATCAGTACTTCAGAAACCCTAACCTGCCTGAGGCACAATAAACTGTGTTTGTATTTTAACCGAAACGAACAATGGCGACCCACGGCATTCAAGAGACACAACCCTCTTTATTTTCGCTCATATAGTTTATTGTGGGCAAACAAAGCGACCATAATCAATTACAGCGCCGCTGCAATTTATCGCAGTTGTATTCAGAAAGAAAACAACCTTTTGTGTGTGATGAACGCACTAGGCGTTCACCGTGCTATTATTCCTTTTAAATTCTTACGTAGTTGTGTGGTTGTATGAAATTGTAGTGAAGACTGACAACTTTGTAAAGGCCGCTTGACGTTAAATAATACATCCTAAATTAGCCAACAATTGAAACAATTTATGTCCTTGTGTATTTCAGACACGCACCAATTTGAGACAGAGTTTTTAGTAAAACATCAGTGGTCGGAAACCTAGTAAACGTCACGATGTGACCCACTAGGAAAATTTTAGTGACCCTGTAAAAAAATTATTAATTACTCATCTGCGAAATTTTATGAGTTATTTCAAGTTGTAAATATAGATTTGATTATAATAATTTTGTAATTCTCTCTCTCTCTCTCTCTCTCTCTCTCTATATATATATATATATATATATATATATATATATATATACATTGTAATAATAAGTCTAAGCCTGCGAGAGGATTCTCTCGCAGGTAACTTGCGAGGGATTTTCTCTCGCAGGCAGAGCCTTTTAGGAGAGATACGAAGGGGGTACATTTGGGGATGCCTTTTCCTCTCCGTTTTTGAACTAAGGTTCCCACAAGCCGAGGCACCTCGGCCTGTTCTGAGAGGTGTATGTTCCGGGGTCGCAGACCTTGGGCATACGGTAAGAGTTGTCCGCTATTCCCATTGGAATAGACTGCCAGCTGGCTCCTAAACTGGTCGAGGCACGCAGAAGTGAATGCTGCGTCCCCACAGCAAACTCCTCTCCCGCCATCGGAAGGGCGTGGGACAAGTACCCAATGCCCGACCTACCTGATACAGGTTTTCCTAGGGGTTTCCATGCATTTCTTTAGGCGAATTGCCGGGTAGGATCCTTAAACTATAGCCCGGGGGCCCTAGTTAACCCTTGGCTACCTTCCTCCACCCTTCCGCATCCCCCCTTTCAAATCCCTTCCTATGCTATTAAAGGGGAGTTGCCCAAAGTGGATTACCCTCATGTAGCCTGTTGTCCTAAAAAAAGAAAAAAAACATTGTAATAATCAATAATGGAAGTTTTAATTAATTTAAAGAATTTTAATTTTAAGAGTTTGACTCACGTTGAAGCGCCATTTATGTAATAATCAACTATTGAGCTTTATTTAATTTAAAGAGTTTGCCTCACGTTAAAGCGCCATTTATGTAATAATCAAATATGAGGCTTTATTAATGAAAAGATAATCAACAATTAACAAACAAAATATTTTTATTTTTATTATGAACACAACAAATTGATTTAAAATCTTATTAACAAAACAATTTACAATTTAATAAACAATATGTTGATAGAATGAAAGAAATTAAATAGTAAAGAAATTAACTCTGATTGACAATTAAAAGAGAACGTAATCTGACTTTATCCTTTAATTAAAGTTTGCAATTAATCATTAGTTTTGGTTTTGTTACTTACATACTGTCCAGCTGGTACCGGCATTCGTTTTGGTTTCTGAAGTACACTATTGCAAAATTATACACTGATTCTAAAAGTCGTCTCACAGATTTTACACTATTGATGTCAAAATTGATAGGCTCCAAGGAACTCGGATGATCCTCCTGAATGTCAGCTATCTGATGTATGCTTGCCTTACAGGAATCCTATGATTCGTAGATTTATTAGTCTTTTACTGATTTGGACTTAAACTGCAACGTAGCTCCTTGAAGATTTATTTTAACTGTTTATTCTTTCGGAGCGAACTAACCTTTCTTTAGCTCCTTGCTGTAGACGTAAAAAAAACTGACTTCCTTTCCTGGCTGGCTATAGACGTAAACTGCTCTCCTTTCCTGGCTGCTGGTAGACGTAAACTGATGGACTTTCATGCGCGCAAACGCCATTTTGACTTTTCAACAGAAGCGGCTGAACTCGCTTTTCCATTGTTGCTTTGTTCGATCAGACAGCTATAGTGGATTTATCAAACAATTCAAATTTTATGTCCAAACAATTAATGGCCTAATTAATTGGCATTACAATATATATAATTAAAATGATGTGAACCTCCAGCAAATATTTTTGTGGAAAAAAAATGGAAAATGGCCCACTTGTAAAAATCGTTTCCGACCACTGATCCACAACTTTTTTTGCAGTAAAATTGTTAATTAGTTTGAATATCTGATTTATAAATTCAATTTGATTAAATTATATTTTTTAATTAGAGGTCCATTATTTTTAGTTTTTTTCTCATATATTCGAATATGATTTTCTAAAATGATTAGTGATATCATTTCTCGATAATGTTAGCTTTTGCTAATCTATTGCGAATTAGGTAGGCTCTTATATTATGATATACATTGCAAACATCTCGTTCCTTTTTATCTAGATTCTAAAACTATTCATGAATACAAAAGGAAACTGTTAATTCCTCATCTGCGAATATTTTATTAGTTATTTCAAGTTGTAAATATAGATTACAAGCCCATATTGAAATTAGTAAAACATTCATTTGTTATTTTCTGGTTTCATATTTTCTTGAAATAAGTTATTTATTTTTACAAACTCAAAGTTTCTCCGTACATAAAAAATTGTTGTAGGTATCCCACGATTTTCAGATTAAATGTGATTGAGAATTAATAACGAGGATTTGTAATGAAAATTATAGTTTATAATTCTATTATCACTATGCAGCAATCACATAATCAGCTAAAAAAATTATTTTAAGATTAAAAGTAATTAATAACGAATTATTTTAGTCTTGGGAATGGATTTTTAATAGCAACAATAAAATTCGCCGATATTCAAAATTTATTTCAAAATTTTAATGTACGATAAAATAAGCCGAAATTCAAAGTAATTTTAAAATTTATTTCAAATTTTTAATTTACGATGAAAGGTCCATGGATCGCTTACCTATTACGGGTAGTCAGTATTTTAACACAATAAATTAACGATCCGTATAACAGGCAATAACAGAAATTTATTCTGAACAATATAATTTATAAGTGAGTAGACGTTTCCCTGAACTGTTCTTATACGACTTGTAAGACTTATAATTATAGTCTGGCGATAGTATTGACTAAGATCACAACTATACTCACTTTTAAATTATATTGCTCAAAATGAAATTCTGTTATACTGGTCGTTAATTTCTTATGTTAATTGTCTTACAGACGTTAATTGTGTTCTTTTATGTTCTACTTGACCCAATCAGTATTTTACCTCTTCTGCAGCGCAATGAAACAGCAACTGCATAAAATTACTATTTTCATATATTATGCAGGCATTTCGTGTATTGACAAAGCGAGGGGCGTGTTTGACGGCCATTGGAGGAGTCACGAACTCATTCTGAAAAATAAGGCCGTAAAACACAGTAACGACCTCTCGTGGACAAAGGCATCGGAGAAGCTACGAAACCCGTGATTGGCTGAAAATCTGAGTGTGGTATAGACGACCTAGCAGATCCAGAAATTTTCGGGAATGATAATATTTGGAGGACCAAAACGTGAGTGCTTAAGTTGTGTAGCAGGAGTTTGAAATTAAATTCATTGTTAAAATACTACGAAACAGATTTTATTTAAACAAAAAAAAAGGATTATCACTTTTACGTCCAGTATCTTACACCAGTAAATGCATTACCGTCAGCACAGCGAAAAATCCACTCTTCTTTAAATTGCAA
This sequence comes from Zhengitettix transpicula, assembly GCA_037074705.1. Taxonomy (NCBI): domain Eukaryota; kingdom Metazoa; phylum Arthropoda; class Insecta; order Orthoptera; family Tetrigidae; genus Zhengitettix; species Zhengitettix transpicula. The sequence goes on along the minus strand of CM073593.1, from coordinate 43,492,723 downwards.
TTTAACCTTGGTCATGTATAGTCTACATTGGCACATCAATGACTGAAAAACCCTGGCAGTTACCGAAATACATCCGTCGTCTCGGACGAGTGTCGTTGTTAAATAATTTCTCTTTTTCGCCAACGAGCTTCCGTCCTCCAGTTACTTTTCAAATTATCTTCTTCACTCTTTCCATTTAGTCTGGATAGGGAGATCTTATTGGTCCAGAAAATCACGTGGTTATATTTCTGGAAGGTGTTCTGCGTTCCACTCCTAAATTTTCGCCAATGACAAAATTTTGGAACGCTAGATCAGCACTCTTGGATTTTTCGATTGGAATTTTCAACCGTCGTACGTGTCTGGCGGCATATTCTGCAGCTTAGTGGTAGACACCTTGGCAATACAAAACACGCAAAAACTTGCCTAGCTTTAAATCTTGCTAATGTATCTAAAAATATTAATTTTGGGTCTATGTTATACAACATTTAACTTACGGAAATTTCTATCTAGGCTACAGCTGTGTAGATATAATTCTATTATGACTTTATAGTACTCACACACCTCTTTATTACTATATTACTTTGAAGATGTAAAGATGAATTATGCTTTCGGGGTACCGCGATACCATTTACGTTGAACTTGAGGATAGCTTAACTAAAATCTTGGTCCTACTTGAACGTGACGAATAGAACACAGTATGTTGTGAGAGTTGTGACGAACCCCAAGATCAGACGCATGTCCAGCTCGAAGACTCCACAGACGCTGAATTCGACTTTGCTGATAGACAACTGAATCAAGAAACCCTGCAATTCGTTATGCACGTTGCTGAGCAGTGGAGCCTGAAGGAGCTCGTGGGAAACCTGGCGAATCAGAGCCGACGCCTTTCGTCTCAGCAAGTGTGCTGGGACAACCAATGATAACAGCTGGGCCGAACTAAACAGCAGTCCGATCACGGACGAGATCTCCACATTGCGGACAGGCATTTCAACGAACCCAGCTCCCGTAAGGATCAACGCCAGCTGCATCACTGTCAGAAGCAGGATCGCCAACGACACCAGGATGTATGTGTCATACGCTGACATGAGCATCTCCACACAGCTGGAAAGAGACTCGTACACTCGTCTCAACTCTCGCACACGACCTGCACGAATCACATCCTCGAAACTTCTCGTCGAACCCAATTTAGTCACGTTGTCCTGTGTTGAGTCACTCGTGCGATTCCAGAACCACATATCTGGCGACGAGCTTAGGTTCCTCACAGCCTCATTCAAGTAACCAAATCTGTTTATTACTATAAGTTCTAGATTAATTAATCTAAACCCGTTGACTAAAGTCAAAAGAGCTGGTGGCACTGAAACTATGTATATTATAATTCCGACATAGTTCAACGTAGACGAAAATAAATAAATGACAGTCAGAAGTGTTATAATAACAAAAATACAGAGTTCTGCTTGTATGGCCCTTCGTAAACACCTATTCGCTTTTACCATAATAATTCTTAATCTTTTGTCACAGTGACCTATAAATATCAATAACTTAACGTGAATGTAAAAGTTACCAAAGAAATCTTGTAAAACCAGAATTATGGGCAGAACCGAATTCAAAATTGAAATACTAACTGGCAAAACTAAAACCAGAAAATTTGTTGAGCTGATCATTTTTCTAACAATCCAAGATTTAGCAACAAACGAGATACTGTAAAACAGCATTACAATGCTGAACCAAACCATTTCTCTGCATTGTCTTTTACGTTTATCTTGAGTGTTGCTTACACTAAGAAGACCCAAAAATCGAGAAATATTTGAAAATATTTTCATTTCCCTCAAAATATGTAATGCAGCTTCTTCTCGATTATATTCTTGACCCCTGAAAAAAATAAATAGATGTTGTGGTTTGAGATTCTTCAACTATTAACTTAATATTTACTAGTATAATATATAGACCACCGTTATTAAAATGTTCATGATAATCAGTAGTCGCACATTCTTGATTTTACAGGCCTTATACCCTCCTCTGTAAGATTACATTTTTTACCCCCACATTAGGCAATGTTTCAACATGACTTATGTGACGGTATCGTTACGTTAAGTGGAATTTGTAACAGTTTTAATAACCAAATATAGGTGTTGAGTTCAGGTTGCAACATTTAATTCAATTTTGGTTTCAATAAATGATTAATCACATGGAATTTTGAATAGTTATAAAATATTATTTACAATTTAAATTAAATTTGTATTTCTCAGCGACTAACTCTTATGTCATTATTCAATAAAGGCTCTCTCAGAAAGTGGCAGAAATTAAAACTTTCACATTGGCAACACTGCTTAAGATAACTATCTAACATCTTCTCCCCCGAAAACAAGATATTTTAAAGTTCCCTTTGCCTGATTCTAAAATATATTGGTACCGATAGAATAGGGTTTCTATTTCGGTTAAAATAGTCAGTTCCGTTCCAAACAGCTATCGAGTTCCTTGCCCCTTCCAAAAACAAATTTTATTTTTGTAAGACTAGAGAGAAAACGTCATCTGAGGTTTATGCTTGTTTCTCCCTACCTAGTCCCAAATCCGCCTGTTGATTCTCGCTATAGAAATACTCAACAAATACCACACAACGTTTCTGCAATCCTTGTTGCTTTCTTCAGGTGTTTCCCGAAACGCAAGAACTAAAATTCCAATTAATGAAATTCTCTCGCAGGCAGAACCTTGTAGGAGAGATACGAAGGGGCTACCTTTGGGGATGCCTTTTCCTCTCCGTTTTTGAACTAAGGTTCCCACAAGCCGAGGTACCTCCGCCTGTTCTGAGAGGTGTATGTTCCGGGGTGTCAGACCTTGGGCATACGGTAAGAGTTGTTCTCTTTTCCCATTGGAACAGTCGGCCAGCTGCCTCCTAAACTGGTCGAGGTACGGGCAAGGGAATGCTGCGTCCCCACAGCCAACTCCTCTCCCGCTATCGGAAGTACGTGAGACAATTACCCAACGCCCGACCTACCTGATGCAGGTTTAACCTGCATTACTTTTAGGCGAATGCAGTGTAGGATCCTTAAACTATAGCCCGGGGGCCCTAGTTAACCCTTGGCTGCCTTCCTTTATCATTCCACATCCCCCCTTTCAAATCCCTTCCTATGCTATTAAAGGGGAGTTGCCACCATGTGGATTACCCTCATGTAACCTGTAACCCTAAAAAAGATAAAAAAATAATATGCATTTTAAATCTCATCAACAACTTCGCTTATTTTAAGTTTAATCAAGGAAAGGAACAAGATTGTGTGGTATTTATTTGGCACTTATTTTTGTGTGTTACTTAGCAGCTTATTTGTTTGATTATTTTACTTGTAACTCATACGTTTTATAATTTAGTCCAGCTATAGAAAGGTGCGTGGAGCCTCAATCTGAACTTTATCGCCTAAAATATTCACTACACTGTATTAATAGAAAAGTAATATAAAAACTCTTTGACCTTAAGTTCCATAATCATTTCTGTACCGTAACTCGGCCTATTAATGTCCAACTTCTTGAACAAATTCTGAATAGTATTTATTTTGCTAAATACCTCGCTTTATAGCTTCACAAACCTATTATATGCGTCCAAATAAAGACAAAGATATATATGGTATAAAAATTTTGAAGTTTTCTAATTATAAACACGCAACTTCAGTAGTATAACTTCTATTAATAGAAATTGTCCCCATCTATTTATGTCCCAAAACACACTACCAGAATTACAAATGCATTTAATAACTAAAAATTCTATAATATAAAATGTTTTAACATTTAATACCTTTCCATTTCATCTGCTACTAAACTTCTGAATTCGTCTGACCACATTCTTGATGTCTTATATTATAACTACCTTAATCGATTATACAACTCTACACTAATGGAAGCAGCATTATGTTCCATTATTTGAATGTAAACGCTGGCAGCAGTTATTGATAACGAGTTTCCGGCAGAATGCATGATAATAACTAGTACAAGAATTTTAATTTCCTTGCAGATGCCAAAATTATATTTCAGTATACAACTTCAAGGAATCGGCCATGAATTCTATGCGGACACATTTGAATTGTTCAATTTAATGTAGTATTGAGATATTGTGGATCAATAATATCTTCCAAGAAACACTTAAATGTATATGAAAGATCCTGGAGAAATTTTTTAACTGGTACTTTCCTGTGTCACATTAGACACCGTCGATTAAAATTCACTAATAAATTATTTATTTCTTATGTCCACTTTCTTTTCAAACCCACCTTAATCCTCCCTCTCCCCGACTTTACTTCCTCGCATACGTTGCTATTAGATATTTAATTCGACTGCCAACTGATTTAATATCAGGAAATAAAAATATAAAAAATGAAAAATTTTAATTTGGGTAACGTGTAATTAATAGAGACGTTCCCAATACAACAGTATCTTTTGGCTTTTTTATCTGGACATATTAATCTGTAATAACATGTCTATATATTGTGATATACAATCCTGACTTTCGAGATGTGCTTTCAAAATAATATTATGTCATATTAACTAAATGTTTTAACTCAGCCAAATTAGTCAGAAATAATTTATTAACGAAAAAAATAACAGAACGTTTCGTCCGCAATCTAGGTGTACAGTGTAGTAACTAACAATTTACTACATAGATCGCCACCTTCTTCTATAAATTTTACTATGTTAAATAAATAAATTTTTGGTAAAATTTCCAACTCATGCTTCGCCTTCAATGCCCGTTCTAAACTAAATTAGCATTACAACGTGTTTAAAGAAATACATAACTATTGTTGTATGCTTATAAAATTTAACAATAAATAATTAAATGACAAAAACAATTCACAGCAACAAAGGGATCATAATATCTATTTAAATTATTAGTATTATTTTTCACATTTATAGCCGAATTATTGGATCTTATACGTAACATTTCGCTCTTCAATCTTGAAAAATATCTACATTCTTCGTCAAAGTTTTAGAATTTAAGTCCCATCGAAATTATGGTAGTTGAAATATATATTTGTAAACGGCTAAATAAGTTTCAATGTTTTACTTAGAATTGTTTTTATAGCTTTTTGTTAATAAATTATTTTGGGCTCTGTTAATACATTTATAATTATATTGAAGTCAGATAAATGTAATTATTAATTTTCTATTAAGGTTTTTCACTTATTACATTATTTTCTATCTGTTCTAATAAAAATCTAATTAAGAACATTGCGCTATTTTGAAAAATATTATCATTTATAATTCATTTCATTCAGGTAGTGCTTATGTTATGTATAGAACCTACTCGCTATTGTTTTTGCGATACGTATATAAACAACAAATTTTGTTGAAAATCTCTGACACAATCTACTTTACACACGTATGCGTAAACACATGTGTTCATGTATTACAATTGCACCCATCAGTTGATAGTTACTGTTCCCGACTTTAAAAGCGCATAATGTTAACAAACCCTTTTCGTAGAAATTGATGCAAGCGCACGTCACTTGATGCAAACAATTCAGTATAGCATTGTATTTTGATAACATTATTCTGTTGGAAACCCTAGAACAGTTCCCGAAAAGTTTTTACCAGAAATACATAAAATGTCTGCTAAATCACAATATTTAGCCGTGTATGAGGTTTAGTTTAATTGTCAGTAATTTTAAAAACGGTTTACTCAGCCGCTTATCACAATATTCAAATCTATGTTCGCTTTTCTTACGCTTAGAAAATTGTATGATAATGGTGTTGTGGCAAGTGATAAAGATATCTAGCATTGCTGCGTCTGTATTTGTTTCACAGTAAATATTGCCATTAAACCATGTTGTTTTTGTTTCATTTTTTGGATAATGTACACCATAGCGGTATAAATGTGATTATGTTGTCGAGAAACTTTAAATAAATTACTAGCGACTTTCAACGACTTGTACATCCTCGCCTCAGATTTTAAATTCTTGTTGTTGTTGCTTTTTGGAAATCTTATACGTTTTTTTTTTGTATGTCTGTTTCTAGGTATTGAATCTCTTCTCTCCCAATTATTCCGTAATGAAAGAATTAACGATTTATGCATTGGACTTTACCGCAATCGCATTCTCGCCTTGACGTGTCCAAATTCGATATGAATTTAATAATCTCTTTTCATTTTTAGTATTTTCCGCACTTTTACTTGAAAGTAATATTATTGTCCTTATAGGGAATACCTCATTTCCTTTAATTCCTTTTCGTACCACATTTTGTTTCGCACTTAGTCTTTTACTCGGTTATTGATAAAACCTGGAGTCGAATCGAAATAGAATGTTATTAATATAAAGAACAAAAATAACCAAATACAGACAAAATAAGTGATAATATAATTACTACATAACGTTTCTGGGATCTTTGTCCCTTTCTTCGGGTGCTAAGAAGAGAGTTTTGTCAACTAACTAGTGCAGTTGTGTCGCTCTAGGTTCTTCAAAGCACCTGAAGAAAGGATCCCAGAAACGTTGAGTAGTATTTATATTATCACTTCTTTTGACTGAATTTCGCTATCTTGCTTATTATTAATTTTCAATCAGACGTAAATTTTTCACTTCTAAATAGATGTTATTTCGGTACATCGGTGTTTCGTTAAATGATTTTCTTGCCACGTTGTCTACGATTTATTTTCCACTGGTATTTCTCCACATAAGTTCTTTTTTTTTAAGAAGCTGTCATATGTTATTTTTATAAAATTGTCTTTTTGTCTATGCTAGCCAGTGCTTTCATTACGATATGGAAGTCTGTGTATACTACATTTTTATTAATGTTGTGTTTGTGTAATTCTTCGCGTAGACTTGCACTAGGAAAGTAGTGTTATAGTTGGCGACACTGGCTTTGAATTTGTATTTTGTATCCGAACATAATACGGATAATCCAGCTTTAATGGGAGCAAATTCTCTTTGTTCGCATAAACATTTTTCGGTGCGCTGTTCACGCATGATAGAAGTGTCTAGTTTGGACAGTAAGTCGTGGGAGGCGCTTCCGTACACTTGCTTGCCCCACTCTAAATTAGATATGAGCCCATTGTATTATATCTGTGTGTTATCTCCAGTCCGCGCCTACTAGGGTTTTGATTAATTCCTTAGTTTTTCGCACTAAGGATTACATGCGTGACTTTCATTTTAATTGATATTTGGGACTTTTGCAACCTTTAACTTGGAGTATCATGGCTTTAATAATATATCGAAGTTAACTCTTTCTCGATCTCGTGGCCAGATCGTTTTCTGAGTCAGTATCTACCATTTTTTCGGGTTCTCAATTTCTGTTTTGTTGTTTAGTTTATATATTCTCTTATGCTTGTCTTTGTTGCAACTGATTATTATCGTTGTGTGTCTGTTTATGTTTTCAACGTAGACGCTATTTATAAGTTGCGCTCAACACAGGTCAGAAATTATAATGATGTTTTTTTGTTGGTCTAAATCGTTTATTCTGCCGTCTTAGATTCCACTCCGATCATTCTGATTGATTTATTTTGTATAAAAAAAACTGGACATTTCCTTGCGGTTGATTCATGGCAATACTCTTCGAAGCCATACTTTAGTACTTTCTTGAAAATGAAATTAATTTCTGCGTTATTTTCCGCGAATCAAATAAATCTTTAATAGAGGAACACATCCATTTGATAAATACTGTATGTTTTGCAAATATATCGTCTGCTGTAGCTCCAAACATTTAGTTTTCTATAAAATCAGCCAAATTTTATTTCACATAAGCATTCAAACTTAGACATTCAGCGAATCATTAAACGATTTCCTTGTAACTCTGGCAAAGGAATTAAATACTTAACATAAAGATATCAAGCACAATAGAGCCGTATGTATGACTTTATCTTTGTCAAAATGGCGCTGATAACAGCTGTTTATAGGTTATGTGATACAAGTTCTGTTTTCCCCTGTTTTATCTCAATCCTTGAGAATATTAAATACTTTGAAATACAACATGCGATTTCTAAAGTTGCACTATGGATGTAAACCTAATTTCTCTACAGACTCATTCGCGTCATGTGAAACGTTTGGTATGAAAATTTTGTTTGGCATTATTTAATGTCTATTAACTGTCAAACATGTAACTTATTCTTTCAAGTATATAATATTTTTAAAATTCTTATTATAAGTCAAGTTATATCCGGTCTTATATCCCTGATTTTATGGAATGAAAAATGTCTGTGTTAAATGAATGTGAAAATTGTTCCATAGAAAATCCTAGTTTGGTTAGATGTAACCATACAACAGAATTTAAAGAAAGTCAGGAAGACCAGTGCTTTATTGACAGCTTAATTGATTTGACTGCCAATGATGAGGAAGTGATAGCTACACATAATCCACAACTACAATGCAATTCACATGAAAATATGAAAGCTTCAGCCAATGCAGTATGTAATTTAAGTCCTTTACAAAGTATTACAGTAATAAGTTCAGATAAACTGTTAGAACAGCAAGATGAAGTAATATCTCCAATGACTGATTATAACGGAGATATGTATTCAGAAGGACAATGTACTAGCATAAATGGATGTGACTTACTACATTTATCACTTAATAAAGGTAAAGAACATATGTTTGAACAAAACATATGTCATAATCAGAGTGGTACATCATCTGAAGTGTCAAGTGAAAGTGATCAAGAAACTGGTAAACAACAAGTGCTAGAAGAATTGAATGAAATGAAGAATGTTGTGTCTGAACTAAATTTAAAACTAAAAATGTAAGTACAAATTAAACTTTCATTTTGTATCTACCAAATTACATTTAAATTGTTTAAGGATATAATTAATTTCCTGTGAAACAAATGATATGCAAATTTGTTACTAAAGAACAATAATATTTTCCCTTATTATTTAAGTATTTATTCTCATATTAACAGTGTTTGTATATAATGCTTAATGCACAATAACTCAATTCTTATTAGGTTGGAGAGTGAAAATCAACGATTAGAAGCTGATCATTCGCATGAAATCTATATTGTGCAACTAGAAGCATTGGAAAAGACCATTGCACAGCTAAAACAAGACTCGGAGAGAAGCAGGCAGCAGGCAGAAATGGCAACTAAAAATTTCACTTCATTAAAAAGAGGACTGGAAGACAAATTAGAAAAGGTTTTTAATTTAATTGTATTAATTGCACTGTTAGAAAAAAATGACTGCAATTTCAAAAGTAACATAGATGTTCCAAAAATGTTTATATTTGTAAAATAAGAATATGTTTATTCTATATTTGATAGTAAATCTCATTTGATACTAATCAATTACTGGCAAAATAAAATTAATGATGTGATAATATGTTATCATTGCATTTTGTCTTATTTGGTTATTTACTTATCTAATTAGCATATTTTCACACAGATATAGTATATTTCAAATCTAATTTGAATTTGCTTTAAAATGATTGCTATATATTGCTTACTTCCTCACACTGTAGAAACAATAATTGCTTTTAAACTACAGAAAAAATTACCACCTAATTTAATCACTGATATATCTATTATCTCTCTATAAATTTCTAAATATGCTTTACATATAAATTATCAAATTTAATATTTTATAATTTATCATTAAAAAAATCATTTGCCACCTTCTTTTAAGTTTTTCTTCAATTGATGTTGAGTTCTATCCTACATCAGGTAACAAAACAATTTGAGACTGCCAATAAGGAAAAGGAGGCAATGGTAGTGCGGTATGCAGTTAGTGAGAAGGAGGTGATTGATCAAAAGAAAGAGAGAGAAACGTTAGAAAAGAAATTAAAAGAAGCAAATAAAGAAAGGGAATTTTTTGCATCAAAGCTGAAGAATATAACTTCTGAGAGAACTCGCATCAGTCAGTTGTTAGACAACAAGGTATTGTAAACATAAGTAGTTAATATTTATGCAATTCCCATCTTTACTCAAATATATTAATTTTTTACTTCATTATTTAGACATATCTGTAATACTTTTATCATTTGCAACAATGTAGTGACATAAAGTTATTTTAAGAATTTACTTTTATTGTTGATAATTTATTAAATAATATTTTATACAGATTCATTCAAAGTGTAAATCCTTTTATATTATGTGTATTCTGGTAGTCCTAGGTACGATTTCTAGCTACACATTTTTGGACGAGGAGGGGATGAGGGGCACAAGGAAGTCTGTATATACAACTTTTGGTTTCTTCATCAGGGTTATGAGTCTCGGATGTTTTCTTAGTCTTGTGTGTGGCATTATAGTTTGTTAAATGGATAACTATTAATATGCTAGATTTTTGCTTGTAACACTTATTTCTAACAGTATAAAATTGTTTTACAGTGCCATGAAGTACAAAATGTTCACAAAGAAAATGAACGACTCAAAGAAGATTTAAATTCAAGAGACATCAAAATTAAGTGGTTGCAAAATAAATTGAAATCAGATGGGGAAAGTCATAAGGTATATTAAATCCATTCATATTATATTACTGAATTTTGTATTGTGTGTGTCAGATATGAGTTACTTATGAAGAGAAATGTTGTTAAAGTCTTCATTTGTTTTTTTTATGGTTTTCTTTTTCATTATAACATTATTTATTTAGCAAATCATTTACTGAATTTAATTAAGTCCTATTAGATTTAAACTTATGTTGATGTTATTATTATTCCACTAAATGTCCTAAAATCCACTACTTCTGCTACCACATCAGTCTCCAACAAGAGGAATAGTTTTAAAAACCATATTTCCTTATGAAACACTTCTTTTGTGTTCAAATTAAATTGTTCTGAAATAGTAGATGCTTTGTATACAAAAAAAATTATAAAACAATATTAAGCAATAGTTAGTGTTACACTACATTAATATTGCATAGGTCTCCTTTTTGTTAATTTTAGGAAACTCAAATGAAACTGGATAAACTTACTCAAAAACTTCAAGAGATGAAGGAAGAATCTGAACAAGTGCGACAAGATTGTCAGGAAATGATACGTGCCTACCAAGTCTCTGAAGATAATCGGGCATTTGTATTGGGTATAGATAAATTTAATTTATTCTGGTATTATATTTTAAGTATTTAATTTTCAGTACACTTAACTGGCAGAAACGTTTCAAATATTTGGAGGACAGAAGCTTTGCTGTTGGTTAGCATGCAGTATAATCTTTCCAAAAATTTGAAATTCTCCTTCCTGTCCAGCATGGTGACACAGGACCTCAATTTAAGTTTGTAATTTGCTGTCTCAATTACCTGTCCATATTAATAATTCACACACATAATTTCTTGCAGAGCAACAGTTGAAAGAAGAACAAGCCAAAGTAATCTTAGCCAGGCATGAACTTGATGATAAAGAGCCAACATATAATCGTCTGCAGCAAGAAGTTGATTTATTGAAGAGTAAAAATCAGCTCATAATTGAAGAAAATAATTTATTATCAATTAAGGTAATGAAAAATGGAATTTCTCTTCGTAATTCCTCATCAAAATATTAACCAATGCTGTAGTATTTTTATTAATAGAATCTCATTTTGTCCTGTAAATATACATTAACGAAAACTATTACATACTCTCAATTGTACTGTAGTATAACACAGTATGAAATATGGTGTCCAAATTTTATTTAATGCCATTATATTCTTTTCAGAAAATATGTGCTGACAAGATTATAATATAGTCTTACTTCTATGCATTTTTGTCTTTATGAGTGTACCATGTATTATTTTGCTTCTAGTAATCTAGTTGGCAGATGTGCAGTACATCTTTTATCATCAATACATTCAATGATTATATAGGAATGCATTAAGTAGTTCTTAATTTAATGAAAACTATTAAAATTTTTTATAAATCTTTGTTGGCAATTCTGTCCAGTGTATAGTCTCTCTTTCACTCTTTTCATTTTTCATGATCCTAGTTCTTTTTTCTCTACTATAAATTATACACTGCTATAACTTGTTTTACCCTATTTTTTCTTGAATATCTATTTTTAATTTTTGGGAGGATTCTCTGAATTTTTGTGTGGAACAGTAGCAAATTTGTGCATTGAATTGTTAACTAATCCGTTGTGTTTCAAGTAATATTTGGTAATACAGATTTTGTGATTCAAAGTCCTAAAATCCTTTCAGAAACTCTAAATTCTAAAATGTTTAATTTTTCATAAATTGAAAATACATAGCAGATTTAGTTTTCACTCAAATTTTTGGGTCCATTGTCCCACACACTGTAAATTAAATTATCAACTTGAAATATTTTTTACACTTCTTGAAAGTATTTTATTTTATTCCACTTTGTATTCCTGATAGCTTTGCAAAGTTTATGTAAACATACATGCTTCTGAAGTGAATACAAATTCCTGATACACACCTATAATCAGCAATAATTTTATTGCCAGAATTGTGCTAAACAACAAATAATCATTCATTTGGGATAAAAATGTACTTTGTAGTTTACTGTATAACTGAAATATGAAATCCATAAGCTGCTCAAGAGGAACATTGAACTGTTATCATTTTATATTTCCACTTCTCATTATCAAAATTCTATTAATTTATCCAATTACAAAATAATGAACATGTCAAATATTTCAACTGCTGTCAGCCTTATAAAACAAGAAGTCCATTCTAATGTTGTCTCTTTAAGTATTATTTTTTCATGAAATAGATATACTAACTCACCAAACTTCTATATTCATATCACATATATAGCTTCATTGCTATTTTAAAGTAATACCTTCAAGTTTGAAGATTTTGTATTCAGTTATTTTTGTTTTTGAAACCAGGTACAGAGTTTGGAGAAAGAGCGGCTTGAGTGTGAACAAAATTTGTCAAGGTTAAAACAGTCAACTGATAGACAACGCCAAGATGTAGCAGATTTGCAGACTCAACTTGCTGACTTTGGTTCTGTTAGGATACAGTTGCAACAGTATGATATATATTTTTTCCATAAATAATTCATTCAGCATCTTTTAAATATGTATAAATCCAAATTTACTCTTTATGCCATTAAATAAGTTATATCTTGTAATTCTGTGTGTAGTCCACAGTTTTTTTTTTTCATAGAATGGATTTATATAACAGGATAATACTTAATATTAAGTGAAACATAATCATGGTCTATTTAGTTTCACCAAAACTGTTCCTACATTTTGAAACTGTATGATAGTCATATTTAACATTGGGGAGGAGTTGGGATACTAGATGTGATATATTTGCTACATCTTTTCAGTAATCAATAAGTTGATATTCATATTGAACATCAATTTGGGATAAATAGTTAAAAATAATTTTTCATCCATTTACTGTATTAATCATTTAATGTATTTCTACTTCAGTGAGCAGGAAAGGCTTCTAGCAAGTCATGGAGAAGTTGAACGATTGAGGTTGAGCAACTTGGAACTTCAACAAGAAGCCGAAACATGTCGGGACAGAGAAGCAGAGTTGTTGAATTTTACACAATTATTAACTGACAAAAATGTTCGTCTACAGTCAGAATTTTCTGCTACTGAAGCCAAGGTAACTAATTGTATTGCTTTAAATAATAAGTGAATAAACCTTCCAAAATTTTCAGGATTATATTTCAATAAAATAAAAGTTGGCATGACATATTGTTTCTTTTGGTACCTCTTCAGGTACACACAAAAAATTTTAGAATAAGGAATATCTAAAAATTGAGAGAGAACAAGATTTTATAAACTGATGTAAAACAATTGTGAAAATTTATTTAACACTACTTACAATTTATTTCTCAAAATAATATTACATAATTAAATTCTTAGTAAATATCTCTAAATGTGTGCTCCTTCCCCACATATTGCAGCTGAAACAACTGTTATATACACAAATGTGTTGAGAATTTATTTGATATTTAAAATTAACAATGGAATTTTTTTACATTACATGATATAAATGATTTACAATAACAAGGAATCATAAATTCTATTTAAATTATTTGTTTGTTTCCAAAGATGGAGTTCAGCGTCAGATGAATCAGGGGGTAAGTTTAAGGAGGGTCAGTGAGAAGCATTGCTCAAAATTTTGGTGTTGTGGCTTTGAGCATGAGCAGCTATTGGGAATTGGGTTTTAGATAGTTTGACAATGCTGTGATGGGTAGCAATGTGTTCAGGATTATGTCACTTATTTGGCCAATGTAGAAATAAAGACAGTATCTGCAATTATTCTGGTAAATGATGAGAGAGGAAAGCCTTGTATTGTTTTATTTTATTTTTCTGGTGGCTATTTGTGGAGGATTGTAGTATGTTGTAGATTAGGGAGCATTTTTGTACTGCAAGGTTTCCAAACCTGGTTTAATTGGGGGAGTGTGAGGTTGGGGCCTACCAGGGTGGACAAGGATGTTGCAGAGTGTGGGTGGGGAATATTTTGGGAAGGATGTGTTTCATATATGGGTTGAATTGCAGTCTAGTGTAGGCCAGGCAGAGTATGGAGTTGATTTTTTTGTATTCCAGGAAAAGAGGTTTAGTTTCTGCATAGACTACATTTTGTATATTGGTCAAGGGTGGATTTGAGTAGTTGGACAGTGGATCGGGTACAACATATTTGTTTCTGGAGGAGGTGTGTAGGGTGCCTAAAAAAGAGAAAGTAAGGCCCTAATACAATACTGAAATCTCATTGTCAGGTAAGGTTTTGGAAGAAAGATTTTCAAGTATATTGGAAGTCTGATTAGGTCTGGTTTTGTGGAGATGGGTTTGAAGACCTCATTCACCAGAGTAATTGCAGGCTTTGAAATTAAGTAAGTCAGCCACAGTCTTTCTTACCAAATTGAATTAACTTGACAATATCAAATGGACCTTAATAAACCCAATCATATACTTCGTCTTTGTGTAATTCAGTTTCCATGAAAGTTATATTTGAAAACGAGTAACTTTTCACTCTTCCTCTTTATATTCTATGTTCATTCAGTCCTCTCAGTTTTGGTTTACATCTTGTATAAATATTTATATTTGAACTTAGATGTAATTATTGTATCTCAGGACAGAGTAAGTTAATCTGAAATACGTGTACCTTCACTGTTTAAAGGCAAGACATTTAGAAAGTGAAAAAGAATGCCTCACATGGCAAATGAAAGATTTGCAGGCAAGATTAAATTCTTTAAGCTTAGAACTTCATCAAGAACGAGGTTCACACAAACAAGAAGTGGAATTATTGGCAAGAGCTTTAGCAGAAAGTACTACAAAATGTGAGACACTAGCTCAAAATGTTGCTGACTTGCAAGGTGAGGCAGAAATAATGCAGAAGAAACATAATGTCACAATAAAGGTATGTAATATATGATAAAATTATAAAGTTTAATCCTTACATATAATTAACAATCTGTATAACATATAGAAATAGAAAATCATTTTGAACAATATAAAATTTTAAAGTGAGTAGATGTTTAGAACAAGTGGTGTGATCTTTTTCATTACTATAGCCAGACTAAAATGATATGGCCAAATTTACAAAACAATACAACCAATATGAATATAAGATATAAACTAACAAAGATTATTTAATAAATGATCATAATAGTGTTTAAATGACAAGTGTCTTTTTTACCTTTAAAAAAATGTTGGACTTGATACGAGCATTTATAGGATTAAACTTTTAAAAAAATTAACTTCCGTATATATAATAACTGTATTATCAAAATTAAAGGAATGATGAAGATCCAAACAATGTTTTGTGATGATAGAATGTTTATAAAATGGAAATGTTAACATTAGATTTATGTTCCTTAATTGGAGTTAACAAAAATTGTTTGGTCTGGCATTTAACAATATATTGGTTAAAAAACACAAGAGACAGGAGTGACAAAACTGAACAATACAGTTGGCAATCCCAGTTGTCACTGTGAGCTCCTGTTTTTTTTTAATAAATCACCTGAAGAAAGTTTTCAGAAACATTGTATAGTAATTATATCATCACTTCATTTTGTCTATCATTTGGCTATTTTTTCTTATTATCAGAACAGTTGATCAAAACATCTACTCACTTTTAAATTTTGTACAGTTCAAAATTATTTTTTATTACTGTTTTATTACTTGTGTTATTTGTCTTTACAGATGTTAATTGTTTTCTATTTAAAGTGTATATTGTGTTAACTGTATCAAGGCAATATTATATATCAAATTTCCTGAGTTCTTTCAAATTTATTATTGTAAATAAATATTTAGTTAACATATATTACTTCCATTTCCTTCAGCTTATTATTTTATTCATTCTTATATTTTTTATGATAATTTAAATGTTAATTTTAGAGTATTTTTGCCTTGGGTAATACAGGTACATACTGCTTATAATGATTAATACCACAGCTGCCAAAAATTGGTTGATAGATCTTCAGTTATGATGTTTTGAACTTATTAGCACACAAAAATTCAGTTAATGATAAATTAAAATTAGTAAAGATCAGGATCCATGCTTTTCTATAAATAAAATATAAGTTTAGTAAGAAATTAGTGTCTGAATTAGGAAAAATTTAAATTAATATATTCTGCATATTACAGTTTTATTTAATACTATATCACAATGTCAGAATTATTTGATGTGACTTCATTGCAAAGTAGTTTCTATATTTTTATGCAGGAACTTATGAGGGAACTGCAACAGTCTAGGAGAAAGGCAGATCGATGTGAATCGCCTAATGTGGATCTTCTTAAATCAAGAACTAGTTCATGCTCTTCACTAACAGGCATCCCAAATCACGTAGAGAACTGTAACTCCAATTTTGTTAATGATTTACAGGTAGCAAATTCTCTCTTTCTTCTGAATTATCAGTTTAGAATATCTGTATTATATTTCTCAAGTTAAGTATAATTTATGGGAGTTTAATTCCTAATTAAATAATCTCTTCCACATTAAAGACTAAAACAAAGACAAAATTTGTAACTATCTTAATGTATAAATTTAATTTTTTTCATTTAATATTTTATTTCAAGCAACATGCTCCCGAGTCATCTCTCCATCCTGAACCTGATCGACAAGCTTTGATTGAGCGTATTGTCAAGCTTCAACGTATTTGTGCCAAAAAGTCAGAGAAACTGGAGTTTATGGAAGAACATACACATCAACTTGTATCTGAACTTCAGAAAAAGTCACGTCTCATTCAGAATTATGTTCTTAGAGAACAAGTTGGTGCCCTTGCACCTGCAGCTATGGACTTGAATAAGGTTATTTTTAAATTTGGAATAAATTTATGTGAACTCGTCCAAGTTTTTAACTTTTTTATTATGAAATAAAGAATATACATGTTAAGAAATATGTACCATCTTTCATATTAGAAAATCTATATTTTATTTTAATGGACTTTCATCCTTCTCTCTTTATAGTTTCATTATAATAATGTAGCTTGATATTAAAAATGAATTTTATGATTCAGAGAAAAAATTCAATTAACAACAAAAACTTCTAATTGGCCATCATAATAGTTTAATGTATGGTAGTGGCCTACCTACTTTACTTGCTTACCTAAGACAAATCAGATGGAATACTTTTTTATAAAATTAATGTTTCTGTGTATCGTGTCCATATTTTGATGACATTATCAGCTAGAAAAATTATCAAACTTGACTCATTCAAAGTCTGTTGCTCACTAAACCGTGCTTTCTTTCTCCAAGGCTGCTTCACCTTTGGTGGATAACTGGAAAAATAAGGTAGTATAATCTATTCTGATACATGGTTAGGTTGTGGGATGCAGTCTATAGAAAATAAGAGTATGAAGTTTGACCGAGAAATACTTTTATCCATGCTAAATAAATATTTAAATATTTTAAAAAAATTATCATATAGGATGTATGAAGTGTTAGTATTACTTGTAGTGAAGAAATTGTCTGTATCAGAAATCTTTCCAGTGTACCATTTAGTAGTTTTTCATACATAGTTTTACTTCTGCTTAATATCATACCACACTCATTGTATAATGGAAGTTATTTAAAATATTTGCACAACAGCTTTCTTGGTGGCTGTATTCCTAGTGTCAACCATTTACTCTCGACAAATGACAACTTTCAATTTTTTCTTAAATATTGCTATTTCTCACTTTCTTTATTACAAATAATTTTAAAAATTAAATCTCTCTCATATTATGCATTGTGTTTCATGTGATTAAAAAGTTATTTCTGTCTGTCTATAAGTTGTGAGGTAAAAGAAAATACAGTTTAATAATATTATTAACAGTTTTTTTCATATTAAACTTTATATCACACAGGCTGAAGTTACAAAACACGGAGGGATAATGGCATCATTGTATAGTTCAAAACCTGTTGACAACACAATGACTCTAGAATTATCCCTTGAAATCAACAAAAAATTGCAGGCAGTTTTGGAGGAGACATTATTAAAAAATATAACCCTCAAAGTAAGTAGTTTATACTTGTATAGACAAAAATAATAATTTTTCATAATTTTCTTAGGAATTAAAAATTAATTTGAAATGTTTATGTATGTGTAACTTAAACTTCAAGACAGGTTAAATGTTTTTAATGTAATTTAGTAGTTCAAATTATTTTCTATTTGTAAGTTTAGTTGGAAAGAAATAGCTACTCGTGTCTAAATATGATGATGCATAGTGCTCCACTTCTCTGTAATTATAGTGGAAGCAGAGCTTGGTTTAACATGAACCTTTGTAATGGCAACTTGGTACTGTAAAAACTATTCTGAAAATATTGATGGACAGAAACATATTGTGATCAAAAAAACGTATCCTTAACCGTTAATAAAGTATAAGTACAGGGTGTGGTAAAAAGTAATTGCATATGTTGAATATGCATATAAGAATATATTGAATGTTTTTAGAATTATAGTGACATTGCTCCAAAAAGGGAGTTTCACATGATGACAATACTCTCCTCCATCTTCTACTGTGCATCTGACATACCATGCTATTTCTCGTATCATATAATAATTTTGTTTCATCAGTTTTTCTTGATTTGACAGTATAACATGTAAAACTTGTTGAAAATATCACTGTGAAAGAGAAATATTCAGGTTTATAATACAAATTTTATTTTATTTTTTAGGAAAATCTTGACACTTTAGGATGTGAAGTTGCTCGGTTGACAAAAAACAGAAATTTGTGAGATATGTTTCTAATTAGTAACTATGCCATATGTGTGAGTGTATATATTTAATCAGATAATTATGTATATTATTCGCTAAAATATTTATATTGATTACAGTTATTTTGTACAGCTAAATATATAATGAAAAGTTCAGCACAGTTTTATGTGCAAGTCAATCAAACAATTTAATTTAATGAATTAAAAATGTCATTTGTACTTACTGTTCTCTAAATATGTGCTAATTGATTTACAAATGTCTAAACTGAAATAAACTCACATTAGAAATGTCTTGTTAATCTTTATTGTTAATAATGAATAATATTCCTATGAACATAAGATTGTATATCATTATCTAAAAGTGAAAATTAATTAAAATATTTACTGTTGTTCTCAGTTCATGACATGTTATACTAATTAGTCAGTAGACAATTTTTTTAAACTGCTTGTTTCTATGTTTAATATGGGAATTAATACTGTATTACAACAAATCTAAGGTGGAGTTACATTTACTGAAATCTGTGAATAACCATGACTCAAAATATTCTTAAAAAATGAAGTCGTTAGTGCTTCAACTATAAAAGTTAAAATAAATTTTAAAACCAGTTAAAATGGCTAAATTGTTATGTACTTCAGATTATTCTTATATATTTTAAGGAAACAATATGGAAATATTTTTAATTATTATTTAACATTTTACGACATTGTATATGAGAGGCCATTGCTTTTGTTATGGATATAATAAATTCATCTAATGGTTTTTTAAATGTTGGAATTAATGTATGGAATATTCCACAAATATTAAATATAATTTGTGTCTTCCTATAACATATAATATTCTATCACAAATTTTGATACATTATGCATATACAAAGTGTATTTGTATTATTTAGTTAGATAAAATATTAAGGCTGTGGTATTTTCACGATGTGAATACAAATGTATCTTAAAGGATCTTAGTTCATCATGGAAACTAGTCTTCTTTATTGGTACAAATTAATAATTATTTCAAAATATATGTTTTGTAGTTTTTGTTAAAATATATAAACAAATAAATTTAGAATACACAATATGTTACTGTTGCTTATTATTACTTACCTTCCAGATAAAAATCGTATGTTGATCATTGTATGGGAACTGTTCTCTGGTTGGCTTAATACTAAGATTCATTTAAAAAATTATTTTCATGAGTAAAATAAAGTGAAAAAGCCATTACAATTACGTTTGACAATATTACATACCTTATAAACTAAATATTTTCATTACCAGTCCAACAGTCCAATTATTTTTGGCGTTCAAACTAAATACTATCATAATATAATTAAATCTGTTCATTATCAGTCCTAACATAAAAGTTATTTTCTATGTACAAGATAAATGGGACACCACATATTTACTAAATATATCACAGGATGATAAATCATCTGCCAAAAGGTATATAATTTCGTCACATAGTACTCTAAGTAATGCATTAATATTCAGGAATAGTTAATTATATTAGGCTGTAAAAGGAGTTAATTCAACTTTAATCTCTGTCATTTAGAATATCTTATAAATAGCCTGTACTCATCTGCTCAGCAAGAGCATGTGACTTAGTGGAATCAGAAGCATAATTGTTCATCTCAACGACTGAATATTTTGGTTTCGACAGTAATATGAGTCATTTTAGACAATTATTTTCACCACATTGCCACAGGGGGCTAACGAACTTACAGGAAAGGTGAATATATCTCTAACAACCTCAGTGAACCTTGATACCTGAAATTTGACACCAATCTCGGACCTTTCTGGAATTTTTATAATTAGCCACCCAATTTGAAGGGGCTGACCTTAAAGCATAACAGACACTAGAATGTCATTGTTCATCTTAGTGAAAATGATGGAATAAACAATAACATTTTTCTTCTCCTAACTCCACTTTTACATCATTGGCAACTGAACTTCAATTTAGCCACCATAGTTTAATATCTTATATTAAATATAACATCACTGCAAATAATATACATAGTAGTACTATGAAACTCGGCAATAACTATGATCAATATTGAAACGATTTTAATCAGTGCTCAGCTGGAAATTGAATTAATGAAGTGAGATTCCAGTTGTTCGAATATTTATTATCCCTCTTCATTGATCCAGTAACTACGATCCCTTATTGTTGAGATAACTTATTTGCCTTTATATTAATATCATAACTTATGTTCACATCACCTGGAAATATACAGCGTGAATTTCAGAAAGCTAAAACTAATTTCAACATCTGATGAAAGGAATACAGTTTGCAGAAACGTGTGGTATTTATTTTTTCGCCTTATTATGTCTGATTTTGACTAATTATTGTTTTTAAATGCCACCACCACCGTTATGGGTGCGCGTTTCTTCCTAAATTGTGTCGTGTGTATTGAGTTTAGATTAAATTGCTCCATGCATTTTAAATTGTTGTTCAGAATGCAGACACATCCACTTTATTTATTAGATTACTAGAATTAGATGAAAAGTACCTGTCCTAATTTTCACCCCGTGAGAACGTGCCTACTTCACCTTACCCTCTATTACTTTATAAAAGTCTTCTATTTATAAAATTTGCTGTTCAATTGGAATCTCAGTGAGCTTCAGCATACACAGAATGGAACACCGCAACATTTTCTTTAAAAATTAGAGATGTAGTTCCCGTAAATTCGAAGTGTTTCTTCTTCCGTCATAATAGCGCCTATTACTCGTAGTGCGTCAGGATTGCGACATCTCTTAATTAAAATTATTGTTCTTTTCGTGACTTATTCTTGTCCATTTCCGTAAACTGACAAGAATTTCTAAGATCTGCAATGACATAAAATTGTTTTAAACAATATTCACACTGAACCTACTAATGCAGGTCAAATTGACCGTTTTCAAACTTTTGTACAATTTAGACATATTTAAACATTATAATACCTGTATCAAACTATATGACTTTTCTTAAAATATGTATGCATTATATTTTTCTGAATTTACTTCTAGTTTGTTTCTCTTTTCCAAGAAAAATTTATACAGAGTTATCTTTCCACTGACTGTCAATTTGACAGTCGCGGAAAAATGTTTTATTTACTATTTTAAACTTATATAATCTGTACAAACTAATGGTTATCTCAAAGTAGGTTGCAATTGAAAAGAGTAAACAACAATAGTATTGAGTGCAATCTCAAGTAGAGAAGTTTTTAAATGTTTCTCATGTAATTTTGTTACGATTGCTTATTTCAAAGAGATAAAGTAAATTATAAAAACTTGAATGTAAATTTATTATTCATTACACTATTCTGTGGTGGATATTTGCCCTAAATATGTCAAGGAATTTAAAAATAACAAAGTACTTAGGAAAAATAACGCGTGTAAGAAGAAGGTTAAGTATGTGATGAACAAGTAATTTCTGGAACTGGAAAAAACATGGAAGCAGGTAAAGAGTTACTTACAACAAGTGAATTAGAGTCAGAGAGCGATATTGAAGAGGAGAATATTATAAATAAGCGTCCAGGGCAGAAAAGAAAGGTATTTTACTTGTGGAATAAAAATTGGAGACCTGATTTTTTTCAAAAACTATTATAAGAAACGACTTTACTGATATAATTAGGTTTATGAAGAAATTTCATGAAAATTCTTCATTTTATACATTGAGCAATAAATCAACCATTATCTGCGTTGAATACTAAAATTGATAACTGGTTAATTTGACCGAGCGCGGTAGGAACTGCCGGTACGTTTAGTGTTAAAAATAGGGGACCACAAAATAATTTTGTAAACCAACTTCAATAGAGTCTCTGACTCTCATATTCATGTTTATTGTGTACATATTATGACTTCAAATGATTGCTATGCCGTTAAACAGAAGGACTAACAATATCACAAGCCTTACAAAAAAAAACTTTACCTGAAAACGTTTAACGAATTTTAATTATATTTCTGTGTTTGGCGAAATGCAAAAATGTTATATATTTATTCTAAATATTACTCTAGATTCACATCTGGAATGCTATTTATTAAACTTAATATACAAACATGTAATAATGATTTTCGTCTGTATTGTTTAAATTATTAAAAAGGCTGAAAGGACATCTAAATATTATAATTGAATTTAACAGAATGTTTCAGTCTGAATGTGAACCCTCGTCATGTTTATAATAAATCTACAAAAATATACGAACTCAACAACAATCGCTGATTGGCTTGTTACTTGTTTTATCTTCGACAATTATACTTCTTTGACAAAACATATAAAGTAGGGGAACACTGGGTTATCTGTAAACAACTGTTGTTTTTATGAATAGTTAAAAGAGTTTATGTCTGTTTCAAAGAGCCATATATTTAATTCAAATCTTATGACTTAAGTTTGGTTGTGATTTATACTTAAGGAGATGAGATACGATGCTCATATTCAAGTAATACTGCTAATTTGTTCAGGTTCGAGTTTGGATTTAGGATGATGTATTTTTTATTTTACGACATATTTCACTGTGATCAGCATTTGTAGGATATTTAAGTCGTTGCTATTTTATTAGTAAACGCATGTGTCCTTCACCCAACCTGAAAGAACTCATAATTTCCGAAAAAATCACCATGACAGCAAATTTAAAATAGTCAATACTGAGGACACTATATAAGTAAATATATATACATACATATATATATATATATATATGTATTGATGTATTTTATCAGTTTTGTAAATATCTTCAAATAAATGGGTTGTGGCTCGCAATAATTTTGAAATAATAGCTCTACTTGTGTTTTCCGTTGCATAAAATGCAGTGGTTAATCTGGCGAAAAGTTAGTTAGTTTCCCCTGGCGATTTCACTATCCAGGTCGCTTACGTGTGTGGTTAATCTGTGCCGTAGTAGATGCGTCCTTGTGTAGGGACTTCCCCGCAGCCACGGAAGATAAACACGGCAACCCAGCGATCTGCCAGTCCTACACCGATGCAAGGGAGCACTGGCCTACGAAATGTCACAAACGTCTAAGGTGAGTGAATTAGTGCCTTTATTTCAATTCAAATCACGATGTACCGATCTTGAAGAGTAGAACTTCAGCTGTTTAAATTATCCATCTCCAATAAAGCTCATTTCCTGTACACGAGCACACAGTATGGAATGACCAGAATAAACTTTTTAATAATTGTTTCCCATATTTCTACGAATGAATAAAAAGCCACCGAATCATCAAAACAGACGTTGGATTATGAAATCACCACATCTCCAAAATTCCGGACTTTTTTTTTAGACGAAGATTGTTTATTTATAAATTTAAATTGAATTGTGGAAATTGTTAAAAATAAATGTTTATATATACAAAGGAATTAAGTTTCTAAATCATGTTCTTTAAAGGATCACATTTTCAATAAATTTTTTTGTAAAAATTGCCTGACTTGTATTAAATATAATTAGTGGAAATTGGCCAGAAGTCAGAATTTATTTATATATATCAACATTTAAAATTCCTAAAATACATAACGTTTAAGGGGAAAAAAACATTAAAAGGTTAAATTCCAAATAAATAAAGTATAATATATTTACCTACGTTATCAATGAAACAATTATATTTTGTAAATTTCAATAAAACAGATTAACCGACAAATATGAAAACAGATACACAAATTTATATTCTATTAATTTAATATTCGGTATGTTATGATTTAAAATAATGCATTCTTGCTATTTTGAATGTTCAATTCTTGTGTTTAAAAAATTCTGTTACAACAGTGTTAGCTTTGTGATGTGTTTGATTGGCATTGATTTCTCGCATGGAAGTTGATCAGAGATGTCAATTTTTTCTATTAAATGAATCTATTAAAATTTTCATTTATCTAATTGTTTGACTAATAATGTAAGCTTTTTTTTAGAAAAAATTAAATAATCTTTTGGTACATCTAAAGAGGTCCCGAAACAAAGCAATGAAACGTTAATTATTTTAGTAATTGTCAATTTTAATGTTTGTAAATAAATTCTCAATTTTGGACAATTTCCACTAATAATAATAAAAAACTGTATTGAATACCAATTTCAATGAGTTTTTGCAATAAATAAAAATAGTGCAAAATTTTTGTTATATTTATAAATGGTATTTCATAAAATGTTTTTTTAAATAGTAAGCATACGAATTTTTTTTATGTATTAACGAATGAAATATTGTTCTCAATATATCTGTATCTGATTTAATAATTTTCTTATCCTCCATGAAATAAAGTCGTATAGAAAATAATTGGATTCATGTACTTGAAATTGACATTATTAAAAAAATTCTATAGAAATACTATTTGTCTGCAGTCTATTACAATCTTGTCATTCAGCCTCTTGTTTTCGTGATTTAAATTACTACGATTACTTTGCAAACTTACAGAACACCAGTGTTTTCCAAGCTCATAAATCACATAAAATTTGGAAAAAGCTTTTGATAATATCAGGCGGATCAAACTCGTTAGTACTGGATTAAAATACAGAGAACGAAGGGTAATTTATACCATATACGGATCTCAGACAGCAGTAATTATAATTTGTGGACAAGAAAAGAAGGCAATAGTCGAGAAGGAAATATGACAGGGCTACAATCTGTCGCCTATACTATTCAATGTGTAAATTGAACAAGGAGTTAAGGAAGCGAAAGAGAAATTTAGAAAAAGGAGTCATAAATCATGGAGAAGAACTTAAGATATTAATGTTTTTGGAGAATCTTCTATATAATAAAAAAGGATGTGTATTTGTATGTATGTATGTATTTACGTTGTTCTTTATACAAATTTTATCGCGTGGACAGAATGCAACAAAAATTGGTACACATATTCTTCAAATTACGAGAAACGGTACTGTGAGGGTGAGAAACGCCTAGCATACATGTGGAAAGAATTATAATTAAAAACCGTGATCATTAAATATTAAATTACTGTGCGCCAAGAGACAATGACGTCACCCAAGAGAAAGACGTTACTACGCAACGAACAAAGGAAATATTTCCTTTATTAGGAATGAAATAAAGCAGAAATATTTTCTTTAAATAAAAAGTATAATTTTATACAGCAATACTCCATCGAATGGTAATAAAGAAGAATACGAATTACTTTACCATCCTTGCGGAAAATGTAAGTTAATTTTCGCGCTATATTAGTTGTGAGTCTAGCTAACAATTTCATCAATGTAATATTTCGTAATGTATGAAGACTGAGTGACAATTGACAATTATATCCTGAAATACTCAAGGAATGTATTTAAGTATTGAATTAAATACTTTTTCGAGTTTATATAAATAAGTACACGAGCAACGCCGGGCACCCAGCTAGTATTGTAATAAAATCAGCCGAAGATTTGGAAGACTTGCTAAATGGCACGATCACTACCTTGAAAACCGAGTACAATATAATATTTAATAGAATCGAAACTAACTAGATGTATTTTGCTATAAGCAAAGTTTATATAAAAAATCGGATGGCACAAGCAAGGAAAGCTTTCGTCTGATATAAGTTTTGATACTAGGAAATAATTTCTAGAAGAGTTTGACTAAAACAAGTGATTTGCAAATGGACCACGAAGGGGTCGTTAAATTAGTGTTAGCGGGAAGTGTGTGGGGTAGTAATAGAAGAGGAAGAAAAATCAGGGCGGATTTGAGCTGCAATTGCAGTGCAGAGGTGAAAAAATTTACGCAGGATAGATTTGCATACGTCAAACAAGTCAGTTGTGGTGTGATCGTGTATCTTCATTTACAATTTTTGCAGTATAAAATTATATATAATTGACTTTACACCACATTCAAAGTGCACATCATGGGAACAAGAATTTTCTTGCGGAAACGAAGCACTACACGCCGGGAAGCTGGAGGGACTGGTTTTTTGTCTCGACTACGCAGCGGGTGGTCACTGGGCTGTGGATCTGAATTGTGCAGAGGGCACTAATGAGTTGCTTGGGGGAGCGAGGAAGTTGTTTGTAAAAAGGGTTGGGGAAGGTGCGTCTCATAGCAGAAAAAATATGCTGCTAAGCTAAACCAGGTAGAGTTGGCCTGAGGATAGCAAGGAATCTGTTTGTAAAACTTGACTGGCCGATGGATACATTTTGTAGCAGAGAAAAGAAGACGCTGCTCGCCATTTCCGGATGACACCTGCTGCTTACGGAAGCAAATCCCGCGGTTGTCTTTATTACATTTATTTAAAAAGATATCATTTGCCATTTTATTATAGTTTTTTCTCATTCCATCCTGAGATTTTCTAATTTAACAGTGCGCATTTTTTTTTATATAAGTGGATGTTTATAATTTGGCGTAATTAATTTAGCAAAAAAATAATTCTGTTATTAAAATCAACATAAATCTCAATAAAAAAATAATCTTTCCACACAGTGAATTGACTACCACAACAATTCAAATAAACGGAACCAACAGCTAGAGTCTTCCTATGTAACGAAAAAAAACAATCAAATAGCATATTATAGATTGATTTGTCAAAAGTATAATGCTGATTTTTCAGAGGTGCATCCAAAACAAAAGTATAAATTATTTGATTTTATATTCGTTAGTCCTATATTAAGTGAATCGGATACGTCATATATATAACCTTATGAGATTGAGAAATAAAATATAAAATGAGATTATGTATGGAAAATCTGAATTCCTAAACTTCTATTTATAACTGATTTATTGTATTACATATGTAAGAAAAACTAAATACACACAAACACACACACATATATATATATAATTGAGTGTAAATTTTATATTTTAAAGGTCTCTCAATTAATACCGGAAAATATTCTAATGTAAGAACGAAACGTCGTGTTTGTCAAAGAATTTGTAATTTCTTAAATTAAAATTTTATTGATTTAATATTTATATCATTCAAGCATGTAAATAATTTAAAATTTGATTGTATTATAATGAAAATGCTTAATGTTCCCGCCTTAATACAGTAATATATCATTTTATGTATTAGAATTCAAGTTTCGTTAGAATTTTCATACTTACAAATTTTATGTATGTATATATATATATATATATATATATATATATATATATATATATATATTAAGTACATAAATAACGGAACAAGAAAATAATTTATGAAAACATAAAATTTGTATATATATATATATTAAGTGCAAAAATAACGGAACAAGAAAATAATTTATGAAAACATAAAATTTGTAAGTATGAAAATTCTAACGAAACTTGAATTCTAATACATAAATGATGTATTACTGTATTAAGGCTGGAACATTAAGCATTTTCATTATAATAGAATCAAATTTTGAATTATTTTCATGCTTGAATGTTGTAAGTATTAAATCAATAAAATTTTAATGTAAGAAATTATAAATTCTTTGACAAACACGACGTTTCGTTCTTACATTAGAATATTTTCCGGTATTAATTGAGAGACCTTTAAAATATAAAATTTACACTCAATTATATTCTCCAATGAAAAATAAATTAAATATAAGAATGCATCTATCTCTTGGCTTGTACACCAACGAATTATTAATTGAAGTAAACAAAGATAGCATAATTAGATGTATGGACGAAACGTGATTGTCTATGAAGAATTTGTAATTTCTTTTTTTAAGATTTTATACTAACTTATTTGGCTATTAATATTTCTATTAGAGACAAAATAATGTTGGTTTAGAACTAAACAAATTTTTTGCTTCGCCATATCTACACGATAAATGAATAGAGAGATATGTGGCTTATTAAAACAATCCTGTTCGTAATATGATGGTTGATATAAAAAAATTGATTAATTACTGGTATTATAATTTGTTTAAAATTCGTAACATCCAACTATTTTGAAGCTCAGATATTTTCATGCACGTGGAATTGAGAATATATTTTAGAATAGAAAAAATTAATTGGAGAAAAAATATTTATACGAAGAATTAGTATTAAATAAAGATCATCAGTAAGCTTGTATAAGTATTTACAGCTATCTTATTCAGCCTATTCATAATGTTGGTGCTGGTTCGACTTTCAGAGAAATGTTGACACGTTTGACTTCAGAGTAAAGTTACACAAACATTATTAAGCAATTTTATAATTACAATGAATTGTAAGTACGCAATTTTTTCGTCAGAGTATTTCGTTCGTACTTCCGTCCTAGTGGGCCAAGGTCTTTGGTAGGCACGTGCTGCGCTCTCACGGAGCCACCTTCAACCAGAGATAGGCCTTGCGGTGTAAACAAGGACTAGTTGGGTGCGTTACGCCCTTTATTCGCCCAGTGAATCCGAGCTTTGTTTTTATTTATTTTTTATTTTTGCAGGCCGATAAAGCGATGGACGAAGCAAGCTCTCTGCTGTCAGAAGCTCGCGGTCTGCGGTTCACAGCCCGACGCGTGCAACTGGCACATAGGGTTCGCACGCTGCTCAGGGTGAGTCCCGGACTTGACTGTGTGAGCTGTGTGGTGGCACTACGGCAATTTTGCACTCACAATTTATGTCTATGCAAATTGAAATACTAATTATTCAGTTATATATCTGATGCTGAATTTTGTTTTACATTTTCCATGGCGTCCCATTAAATTAATATTTTAAGTGTCCTGAGCTTATCAGTCTGATCATCTTGACTCGGAGACGGTTGATGTTTTTTTTTTACTTTGTCGGATAATATTTCGTTTCGTAAAATCCAATTGAGTAGCAAAATATTTACATGGAGATATTTTGTATGAAAGACTTATTTCTGTGTGTTTGTTATTCTTGTACTCAGAATTTCTTCTAAAACACCAAACCGTGGGCAAAATTGCAGAATCGATTAATATAATTCCAGATCAAAATATAACATAAAATCTTCATATTCCCAATTTTATTCTTAGTATGCTGACTTACAACACAATGTTACAGGTCGATAGAAACGGTAAAAATAAACAAGAGGCGAGGATTAATAGACAATTCTGATTAGTGTGTTAATGTTCTTGGATGATAGAATACCTGAAAATCCGAGTCCGCCGTAAGTCGTTGTTATATCAACGTAGCAGCGTAAACCGACAATTGTGTGATTAATTTGTTATGGGATTCATGGCTTATAATATACATTAAAAAATTATAATTTGATTTATGAAACCAATTGTAGCATGGTTGAAAATAACATATCAAGCATGGAAGACATTGATCAAATATAAAGAACAATCATCAATTTAAATTTGGCTTATCGCATTCACACAATCAACAGATCTTCAATCAGGGATGGTCGTCCATCAGTGAATCTGACCAGGATAGTCATTGATGCGTTATTGCTTGTTGAATTACCGGAAGTTTTTGTGGCTCCGTCGAATGTCTGCAGTCAGATGTCTTTCAAAACCCACGTAATGAGTTAGCATCGTTGAGTCTGCAACTGGTCTCGTATGAGATTGTTCTTCACTTCAATTGGCGGACTTCTCGCCCTTCACAACTAGCGTCAAAGAACGATTCCACACCCACTCTCCTGTTCAAATTCTCCATATCGTCTCACGTTTCTGATTTCCCCATTATCTTCTCAAAACAAAACCAATAGAGTCAGTTTTTTCTCCCAGTATTTAAAACCTCTTCAAATCATGGAAAACTAGTAGGTTGCCTGATAAATCCGCCACACCCTCACAGAGGTAGCCTGGTTACCCACGACCGTATTTTGATCTGGTCACGTCTGATTTTTATTGCCGCTTGACTTCGATCTCCTTTTTGGGCCACGAATTTGCTAGAACCATCCAAAACTACCAAACTATATAGCAGTTTTTGTACTTGTACTCTAAATTAACCGCTCAATCAGCACGCAAAACACCTACTTGCATTTTACCTTTGCTGAAATTTATCCATTGAACCCTTTATAATTCGGTAGTTTTTATGAAACAATCGTTGAAATATAGTGAATGAGTTTAATTAAGAAATTCCAGTTTGCTACTGACTGAATTCCATTACGACCTTCACGCTGCACTCAGGAAGGTACGAAATGCTTCGCCATGCATTAAAATGACGTAAACAACTGGAAGGTAAGACTATACGCCAAGGAGTGAACGTGTTGACAGATTTGGGAATTCGGTAATAGATAAATCTGGCAAATAATAAAACCATATAAAACATAAATACAGTTTGAGAATAAGTGACACTTTACTTTGAAATTATAGAAGACTTTTAATCAATTGTATATTACTAACCTGTAATTACTCGCCGATGAAGTGATACAGTATGAAGATTTTTGAAGAAGACATGCAAAGTGACTCAAAATATGAAAGATTTCATAGATGTCGAAATTACTGTTAAGGACGTCATTGAGTCATCATTCCACTCGAAAAAGGAAAGACACGGGTAAAGGAAAGAAAAGGGAATTAACGTTGAGAAAAATGGAAAGACCAAATCTGTTACTTTCTAAAGAGAAACGGGAATATCTAATAACTAAAAAAATGAAATCAATAAAAAGTATCCACAGTTGCAGTCGATGAATCGACGTGGAAGATTAAAGAACGTTGAACAACTTGACCTTGGGCATACGGTAAGAGTTGTCCATTATTCCCATTGGAATAGTCGGCCAGCTGCCTCCTAAACTGGTCGAGGCACGGAGAAGGGAATGCTGCGTCCCCACAGCAAACTCCTCTCCCGCTATCGGAAGGGCGTGGGACAAGTACCCAATGCCCGACCTACCTGATACAGGCTTTTCTAGGGTTTTCCCTGCATATTTCTTTAGGCGAATGCCGGGTAGGATCCTTAAACCATAGCCCGGGGGGCCTAGTAACCCTTGGCTACCTTCTACTACCCTTCCGCATCCCCCCTTTCAAATCCCTTCCTATGCTATTAAAGGGGAGTTGCCCAAAGTGGATTACCCTCATGTAGCCTGTTGCCCCCCCAAAAAAAATGAGCCGTTGCCGTCCGTCCGTCTTCAAATGAAGTGACATCGACACGTGAAACAATGGTCATCAATTAGCAGCAACAAATCTCACTAGAACTCATCTCATCACGACAGTAGGACTTAGATTCATATAATATATATTTCATATTGTCGTCCTGTGCGACATGCGGTTAAATTCTCCTTTAAGATTTTAAAATTCAAGGTAACAGTAACAAATAAACGCAATGAATTGTAAAATGAATTTTATTTTTCGCATACCAGATATACGCTGTCACACAAAAACTATAATTTTTCAAGAAACGGTGAATCATCCGAATAAACAACACATAATTATTCTCATAGGAATTTATTTCATTATTCAGTATGTATCTAAGTCCCGTAAAAATATGACAGTATCATATAGATGCATCAAAGGAAATAAATGAAATTACTAATACTCGATAGTATCTAATATTCAATAGCGTAACGTGTTTTCAGTACTCGAAAGCATACTCAATGGATGAAAATAAGTTCTACACAAAGAGTAAAACAGTAAAATAAGAATGTTTATGTTTCTCTGTGCTCGACGTAAGACTCGGCCACAACTTCTTGTTCAAGCAATACATTAAGGATTAAGAACCAAAATAAGAAAGAGGTAAACTAAAAAGAAACTCGAGTATCTTGGTTCACCGATAATGCTGCCACGGAGTTCTGTTGTCTGAATTGGAAAAGAAATCTAGGTGAAATGAGGGAATTGCCGGTGTGGAACGAACAATAGATCCAGAGCAATAGAATTTGACAGTTATATGGATGATACAGAAAGAGATAGTCCGATATTTCGAACAGGATCTACTCACTATCCGCTTTCACTCTTGCTTACTTTTCACTTTTGTAAATATATGTTTACCTGTCAAGCAGTTCCTTCGCCATCTTCGCGGTCAATTAGTTGTTTAACATTCCTTACCAATGATGTCCAAACTGTGCATTGACTAGTTTAAAGTGAACAGTAATTTTATTAATATTTCCAGGATGCCGAGATGGACGTGTTCCATTACGAAGACAGATGCGAAGCTCGAAGGGAGTTCATCCACTCTTCAAGAATGTCTCGAAGTGAGGTGAGTACACCTACTAATTTCTGCCACTCTACCAGTTCCTATTGTGGCTGTTCAACCATTTTTTGTGGATGTATCTGTTGACATTTTAATCACAATAGGGTGTTTCACCTAAGCAAACTTAAAACTACGGTCGCTTCAATAACGCTTGCCTGCGGGAGAGCATAATCAGCCAATTTATAATAGAATTGTGATAACTACTGCCAAAGAGATTAGCAGTTTTAATAATAACAATTGGTATTTACATTCCGTATTAATGCAAGCTCTTTATCAGAGTTAAAACGCAAATAAGTACGATAAACTTAAAAACACGACACAAGAGTAACTACCATAATTGACGGGGAAAAATATGTTACAAACTAACATTATCAGGATTTTTTAGTTTGAAAGGAAAAAATTGCGTTTGACAAATGTATTACCGCTGATTTTTAAAAGCACGTTTAGCTTGTCCAATACAACACTGTGACGCTGTATTCTACTTCATGAACAACATTATGAGTCTACCGGTGTGTTTATAACAACTAAAACGTGCTACATTATCACTGATTATGATGGAATACTCCGCTCCGCATTGATTTTTATTAAAAGAAACTACGCATCTTTCGACCTAAGAACACGGTTTTGACTTTCCCTCCATTTTTCAGCGCATGAATATGCTTAAAACGAGCCTGTTTTTGATACTTTTTTTCTGTTTAAATGCCCCTTCAGGATTTGAAATTCTTGGTAATAGGAACGAATAATCTAAGTATCACGTTTTTAGCCTCATTAGATTCGGTTCTGTGCTGGTATGTCAGGCAGTTCTCCTTTTGTATTATTCACTATTTTGCCTTCATTTTTTTTTCTGAGGAACATTGTTTATCCTCCCAGATATTCTCTGCAGCCGATCGAAAGATTCTAGTTTGCAATGCGATGGAGAACTCTCAGGAAACTGTGGAGTGTGACCTTAGCCTGACAACTGAGCTCTACCAGCAATATTCCTGATCAGAGTTGTCATACGTTACAGCATCATTTTAAATTATAAGTCGTCATAGCTGTGATTTTTCGATTCAAGCTTGTTCCCTGGAATGAGATTTCCGTTGACGGACACTTAAGGACTGGTATAAGACTTGGTTCAGGTTGATTATAAAGAGCGATTTTCATTTCGGCGGACAAGGTTAACCGCAAAATTCGAACTAACTAAAAGCTCTCCCGGACAGGGCTGACAGGCTGAGGCAAAGGAGAAGCTAATAATACACACACGGCCTTGGCTAGATGCGACCTACAGCCAGTACCGTTTCCATTATCCGCCTCCTTAATTACAAGTCACTATCAGATTGCACTCGGGAACTACAAATTATGGAAAATGTGCAGACGCCTGAAGGCTTTATCCCTTTGGCAAATCAAACTATTTGCTTACTGTAAATATTTACGTATCTAGGATCCAAGTAATACAAATCGATTCTCAGATATTTTAAGGTTCATTTGTTTTTTTCCATTAGTCCGCGAAAGAGGAAATATTATACGGCAATAAAATACATACAGAATAACTTAACATTACACACTTATATGAATTAAACATTCAATATGTTAACACATCACTGATCTTATGGCCTTCATGGCAGCATCGTGTTCTTCTACCGCAGTTGTTACGTCGATTCACGTTGTTCATGTAATGATGAGAAAACAGATGGTCAAGGCACGGCGAGGGGAAAGCTGCGACCCCACAGCTAACCCCTCTCCCGCCATTGGAAGGTAGTGGGACAAGTACCAAATGTCCGACCTACCTGATGCAGGTTTTTCTAGGGTTTTCCCTGCGTCACGAATTACCGGGTAGGATCCCTTAAACCATAGCCCGGGGGCTCTAGTTAACCCTTTGCTAACTTCATTTACCATTCCGCATCCCCCTTTCAAATCCCTTCCTATGCTATTAAAGGGGAGTTGCCACCATGTGGATTACCCCCATGTAGCCTGTTGCCCTAAAAAAATGTCAGTATAATTCAATAAAGATTATACACATTTACTCAGCTATTATAGGATATCGGTAATCTTTTAGTGTGTTCAAGAATTTACTTAGTCCTCCTGAGGAACTCTTTGATTGCAATAAAAGCTCCATTAAATAACTAGTGCTTACAGTGTTTTATAAATAAATTCTGAGTAATTTATTTTTCTAAATCATTTGGGAGACTATTATATATATTTATACCGGAATAGCGAATGTTGGATTCAAAGCGGCTAAGGCTATGCTTTTCTATTCGTAAGTGTAACGATGCCTCATGTCGTGCAATTGATTTGCGTCGTTTATTGAAAATGTACGCGTGTTACGCCAAACGAACTTTAATATTTCGAGTATATATGCGTGGTGTGATGAATGAATATATAATTTTGTATGTATATATATATTATATTTAATTTAATAATAAAAATGCCAACACATTGAAACCAAATTATGTGGTATTCCAAAAATATGGGTTATTACTGGGCCAGTAATAAAGAAATACAAATTAAATTTTACAATGACATATTGTATAAAAGAATCTAAAAATAAAACTAGAGAAATCTGTCGGTAAATTATACCTACATAAATGTTTACAAAAGAAAGTTTTTACATACCATTTTATTTTGCGCTGCTTTGGTACAATATTCTACAGTCCACAGTCATTCATTTATTCAATTTACAGGCCATATCATTGCTTGCTATATCGTTTCACTTCACAAAAATTCCGGGGCCTCTCTAACAACTGTTCACGAATTTTACGTTGTAGTACTTATTGCCACACACTTTTGTTTCAGAAATGGTTAATGAATAAGAAACATAGTCATTTCAGACAAAAAAGTAATAATATAAATACCACACAACGTTTCTCGGATACTTGTCCCTTTCCTCATGTGCGAAGAAGAGCCTATAGCGACACAACTGCACGTTTCACTTGACAAAACTTATAAGCTTTTGAATTGGCTATCTTTCTTATTCATTATTTTCAATCAGACGTAATTTTTTTTTCGTTTTTAAATACGTCAATGCCAAATGTGATATTTTCAGCCTTTGTTCTGCTTAGATTTTGCTGAATTCCTGATTATTTAGTCACGAGAATCCTCGGCTGGTCTCCAAAACTATATTCACGCGCCATGACCAGACCGGTCAGGCTCCCAAAACCCACTCGTCAGGTTCCCACAACACACTCTTATGACCACTCCGGTCAGGCTCAAAAACGTCTCTGGTCAGGCTTCAAAACCACTCTGAATGTTTCCGCCAAAGTTCTGAGCGGCTTACATAACTTTTCCGACAATAATCGCCTAGAAACCTTTACAGTCTCTGCATTCTTGCGCCAAACAATGCTGATCTTTACAATGCTCAGCCGCGAAGTTACGCCGCCAATAATTAAAGAAACAATTTAAATAAACATTTGATTACACATCGGTAACCTCTACAATATATATATATATATATTTATATATAAATTTTTATATATATATATATATATAAATTTATATATAAATCACAATACTTATACACAAGAGAATGCAGGGATTTTATTGCAAATAAAAAAATGGTTCAACGAACTGGTACATTGTTTAATGAATAGTTAACATTGATCGTGGTGTGAGGTTGAAAGGAGATGAATACTAAAATAGCTAATCATACTTTTCCTTGGACATTTTAAATCAATATATATATATATATATATATATATATATATATATATATATATTAAACTGATCTTATGATACCAGAAATGTCCAACGAGATCACACAAAATTCAGGACAAAGAAGTTAGCCCTGAACATTCGCAGGAAGGTACATTTAATGGCGTCGCGTGGACAGTATCTTAATTTCAAGGTTTCTGTCTGACAAGGTGGGGCTACGTTTTTTTGTAAAAAAAAACAACTTAATCTATCGAAAGAACCAATTGGAGTATTTTTTAATTTCTGGCTCAACCCCAAAAATTTAGTATAATGTGGAAGTGTTGCGGTTTATTAAAAATGTGAATATAGATTAACTGAAATTGTTGTATATATATATATATATATATATATATATATATATAGTAATAAAAAGGTGTCTAAATAAAATAAAAAGATTATTAAGGGAAAACAATTAAACAAAATTTATTAACAATTTTAAATACACAATAATATTTGGGATCTCAGGGTCTTAAACTGGGTTTGATAAATGGGTGAATTTATACAATCAAATTACATTTAGCTTTTATGGAAGTTAATGCGTCTGAAACATAGACGAACTTTGTTGTGGAAGAAAATAACACTACAGATTGAATTTAAATGTAATAATGACATAATTAAAATTAAAGAACGATCTGACTTTTATCTTTTAAAAGTGGTTTACAAGTGATTTTAAAGTTTTCTACTTACGGCCGCCCAGGTCTCATTTTAGGTTTTTCGTGCACAAGATTTGGGGATATCACTGATTCTAATACTCACAGGCTTTAAATGTCAACGAATTTTAATTGGCGTAGTTTGTTAGTTGGTCTAACAAACATTAGTAGGTTCTCGTAGCTTTAGTTGGAAATGTAGTTCATTTGGGTTTGTCTATGGTTCTCCGGGTTGAATTTACGCTCGGCCACCGATTACGGCGTTAATTTCACTCTCTCCTTCCCTACTGATGATTGCTTTACTTTTTAGTTCTTTAAAGCATGTTCTTTCGTTCTGAGACTATAAAACTTTTTCAACTGTTCTATTTGCCGTCTGCTGCCCAACTCTTCGCTGTCCGCTGCCCGACTCTATTACTTTTGTACAAAAACTTTGCTGGTCCTTATGCCTCGCCGTTCATTGCCTGACTGTCTAACTTCGTCTCGTAGATTTTGAGCTCGTAAACTCTCTTAGCTGCTCAACAATACATTCTTTGCATTGCCGCCTTGTTGCGGCGTCCGCTTTATCCACTAATAATGAGTCCTCTACAATCCAACTTTCCAATTAGCACAATGTCTTAATTACTAATTACTACAATATATATATATATATATATATATATATATATATATACTTTTGTGTGTTTAGAAACAAATTAGTATATATTAAGAGATGTTTACAAATATTGCATTTTAATTATTTATTTTAATGAGGCCTTGTCTACTTCTAACCTGTGATCTTTATTTCAATATCTTACTATACTGTATTCCAAGATGACCAGTAGCAAGTAGAATCAAAGAACAGTGTAGTTGTCAGATCGCATGAAATATGTTATTAAATCCCTCAAAGAAACCCGTGCGTATTTTTGCTAAGATATTATTTTTTACGTTTTCATCTTTTAATTATTCTCTCATTTATGGTCTAAAAGTTTACATAGTTTTTTTTGTCTCAAATTTATCTGAGCATCTCTTTCTAATGCTAAAAAAACTTCAATTTGTTTCCATGGACATATTTGTTCGTGAATTTT
The DNA here is from genome assembly GCA_037074705.1 of Zhengitettix transpicula. NCBI lineage: Eukaryota > Metazoa > Arthropoda > Insecta > Orthoptera > Tetrigidae > Zhengitettix > Zhengitettix transpicula. Next base: position 43,454,489 of record CM073593.1, on the reverse strand, counting down.
TAATTGATATGAAGACACACAAGATCTTTCATAGGTAAAATAAAGCTGTATTAAAAACACTCCTTATTTACTTTGCTTATGACATTTACGCGAATGTCATGTCTTTGAAGCGACATTTACGGCCGTCGTGATGTCATTGAAGAGAGAGTTTCCAGTCTTAAAATAAACTCGACACAGTTTGGTATGTCATTTGTATTTTAAAAAATATATATTCTTATATACAATTATAAGGATTCAAAGTCAATAATTGTAAGAAATACAGTTTTAATATCAAAATTAATATATTTATGAAACAGAAATAATTTGAGAAGAAAAACTTCATTGGAAAAAAGTACTGAAGACCTCTAAGTGAACCATAAATACCGAAGCATTCAAATTATTCACCTGATTTTCTGTGTTTAACTTCCAAGTTTCAGCATATAACTCGTGTTCTCATATAGTCCTACGAATAAATTTAGACGTAAAAATCACCTTAAGTTAACATGCTACAATGTTGTAACAAGTGAAGTTCGTTTAAGTTCTGCTAAAGTAGATCCGGTAAAAGGAATATTTCTTGTTGGTGTGTATAACCTCAATTTCTATGAGAGTTATCAGAGAAATGACGGGTTTTGATGCCCTTCTCCGTCTTGTTTCAGCCGGAATCATCAATCCATTCCAAATTTCCGAAATTCTGCTGTCTCCAGCATCTATGAACTCGAAAGATTTATCGCCTTAACTGGCACACTTATGTTTATTTTCCCTTTTATCTTGGTTCTGCATTTGTAAACATCTAAAATCATTCCGATATTTAACACCGTCTGCTAACAAACCGTTTAGCGAGGAAAACTTTTCCAACGTAAATTGCTTCCCCCCCCCCAGCTTTATCTACGTTTATGGTAATCGAAGGTTGATATTAATCCGCACTGAGTGCAATGAATATGAGTGTATCCACTTTAATCAGGTCCTATACAATTTAGTTATAAACTTTCGTAGCGAAGAAAATGCTACAAATGTTCCTAAAACTTCTGAAGCATGACATAGAATGTGGTCTTTGTGGCCAGATTTGAGACATAGCACTATGTTATTTACCGCAGCACATGGTACAAACACGTTTTTTTACATAATGTAAAAATAACCTTAATTCTCCTTTGGCAACGGGAAAACTTTACAGCTGCTTTCGGAGGGACTGGCTAAGGAATCAGAACCGGATATTGACTTTGACATGTTACGTTTATTAAAATTCAGAAACATATACAATACTTCAATGTTATATTATCTGCACTTAACAGTATTCTATATAGCCTGCCTAAGTTGGGCAAATAATTCACGTGATTTTCTGAATTACAATTCCCGACTTCCGTTTGTAACTTGCGTTCTTCTCACATAATTGGAGTATGGAAGTAAGACTTTTAAACACCTTTTATTGAGATGGAGAAGACGGTCTGAATTATTATTCAATGAATAAATTTGATGCTAAAATTTAATTACACCCAAGTACTCTTTAACCGAGTAATATTTTTGGTAATATAAAAATACTTCCGAAATCTATGGTAAAAACTATGAAATCTCTTTCTGCCCTCAGAAGTCGTTATGCATCTCGTTATTTACGTTTTATTTAATTTATGTAAATTGCTAACCATTGAAACAGTAAATTTGTTGAAACACTCAAAACAGAAATTTTAGATGGTTCTCCGTTCGTGAAGCACATATCACTTGCTCGTGGTGAAAACTACTCGACGCTGGATGCAGTGTCCTGGTCTCCTACCATCGAAGACAGTGGTCAAATTTTGATATTACAACAGATTAGACTTCTGCATACAAAAATGTTTATCGTTGAATAATTTTGCTATTTCTCTCACAGGCTGCAAAATTTCTCCATTCTCGGTGCTCGCCGTACGCCTCTCTAACTAACTTCTCGATGATTGCAGTACGGCTCTCTAACACTAACTCCAAACTCCAACTAACTTCAGTCTCGGTACTCACAGCCCCCTCTCCCACTCTAACTAACTTCCAAAAATCTTATCTTCCCTTTATATATCCCAGTCCTTTCCTTTTTCCTTTGTTCCAAAACTACGTCGCAACTGCCCGTTGACAGTTTCCTCCATTATCCCGAGATTTACATTATGCAGCTGCAGTTCCTTAGCTAGCAAATATCTAGCCACTCTGTCTTGTCCCAACCCCGACAATCGAGACAGGTCTAATTTGTCTTTGCACTTGTCTTCTCACCCCCACTCACACGTGCGCTGTTCTAAATTCTCCAGACCGCCCAAACTACACCCTCAATTACTTTAGACTTGTCTTCTCACCCTCACACGACCAGCGCTCCCAAGAACCTAAATAGACACATTAAAGAATGTATTTTCAACTGTCCAGGCCATTATCAGAAACAATGCCTGCCTTAACAGATTTATTTTGCGACAGGCCACCCGCACACGTGCATTGCTCCGAATTCTCAAGACCTGTCCTAAGTAAACATTACAAACTGTCCCTTCGCAGTCCAGACCATTTATCAGAAACAATGCGTTTCCTCCAAGGCATTACAATATATATATATATATATATATATATATATATATATAATTATTCAATTTGAAGGTTCTCGCTCATTTTATTGGATTCTTCATTCCATTTTGTAAACGTAGGACCTAATAAATTTAATACATGATGATCCATAAAACGTTTAAACGATTTACACAAGTTCAGTGCTTGTCTGCATTAATGTTGACTTCATCCGACATTGAATACTGATAAGTAGATCCAACACTTCAACAGTGTAGACATAGTTTTACGTTCAAAATTTAAAAATAATCACAATATGGCTCACTAAAAGTACATTTTCTGTCACATCCGCACACTCCACCAACCCATTCCCTCCAACTCATCAAACATCACTATTGTCTATATATAGATGGACACATTAAGGTAGAATAATTTTTTTTTTCAATATTAAATTAATTTTTGGATTTACCTAATTAGCAAGTTCCCATGTTAACTATGTACATAATTTAAATTCTGTATACTGTAAACTGTATTTAACCAATTAATAGTCTCAAGATAAAAGTTTTGTCTTTTAATTTTTTTTAAAAAAAATTCATTTTCTGTTATGCATAATTTTGAAAGCGGCATCAAGGAAAGTTTCATGACAGGTTTCTAAGTTATGGGTGTCAATGGTCGTTATTTCTGCTGCGGGATATTGAGTGCAGATTACCGGTTTCCACAATTAGGTGACTTTAAATGAATTCTTTCCCCTCTTCTAAAGTCAGTATAAATATGCTGCATCGAAGTTTTACTTTCCTCAATGTTTTTTAATTTGATGAAAAGCAGCTTTACATGCTTAATTACAGTATTTGATTGAAATTATGAATTATTAATGTTCTCGTTTGAGAAATATAAACTTCGTTATTTCCTCTAACTGTACATATTGCGTAAATTGAATTTTTTTTTTGACGGCGTTAAATTAATGTTCAGTGTTGGAAAAAATGGTATTACAATAATCAAGAGTTGTAAATGGCACAATTGTCATCCGTTATTCTATCCGAATCCGTAGATTTTCTGACAAAATATTATAACAGAAAGTTTCCTATCAAACCCGCTAGTAAGGAGATCCTCAATTTATCGTCAGGGTTAAGATTGACGTATTGTTTAACGCTAGACTCATTTCCAAGTTTGCGATCATTGTTTGTGGAAGTGATTGACTGTGAGTCTTCCGAAGAAAAATGACAATTTGTAGAAATATCTTGATACAGTTTGATTTTATGCTCTAGCTCTGTAAACAAATTCATCTGGAATTCTAACTGTTGGTAGGAAATTTCCTTTTTCGTGTTTAACGTTTTATTCTGTAAACAACCAAACTCCAATCCCTCCTCCATACACAGAATTCTTCGTCTTTATCATTAATTTCGAAATCACAGACATATCTATAATTTTAAGCACTGTATGTTGAAATACTACGAATCAAATTACAAACGTGTTAACTAAAAGGAAAGTAACACAGTTGTGAATAATAATTGAAAGTGTAAGGATGGTAAAATATATAAAAAGAATGCAAAATTTAAAACCAAAACGTGCTTAAAAAACATTTTATTTTTTGTAACAGGCTACATGAGAGTCATCCACGTAGTGGTCTCGCCACTTTAATACATATGGAATTTGCAGAGTAGAGACCAAGGTAACAAAGGTTTAACTACTGCCCCTAGGCTATAGTTTAAGGATCATACCCGGCAATTCGACTAAAAGTGATGCAGGGAAAACTCTAGAGAAGCCTGTATCAGTTAGGTCCGGCTTTCGGTATGCCGATGAATGGAGTGGTGTTTGCTGTTGGAATCTAGTATTCCCGTATCTATGCTTCGAACAGGTTGGAGGCAGCTGGCCGACTGTTCCGTCAGGAACTCTTGTCGTATGCCTCGCAAAACATATCTAGGTGACGTGGCTTATGGGAGCCTTAATTTTAAAAAAATCCAGGGCGAATGGGGCAACTCCTTAGGTAGCCTGTTAATACTCTCCTGTCCTTTCCCAAAGGAACTTTGCAATCTATCATCATCAATAAAAATAACGGCAAATAATAAATGTGAGAAAAAATCTCCATTTTATAAATTATTACGGAAAATTTTTAAATTTCCAAATTACATAAAAATAAATCAGTAGTACGAAAACTATCCACGTGCATGGATTAATAAAATTTAATCATCTTCATCGCCGAATTTGAACGAGGCCAAGGAAAACTGGTATCGTGATTAATCTTGATATATAGATTAAAAACCAATATATAAAAATTGTATATTGAGCTGTTAATTATAGATACATGCCCTAATTAATACTTAAATCTTGTATACTTATGATGTGCAATGAATGAAGGATAATAAGAGCAGGATTTAAGAATATGACAACACGTCCATGCAACGTTATTAATATAAATGAGGTAATATTAGGATTTTATCATTTATTTTATTGTATGAAAGATATTACCAACGGTTAAATCTTTCGGCGTGTGTTAGCTGTTGCCTGATAATCCCATTTGAAATTTGCGACGGTGTAAGTACGAGGCATGAAGTATAAAATTCAGGGCTTTCACAGGGCGGATTTGCGGTTGATAAAAATTTTCGAGTGGGTCGTAAAGTATCTCCCCAATATTTAAATTTTCGTCATCCACGCGATTTTTTAAACTAGCGGAATTTTGTAGCCCAGGAAGATCGACCAATGTAGGCGACTTAATTAGCCGTCGAGGAGGGCAGATATTTATTCCATGAATGGACGTGTGTGTGAGAAAGGTTGAACGGAATAAACGACGGTTGGTAAGATATTTACCGAAAGTTGGACAGAGTATAACTGCCTTTGTTTTTAATTCATGACACATCTAGTGTGGTGCAAGAGTTGTGTGTATGATCTGAGATCTGATTGTTTCTCCTTTCTCCCAGCTATCGTCAAATAGCTATAGACAAATAATCAGTTGTATGTAAAACTTAAATTGCTTTCTGATTATTTAAATCGTATTTAAATTCCCGCTACGTCTTGTGCAGTTTGATAATAGATTTGAATAATAGCATTAATTGCAGGAATTATTCGTACTTCAGTAAATAAATTGGCTATAAGACAGAAGGAATTTAATAATGCAATTGACACTTGTATTGATAAATATTTAAATATATTTTCTTTAATTTTTAGATTTATATTAGTCAAACACTAATCTACACCTGATGAAATCCTAAATTAAATTATGGACGATAGGTTGTGTAATTATTATTGTCACAATTGTTTTATTAATATTTTATGATTTATAACCAATTTATTTCTTTACTGTAAAATTAAAATGTCATAGAATTATAATTCTTAACTTTTATTTATATTGTTAATTACAATTTAAATTATCGTATTGTAATAATTAAATATGATATTGATTATGGCGTTTCTAAATGAAAGGACTTAAGTGAAAGTTATTAAACAAAATTTATTATCAATTTTAAAACAAGTATAAAATACACAAAATATTTGGGATCTCAGGGTCTTGATCTGGGTTTGATAAATGGCAGAATTTAAATAATCAAAATTACATTTACTTTTTATGGAAATCAAAGCGTCTGAACATAGACGAAATTTGTTGCGGAAGAAATAATACTAAAGATTGAATTTAACAATTTCAATTTTATCATGAATTAACAATCTCATTCTATCGATAATTAAATAATTAAAGAACTTTTATCTTTTAAACACGGTTTACAAAAGATTTTAAAGTTTTTCTCTACTTACGGCCGCCCAAGTCTCATTTTTAGTTTTTCGTGCATAATTTTGGGGACATCACTGATTCTAAGTTCTCACAGACTCTAATTGGCGTTGTTTGTTAGTTGGTTTAACACAAATTGGTTGGTTCTCGATGCTTTACTGCAACCTGGATTTGTAGATCTCGTGGCTTTAGTTGACAATGGACTTCATTGGTTTGTCTGAATATTGCTTTACTTTTTAATAACTGAACGCATGTTTGTGACTGGGCCACAATCTTTCGTTCTGACTGCCGACTGTAAAACTTTCAATGAGTTCTTTTCGTCCGTTCTATTCGCTGTCTGCTGACCGACTGTACTGTTCAAATTTTCAAGACTTGGAATTTTAATCTTTTCTCCTCGCTGCCTACGGCCCGACTGTACTCTTCGTCTCGTAGATTTTGAGCGCGTAGAACCTCAACAATGTTTTCTTTGCCTTGCCGGATTGTTGCGGCGTCCGCTCTATATCCACTAATAATGAGTCCTCTACAATCCAACTTTCCAATTAGAACAATGTCTTAATTACCAATTACTACAGTATAATTCAGTATAATAAGTATTTAACATTTAATGAAGTCAAGAATTGTAGAAAGATATAATTTATGGTATAATGATATAATTGATAATTAGATAAATACATCACCAAATTAAAGACAAAAATAAGTACTAAATTAAGCACTTATTTTAATCAGTTATTTGCCATCTGTTTAACAAATTAGTATAGTTTGATATATAAGTTTTATTTTATAATAATATAATTGATTTGTTAAAATTGAATAAGGATTGGTATTGAATAAGAAAGGTAGCCAATACAGACAAAAAAGGGTAATATAAATACCACACAACGTTTCTGGGAGCCAAAATTGACTTTTGAGTGTTGTCAACTGACCTGTGGCAGTTGTGTTTTTCTCGGCTCTTCTTAGCATCTGACGAAAGGACAAGGATCCCAGAAACGTTGTGTGGTATTTATATTACCCTTTTTTTGTCTGTATTGGTTATCTTTCTTATTCATTATTTTAAATCAGACGTAAATTTTTCATTTTAAGGATTTGTATTGTTTCTTTACATGAATATGAGTCTGAAAGCGTCAAAGGTTTATGAATTAATATGTATAATATAAAACAAAATTACTTTATATAGTAGACTGTAAAATATAGGGTTTCATTTAACAACAAAAAATTGATATGTATTTATGAATCGAGTCGGCCGTAGGATAAAACGTCCAGAAGAAAATAGTTTTTTTTCATTCGATGTTCTCAAAATCAGTAATTTTCAATTTATTTGTGAATATTAGTATACGGCACTGACTGAAGACCTTCTGTAACACATCACGTTATAAAATAAATAACCTGTTCATTCTTTTCAAGGCAAAATCCTTCAATCGTGTAGCTGGTAAAACCGGACACACAGCCACTGCCACTTATGGAGTCAAAAATGGTCTGGTATTTGCATTAATTGACAGGAGCAAATTAAAACTGTGCCACCTCGCTTGAGGACTTTACTTATTCAGGAACAACAGCAGGCCGTGGTAATTGTCTGCGATCGTAATACTCATAAAGGAGAATAGCGGTTGTACGTTAACGACAAAATCGACATGTATAACAGTATTCGGCAATAATGGTAGTTTCATGTCGCAGATATCACTAACTTAAAGCATTAAATTTTAATTGATGCTAAAGTTATTAGTAAAATGATGAGGAAGTTGCAATTTTATAAATAACTTAGGTTGGGCGTTATTCACTCAGGTATTAAATTATTAAAAATTATTGATGAGAATGTATAAAGTGGCTGTAAAAAAATCGCTGTAACATTACAATAAGTGCCCGTCATTTGTCTCAAGATACAGAACTAGCGTTTCTATCTAGACTCTATAGACTGGTCGAAATGATCTCACTGACCTCCAGTGAGTGTCCAGTGACACATTAAAAAAATCTACATACTCGTATGGACATTCCGAATATAATTTCCCCCGAGCATTTAAAAGCCCGGCGGCGTCAACTGCAATCATAATTGAAATGAGTGTATCACGTACTTACAGATAAGCTTAAAGATTAGAATGAATGAATTAAGGACACTAAATCAAAGATTATGAGCGCCAGGAAAAAACAAGTATTACTTACGTTAATCATTGTCACGTTGCAACATTTTATTTCTTAAGGCGTATTGCCTAACTTTATTATCCGATTACACGTCCGTCATTCTGGTTGCAGATATTAGTCTGGAAATCATTAACGTATCTGTCGGAGATGTTAGAGTTTTCTAATTTGTGGTTAGCTGTACAAGTTCGTAATTTCTCTGGCTACGAATGGCTGTTCGTAGAATGCATTTATTGTACTGACCTTCGATGATGTATAAAGACGTGGCCATCGCGCTTTATTCAAAATTTTTTTGGTCATACGATGACACGCAGCTAATGGAAACGAGTTTACCGTTGCTGCATTCCTAAATAAATGGACATGTTTCGTAGAAACTTTTACATATATATATATATATATATATATATATATATATATATATATTGTAATGACCAACTGATAGGCGATTAATTAATTTGTAGGAATTATTAATGAAATTATTAATATTTAAAGTTTAATTACAAGAAAAGATTATCAAAATTAATAATAATTTGTTATTTTATTCACTTGTGGCTTCCAAAATTAAAACAAATACAATCAAATTAAGATCTCTTCTCTCAGGGTCACAAATTGGTTTGATAATTAACAGAAAATTGATTTATAAACTGATTAACATTTCAAACATAAAAATTCACCTAAAATAATATGTCGATAAATGAAATGAAAGAAGGCTAAATGTAAAGAAACTGAACGAAATCTGACTATTAGCTTTCTAATATCGTTTACAAGTTTATATAGGTTTTGTTACTCACGTATTATCCGTCTGGTACCAGGTCTTTCTTTTGTAGCATCAACACTATACTAAAAATGCAAATTTTTACACTGATTCTAACTTCCTTGCAGATTTTACGCACACGCGGTCGAAGTGCACGTCCTCAGCTATCAGGAACCTCGGTTGTCTCCCCTTTCTGGCCAGCTAGCCGTTGTCGGATTCCTCAATGCGAAGATTGTTCAATTTGTGAAGCAAACTCCTGCTCCCATACAGGAACTCGTGATTTGTAGTTTATGTTTGCCGACTTTACTTATCATATGCAGAGTCCAGACTTTAACTTCTTCTCGTCGCAGATTTTAGGCGTTTTGTTTCTCCTTGTTCGACCATGGCTCAGTGCAGAACCTTACTGTTTTATTTCTGCCACGTATCTCGGCGAAGACTTTTTTTACTGTTTCATCCTCTCTCGACCCAGGCTCCGTACTGACTGAATTTTCCCCGCGCGCGTATTCTCCATTTCGGCTTTCAACAAAGGAAAAGAACTCGCCGCCATTGCCGCTTTGGAAGCTCCTGCCGCTACAATTAAATTTTATTCGCTACAATTCAAATTATACCTAATCAAATTAATGGCCTAATTATTTATTGCTAATATATATATATATATATATATATATATATATAAACAACGATCTGTCTACTTGTTGGTTCGGAAACTTGTTGCGTTAATATTTAATCATAAATCCATACAAAATTAAATGGGTATTGACAATAAAATGAAGCTAAGAGAAATATGTCCGCTCTGATTTAATTTATTTTATTCCATTAGTCCTTCTATGAGGAAATAGGGTTCGTCATTACATAAAATTATAATTTATTTATTGGATGCTACAATTATAAATAATTAGAAATTAACATAAAAATATTAAAATTCAGGAACACAAATTTCCCTGATCAACATAAGTAAAAGAACTATATAGTAATAATAACAATAATAATAACTTTTTAACTATAATAATGTATTATTTACAGTGTTAAAAAATTCAATATGCATCAGTAAAAAATTAATGATTAGAAATCATAAAATTCAGAATTACACATCACACAAGAATAAACATAAAACCTTTACGAGAAAAAGGACAGAAATTTTGTTTCGAGAAACATAGGGTGAAATTATAATTGATGAAGAAAGAGTAATATGTTAGAGCTTTAAAAAATACAATAAAGACTCGTATGGAGCTTGGGTCCTCAAGGTAGCTCAGATGGTAGAGCAACTGTGTACTGTGCGGTGGTACCGAGTTCGATTCCTGGTTCTATCGATTTTTTCTGTATTACTTCATTAATTAAATTTCTCTAAACTTTCGAGCTAAGATTAAGCATTCTTTTTCATATAAAAAAAATAATTTATTTGCTCAAGAACACCATTTATTTATTACGAACTAAAGCTAAGAAATATCTTGCTAATATTAATGATTTTTTAAAAAATATTTCTACAATATTAATTTCTGCAAAAACGATCTCTAGAAAACTTAATTGACTACCGACTTCCCAATTAGTTCTCTTCTAAATTTCTGTCACTGTTCAACCACTTTATACATATTTAACGATATCAAGTCTGGAAAATGTGTTTCTTTTGTTCAGCCAGAGAAGATTTGCGTTTCGCTGAAGTGTCCGAGAAGGAACTTAATTTGTTTTTCTGTGGGCAGCGCAAACACATAGTTCTAAACTTTAAGCCTCTCCCATTTCTGTTGACGCACTTTCGAAGGAAAACAAGCTGACCCGGCTGAGTGAGAAAGCGCATTAATCGTATGTTTCATTTATCTTGCGACGCATTTTGTATTTCTGGTGCGTACACGAAAATAAATTCTTCTGAAACACAACATTCGGAAAAAGTATAATAAAGAGATTCGAAAGAAATGGAATGAAGAGGAAGAAGGAGGAGCAGCCATTGAGTAAGAAAATTAAGGATTCATAAACGCTCAGAAAATACAAAATATAAAGTCACACAGTTTCAGACTCTTAACATTCATATAGGCGTAATATTATTTGTATATATTTTATAATTGTATATATGTAATTTTTGTATTATGCTATTTTTGTAGATATAGATACCACCGGGAAATGCCCAATAGTAGCTTAATAATAATAATAATTTAATTAGGCTCTTTCCTCAGACTTCCAGGAAACAAAATTCCTTATTTTTAGAAACAGTAGATAAAACTTTTCATTCTTTAAGTTCGTACGATTCATCTTTAATTTTCTTTCTCGCCATTTTCTGTCCTAGTTTTACCTCAATTTGGAATTTCTATTCGTCTCCGCCTACCTTACAATTCTTAATCTATATAAATCAAACGATAAAGTTTGAACAGAATAACGGCCGTACTGATTTCAATGAATGTTCATTTTTGTATTCTACTTTGTCAAGGTGCAACTCTAGCTAAAATGTCATGAATGCTGACTTAGAGGAAAGTCGAAACTCAAAACGAAAAACCACAGCTGGCTTTCCCGGTGGTCAATCAGAGCCCAGCCAATTCCTGGCAAACAGACACGTCACTGGCCGAGCAAGCACCAACCAAAAACACCCTTGTCTAATGTTTATTCAATTGTAATTATAGCGAGGTAACGAGGGATATAATGTAGTATTAATCGTTTGTGTGCATAAAATGATAATTTTTTTGTTGGTGTAGACAGGCTATGTATAGGGTAATCCACTTAGTGACAACTCCCCTCTTATAGCATAGGAAAAGGAGTGAAAGGGATTAGGAAAAGTAAAGCAAGGTAGCCAAGGGTTAACTAGGGCCCCCGGGCTATGGTTTAAGGATTCTAACCCGGCAATTCGCCTGAAAGTGTTGCAGGGAATACCCTAGAAAAACCTGCGTCAGGTAGGTCGGGCATGTGGTACTTGTCCCAAGCCCTTACGATGGTGGGAGAGGGGTTTGCTGTAGGGTCGCAGATTTCCCCTTGCCGTGTCTTGACCAGTTTAGGAGGCAGCTGGCCGACTATTCCCAAGGGAATAGCGGACAACTCTTACCGTATGCCTAAGGTCTGCGACCCCGGGACATACACCTCTCAGAACACGCCGAGGTGCCTCGGCATATGGGAACCTTAGTTCGAAAACGGCTGTACTCAAGAATTTCCATATTTGTATTTTCAGTTTCTCAAGGCAGAACATAAACTGTATAATTTTCCGAATATCAAGTTAGTATTCGGGGTTTAGAAGAAAGTCAAACTAATTTGAGATATTGTCTAGGGATAACTGCATTGTCTTTAGATGAATAACTTCTTAAGCGTGTAACAAGCATAAATTACAAATGAAGAATAAAAAAGTATTAACTGTACTAAATTTTATGAAGTACTCTTAAGTGCGTGTAGCATAATAATACCATAGTAATATTTTTACGTTAGGTTTTTTTTAAAAAAACGTAGTCCATCACGGCTAGTGATGCATGAAATGGAATGCCACAAAAATTTTATGACGTGTATATAGTAATTGGTAATTAAGGCATGTTTAATTGAGAAGTTGAAATGTAGAGGACTCATTATTGGTGGATATAGCGGACGCCGCAACAAACCGGCAATGCAAAGAAAGTATTGTTGATCGGTCGAGAAGGTTTTACGCGCTCAAAATTTACGAGACGAACGAACAGTCGGGCAATGAACGGCGAGGCATAAAGACCAGCAGTGTCTATTTTACAAAAGTAGGACAGTCAGGCAATGAACAGCGAGGTGTAAAGACCACAAAATTTCCAATACACGAAAAGTTGAACAATTTAGTCAGTCAGCAGCGAGAATGAAAAAGGTCTAATTTAAAGAACGAGAAAGTGTTCCAGTAACCAGTACGCTGTTACATCAAAAATGCAGAAACTGAACTAGTCTTCAGTCAACAGACAAAACCAATGAGGTGCATTTTCAACAAAAATCTACGAGACCTACAAATCCAGGTTGCAGTAAACCAACTAACAAACTACGCTAATTAGAGTCTGTGAACATTTAGAGTCTGTGAGTACTTAGAATCAGTGATATCCCCAAAATTGTGCACGAAAAGTTAAAATGAGACCTGGGCTGCCGTAAGTAGAAAGAAAACTTTAAAATCATTGTAAACCACGTTTAAAAGATAAACGTCAGATCGTTCTTTAATTATCGATAATATGAGATCTTTAATTATTCAGATCATTTTTTATTTCTTGATAAAAATTGAAATTGTTTAAATTCAATCTTTAGCATTATTTATTCAGCAACAAATTACGTCTATGTTCAGATGAATTGATTCCCATATAAAGCAAATCTAATTTTTGTGATTTTGATTATATAAATTCTGCCATTATCAAACCCAGTTCAAGACCCTGAGATCCCAAATATTTTGTAATTTGAATACTTGTTTTAAAATTGTTAATAAATCTTGTTTAATAGTTTTCACGTAATAGTTCTTTTCATTTAAAAACGCCACATAATTCATATCAGAATTATTGTCAAAAGATAACAAAAGATAGTTATAAATTATTACAATATGTTTTAAAGAAAACTCAGACATTATTTAAATTATCTGGAGTCTGAAAGAGATACTGTGATGGCACGTAGCTTCTTCACATTCCAAATGACTCAACGATTTCTCCTCCATTTATATCATCCTCGATCTATCTCAAATTTTTACGGACGAAGGGAAATTAAGGAAAGTCTTCTCACGCCGTCTGAGTGTTTCCTGTAGAGGAAGGAGACACGGATTTAGTTAGAATTTCTCACTATGCACCGCAGGTCGTTCATTTTCCTCCTGAGCTACTTTGTGTTTGCGGAACTCTTGGAAAGCTGAAGGAAAGTCCATTCTCAACGATGTTGTACAAGGACTGAAAATTGCCTGTAAGTTCCCTCGGTAAAATGAATGTAAGTCTGGAAATCTTCAATTCGCTACACTTATAAACTTTTATCACAATAATTTAAAATACCGAAAAGGTACTCTGTAAAATTTGTTACTTGAACGTCAGTAGAAAATTGCGAATATACCGAAGCATTTATTCGAATTTGGGGCAATGTGTAATTATCTGAAATGAGTTTTGAACCCACAGTGGAATAAAATACGTGACAGGACCAGTAATGGAATCAGGATTTTTCGTCAAGTTACTGGCCTTGGCAATTTTCCTCTTAATATGAATATCCCTGTTCCTAAAATGTTTCAAGTGTGGATAACGGGAAATCAGGGTGTCAGAGGATAATTATGCCCGTATCTGTCATTTGAATTGTAAGTCGGACGGAAATATCGTCACCGTACTCTAGGCTCAGTTATAATTTCTGCCTTAAAACTAGACACTCTCTGCATATTATAAATGAAGAATTATAAGAGAAATGTTAAATTTGAGAACCAGTTTACATGATCTTTGAACGTGACTACGTAATTCCGGCGACGTCAATGAATGTAACTGTTATCTTATCTCTTCTGATCACTACTATGCTATAATTAACATGAGCTGTTAGTAGTCTTTAATTATTTGTATAGAGTGAAATTATAATAATAATATTGATTTTATATTGGAAAAAAATTAATTTTAATAATTTTATAAATATAAAATACTTAATATGTTAAATTATCTTATTATACATTATTAATGTGTAAATTAAGCTATAAATTATCGATAGAATATAAAATTAATGTTCCTTGATACTTTTCTTCTCATGAGGATCTCTGGAAAATTAATATATTTAATTATATTCTATTCTACTTAATTAAATATTTTATTCTTTTGATTTAAAATAATGAATAAGAAAGTTAGCCAATTCATACAAGAAAGTGATAATATAAATGCAACGTTTCGGGGAGCTTTTGAATTTTGTCAACTGACAAGTGCAGTTGTGTCGCTCTAGGCTCTTCTTCACACCTGAGGAAAGGAACAAGGATCCCAGAAAAGTTGTGTGGTATTTATATTATCACTTTTTTGTCTGAATTGGCTAACTTTCTTTTTAATTTTCTTATTTCTCTGTGGTTCCTTCTCTCTCTCTCTCTCTCTCTCCCCTCCCTCTCTCTCTCTCCCCTTCCCTCTCTGTCTCCCTCTCTCTCTCTCCCTCCCTCCCTCCCTCCCTCTCTCTCTCTCTCTCTCTCTCTCACACACACACACACACACACACACACACATATCTTCAGGGCTAAAAAAACTAATCTCTTTAAATTAGTAGAAATTTGCCAAGTCATAATATTTATTTATAAACATTAAAAGTGACAAATTAACTAAAATACATCGTAACGTTTCTTCCCTTTGATTAGAGACCTTTTCAGACGTTGTATTATTAAAGACACAATTTAAATATGATATATATTTTTTAAATTTGAATTTTTAATGTAAATGAAAACACTTAGAGCTCTACTAGTTGATGGAGTAGCTCTAAATATTTCCACTTGTTTATTTAAATTTAAACACTTACTACATATTTAAAGTGTTTTCTAATAATGTTATTAATAATCTGATACTTAACTTATTTATTTGGGATTAAATCTTTCTATTGATTTGTGTATATATTTCTCAACTAAATTTTAGATGGCGTCTAAAGAGGTCCCTAATCAAAGAAAAGAAACGTTACGATGTATTTTAGTTAAAATATGTAACTTTTAATGTTTATAAATAAACATTTTTCTGATGGTTACGCAATTTCTACTAATTTGAATTTAATAGCTGCCAGATATAGTTCTAATTTGGAAAAAAATATCTGGTCCCTCTGATATCTACCATTCTTCCTCTCCAAGTCAGATCTGAAAAATTAACTTACTTTTATACTTGCCTTATTTTATGCATATTTCTTGCCATAAAAAATCTAGTTTAAATGCAAGAACTGTTTATGTTTTACTGTCCGTCCTGAGCCTACCAAAAAAGAAGCAGCCCTTTCTGGTGGAATATTTTTATGAATGCATAGAAACCGTTTAACACAGTTTCGCCCTTGTCTGAACGGGCCAGATTTCCTATAGAAATTTCCTGCTACAATGCGCCTCTTCAAGCAGTATATTACACTGATAATATTTAATACAAAGCCAAATTCAGAGATTATGTAAGTTGATTTTAATTGATAGCCACACACCCCTTTTTGTGTGCTACTTTTTCATTAAAATAAACAGTTTGTTTGTTGCCACTTTTATTAGAATTACGGCTTGGAAATAAATCCAGGAAATAAAATTATTATTAATATTTGAAACCTGCCACAGTATTTCTACGAAACCCACGGATAGTGGGAGTTGGATTTTATTTCTAAAAATACGTCCCTGGGGTGGAACAATAACCCGGAAGTTTCCTCGTTCCGTATTATGCCATTACAAATGTCTAAACACAACTACGTAACAAACAGCCATCGGATAAAAAGGCCTTCCGCGGCAGAATATATTATACAGCTGATATTCTCGAAGTAGTTCAAACATACAAAATTTTAAAACCATATTTAAATTTTATTGCTTAAAAAAGTCAAAAGTTCATTATGTTTCCGAGGTATTGTTAATCGGGACGCAACAACGTAAATATTCTCAAAACTTTTTACACGGAGACCATTGCTTTTATCTGTATCACTTATGTAGGTAAACGTCTCTACTATAAAAGCACTATAAGACATCGTTACGATTTATATTTCTGTGCGTTCTACACGCTACGACCCCTACCCAATTTGTACAACAAATAATTAAAATGCAATATTAAAATTATTTACAGCGATTATGTTGTTTACTTCGTCCCTGTATGCTTTAATTATACGCTACATTCTGTTGATTCAAATTATTTGAAAAATTAAATATTTCTGATCGACCATTTTTACAAAATTCTTGTTAGTCAAAAACATCTTTCCAGTACCTAATTGGGCTATATTTCTTTATGGCAACAATCTATATGAGGGTAATCCACGATGGGCAACTCCCCTTTAATAGCATGGGAAGGGATTTGAAATGGGGGATGCGGAAGGGTAGAGGAAGGTAGCCAAGGGTTAACTAGGGTCCCCGGGCTATGGTTTAAGGATCCTACCCGGCAATTCGCCTAAAAGTGATGCAGGGAAAACCCTGGAAAAACCTGCATCAGGTAGGTCGGGCATTGGGTACTTGTCCCACGCCTTTCCGATAGCGGGAGAGGAGATTGCTGTGGAGACGCAGCATTCCCCAACGGTCAAACAGCTGCGATAGAATGTCGTAATTACAAATCTGTCTCTAATGTATTTAAAGGTTCGAAACGTAAAAAAAAAAACAATTATTTTGTGAGAACAAGCTTGTTTTAAGTTGGAAAAAAATTTAGATAAGCACAATGTGATATACAAAATTTCATGTAAATGACGTATTGTTTGTTACATAGAGCAAACCACAAGAGCATTAAAAACTCGCATCTTTCTAACTTAAAACTTCTCACAAAATATACCAATGTAAATGATCACAGTTTTTATTAGAATACTAGTGATATAAAATAATTATGCTAGATTAATGTCTGAAATGCAGCACAATAAATTCAATTGTTTTATGTTAAGAATGATACACGCAATCATAGCAACATTTATGACGCTATTCGTAAATATCCTAGTTAGTCTCCACGTGTTTCTATCTTTCTAGTTTATATGTAAGGTAGTTTTAGTACACCCGATTGTTGAGGAAAAGTAGTCGATTCGTAATAGTTTCTTTATATGCCAATAATTTTTTAACTGGGTCCTTTGCGATTTTATGTTGTTAATTTTTTTTATGTCAGTATAAAAATTACTTTGTCAAATTCCTGTAATTATGAAAAATAAGCATATGTTTTAAGGGAGAAAGGAAACCGAAATGGACATTTTGATTCATAAAGATGCTTCGTAGGACCTCAAGCGAAATCGTGCGGCCGTTGTCCTCGCCATTGGCCATATATAGTATAATTAAAAGAGAGAGAATATTTCTCGAGTTTGTCGCTGTTTTGAGAAATGGGTAATTAATGGTAATTTAAACGATTTGTTCAACCTGAGACAGAAATATATATTTTTTAATTCCTGGGTCGGCTTCCCGTCCTCAAATCTCTCTCTTTCATTTTTCCTGCTCATTAGGTAATGGAGCCCTCAAATATTGTTCCCCGAATTAAAGCCACCATTACCATTAACTGGCTTTGCACCAGCACCATAGTGAATTTACAATGTCAAATAAACCTAGGAGACACGGTGTTTAAAGAAGATTACTCAGGGTGTTGACAAACTAATCTGGAACGTACATGATAAATTGCACACTTGAGCAATAACTTCAAGTTTCGCAATACAGGTTCTGCGTGCAATGAGTCATATTGGGAAACACTAGTAGATTTCTCACGAGGATTGTCTTAGTGGGAAGTAGATAGACAGATAGATTTATTCACCATTAGCCCTCTAATGAGGAAATAGGATTCGTCACAAATGTACAATAGATAAATTACATATAAAATTAATTAATATTGATAGTAATAATTAATAAGTTACACACAAAAAAATTAATATCTGTTAACTTTTGTTTAGTCACTACAATCATACACACTATTTTTAGGAAACACGCACACAACACTTATCACTTCCTGGTATTCATCTCCTGTCGCTAGGAACGGTGGGATGTCGTAATGGATATTTACTAAAACAAAAAGCAGAGGCAGGGAAACAGAACCAAAAGGGGAAAACTGGACACACTATTTACATATTTATAGCATATTCGGCAATTTTGTTGGCAAGGCAGTTCAACGAATGTGAGAGCGATTCAAAAATTCGTGTACGGAGTAATAAGTTCCATTTACAAGAAACGTTTTACACTCCTTGACGAATGAGTTGTAGTTGTTGATGATTTTTACATGTTCAGACAGGCTGTTAAATAGTGCGATAGCTGAATAATGAACGCTAGACTCGTAGAGACTGAGGCTGTGCTTGTCAGACCTGAGAACCTCCATGATTGTCCCCGTTACTTGCAAAAAGGTTCATGTTGCGTTTAACAAATTTTAGTATTTCTAATATGTAAGCGCTAGGTAGAGTCAGAATATGAAGTCTTTTGAACAGAGGTCTGCAGCTTTCTCTAGCATCTGAACCAGATATAATTAAAAAGGCTCCTTTTTGCAGTTTGAAAACATCCACACTACGAGAACAATTCCCCCAGTAGGCAATACCGTAACACATGTGTGAATGAAAGTAGGCAAAATAGACTAGTGAAGCAGTTTTGGTATCAACTTGTTGCATCAATAGTGTCAATGAGGTGCAAACAGAACTAAGTTTGCGTACGATGCGATCAAGGTGCAAGTTCCATTTTAATTTACTGTCGACCTGCAAACCGTGGAAAGTCGCATGATCTGAGAACGTATCAGTTACGATGTTGTTGGTTTCTGTTGTAAAACGAACTAACTTAGTTTTCTGTACATTAAGTGTTAATTTATTGGCGGCGAACCAAGTACTTACGTTTCTAGATGCAATCTCAATCTTCGCATTGAGATTATTTAAATCAATGTCCTTAATAAACAAATTAGTGTCATGTGCGTATAAGACTTATTTTATAGGTTCCATTTATTCTGGAAACTCATTAATATACAAAAGAAAAAGCAGTGGACCTAATATTGAGCCCTGAGGCACGCCACAAGTAATGCCTGACAAGTGCACCTCACCAGCTTTGTTTTTTAAGGCTACCTTCAGTTTACGATTGTTGAGATAAGATTCAAAGAGTACCAAAGCGTTGGCTCTGATCCCATAATATTCTAATTTTTGGAGGAGTATGCTGTGATCTACAAGATCAAATGCCTTCGAAAGATCGACAAAAATTCCGGCTACTTTCAGTTTTTCATCAAGGGCATTTTGTATACATTGAATGAACTCGTACATAGAACGATAGTTATGGACGTTGTGGAACGTCTACAAATTCTGAAATGACATCGAAAGAGATGCATTGGGATAACAAAACAGAGACTTTTTTCGTTGCGAAATACGACGGAATCGTAAAGTTCCACGAAAGCCATTTGGTAAGTGGATCAGGAGCATTACCATGTTTTTTTTGGTGTTTTAGATTACGAATTCGAAATTTTATCGTTGTAATTTAATTTTTTACAGCTGAAGAGGTCCCAAATACTTAGGAAGAAACGTTATGTTTGTTTTATTTTATTTTTCTATTATTTTTATTGATAATAATTTTCTCACTTAATAGGCTGATATTAGTAGCTTAGCGTGTGTTTCAGACACCCCCGCCACACTGCGCCACTGACTGATTTTTTTTATTTATTTAAATAAATCAGATAAATATAAGAATAAACGTAAGACCTCCACTGAATTTTATTATATTACTTTCGTTTTTGACTGGATTTGAATCTAATTCTCGTGAAAATCTAGTTTTTAGTCGACAAGCCAAAGAGGAAACCTGTTGCGGTGCAGGAAATACGTCACAAGGCGTCTAGGAATTATAGAAACTCTTAATAGGATTATAATTACTTTAGAAATAGCCAACCCTCTCAAGTTTTCTGGAAAGGTTTCTTTGAACTCTGTTGTACGTTTGTCGAACGAGGAACGTAACATGTGATAAAATAAGAAAATCATTTCAGAAAGAACACATGAAGCCGCGTCGATGCCATGAGATATTTCTTACTCATTGGCTCGAAAGCTTGGTGTGGGCCAGAAGCTCCTGTCGTTCCTATATATTCATTTCGACAGTCCGCCAATTCTTCACTCCCAACATTCTAATATTATGGTTCACTCCAGTTTAGGTCGTTCATCTTGTTTTGTCTCTTTTGGTTTAGTATAACAGACTTTTTTTTTAACAGAGCTGTTATTCTGCATCTCAATTATATGACCTGCCCAGCCCAATATGCCAATTTTAATATATTTAAGAAATTCCGTCCTATTAAATAATTTATATATTTCATAATTGTATCTCTTCCTCCATGACAGTGATCTCCCTTTCCCCCTTCACATAGCCATCATCTCATCCATTTTGGCAGTGATTCTCTCGTTTTATGTTTTCAATCGTTCAGAATTCAATTAATTTCCGTATCTACCAAAAGATTCTCCATGTTCGTTTCTTGTAAATCTGATTTTTGAATTACTTCATCATGAAATTACGCTTGATAATCTGTGGAACCAATTACGTCCTCCAAACTTTTATCCTACATTCCTGTTGAACTCTCTTACAATGAAATAGAAGTGTGTTCCTCTTCCACCCATAACTTTTTTTTAATGAATCCTTCTAATGTATTGTAATAATTTATAACTATCTTTTGTTATCTTTTGACAATAATTCTGATATGAATTATGTGGCGTTTTTAAATGAAAAGAACTATTACGTGAAAACTATTAAACAAGATTTATTAACAATTTTAAAACAAGTATTCAAATTACAAAATATTTGGGATCTCAGGGTCTTGAACTGGGTTTGATAATGGCAGAATTTATATAATCAAAATCACAAAAAATACATTTACTTTATATGGGAATCAATGCGTCTGAACATAGACGAACATAGAAGAAATAATACTAAAGATTGAATTTAAACAATTTTAATTTTTATCAAGAAATAAAGAATGATCTGAATAATTAAATATCTCATTTTATCGATAATTAAAGAACGATCTGACGTTTATCTTTTAAACGTGGTTTACAATGATTTTAAAGCTTTCTTTCTACTTACGGCAGCCCAGGTCTCATTTTAACTTTTCGTGCACAATTTTGGGGATATCACTGATTCTAAGTGCTCACAGACTCTAAATGTTCACAGACTCTAATTAGCGTAGTTTAAAATAAATTGGTCGATTCTCGATGATTTAATGCAAACTGGATTTGTAGATCTCGTGAGTCATGCTGAAAATGCAACTCACTGGTTTCGTCTGTTGACTGAGGATTGATTTACTTTCTGCAATTTGATGTAGCAGCATACTTATTACTGGAACACATTCTCTCGTTCCTTAAATTAGCCTTTTAGTCTTTATGCCTCGCCGTTCATTGCCCGACTGTCCGTTCTTTTCGTCTGTTCTATTTGCTGTCTGCTGCCCGACTATTCGTTCGTCTCGTAAATTTTGAGCGCGTAAAACCTTCTCGACCGATCAACAATACTTTCTTTGCCTTGCCGGTTTGTTGCGGCGTCCGCTATATCCACCAATAATGAGTCCTCTACAATTCAACTTCTCAATTAGAACAATGCCTTAATTACCAATTACTACAATGTTTATTTTTTATTGTTCACGTTTCATAATGAATTTTCGTTTATTGTTTGTCGATAATTATTATATAATTTTTTTCCAGAATCTTCAGATATTATTTAGTCATTAATAACGGATGTTTTCGACAGCGCTTGTACTGAAAGTAGACGATCTATATTTCTGAAACCTCACAAAGGAAAATTTAGTGTTCAAAATTTTGCGCTCAATTGCTAATAGTTCATTTTTGCACGCAGTGTAGTTTTTCCTTCTTGTAGCTTCACATGCATTCCTCCGTTAAGTGCTTGTTATGACAGTTTTCTTTGCCCTATTGCGGCCACGTTCCTGTCCGTTGCTTTTTATTTTGTATTGTACTTCTGGGAAAAGCGTCTTCCTTGTAAAGCTAATATATATTATATTTAAGTCCTTGAAAATTCTCACGTTTCTTAATTCAACTATTTTCTATGTACTGTAAATGAAACATTCTCGGGTTTTAAACCGGGTTAAATGATTATTACTACTCAACGTTTCGATTGCGTGCTCTGTCATCGTCGTCAGGTTGGACTCTCAAGAATGCTTAATTCATAATTTACTCTGGGACAGTCCTCGCTATCTTATATCTACTGTTTTTATGGTTAATAAAATTGTTCAGTATATTTCAGTTGGGGTTGAAGATTCTATAATACAATCATCATAACATAAGTCATTAGTGTTCCGTGCTAATATTTCAATTTTTTCTTCTTTAAACTCATACTCAGCACAATAGTTTCGTTACAATTTTAATATATTGCCGAAAATTTTAGGAGTTATGAAAATGCACTAGTTTTGTTTAGGAACAAAAGACAACAGATTGGAGATGAGTAAGAAATGTTTATAAGTAATTTTCTTACCCACTACAAGATTTGAAGAGCAACATTCATATTTTAATTAATTAAAGCGTGAAGGCTTTCCCGGTGAAGGTGATTTATGTATGCTTCTCGATTTTCCAACCGAGTAAACTCGTTGACAATGGCTTCATACCTTCATACCTGCAGGAATTAAATATAATTATTTTAACTATTTTTCATCAATTACTACGGAGATTATTTTTTTCAGTTGCCACATAACTATAAAATTATTTCCGGCTTCCCCCAAATAGGATAAATGTTGACTCTTGCATGTTGTTACCTTAAACATTTGACGTTTTCAGTTATAATATGTTTCCGGTATTTCTCAATAGTTCGAAGGCTTCAGTGAACAGGTTTTTTTTTCCTCGTCAGTTGCGCATAAAAATTGATTTAATTCGTTGGTTACTGCTGGTTTGAACTGGTTTTCCTTCTCAAAGTGATCGTTGTACCATTAACTGCCATTACAGCAATTTTTACACCATTTTTTTCACTTAATTAAATCTTGATGTCGGTTGTGCGGTTAATATATCCTTTTCTCATTTAAATTTAGTCTTGAAATACACGTGTATTTAATTCTTTAATAAAAGGAACGATCCGTTATAAGATTTAAATACACTGAAAATGAGGCTACTTGAGTCTTGAAGCGTTTCACTATTTTATATATTACATTATAGTAGAAACTTGCGTTTTAATATTTATTATTCCTATTTCCTTTCGTTTTTATTTAACGCCGGTTTTTTTGAAGATATCGTCAGTCTGTTCAATTCGGGGAGGGAATCGACTTAACATGAGCTGAATTACGTGTCAAAGTATGCTGTTTGCTGATTAAACGTCGAAATCGCGATGCCACAAACACAAACTGAATGCGCCAGGCTGCGCCCAATGCTGAATATTCAGAGCGGCATTTCTCTTTGTACTTGCGTATGCCGACATCACGCATTTCTCAACACGTATGCGTTGTGTCAAGAAACTACGGCAGAATCTGCATAATATTTTAAGGGATTTTCTGCTGTAAACAGTCGCGATTATGTAATTTTGCTTGTTTCGACAAAAAATTATTTCGAAGAAACGTGTGAACAGAATTTCGAATTATGAAAATAAAAATTAAAAATTGATCATTAACCACTCATATTTGGGACCCCAAAATATCGGGGAGGAAAGGATAAAAGAACTGGAAAAGGATGACCTTCGAGTTGAGATGTATAGAAATCTAACAATTCTAAGTAGAGGTTTTCTGTTTGAATTTCTTTAGATTGAACCCATTTCATATTAAAGTAATAAAATCTGTAAAAACTTATGATTAGTTATGAAGACATTTTTTTAATTTTGTACATAGTAAATTAAAATAATTTAACGCACAATACATTCCTGCAACCGTTTTCATAAGTGCGCTGGTTTTATTTTTGAAATAAAAATTCTTTGAGATTCCCTTCGACCCCACCCCCGTTTCCATTTTATTCTATTGCAAATATAATAGCTCCAAGTTTAATGTGTCAGTCTAGCTCAAGGGTCGGTTCTTTAAAGTTTGGTTCAAACTGTGAGCGATTGTTTTATTAGTTGAAAATTGTCTGACACACTTATAATAAAATATAATTATTAATGGCCATATAAATAATTATGTATAAAATATATTGATATATATTGTAATAATCAACAATAATGCGTTAATTAATTTGATTTGCCCCACGTTGTGGTAGCCAAAATGTAATAATCAAATAATAGAAGTTTTAATTAATTTAAAGAATTTGATGAATTTGCGCTCACGTGAAGCGCCATTTAAGTAATAATTAAATCGAAGGCGATAATTAAAAAAAATAATAATCAAAATTAACAAACATAATATTTATTTATATTGTGGCAACAAAAGATAATTAAAAACACAAAATTTGAGATCTCATTCTCTCAGGACCTTGACTGGGTTTGATAATGGACACAATAAATTGATTTTAAAATCTTATTAACAAACAGTTCACATTTACCTAAACAATACGCCGATAGAAATAAATTTAAAAGCAAATTAACTTTTGATTGACAATTAAAAGAGAAC
This sequence comes from Zhengitettix transpicula, assembly GCA_037074705.1. NCBI lineage: Eukaryota > Metazoa > Arthropoda > Insecta > Orthoptera > Tetrigidae > Zhengitettix > Zhengitettix transpicula. The sequence goes on along the minus strand of CM073593.1, from coordinate 43,429,402 downwards.
GAAATCTGACTCTATCCTTTAATTACGTTTACAATTAATCATTAGTTTTGGTTTTGTTACATATGTCCAGCTGGTACCATCATTCCTTTTGGTTTCGAAAGTACACTATTGCAAAATTATACACTGATTTTAAAAGTCGACTCTCAGATTTTACAATATTGAAGTCAAAATTGATGATTTTACCTCACGTTAAGCGTCAAAATGTAATAATTAAATGGAAGGCTTTTATTAAATGAAAAGATCGAAATTAACAAACAAAATATTTATTTTGTTTTGTGGCAATAACTCAAAAATAATTACAATTTAAAATATTAATTTCTCAGGGTCCTCACTGGGTTTGATAATGGATACAACAATTTGATTTAAAAATCTTATTAACAAACAAATAACATTTACCTAAACAATACGTCGATAGAAATAAACTAAAAAGAGAAGAAATTAGCTTGACAATTAAAATAGATCGAAATCTCACTTCTATCCTTTAATTACGTTTACATAAATCATTAATTTTGTATTTTGTTACTCACATCTGTCCAGCTGGTTCCAGCATTCCTTTTGTTTTCGGAGTAAACTCTTGCAAAAAAATTTACACTGATTCTTATATTGGTTCACAGATTTTACACTCTTGAAGTCCACCTTGATAGGCTCCCAGGAACTCGGACAATCCTCCTGAATGTCAGCTATCTGATGTCTGTTTGCCTTATACGAATCCTATGATTCGTAGATTTGTTAGTCTTCTACCGCTTTGGACTTTAACTGCAACTTTACTATTCCGGCTGGCTGTAGACGTAAACTGCTTTTACTTAGCGATATTTACGATGTAATACTTCCGTTAATGTTTATACTTTGTTTTAAACTCACAACTTTGTTTAATAATACATTAACGATGGTTAGTCTCTGCTCTAGTATTATTTGTTCCGTCCTCTGAAATGTCCCGCCACCAACTAACAGTTATATTACTTGTTCTGCTCCTCACGATGTTTTTCCGCGAACTGAACTCCTAGTGCTCTCGAGTTTGAGCGCGCATACGCCATTTTTTACTTTTCGATAAAGCAAGCGAGTTCGCTTTTACATTGTCGCTTTGTTCGATCAGATCGCTATAATGGATTTCTCAAACAATTCAAATTTTTGTCCAAACAATTAATGGCCTAATTAATTGGCATTACAATATAAAAATAATTATAATTTTTTATATACGTTTCGTCGTAAATTTAAACATAAATGCTAAATAATGACTTGCTGCTTTAGAATATCCAGTTTATACGTTTATATTATTTATAAATATAAATTATAAAATAAGATCGTATGCTCTAACAAGATTGGCTGTTGAAATACATAAATAAATGTGTTATTTTTAACAAGATTATTTATTTTCCTCTTAAATTTTTTTAAGAAGAAATAGTAATTTTTATTAAAGTTTTTTTCTGACGTTAATAATTGTATTAATTTTTTTTAGTAATTTTTGAAGAAGATTTTCGCTTAAAATTTTTTAATAGTTTAATAGTTAATATATATTATATTTATTAAAAAGTTAAAGAAAGCGCGAATAAGTTCCTGCTAGAAAATAATACAAAAATGGCATAACAGACTGTCCTGTACTGTAAACAGAAAGTAAAAAAACCCATTAAAATAAGGTGTACTGATGTAATAAGAAGAATCCGCTGCTCGTTATCGAACACACTGAAATTGAAAACAAGGTTGTAAATGGTAATGCTCAATTAAAGAGGAAAATTAATTATAAATAGTGCTTCAGCTGTTCAAATATGAGTAGGACGAAAATTAAGCATTTATAAAAATAAATATAAACGTCTTTAAAGAACTTCTGAATAAATACTGCAGCAGTAAAACTCTAAATGGAGCCCACTGTTTATGGACACTGGTACTAAAAATAGCAGTGAAACAGGAATATTTACAAATACTCTTTTAAACAGACATATTTATAATAAATTTCATGCTAAATGACGCCGGAGTGAATCTGGCGACTTGTTTGACGTTACTTGCTCTGCGTATTCGTAGGCGTGGAATTAATATTCCTAAAGGAACATATCATTACGAAGCCGATACAGTTATTCGTATCCAGTAATTCAAATGTGATTTGACTTGAATTCGGCAAAGTATACGGCATTCGTTGTAACCTTGAAAACGTAATATTTAAAAAAATAAAAATTCATTGAGGTCAGATCATCTGTTTTAAATCACGATCAAACTGACCGACTTCGGTGTTGTATTTGTGTTTTAATGTCAACCACGCCCGCTCATTTTCTAATTTCTATCACAAGAATTAGGGGACTTTATAATATCCCAAGGCATAAATAAATTAGGCGCTCTGTTAGACATTTTTTCTTTATAAGGGCAAGTAACTTCAGCAATGCGTTACTTGTGAGGTTTCTCTTGATATTCTACGTCTGACTCACTGTATCGAAACTATTTCTCACACTTTCTCTGCTTTACTCACCTCTTCATTTCAAAAGCGCCTACTGCATTCAAGTTCCTTATTCATTTTACCTCAATAATGTTTCCCTGTCGTGTTATCATCCATTGTCCCTTTTAAATAGTGTGTAACCACGAAATTCAACCGTCTGCTTGTCATCTTTATCTTGTTCGTCCATTTCATCTCAAATGTTCTTCAGAATTGAAAATCATCTGTCACTATTTTCTTATTTAAAAAAATTACAGTGCGTTTCAGAAAGAGTCATTCGATTTAAAATATTCATAACTATTCAACTTGAAACCAGGTGTGATTGAACAATGGACTGTTTAAAAGAGGAAAAATTTCGTATTTCACGTGGTTTTCATTAGGTAGTAGCAGCGCTCACTTCAGTGTTTTGTCGATATGGCGCGTACACAACAGAAATTATTTCCACGAATCCGTATTAGCCGTTCAGCGCGTTGAAGAAAACGTTCTCACAAACCATCACTCCTCGACATGCAGAGAAAGAACCACCTAGAAACCTAACCCCGTACTACACTACACTAAAGGATGTATTACGAAAGGAAGGAATGACTCTTCCTAAGATGGACCACAACACCACGGCAAGCATATTTTCCAAATCGAATTGCCAATCGATATTTCCCTACATAAGCTTAAAGTAAAAAACCCAAACAACACAGACTGAAACGCTGAAGTCTATCAGTTACTACGAAGATATAATTTTCCCAGAGTCATTTATACCGACGGTTCCAAAAATTCAAATGGAGTTGGTTGCGCAATAGTTACGACAGGCAAAGAAAAATCTATCGCTATAAACCATAATGCATCGATAATTACAGCAGAATTATACGTCATCTTCATGGCCACGGAACTGTGACTGGAAACACCGGAGGCCAACAATATCATCTTAACAGACTCCAAGGACGCAATACACGGAATAACCAGTACGGTGCACAGAAATGGATGCATAAATCGAATTAGAGAGAATATATTGAAAATCCAAGGAAACGGAAACCGGATCACTATAGCCTGGCTACCGGCGCATAAGGAGATAGAATGACACGACAGGGCAGATCTCCTAGCGAAGATGGAAGCTGATCATCAAGGAAGATCCAGCAACCTGCCAATCTGCACCAGCAGGGATTGCAGAGTAGGGATCTACAAGGAACTGGAGAAGTGGAATAGACCAGTGAAACCAGAAGAATGTGGAACCATCCTCAGAAATGTCAGCAGCATCAAAGAAATCGCACCCTAAAGAACTATCTCGAAGGCAACAGGGTTGTTGTAGCCAGAATAAGAACATTGCACTCCAGTTTCACCCACTCATTCTTGATTTCCAGATCTCCGCAGCCGGCATGCAGCTCATGCAAGGAACCCACAACAATTCCTCATGTCCTCTTTGACTGCCCCAAATATGGCGAGATAAGAAGATCAACCATAGCCGCACATCAATGATGGAGATTTGCAACTCACCAACAGCAATAAACAGCCTCATCGATTTTACTATAAAAACTGAGTTGTATAAAGTAATTTTAATGTTATACAAATATAGAACTTAACAGATGTAAGTCGCTAATAAAAAAAAATAAAATAAAAAAAGAAGTTCTCGGGTTTTCCACCCGGGTAAAACTAGGTTGTAACGCGACGTTTCGCCGACCAAATTCTCTGCCGTCATCATCTAGGCCTTCGGTCGTCGAAACGTCGCGTTACAATAGCGGGTGGAAACCCGAGAACTTTTTCTTCAACAAATACACCGGGAAAGCCTTCGATCTTTGGGTTTTATCTTACTCCAGAGAATATTTGGTACATAGTAGCACCGTAAACTTGTGCAACATGAGACTTGCTCTCTTAATCTGTTTTGTGCGATTTCGCGGAGAAAGTTGTTCGGTTCCTTTTTGCCTCTCAGAGAAAAGTTACGCCTCTTGATATGCCTGAAAACTCAATTTCCCTTCAGTTGGAGACTGATTCAATTACCATCAGGACGGGGCAGCACTACACTGGCGAGTTTCTAAATAATAGGCTTTCTCGACGATGGATCGGCCGTACTGGACAAAATGATTCCGTCTTACATCACTCCCCTCCCTGAATGTGAGTTTTTCTTGTGGGATTTATAAAAGACTTAATGTGCCTCCATTTCCAGAAACAAAGTTCGAACTGCGGAAACGCGTAATAAGCGTGGAAGCAGTAACTCAAGACATGCTCGGTAGAGTGTGGGACTAATTTGAATACAGCACAGACATGCTGTGCATCTCAAGGCAGGCATATTGACGGTAAGAGTTGCTACGTAAAAAAAAATTGTATTTTCTTTTATTACTAAATGAAAATTAATTTTATATTTTCAGTATTTTTCATATATTCATGTCAAATCAGATGATTCTTTTAATACACCCTGCATTATCCGAACATTCAATGTTACCAGCAGATTCGATTTGATTTATTTTATCCCATTAGTCCTAGTATGAGAAAATAGGACTCGTCAATACATAAAATTACAATATAAGAATTGAATGCTGCAATTATAAATAATTAGAAGTTTACATAAAAATACTAAAATTCGGGAACACAGATTTCCCTGTCCAACATAAGTAAAATAATATGAATAATAAAAATAATAATTATTTAACTATGCTAATGGTATAATATAATATTTACAGTTCTAATAAAAATATTAAATGTGTACTATTAAATAATTCATGATTCGAGAATGAACTATCATGAAATATATCATACAAAAATAAACACAAAACTTGACACTAGGACGAAACACAAACGACGGACAAGTGACGTCTCGAAACAGAACGACGAGGAATCTGCAAACTTCAGGCCGTACATGAATCAAACAAAGAAAAGAGCAGAAAAGACCAAGAGAGAATAAGCAAGTTCTGAAATAAGTGGTTTTATTAGCAACACTTTTGCAGTTTTTTTTAAAAAAAATAATTATTGGGGGAACGATCTAGAAACTGAGTAAAACGCACCTTTCAGTAGAATATTTTTACATTGAATCCCATAGCTTATTTATTATTATTGATGTTTACATCTGGAGGAAGGCTTTTGTATTAAACTACCCCTGAATGGTGAATACTTCTCTGGTAGAGAAGGTCTTAGGTCTGACCGATTTCTAGTCTCGTAATCCTGAGACTCGCCATTCCTTTGAAAAAGATTCATGTTCCGCTGAACAAACTTTAAAATTTCGTGAATAAACTCGTTGTGAAGAGTTAATATTCGCAGACTTATGAAAAACGGTTTACGACTGGATTTATTATCCGTATTAGAAAGTATTCTAATGGCACGCTTTTGCAGCTTCTGGAGCAATTGCCATAACACATAAGGGGAATAAAAATACGCGAAGTACAACATTTTCGTAGTGTTGATGTCAACATGTTGCATTATTAAGGTTCTGAGACAATAACAATCCGAACTGAGCTTCCCAGCAAGCAGATCTATATGGTGAGTCAACTTTTAATTACTCTCAGAAAAGGCACATCAGCCGAGAACTTGTCGAGAAGGTTGTTACTACCACGCGCTGAGAACTGGACGAATTTGGTTTCATCTAGATTTAGTGAAAATTTATTGACTTTAAAACCACACATTTAGTTTGTCCACAGTGATGTCAACGTTTCTAACAAGAATATCAACATTTTTGTCTGCAATCACTACATTTGTAGAGAATTGATTTCGGAGGATGTACGAATCCTGGCAGATCATTTAAAGAAAGAATGGAAAGTAAAGGCCGCCCAAGAATCGAGCCTTGAGGAACACCGCAAGTAATTAATTCCCAATCAGATAAACGAATATGCCCATCTTTAGTTTCGACCGCTACCTTTTGTTTACGATTTTTTAGATATGATTTTAGGAGAAGTAAGGCCATAATATTCTAGCTTTCTTAGTTAAATTTCACGATCAACTGTGTCGAATGCCTTGGACAGATCAGCAAATATTCCAGCTACCTTGAATCCCTCATCTGATGAATTTTGAACAAAGTCGTAAGTCCTAAGTACGTTTGGTTATTTTATTCAACAGCAACAGTAGAAACAGATGTGGCATTTGTCGTATAATAATACTATGTCAGGTTTTTCTCCCCTTTAACGTGATATAATTCTTGTTTCTCAAGTAAAAACTTCAATACAGCCCTTGAAGAACCAACAAGTAAATAAGTTTTGTTGTTGTGTTACATAAAGAATCGTTTGCACGGTCGGGATGGACTGTTTTCAAACAGTAGAGCTTATTTATAGGCAAGACCGTAGTACTGAAATGCGGCATGGTAATGAAGAGGTCGCTCAAGGCTATCGCAACGAGGAAAACCGCTCTTTCCTCGTCCGGCGCGCGTGTCTCTGACGTCACGTGCCAGCCGGTGCGAAAATGGCCCCAATCTAGCTAGTACAGTACGCGGGCAGCCGCCCACACACGCCCCCGCATAGGGGTGGACTATAGTGTCATGTGATGTACGGAGGCATGAAAACAAGCAGAGTGACTACCAGTGCCAAGATACTCAGACGACCTTGTTCAGTTGTACAAACGCTATTTGAGAATTTAAATAATTTTTTTTAAAAAAACCAATTCGATCGTAAAACACGAGAATATAAACCACTGTATATTAAAATATGAGCTATACTAAGGCCGAACACATAAAGAAGAGAAATAGCATTTCAGCTCAATTCTTTATTTTTTTAAGGTGTAGACAGGCTATGTATAGGGTAATCCACATAGTGGTAACTCCCCTTTAATAGCATAGGAAGGGATTTGAAAGGGGGGATGCGGAAGGGTGGAGGAAGGTAGCCAAGGATTACTAGGACCCCCGGGCTATGGTTTAAGGATCCTACCCGGCATTCGCCTAAAGAAATGCAGGGATAACCCTAGAAAAACCTGCATCAGGTAGGTCCCACGCCCTTCCGATAGCGGGAGGTGAGTTTGCTGTGGGGACGCAGCATTCCCTTCTCCGTGCCTCGACCAGTTTAGGAGGCAGCTGGCCGATTATTCCAATGGGAATAGCGGACAACTCTTACCGTATGCCCAAGGTCTGCGACCCCGGAACATACACCTCTTAAAACAGGCCGAGGTGCCTCGGCATGTGGGAACCTTAGTTCAAAAACCAGAGAGAATGTGAAGGCATCCCCAAAGGTAGCCTCCTCCAGAGCTCAAGGCAGAGCTTTCTAGCCCCAACAATTCAGAACGACAGAAAGACTCAACAAGAAGGAAAAAAAAGTTTGGAAGTTCATAACGTCGTATTGCTTGGGCCTACTTCATCAGTATTTGGTACTCGCTTCCAGGTGCTACCTATAAATTATCTTAGACTGTTTTCAACGCATAACGTCAACCAATTATGGATTCCACCAGCGTAGAATTGACCTGTGGAGACTACTATAAAAAGATCAGTTTTCTAAGCAAGTGGAAATGCTGGGTAAGAACATCCAAATCAGCAGGTAAAAATTACGACTGTAATTCTGTCATATATATATATATATATATATATATATATATATATATATATATTTATATTGTAATAATTAAATATAATAAGAATGTGGCGTTTCTAAATGAAAGAACTTAAGTGAAAACTATTAAACAAGGTTTATTAACAATTTTAAAACAAGTATAAAATACACAAAATATTTGGGATCTTAGGGTTTTGAACTGGGTTTGATAAATGGTAGAATTTATATAATCAAAATTACATTTACTTTTTATGGAAATCAATGCGTCTGAACATAGACGAAATTTGTTGCGGAAGAAATAATACTAAAGATTGAATTTAAACAATTTTAATTTTATCAAGCATTAAGGATCTCATTTTATCGATAATTAAATAATTAAAGAACGATCTGACTTTTATCCTTTAAACACGGTTTAGAAATGATTTTAAAGTTTTTCTCTACTTACGGCCGCCCAGATCTCTTTTTAGCTTTTCGTGCACAATTTTGGGGACATCACTGATTCTAAGTACTCACAGACTCTAAATGTTCACAGGCTCTAATTGGCGTTGTTTGTTAGTTGGTTTAACACAAATTGGTTGGTTCTCGATGCTTTACTGCAACCTGGATTTGTAGATCTCGTGACTTTAGTTGAAAATGGACTTCATTGGTTTGTCTATGGCCAGCATGATGAATCTACGCTCGACCACCGAATACACACTAGTTGCTCTGTCTCCTTCCCGACTGAATATTGCTTTACTTTTTAATATTTGAAAGCATGTTTGTGACTGGTCCACATTCTTTCGTTCTGACTGCCGACTGTAAAACTTTTCGTCTGATCTATTCGCTATCTGCTGCCCGACTGAATTGTTCGTCTCGTAAATTTTGAGCGCGTAAAAACCCTCTCGACCGATTAACAATGCTTTCTTTGCCTTGCCGGTTTGTTGCGGCGTCCGCTCTATATCCACTAATAATGAGTCCTCTACAATTCAACTTTTAAATTAGAACAATGCCTTAATTACCAATTACTACAATATATATATATATATGAATATATTTTAATGTTGCCGTTGAACATACATCTGTGGAATTAGATAATGTAGAAATATTTATTTTTATAACAGGCACATCACCCGTGTGGACTGAGAGTGAAACTAGATTCTCTTAGTTGATGGAAAATTGTAGTTAAAAATATAAAAAAATGAGGAACAAAAAGGGGAAGAATGACCAAAAATTATTTGAATTGCTCCTTTTTCTTTTCCATTTGTTTGGAAAGTTTATCACTGTTGCGTGGGAAATTAACCCAGAAACTCGAGAAATTTTAACGGCATAAGTGGAAGGATTTGGCTCGGGAGAGAAAAGAGTGACAAAGTAAATATGAAGGTTCGGGCAGGGACAGGAGATGATAGAACAACAGGAGTGAGAATGGAACTCTTGCTGCAGAATCAAGTAGTTAACATTTATATTTAGTCAGAGAGAGAGGGTTTCCAAGGACGATTTGTGAGAGTGAAAGAATATTAGTAAACTTCATTGCAAGGAATGTGAATATAATGCGAATTTGAGAAAGGACATTGAAAGTAGAGCTACTTGCGAGGAAACTCGGCCCGGTTGTTTCTGCTTTTTGCCGCCGCCAACCTTCGAATTCTAGGAACTTACCTGTAGGTCCACTTCCAACGAAAGTAAACATAACAATGTTTAAACTAGTATTAAAATCCGACCCAAAACAATTACCTAAGTAAAAAAGTTATTAAATTAAATATTAACGCGAACCGTCTTGCAGCATAGAACAAAGGCTATATGTTATTTGGTCGTTAATTTTCATCGCTATTATAATGTTTAAGAATTAATTACATATTCATAATTGATTTACAACGAGTTGAATTTATTTGAAGTTGATTTATTTTAGTTTAGTGCCACAATTACTATATCAATTTACAATGCTTGGCTCAGCGCCTGAGATATTTATACACGCAATGGTGGCTGGTGATTAAATTAAGTCTCAGCTCTGTTCCGAGATATCGTACTTATGATTTATAATCTTGTTACCGTGTCGTTGTGGCGTGGACGACGCATGTACTGCTTCAAGATTATCTGAATCATTTTCGTCCTCAGACTCAACTTTTCTGACCAACTTCTCAAGCTCAACTTTTCCCACACGCCTCGTGTTCCTTTAAAATGAAGAGTCTTCGCGTTCTAGATTTTGTTGTTGTTCAATCAGGTGAGACACCCCCCCCCCCCCGAATCTATTGAACCGGGCAGTCTCTGCGTCCCCACAGCAAACTCCTCTCCCGCTATCGGAAGGGCGTGGGACAAGTACCCAATGCCCGTCCTACCTGATGCAGGTTTTTCTAGGGTTTTTCCTGCATTTCTTTAGGCGAATACCGGGTAGAATCCTTAAAATATAGCCCGGGGGCCGTAGTTAACCCTTGGCTACCTTCCTCTACCCTTCCGCATCCCCCTTTCAAATCCCTTCCTATGCTATTAAAGGGAAGTTGCCCAACGTAGATTACCCTAATGCAGCCTGCTGTCCTAAAAAAAAAACAAAAATAAAATAGATGCCAACTTCTCTGTCTCTGGTTTTTGACGAGAAAGGCACCTCTGCCTGTATTGAGAGGTGTATGTTCCGGGATTGCATACCTTGGACATACGGTAAGAGTTGTCCGCAATTCATATTGGAATAGTCGGCCAGCTGCCTCCTAAACTGTTCAAGGCACGGAGAGGGGAATGCTGAGACCCTACCATCGGAAGGGTGTGGGACAAGTACCAAACGCCCTCACTACCTCTTTCAGGTTTTCTAGGGTTTTTCCTGTATCACTTTTAGGTGAATTAACGGGTAGGATCCTTAAACTATAGCCCGATGGACCCTGTTAACCATTGGCTACCTTGCTCTACCTTTCCTTTCAGTCCCTTTAGTATCCTATTTGAGGGGAGTGGCCACTATGTGGATTACCCTATATATAGACCGTCTACACATTTTTCTTCTCCTTTTGGTACACGCCTACAGTGGAATTTGGCCTTCTAGATCTGACAAACGAGGGATTATTGAGGAATATATAGGTCTAGTTCCATTATGCGTCCTTAAACCGGTTATGTCTACAGAAAGTCAGTTGTAAATTTATGTGTACTTCAGTAAATCAATACACCTATCCCACAGAAAAATTTTAATTTAATTTTACATTTCAGATTAGACTGTTCTTAGCAATTTTTTTTAGTGTTTTGTTTTCTGAAATTAGTGTTACTATTTTATGGCATAATCTGTCTCCTTTTGGCCAATTGCAACCGATTCAGTTTTTACTTTGTTCCAGTTATATCCACCACGGCAACCAGATTCTGTTTTTACTTTGTTTCAGTTATATCCACCACGGCAACCAGATTATTAACGCCATGTTTCTGTTTTGTTTCCTGGTGCGGATTGATATGAGCCGTTTTGGGGGACAATTTTTCAGTACTAGCTTCTGAGAAAAGTAACGCAATTGTAAAACAAAAGTACTTTCTTACAAATTGATGAAGGCTTACTATTAAAATAACCTGATTTTAATCTAAGTTCTGGCACATCACCTCATAACTGTCAAATGTTTTATGTGTGGAACACGTTTACTTCAAATACTTCCGCAGTATTTTTCAAAATTGATCGTATTAACTGCGCTTATTTTCCGACACCGGAAATGGTCTTAATAGCCTGATTTGTCATTCCGGTTAATTAATATATATTTCTTATTGCCTACACACGGAGTAGGCTCCATTCGCAAAACACCTCAAGGTTTCTCCATCCAGGTGTCTGTAGGGAGGGAAAATTAAAATACTCATGCAGTTTTTCCCCCTTTTCTTTTGAAATAAATAGAGTAAATTATACCAAGGTTTGATTAGAATTAATTGCACTCCAATAACTTGTCAATATAATAAATATGCATAAAGCCTATTAATCTTTTGTGTATTCCAAATTGTGTTGCCTTATTTTAACATGGTTTGTACACACGTGTAACGCAATTTCAATATATAATTTATGTCGCTCTTTATTATATAATATACTCGTGTCGCCATACTGGGTTAAACCCTAGAACCCTGTTTTTATAAATGACTATACATTTAATTTAAATGCCCAACACAGTTAAACAAAAGGAAATGAAATAGGGATTCGAGAGGATTGAAAAATTGAAAAATGTAAATCAAAAAGATTGGAACATGTATTGTATAATATTTGTTACTGGTGTGATAAAGTTTTTAAAATTTGATAGTGAGTTAAAAAAAGATTAAGGAAAATTTTCGTAGGTGATTCTGATTAACAAGATCGAAAGCTCCAGAAGAAATTGAAATAATTAAATATATTGATGATGAAAATTTAGTTTTCTCTGTTAAGTTATTGAAAAGTTATTAATCAGTCTAAAAATATGGAAATTAAAATGAATATAAGCAAAGTATAATCCATTTTGGTGATTGATGAGCGGTTCTGAACCGATCCATGAAAATATCCATTTCGACGGAAATTCCTGAAAAAAAATTGTGCTAGTATTACTCATTAGAATTTAGATTATTTGGGTAGTCCATTGTCTTGAAGTAGATAAGTAAGCAAGAAAAAGTTTTATTTTTATTTTATTTTATATATATATTGTAGTAATTAGTAATTAATCCATTGTTATAATTGCAAAGTAAAGGACTCATTATTAGAGTATATAAAGCGTGCACCGCGACACAGGGCGGCGAGACACAAAGAGTACATTGTTAAAACGTACGCATTCAAAATTCTACGAGACGAACAGACACAGTCAACGAGGAGAAGCGAAACAGTTTAGTTGGAAGTCAGATGCGGGCAGATATACATCTAGAGACGCTGCAGGGTGAAACCAAGAAAAAGGGTTTCACTCAGTGGTTTGTCTGCCACAAACAGTAACCTAATAAGTCATGCCGCAGTAAATACTCAATAAGTAAAGAGACCGTCACCAATGTCATCGAGAGAAAGTTGGTAATAATCTGACTGACCATTAATTCGGAAGGAGTAGCCGTTTCCAGCTGAGAGAACCTAAAGTTTCGACAGTGTTTTGTAACCAATTTAAATTCAGTGATATCCCCAAAAACGTGTGCACAGAAAGCCCCAAAATTGAGACCTGGTCGGCCGTAAGTAAAAAACTCTAAAATTTATTTGTAAACCATTTCTTTAAGATACGTCAGATCGTTCTTCAATTATTTCTTTTCTTTAATTATTCATTTCTTTAATTGTTTTGTTAGTTAATTTAAATTCAATCTGTAATCTTATTTTCATCCGCAACAAAATTCGTCGAGGTTTAGACGAATTAAATTCAATAAAGGCTTAATGTAATTATAAATTATTGTAAATTCAAGTCACCCATTTATCAAACCCAGTAAAGACCCTGAGATTCTAAATATTATTGTGTAATTTTTTATTGTATTTAAAACTTTAATAAATTTTGTTAAATTGTTCAAATAAATATTTTTATTTAGCCACAGCCATTAGTTATTTTAAATTATTACCATATATATCGTAACAGGCTACATGAATGTACTCCACATGGTGGCAACTCCCCTTTAATAGCATAGGAACGGATCTGAAATGAAGGATGCGGAAGGGTAGAGGAAGGTAACCAAGGGTTAACCAGGGCCCCCGGGCTATAGTTTAAGGATCCTACCCGGCATTCGCCTAAAAGTAATGCAGGGAAAACCCTAGAAAAACCTGCATCAGGTAGATCTGGCACTGGTTACTTGTCCCACGCCCTTCCGATAGCGGGAGAAGAGTTTGCTATGGGGTCGCAGCATTCCCTTCTCCGTACCTCGACCAGTTTAAGTGGCAGCTGGCTGACTGTTCCAATGGGAACAGAAAACAACTCTTAACGTATGTCCAAGGTCTGCGACCTCGGAACAAACACACCTCAAAACAGGCCGAGGTGCCTCGGCTTGTGGGATCCTTAGATCAAAAACGGAGAGGAAAAGACATCCCCAAAGGTAGCCCCTTCGTGTCTCTCCTACAAGGTTCTATCTGCGAGAGAATAGCCCTCGCAAGCCTTCTGAGCAAGAAAATGTGAAAAAGGCAAAGAAAAGTAAAAAAAGGAAAGCAAAGAAGCAAGAAAAACAGAGAGAAAGAGACAGATCAAAGAGATGACGAGAAGGAACATCTAGAAGATCAGAAAAAAGATGTAGAGGTATACTCCATGCGAAGAAAACAAGAAAAAACAGAAAGAGAGAGGGGCAGTGTGTAAGAAACAAGTTAGGTTAAAGAGATGACGAGAAAAATCGTCAGACGCGCAACACTCATTAGAGGGGGGGGGGGAGTTTTCTGTGGGGACGCAGCATTCCCTTCACCGTGCCTCGACCAGTTTAGGAGGCAGCTGGTCGACTATTCCAATGGGAATAGCGGACAACTCTACCGTATGTCCAAGGTCTGTGACCCCGGAACATACACCCCTCAAAACAGGCCGAGGTGCCTCGGCTTGTGGGAACCTTGGTTCAAAAACGGAGAGGAAAAGGCATCCCCAAAGGTAGCCCCTTCGTATTTCTCCTACAAGGTTCTGCCTGCGAGAGAACATCCCTCGCAAGTTACCTGCGAGAGAATCCTCTCGCAGGCTTCTGTCTGCGTTCAACCCAATTTTATTTTTTTATTTTTTATTATTATTTATTTTTAGGGTAACAGGGTACATGAGGGTAATCCACTTAGGGCAACTCCCCTTTAACAGCATAGGTAGGGATTTGAAAGGGGGGATGCGGAAGGGTAGAGGAAGGTAGCCAAGGGTTACTAGGGCCCTCGGGCTATGGTTTAAGGATCCTACCCGGCATTCGCCTAAGAAAATGCAGGGAAAACCCTAGATAAACCTGCATCAGGTTTTTCGCTTTCAGGCGTGGAAAAACATTAATGTAATACTCTTAACTGCAAACTGACCCAACATTTCCAACCGTCTGCACAAACACCTGTTCTATGCGTCGGCTGCTACGGAATTACTGATGTAAAGTAATGAATGTGAGAGGAAATTTCGCAACTGTTGCAAGTTGAGGTCTATTCAAGTAGCGAGGCCAAGCACCATGATCTTGCAAATTTAATTCATAGCTTTCAAGTATCATGAAATTGTAATGCGGAGGACAGATGTTTCCTGTAGATCGACTACAGGAAACATCATTTGCAACATATCTGAAACACGTTCGCCTTGATTTCTTGTCTTTTTTTTATACATATTTTACCCCCGATACCTTCTTTTTCTTGTGGAATATTCTGCATGTCTGTTTTTAACGTGCGATCTCACAGACGTAATTTGTATTGTATTTTGAAAACTCATATTTTTTTCTCCATTCTGCAAATTGCTCATAAAATAACATCGAGCTATAGCTTATACTTTTGATCTTGAAAGAAGACCGGAATAGAACGTTATCTGGTTTTTATTGTTTACGGGAAATGCTTTTATTTCTTTAAACTGCTTAAGTGAACTGTTTAACAAATTTATTATCGTTTATGTAACTACTAGCCAGTCTTTTATTTACTATTTTTGATTATCGTGTGACAGACGCTTGAGTCGTGCCTCTGTTAAAGTTTTCCCTAAATATGCATCTTTACTTGTGTACACAACACAAAAATGCTATTGTAACAGTTGTAGTCAGAACTCAAAACAAAAACTCTAAATAAATAATAAAACCAAAAATATTTGTTACTACGGAAGCCTGTGAGAGAGTTCTCTAAAAGTTGAACCTTCCCAGAGAGCTCTGCCGGAGGCTGCCTTTGGGGATGCCTTCACATCTCTCAGGTTTTTTGAACTAAGGTTCCCACATGCCGAGGCACCTCGGACTGTTTTGAGAGGCGTATGTTCCGGGGTCGCAGACCTTGGGCATACGGTAAGAGTTGTCCGCTATTCCTATTGGAATAGTCGGCCAGCTGCCTCCTAAATTGGTCAAGGCACGGCGAGGGGAAAGCTGTGACCCCACAGCAAAACACTCACCCACCATCGGAAGGGCGTGGGACAAGTACCAAATTCCCGACCTACCTGATGCAGGTTTTTCTAGGGTTTTCCCTGTATCACTTTTAGGTGAATTACCAGGTAGGATCCTTAACCTATAGCCCGGTGGACCTTGTTAACCCTTGGCTACCTTGCTCTACCCTTCCGCATCCCCCCTTTCAAATCCCTTTCCTATGCTATCAAAGGGGAGTTGCCCAAACGTGGATTACCCTCATGTAGCCTGTTACTTTTTTTTTGGGTGTAGACAGGCTATGTATACTGTAATCCACATAGTGGCAACTCCCCTCTTATAGCAGAGGAAGGGATTTGAAAGGGGGGATGCGGAAGGGTAGAGGAAGGTAGCCAAGGGTTACTAGGGCCCCCGGGCTTTGGTTTAAGGATCCTACCCGGCATTCGCCTAAATAAATGCAGGGAAAACCCTAGAAAATCCTTCCGATAGCGGGAGAGGAGTTTGCTGTGTAGACGCAGCATTCCCTTCTCCGTGCCTCGACCAATTTAGGAGGCAGCTGGCCGACTATTCCAATGGGAATAGCGGACAACTCTTCAGGTATGCCCAAGGACTGTGACCCCGGAACATACACCTCTCAGAACAGGCCGAGGTGCCTCGGCTTGTAGGAACCTTAGTTCAAAAACTGAGAGGAAAAAGCATCCCCATAAGTAGCCCCTTCGTATCTCTCCTACAAGGTTCTGCAGCGAGAGAACATCCCTCGCAGGTATTGCCTGCCAGAGAATAGCCTTTTTTTTAGGGTAACAGGCTACATGAGGGTAATCCACATGATGGCAAAAGGAAGGGATTTGAAAGGGGGGATGCGGAAGGGTGGAGGAAGGTAGCCAAGGGTAACTAGGGCCCCCGGGCTATGGTTTAAGGATCCTACCCGGCATTCGCCTAAAGAAATGCAGGGAAAACCCTAGCAAAACCTGTATCAGGTAGGTCGGGCATTGGGTACTTGTCCCACGCCCTTCCGATACTGGGAGAGGAGTTTGCTGTGGGGACGCAGCCCTCGCAGCTTTATGGATATATATATATATTTGTTACTACGGAAGCCAGCGAGAGAATCTGGAGGAGGCTACCTTTGGGGTTGCCGTTTCCTCACTCAGTTTCTGAACTAAGGTTCCCACAAGCCGAGGAATCACGGCCTGTTCTGTGAGGTGTATGTTTCGGGGTGTTACAGACCTTGGGTATACGGTAAGAGATGTTCGCTGTTATTTTTTGGAACTGTCGGCTAGCTGCCTCCTAAACTGGTCGAGGCACGGAGAGTGGAATGCTGGGTATCCACAGCGTACCCCTCTCTCGCCATCGCAAGGGCGTTGGACTAGTACCCAATGCCCGACCTACCGGATGCAGGTTTGTCCTGCATCATTTTCAGGGGAATTCCGGGTTTGATCCTTAAACCATAGCCCAGGGGCACCTAGTTAACCCTTGGCTACCTTCCTCTACCAGTTCGCATCGCCCCTTTCAAATACCTACCTACGCCACCACGTGGATTACCGTCATGTAGCCTGTATTTGTTAGATATTTTTCGTATTTCATTTCTTCATAATGCGTTGATTTTTTACCTTGTCATTAAAGAATATTGGAGTTTTAACCATTAAATCATCAATAGTTTATTATCTCATTATCTATCGTTTAAGCCTGAACCATAGCCTGAGCAATAGACAAACGGGATTCCCTGGTAGTAAATCAGTGGCAGTTCAGAACAGAGGCTTCGGTTTGTTTCCTGGAGAAGCAGGTAAATTAAAAATCCAAACTCTCAGTCGCCATTTGAAAAATAAGCAGTCACCGACCTAGATAAAAAACAAACAAAAAAAACACGTAGCTAGTAAATTAGGTGACAACGATTGGTCGGAAAGAGAGAAGGAGGAATAGAAACTTGAGACGTGGCACGAAACGGCCCAAATTTTAAGAAATTCCTGCAGAGAACCGAAATGGAATGTTGAGTTCAGCTTTTTGGAAGAAAAAAGGTGAAGCCCAGACGAAGAACAGTATTGTGGAGATACATTAATGCGGATGTGATGTGTGGTCAGTTTTGTTGTCATTCTGAAGTTCATCTAATCGGAAATTGTGTAACGTCTATGATTGCTTTTTGAGAAAAATCCTGGACGATCCACTACTGGTATTCTTCCAGTTCACAAGAGTGAATAACAATATATTGTAATAAACAAATAATTATTTCGATTAATTTATTTTTAATTAAATGATTTTACCTCACGTTAAGCGTCAAAATGTAATAATTAAATGGAAGGCTTTTATTAAATGAAAAGATCGAAATTAACAAACAAAATATTTATTTTGTTTTGTGGCAATTACTCAAAAATAATTACAATTTAAAAATATTAATTGTCAGGGTCTTCACTGGGTTTGATAATGGATACAACAATTTGATTTAAAAATCTTATTAACAAACAAATAACATTTACCTAAACAATACGTCGATAGAAATAAACTAAAAAGAGAATAAATTAACTTCCCAATTAAAATAGAACGAAATCTCACTTCTATCCTTTAATTACGTTTACATAAATCATTAATTTTGTATTTTGTTACTCACATCTGTCCAGCTGGTTCCAGCATTCCTTTTGTTTTCGGAGTAAACTCTTGCAAAAAAATTTACACTGATTCTTATATTGGCTCACAGATTTTACACTCTTGAAGTCCACCTTGATAGGCTCCCAGGAACTCGGATAATCCTCCTTTTTGTCAGCTATCTGGTGACCGCTTGCCTTATATGAATCCTGTGACTCATAGATTTGATAGTTTTTTTACCGCTTGGGACTTAAACTGCAACTTTACTATTCCTGGCTGGCTACAGACGTAAAATCTGCACTCCTTTCCTGGCTGCTGATAAACGTAAAAACTGCTAACTTGGCGATATTTTCGATGTAATGCTTTCGTGAATGTTTTTACTTAGTCTTAAACTCACAACTTTGTTTAATAATACATTAAACAACGGCTAGTCTCTGCTCTAGACTGATTTGTTCCGTCCTCCGAATTGTCCCGTCACCAACTGAACTATCGTCGTGCTCTCGAGTTTTAGCGCGCATACGCCATTTTGACTTTCGGACAAAGTAACAAAGCTCGGCTCTATTGTCGCTTTGTAAGCTCCTGCCGCTATAATGCATTTCTCAAACAATTTAAATTTTATGTCCGAGCAATTAATGTCCTAATTAATTGGCATTAAAAAATATATATATATACTTTTGAACCAAATTATTTCAAAAATGGTTCTCTGCTATTCGGCCTATAAATTTATTTTAGTCTTGAGATGGGTTTTATATTTTATATGGTAATAGTATTGTCATAATTATGCTTAACATAATTATAATTTTACTTATTTTTCCTATACAAGCCGTTCGTATGTGACTGTATTTTACTTGGTAATTATGACTTGTGTTTCATCTAGTCAATTATTATTGTAACTCACAGTGATATTTTAAATTATTTCTGTCGTCTTCTTAAAAGTTCTATTCATCTGGCCGTGTTTATTGAACGTGATTTGTGTTAGTAACGTAATTTTAAAATATATTAAAGACTAAAATTTTCTATATTTAATTTTAATTATTTTGAAACAAAAAGTCTAAATGTATGTTTTTTTTCACATGTATTCTTCTTTCAATACACAGACTCGTGTTAATGGAGAGTATGCATTTATCAAGCAGCAAAACTTGTTTCTGGCCATAAGGAAAAGTCTTCAAGCTCCGAAAAGCGTTATTGCTACCGTTCATCAATATAAATTAACACAATTTATAAGAATCGTAAATAATTTGATGCATGGCATCATTCTTGATAAACTGTTCAAAATATTTTGATTTTCAATTGAGTGTAAAACCTGTACGTTGACGGATAATTATCCTTTCCATAAAAAACATATTTTACGATAAAAATTAACCGTAAAAATGGACTAATGGTTATACATTCTCTTACTTAGGAGATTATTTTTAGTCAAAGAACGGAAAGCATAAAATCTAAGGTCATTATCCTTATCGAAGAATGAAATAAATATAAATATATTATAATTAGGTTTTGATTGTTTAAGTTTAATTAAGTTTTAATGTTTTAGTTAACACAATAATAGTAAAAGGTGTGTCACAAATAATAATGAAATTTAAAAACTACTAACTCTTCGGTATATTTTAATTTAAGAAGTTCTCTTTCATAGGAATTTGTGTGCGCAAATACCGTGGTCACTATAGGAGACGTCAGGAAGGAAGGCGGTGTGGAACATTTTGGAGGGAGGGGAGGGTGGTTCGGCGTTGCCACGTTGCGCGTGCAGGACAACGATCTAACGACGTTAAGCTCTAAGAGCTTACTGAATCTATTAGGCTCTGCAGGGGAATGGGGTAGCTCGTGAGTAGCAGAACACTAAATTCAGACGTCAGTGAACGGAGTGATTAGTGTAGTTAGTAATATCTTTACAAATCTTTAGAGCATTTCTCATTCGAAAAGTGAATTTGGTAGCGTTTCCTT
This sequence comes from Zhengitettix transpicula, assembly GCA_037074705.1. Lineage (NCBI taxonomy): Eukaryota > Metazoa > Arthropoda > Insecta > Orthoptera > Tetrigidae > Zhengitettix > Zhengitettix transpicula. Next base: position 43,409,149 of record CM073593.1, on the reverse strand, counting down.
CATCTCTAGAATGATCTGGAGGCAGTCAAGGTTGGAGCAACTACCATGTCTTACAGTTCTCTTAAGAGTATTCACTGTCATTCGCTAACCAAACTATCCTTCCACTCATACTTTTAAATCTCTTTACTGCCTTTACCAAAATTTCCGCGCACACATTAAGTCATCTTCGACAAACATTCCTTCAAACATTCCCTCCACTGATAACTTATTTATCTTGAAAAACTGTCCTCAACTCCCAACTTAGTACCTTTCATTATCTTAAACCTCATATTGCTTCCTCTCGCTCACTAATACTTAATGGTTCTGACTTTTTATAGAACTAAGAATGCAAGGTATTTTGAAAACATCTTTCAATACTAAATCCTTTAGTAGGGAAGTAATGATATTATTATATTTTTCGTAGGCTTTGTCAACGCTCTTAGTAACAGCTGCCGAGTTCAGTGCCCCCCATTGACAAAGCCTCTCGATGAGCTTTGGGCAAATCAAGCGGACAAGCGCAGCTTGGGATAATCGTGTCATTTTGTATTTGCCAGTGAGAAAATTATGTCACCTTTTACTAGTATAGATTAGCGAATGTGATTATATAACGTGGCGTATCTGACCGCTTCCAAGGCCACATTGGCCTTATTGACTAAGACGTGAACATTTCTTCGGAGTGATATGAAATTCAAAGCTGCAAGTAAAATGTCTTACCTCCCGTCCGCCTTCGCCATTGCTGGACTGTATAACTGTCACACTTTTAACAACATATGTGGCCCTGCCAAATAATTTTATTCCTGTTCTTCAATCTTCTTTGGTGTGCCAAATTTTGATTCACTCCATTTATTGAAAATATGTCTATATTGGAAATAAGTTCGTGAGTTAAACAGGATTGATGATTATTTACTTCCCTTTTTGGATGACTTCACTAATACTTTTAACAGGAATGACCTCATTGGACAAAGCCCGCAGAGAACTGTTGCGAACTACATCAACTATATGACTAGAAGGGAGTTAAGTACTTGGTGCTTTTCATACTTCATTAAAAAATATTTCTTAATGTAACTAACTGTATTTATTTATGCCTATTAATTAATGCATTAATTGTGATTGATAATCTAAATTGTTAGAGAAACATTATTGACGGCGGTACCGAACCCATAACAGCAACAATGAAGGAGAGTATTGTTTCTTTGTTGGAAGAGGAAAAATGCGCGCTCAAAATGAAGAGACGGTTGTTGAGTCTTGAGTCGGCTGGAAGGTTGTGCCGAGCACAGATCGTTTGAAAATCGACGAGACATTATATTAAAAAGTTCAGTCTGAAGTTGGCTGGGAGCATTGATTAAGGAAAGTTCAGTCTTGACTTTGGCTGGAAGGTTGTTTGAGCAAAGATTGTTTTAAAATCAACGAGAGATTATATTAAAAAGTTCAGTCTTGAGTCGGCTGGAAGGTTGTTTGAGCAAAGATTGTTTTAAAATCGACGAGGGATTATATTGAAAACTTCAGTCTGGAGGTGGCTGGGAGCGTTGGTCAAGTTGAAATAGACGAGACCAAACATTTACGCAAGCAGAACTAGAAACCTGCAGTAAGTTGGGCAAGCTGTGAGTGACTCAACCGAGCGAGGGAGAGACGAAGCCGGGGTTACTGATTTTGAAATAGAAACATTTAAATTAGAATCTGTGAGTTCAATAGAATCTGTGAAAAAAAACCGTCACTGTGCTTCGAAAGTTAAAAGTATCCTGGACAGCCGTAAATAACAAGAGAACAATAAAATTTGTAAACCGAATTAAAAGATATATGTCAGATATCGTTCCTTTCTTATTGATAAAAAAAATTGTTTAAAGTAGAATCCATCTTTTAGTATTAATGTCGTCGACAAGCAAATTTCGTCTATGTTTAGACGAGTAAATATTTTTTTTAAATCTAAATTTTGTGTTCTTTAATTATTTTTGTAGGATTCACCGTTATTAAACCCAGTTGAGACCGTGAGAGATTATTGAGATCTTCTTATTTTAAATTGTAAAATTGTTCAAGAATTAAAATAAATTTGTTTGTTGTTTTTTAAAAAAATAATATTTTATTTGAAGCTATTGCATTAATTATTACAAATAATTTCTAAAATCAGTTTCTGTCCCTTTATTTCTTTTATTTACTTACCTGTAGCAGAAAAGCTTAATCAACTCTACCAATGAGTGTTTAGTATACTTAATTCACTTTTTTATTTTAGGTTTAATGTAAATTCTTTTTGCTTACTTCAGTCGATGTTGATTCCAGGGGCGACTCGTAAGTTTTCTTAAGTTTCGTGCTACAGCACCACATGCAAGTTTTTTTTTCGAGGATAAATATGTAAAATATAACAGCGATAGTTTTACCAATACTTTTGACCCGATCCATAATTCTAATACAAACCTGATACTTTAATTCAGTTTCAAGTCCTACAAAGCTGCGCTTTGATTGAAGATTCTTCTGTTCCTTTTGGGATTGTGTCTTAATTTTTCAAAGCGGATTAATTAATCACCAAATTGAAAGTATTTTTTTCTTCATACATTTTTTAAATACAGTAAATTTATGTAACAATGATATCAATATTGTATGCAGAATCGTACAGTAGTTTTTCGCAATAAGACCATCATAGTATTCAGTACACGAAATGCCGCCCCTTAAATGATTTTTCTTTAAAATAACATATGAATGCGATTTTATTAAAATAAAATACTAACTAAAATAAACGAATACTAATTTATTTTAAAAATATAAATTACTTTAAAATAAGGTTTGTAATTACTGAATGGTTCAAATTTCTTTTGATTTCGTTGCTTATGCTGTCATTGCACGTCTACGTGCTGGCAGCTTCGTATCACAGAAATGCGGCAGCATTGCGGGTAGTATAGGAGGGTGAAACGGAACACCGCTCATGCGTATTTTTTATACCAGACCGAAATCGTGAGCTACAAACGCGAATAGCAATGGAATGATCAGCTGGCTGCAGTAGCGGGAGCGAGTGCGTCGCAAGGCAGATCAGTAAATCCTAAAATCGAAGCGGAAATTAACACTGATAAAAACATAATTATGATGAAGATTCTTAAAATTAAGAAAAATTAATTCTTCCTAAATTAATTTACGATATGACCACATATGAAACCAGCCGACACTGGTTTATTCCCGTCGGTAAATGTTTCATGGTACTAACCGACCAACATTTTCGAGAAAGGAAAATGCCACTTCGCTTACTTTGCAAGCTCAAATGAATTTAAACAATTTAGTAATAAATGGGATTTAAATGGCATACATCTTCGCAGTACTGTTTTCATCCCTAGAGAATAGTTATTACAGATATAGAAAATAATAAACAGATTAAAAACAGAGATTTTAAAATAAATTGAAAATTAGCTGACAATATTACAGTATAATTATTAATGTCACAATAATAAAGTTTAATTAAAAGTTCTGCCTGTTTCTTGTTAGTATACACTCCTGAAAATTAAAATCAAATTTTAAATATTTTTATAATTATTTTGAATGTCGAAGCAATATTTTAATTAACAATTTAATATTAAATATTTATATAAAAAATATAATCCAATACATCAAAATGAAGATAATTGAACGTTTAGTTTTAAAGTTTCCGTAATTAATCTGAAGACGTTCTAAATTTAGACTGAAGCGACCTTTATATAATAAATTTTTATATGAATAAGTTGCAAAGTTTAATTAAAATTTATTTTTACGAATTTAGTTGTGCTTTAATAAACTATAAGACGAGTTTTCAAGGAAATACCATGTCACAACGACGACTTTTTATACTATTTTTAAGTGGACAGCACATTGAAACTATTTCCACGGAAACAAAATTTGACGAGGCGCTTGAATGAATTTTAACTTAACGCTCTGCCTGCTGTTTCATAATTACATTTTTGTTCAATTAATACTAGGAAACTTAAATCGGTTACACCAATAAATACATGCAAAGGTTTCTTTGCAAATTAACGTCTATGAATATGAATATATATTACGGATTACCGACCACAGATAAGCACCTAATTAACATTTAACATAAAAAAAATCGTTAAATTAGATATTTAAGTTGACATGCATCACGTTTCGAATAGTGCTCGGAACCATAATGATTCTTTTTCTTTCCAGCGACTTCACATAATTTCGATCTCCGATCATGATCGCTTCTCTATCTTGCTCGTAACCTTATTGTTATTTACTTAAATAACTATTTTTCGTTTTCTCCGCGTTTTCTGTCTTTTCTTTATGTAGTGTTCAGACATTACCTTCGCCTTTGTCTACTTTACTCTTTTACTCTTAATGGACAAAGGAATACTAAAAAAACCATTTTCCTGTCAAATATACAAATAAAATAATAATTTTTCACAAATTAATTTATTTTAATAAACAAAAACACAGTTTAGGCCCCACATTATGTCCTGGATTAAATACAATAAAACTAGTTCTCGTTGCAGCAACGTCTATTTATTTTTCTATGACACGTTCACCACACTACAATACAACGTCTCTCATTGTCGTCTCAACGATAACTACTAACTCTACAATACATTCTTTGCTTTATAAAGTCTTTGCGCTATCTAAAGTCTCTGGTTCTCCACAGACTATTTTTCACGAAGGACGAGGGATTACGTGTTATTTTCCAAGCAGCATGTTAATCGCCCACAATTCTTGAGCGAACACGTGATGTATATGAAAAATAAAGGAACGGGAACAGCAACTCCATTAAAGAAAGAGAGAACATTTCCTTGAACATATCAGCAGCATTTCCTTATATCGCTCGTACACGACCGTTAGTAATGGAGCAGTACCAAGAAGATATTTACCACTTATGTTCAATTAAAGTTCAATTAAATCATTAGGAATTTTCCATTGGCGCAAAATAATTACATCTCCATTATTATTCCTGTAGATAAAACGTTTGATAGACTAATCAAAATGCTTGTTTGGTTTGTTTTTCCAAGTTATCGCGTATAGCCCGTACTTAAAAAAAAACTTAGAGATATTGCAAAGTTACGTCGTCGTCAACTAATAAAAACAGGAAAAAACTGTCGACGGTTTAAACAATCATATCTCATATTGCAAAAAGGTTTAGTTATCTAATAGTGCGATGTCGTGCGTTCCCTATTTCAAGAGGAACGCCTAATAATAGTCATTAGTTGTTTTGGGTTATTTATTTCCTTTTCTTTTCTTTGAGAATTTTACTATTTGTGCGGTAATTTTAACGAAATTATTTTTTCTAATGGACGACGCAGAAACGCATGCTTATAAGGAAAACGAAGCTTTGGAACTTTTACTCGTGAATTCATGAATGAGTATTTAAAGGAAAATCAACGAACCTAATCGTAGTAGTATTTCCAGGTGACCAATCAGTTACCAGCCACTTCGTCACAGCTTGCCACTGACCGAGCAAGCACCAATCAAAAACCGCCACTTCAAACGTTTATTCGATGTTATGCCGAGCTACGGTTAACAGTTGTTACATAACCTTAAGGCGGAACACAAAACAGTAATTTGAACTAGATAACCAGGCACTTCATAGTGTCAAGAGTGGAGGACTAGTGGAAAGTCAAAACACATAATGATAATTTTTAAAAAAAGAATCCAATGTTCAAGTTCTAATACTTTGTTATTTTTTTACCCCACACTCAGAACATTCAACCAAATATCGGTCATTGTCATTCAAAAGGATATTTGACACGGACAATTAATTTAAAAGTTTATGAAGAAATTTTTTGAACTATCTGAAGTTATGTACTATTTCCAATTATATGAGAAACAATACACATATTGAGAGTATTTTCTTCCCGTAATATTTTCAATACTCGTTTGAATATTATCTACGGATAACTGCATTGTGTTTGGAATTCTAATGCTATAAACGCTAACAATCCAAAGATATATCATTATATCTTATTTTTACAAACACTATTTATCTATCATAAATCAGTTCTTTCTACATTTACAAATTATCAACATTCCTCTGTAAAAAAAAAATTAACTAACCACTAACGCTTGTCCTCACAATACATGACGTTAACTCTGACGTCACTGCACTCACGCGAATAATAATTCACAGATCTCTTGGGTTCAACCGTGGAAAAGATCTCCGACCTTAGTAGAACTTTAAACTACTTACTACAGGATGGTTGATAGTTCAAATTTACGCTCTATCAAATAAAATGTTCAAACACTTATCCCCTCTCTTCTGAAGATCTACTCATCACAGAAGTTGCATTCGGATAAAATTTCTCATATGTTGCAAATTCGCATCCACCACGGCTAGTTTGACAGTTGTCAGGAACTTGAAGCTAATAAATATTGTAACATCCCGCCTGCCATCATGTAACACTCCACCACTGTGAACATGTAACATTCCAGCAGTTGGAAATGGGAAGTCCAGATAGATCGTTCACCAACCGAGCTATACCTCCGTTAGCTCACCTGGCTACCGATCTAGAGGATAAAGGAAGAATTGAGAACAGGAAATAGGAAAGTCGGTAACGTGAGGGTTCGGGTTCAACTAATTGAACCTAGGCGTAGTGGTTGGTGTGTCGCTGCACTTCAGTCAAATAGGAGTTGATGAAGAATAAATAGATTTAATAGTTAGAAATAAAATAAAGTAAGACAAACTGGCGGATAGCACCAGGAGCCACCGACCCGTCTGGAGGTTAGTATCACGACTGTCGTTCCCAAGAAGCTCTGAACAATTCGAAGACTCCTTTCCCCCTCCCTGATGATTTTAAGTCTCCAATGAGAAGAACTCTTACAGGGTGGAAGATTTCTGCTGCCGTGTGCATGTCTGCATAAGGTACTTAAAATGCTGACGTCTAGACGCAGCGTTATCACAGCTGCCTAGGCGGAAGCGGTGAATATTTATGTTGTTGTTGTGTTTAGTTACTCGCTATATCTAAAGTGATGTCTTTAACTGCATCAGCGTTCTTGCAGCTGCGCCCTCTTAGGTCCGCTATGCTGAAGAGACGTTATGATAAGAGGGCACGTGTAGACTATTATATTACAATATATTGTTAATTATAAGAGGACATAAATAGGAGCTACTACTAAAACTTCCGAGTATTTGCGTTTAGACTAAAGCTCAAAATTCAGTAACACTGGAATATGTTTTATATTTTAGATCTTAATACGTGTATTTTAGGTATACCGACCGTAATGAATACTTTTTTTTTACATTCAGCACGCACAATCAGCATAAGCCATCAGCAAACTGCCAAAAAATACTACATCGTATATCAAAAAATTAATAAACAATGTACTTACGGAATATATTTTTACGAAATGTTCACTGACCCAAAATACAGAATAAATTATGTGAAATAGGATTTCTTCCATTATATTTCACATATCACCGGTACTTATTTATAAACGACATAATTGTAATGTCTTTGGATTAAAGATTTAAGACGGATATTGTGCGTGCGACACGTGTGACTTGCAAGTGAAATACGCGAGTAAAACATGGCGAGCAAACCTTGTTGCTTTTCTCAGGCGTAGATAAGTTGAAATTTCACGCAGCGCCACTCAAGCTTTGCTTGCACGTCACCTAATTACTACTGCGTGAATTCCAGTAGCTCTATGTGGGAAAATTTTCATTCCTAAATACGACGACTAATAACTTGAATAATTTACCTGAGTGTTTGGCAAAAGTCCACCTCAAGAGATAAAATTTAGGGTTAAATTAAAGAAGTAGAAAGTGAAGTGTTTCCCCCAGCTAACTAATTAAAATCATAATCCAATTGAAAATTAAGTCAACCATGATTATTCCAGGCAATGTTTCAAATTTTCCTTTCTATATTTTCTTTGTTTGTCTTTTTTTTTTCAAGGTATAAACATTCTGAGGTCAATGCTTTATTATTGTTAGTCTCAGCAATGTTATTGTTATCTGCCACCGGACCATTAGTCCAATTGTAGATTATTAAATACACACTTCAATAAATACTGTGTGATATTTATTTGATCACATTATTTCGTCAGTTTCTACTTCTTTAACTTTTCGTTAATTTTGAACTAATACAGTCGTTTTATATTTTCAATAATTGGCTTTACCTCACGTAATACCGGCATTTTACTGACTGATATTATCATTCTTGTCTTATCTCATATCTGTAGTTGTAGATATGTTAATTGTAAAAATATGATAATTTCATAAGCTGTTTAGTTCCTACTGATGCTGTCATTTCATTCTATAGGCCACTCGTAACTCTTGTAAGTTATGCCATAGTCGTAAAGTACAGGAAAGTGTCTGCGTCCTTGGATAAAGGTGCCGTTTCAACTTTCCCATGCACGCTTTAGGCAAATGCGGTTAATAAATTTACTTCCTCGTCGAGATATATTAAATTGGAATTGGCTGTTGTTGGAATTTAATTACGTTTAATTAAAAACTGATTACAAAGTTTTCTATGAACTCTTGGCATTCCACTGAAGCCTTTTCCGGTCGGACACCAATGCTTTATAATTATCATTATAAATTTTCTTTGGTTTGTAGAGTTCTAGTATCAACCGAGACGGCTGCCAGACTGTTAATTTACATGGAACCCTCAAGGTTTCGGTAAGCACGTGAGCACCGTGCTAATGTCACTTGATTTTTCTCGGATTTTTTGTGGGAATGTCGTCCTTTGTTAGAATTTATATTTTTGTGTTCCACACTGTTAATACTGTAATAAAATCAGGAGTGTAAAAAATTAGTGATGATATTACGTGAGGCCAATGAAGTCAGAATTTTTTTTGTTAATAATTATAATAATATTACATTCAATAATATAAAATTGTAGTTAATAATAAAGTATACAATATAACATCTATAATTTTTGAGGACCTCTTCAGATCTTGTAAAAATCAATAATATTTAAATGTAGCAGGAATTTTAAAATCATCTCATTTAAATATTATTGATTGATATAGGAAACCAAAAACCAATAAAAACTCCACAGTACCAAAGAAACAATTTAATTCCTCATTTCTTCATCATCAAAAAAAATAAATAAATCAGAAGCGTTCTGTTAGCTGACTATATTGAACTGTATTTCAAACACTGTTCTGTTTATTTTACTATAGTTACAGTCTTCTGGTGGTGATATTCAATATTATTGACTTTTACAAGACCTGAAGAAGTCTAAAAATTAGTGATGAAACGTTATGTATTTTACTATTTATTTCATCATTACTAAAATGTTCTTTAAAAACTTTATGTAATATACAATACATTCACTTAGTTGTGCTTTAATAAACTATGAGACGAATTTTCAAGGAAATACCATAAAACAACGACGACTTCTCATACTAATATTAAGTATATTAAGTGGACAACACATTGAAACTATTTCCACGGAAACAAAATTTGATGAGGCGGTTGAATGAATTTTAACTTAACGCTCTGCTTCTGGCTTCATAATTAATACAATTATTTCTGATTTGATTAATTTATTAATAACAGCTAATATTTAAATTTAACATAATTATTAACAATTCACGAATAAACAAAAAATTAACGTCTGTTGACAATAATATTAAAACAGACAAAATTAAAAAAAACACTTAAAATAAGTGAAATTAAAAGCTTTCAGACGTTTCGACGCGGATTAGCGTCTTCTACTAAAGGTAATTTAAGACTGCAGTGGAACAACAAATCGCTGATAAAAATTAAGAGCCAAAGAACTTAAAACAATCATTTCATCTAATACCATCGTTTAAAAATCTACAATGTTCTGTAATTTTTAAGTCAAAATCTTCTTATTCTGATTTCATCTAAGGACTTGTGAATTTTGTTATATTAAATGTAATCACAGTTTAGATTTTGACATTTTAGACAAAAAAAAGATTAATTTCTGAAATGCTGTATACAAAATACAAATATTGCTAATATTCTATATGTCACTAAAAGTCTCAACAAGTTATATGATATTTTGTTTTAAATTTTTTGGCTCTTAGTTTTTATCTGTGATTTTAGTTTGTTGTTCTATTGCAGTCTTAAATTATTCGCCGTTAGGAAAAGAAGCTAACCGGCGTCGAAACGCCCGGCAGATTTAAATTTTACTTATTTTAAGTGTTTCTTTTTTTTTTAATTTTGTCTGTTATAAAGGTCGTTTTAAAATTAAAATTTCTTAAATTGAAACAAATTTGTTACAATTAAATATATTATATTACAATAAAAGGTTCATCACAATTTCCTGGGCAATCGTATTTCTAATCTCAGCTTGGAGCCTGGACCTCCCAAGGTGCGTCGAGGCTTTGAGAAACGTGATGCTTTTCCACAATGATCTGCGTGGTCCTGACACTGCTTCTGCGTAGACGTACTAAAATTTCACACGCAAAAAACACCAAAGACTCGCCTGCTAGGTAACGAGTTTACTCGGACCACCACGACTTCCATCACTAGTACCAAAAATCACGAGATATCGTCACTGCGTCGAATATGGACGAGTCAGATTAGTTCTCTGCATCCCTCACGATTCTTTCATCCCATAGCGTCATGTATTCCTTTGTAGTTTCGTCGTTTCTTTTCCCACGGAGGGGTTATCACCCTCATTAATTAATGTATACACTCTTCGTCCATCACATGTTGCAATGGCCATACGTTCCGGGTCGTCCCAGATTCTCGAGTTGACACACAAAACTAAAAAATTTCGAAAACCATGCTTATGTTCATCAAAAATAAACAATATGTAATAAATATAATGTCTCAGAATTGTCAAATCTTAAAACATTAAATTAAATATTAAACACTATTAAGAAAATAAATCAGAAAAATAAAACTTAAATTTAATTAGGTTATGAGAAAATAATCGACCTTTATACGTTGATATTTTTTAGGTTCTTTAAAATGTTTTAATAATATTAGATCTAACTGGAGATACGTCATCAACCTAACATAACGTTGAAAATTTAATCCATAAAATTGGATTTTAAATGACAAGTGGTTATTATCAGAGAATGTGGCATTGTTTTTATGATATAAATTTATACGAATAATTTGAATTTCTCATTTTTTATTATTAAATATTTAAGTTCTGACTTATTCAACTATTACTATTTATGCAATGTCATTTAAGATTTACGGATAATATTCAATATTTAAAAATAAATATTTCAACTCATTTGATTATGTCAAAAAATATTTCAACAGTTGATTAATAGAAAGTGCATTAAGCATTTAATAAATTACATTGACAGTGAAACATTTAAGTAATGATAAACCAAACAACGTTTCATCACGACATTTGGCGTCTGATGAGATGTTACATAGTATTAACGGAGAACTAACTATGGATACTATAGTGTCGGTTTAATTGATATCTAAAATTGAAATTTGTTAAGGTAAATTTTTTTAAAACACTACGTTTCCTCTGACATTGCAGAACTCGTCGGGTGTACTAAAAACTTACTCCGGACAAGTTCTGCAAGGTCAGAGGAAACTGTGTTTTTAAATTTTTTTAAACTTATTCTGTCCGTAATTACCAAAGTCAAAATTTCTGAGAACTAATTATTTGTAAAATTTTGTATGTTGTAATGTACACAATTAATAGGTCATTTAATTAATTTAATGAATTTGAAGAATTCGAGCCCCACGTTGAGGAAGCCAAAATGTAATAAACAAATGAAAGGCGTTAATTAAATAAAAGAATTAATAAAATTTATAAACAATATTTTTTTGTGGCAATAATTTAAAAACAATTACAATTTAAAATATTAAATTCTCAAGGTCTTCAGTGGGTTTGATAATGGACACAACAATTTGATTTAAAAATCTTATTAACAAACAAATCACATTTACCTAAACAATACGTCGATAGAAATAAACTAAAAAGAAAAGAAATTGACTTGACAATTAATATTGAACTGAATTAAAAAGTAAAGAGATTAACTCTGATTAACAATTAGAAAGAGAACGAAATCTGACCTCTATCCTTTAATTACGTTTACATAAATCATTATTTTGTATTTTGTTACTCACATCTGTCCAGTTGGTTCCAGCATTCCTTTTGGTTTCGAAAATACACTATTGCGAGATTTTACACTGTTTCTTGTCAAAATTGATAGGATGTCAGAAACTCGGATGATCCTCCTTTTTGTCAGCTATCTGTTGACTGCTTGCCTTATATGGCTTCTGCTTGCCTTATATGAATTCTGTGCTTTGTAGATTTGCTAGTCTTTTGCCGCTATGGACTTAAACTGCAACTTTACTATTTCTGGCTAGCTATGGACGTAAACTACTGCCTTCCTATCCTGGCTGACTACAAACGAAAAACTGCTTTTACTTAGCAAGTTTCGATGTAATGCTTCCGTGAATGTTTTTACTTTGTCTTCAACTCACAACTTTGTCTAATAATAATACATTAAACGACGGCTAGTCTCTGCTCTAGTATCACTTGTTCCGTCCTAAAAAATGTCCCGGCACCAACTAACTCTGTTAAATTCTAGTCACCAACTAAACTATCGTCTCGAGTTTTAGCGCGTATACGCCATTTTCGACTTTTCGACAAAGGCGGCTAGCTTCATTGTTGCTTTGGAAGCTCCTGCCGCTATAATGGATTTCTCAAACAATTCAAATTTTTATGTTCAAACAATTAATGTCCTAATTAACTGGCATTACAATATATATATATATATATAAATGAAACACCTTCAAAGCTCTCCACATTTCGTAATTAACAACAGGGTTATATTAATGACTTACGTCTGTATACTTTAAATTATTAATTAGGAGAAAAAGACTAATAAATAATAATTTAACTGTCAAGATGTGGACCCTCGTTTGGTTAACAATTACAAAATAATTAACAACAGAATGATGAATTTAAGTATAACGAACATAATTGTAAAATAATTAAATTTTAGTACCACAGAAATTATGACAAAATATTGATATAGAGGCAACATCACGCCAGGACAGGCTTTTGGTATTATAATATTATAACTTATCGTTGGATTTAAAATTAGTTCAACTATTTTCCTGGTGAAGGATCTTACATTGAATTGTCACAAATAATTTTCTCCTTTAAATTTTATACTACGAGTACATATTATGAAAAAATGACCTGCGAGTTCCTCCGTATGTTACAGATTTCTTTCACCATATTCCAAGATTGATTTGAAATTTGACGTTCTTGGAGCTTACTTCTGGAAATATAACCTTAAGATCTCTAATTTAATTTACACTGAATTTAACGCATTTCGAAAGTAACTTTAATTCTCTAGTTCAGTGATTCAAGGTCATTTTGTGATAATTTTCCTTCGCTTGGTGACCAATAAAAAAAACTATGCAGTTAATTTTGGTTCGTTGAACGTCTTCCTGACCGATTATATTTCACAACTTTGTTTGTCAACACATTCATTCCCGTCATCACCGAAAAAAATTGCGCAACGTGTTTTGGAATTGATCCAATATTTAGTTTAACCGCTGATATTCAAGTGGCCTGCAAATACAACAAACGTTACTTCAGATCCTTAAGTTTGGATTTAATACTTCATTCTTAAATTCTCCTTGCGAAAAGGTTTCTTGTTCTTTCCTCAAGCTGCTGACTTCTGTATACGTAAAGTAGTCAGATATCTGGGTTTTACTGTATTTATATGTGCATCTGTATGTCAGAAAATTTTTCAATTACTTTGCCGTTGTCCGAGAATTTTTAAAATTATTTTTTATTGCTACACGTCGACAATATTATTTAGCTTTACACTTTGATTAATCATATGATATTTTTGTTCGGTTTGTTAATAGTTATATTTAATCTCACATATAATAGTCCCAATAACTCCCCACCCAAAGGAGGTGTATAATAAATAATAACATAATTATATTACTGACTTACGTCTGTATAGTTTAAATTATTAATAAGGGCAATAAAATACTATTAAAGAATAATTTATATTTATTTAATTTAACAACATGTTTCTGTCAATATGTGGATAAAGAGTTTAAAAAATAAATATATGCCTGTACAAAATTGTCAAGATAATAAAAAAGACTAGAAATAATGAAGATAAATAGTATAAAGTATTGAAGATTACACATCATATATTAAAATGTTATATAATAATTTAGTGTCGGTTTGAAATTAAAAGAGTGTGTACTATGTCTAATGTGTAGCATTACAGACACTAGTCTGGACTTATAATTGCTGTTTTTAACTGATAATTGTTAATTATCCCAGTTGAAAATATTATTTATTTGATTGTATGTTATTGGTCTTATTAATTAATATTTTAAATATTGTTGTTCGACTTATATTTACAAGGTTTCCGATCCCACGGAACAGCATTATAAGAATATCTTTGAAATAGTGTAGCGCCATTTAATGGAGTTTATACATGAATCCCTATACAACACAAATTAAATAATTAATTGATAAAAAAATTGACCCTTAAAATCTGAATACTCCTTCAAAAGTCCTCTGGGTTGCAAAATGAAAAGATGGCGCAATACGTAAAGTAATCGGAAGTTTTATAAACCGATATTTTTAATAGTAGCATAGTATTTAGGACTTTTGGAAGAAAAATGCTAATAAGCTCAGGATACATTATTTATGAATTTATTTTAACTTAATTATATTTATAATTATGGAAGACAAATTAATGAATGCAGACCTTGATCGCAAGACACATGTGCAAGATATTCTCCGTAGATTTGAACTGGTTTTAAAAGCTAAAATATTCACGGTACATTCACAGAACCATATACATTTGAATGAAAGTTCCAACAAATCCTCCTTTTTCCGTGTAACATCTTCATTACACAACATTTTATGTAAATTTATGAAGCAAACAATTTTCACATTTTAACGTGTTCCAGTCTATGTTAATCAGAAAAATCCCTCACCTCACACGAAAACAGTATATTTTCTAATCAACGTCGTTGGAGAGTATGTATTCTTTTACGGTGCAGACGCGAACTCTGTCGGAAGGGAAGTGAACTTCTTCCACATCGGTAGCCTTCATAACATACCATTTTTGTAGCTATAAAAATTACTCTAGACGGTGCCCCGAGTGAGAAATCTCGCGAGCATCTCACAAAGCCCAGACACCTACTTTAATTTTGAGAGCCTCCAAATTAGGCTTAGTCATGGAATTGGGAATGCCCCGTCTCTACAACAAACCCAACTCCATTCATCGGAATGGCGTGGGACTGGTAGAGAGAGTCCGCACTAGCTGATGCGTCTTTATCTAGGTTGTTTTTGAATCACATAACATCCTAGCTAATAATTGGATACCTTCTATATTCCCTCTTTACATTCCTTTCCATACTATTATAAGAAAGAGGCACGACGTAGATTTAGATCTACAAAAGTTGGCATAATATTAATAATAAAAATAAATGTATATACTTATTCTATTATTTGTGTATCAACTGCACGCACTTTTGTAACCCTAAATAATCTTAAAACATATTCACGATTTAACTCAATTGCTGAATAGAGTAAGTTTATCAATTTTTCATGTATTATCTCGATATATGAATAATGCTATGAAAAATAGGTAGTTAAGCTTCCCTCCATGGAATTAATTTATTTGTACCGTTAGTTTTTCATTGATACCAATAAAATACATAAATAATATATTAAAAATTGATAATATAAAATTATAGAAAAATCATACAAAAACGCTTTTATGAATTTGAAACTTAAAAATTAGAAAATTATGTATATCATACACAAACGAGAAACCAGGAATATATATATTATTGACAAAATAAAATACCTAAATTTAGAAATAAAATTATAAAATACAAATTTCCTTAATGAGAATGATAAAATAAATTCACGAGTTGTTTGAAATAGTAATACAACAGCATGAAATTCTGTCGAGATGCAAGCACAAACTCACGACTACAATAGTGTTCGTTTTATATTATTGAGGTATTATAATGCTATTAAAATTACAAGTCGCTTCAATAAACCGAACGCTTAAAATGAAGGGCGGGACAACTAGCGTTTCCGAACAATCGCATTTCTACTGTTTTCAGTGTGCTGTATACGAAGCCCATTGGCGACCTTGTGTGCGTGGTATCGGAATCTTCCTCCACGTGGAAACCTCTGGTGCCTTTTAATTTCAATCGCACTATGTCTGTTCATATATTGAAGGTTGAGGTTACTACATAAATATGAAGTGTTTTCCAAATATAGCCAATACATTCTGTGTTGATCAATACCTATACAAATATCCACGTAATTTTGTTGATATAAATGGTAAGGAGTCGGATGGAAATATCAAATCTATATGCGAATTAAAGTTGATCTTACTGTATGTAAAATGTGTTTTTACATAAATTTGTTGATGTGTAAGACAATAATGCGTATCTACTTTGAGAAATAGCTTTTATACAAGGTAGAGATTTTAGATATTATCTTATGTAGGTAAGTTACATATTTTTCCTTTGCTGTACGCTTCTGCATCCCACCATGCAAATCCTTTCCTATGCTATTAAAGGGGATTTGCCATCACGTGTATAACCCTCATGTAGCCTGTTACTCTAATCAAAATTAGAGGACTTCTTTGTTTATTTATGTACAATATACATATTTTTTTTCTTTTTGTGGAATGTTGGCGGTCACTACAAATATGGAAATTAACTAAGTTAAAGAATAATGTTGACAAGTTTCTTTGCCAAGTTGGAGAAGGTCAAGGTCGAAGCATGTTGATTTGGCTCTTCCTATGACGTACAGGTTACGCACCGTGAGCAGGACACTATTGTCGGGGATTTTAAAACAGGTCTTGGAAGCGTTTCCTTTTTGCCCGGTATTATCACTGCCGTCTCTTAGAATTTCTCTGCTTTGTTTGAATGTACGGTGATATGTGTCAAACCTAAACCTTGGCCGAGTAAAACAAAGACAAACAGTGCACAGATATCAATAGCTGGTCGTACCAGTTTTTGACTAGCATTGCAGGTATGCGTATGGAATAATTCAAGTCCTCTGATTCCCAACACTTGGCTGAAAGCTCTGAAGACGTTCAGGGTTTAACGACTCTAAACTGCTTCCCCTCCAACTTGGTGTGGCAGCATCCGGCTTGCTCAGCTCCATTGTGAACGACTAACCGCTCTGAAACGCAGCTTCCAGCTCGCTCAGGAGCGAGAGCGTTTCGACTATTCATGTGACTCCAGCTCCACTGTGAGGAGCCATGCAAATGAAATGCTCTGACCTCTCTTAGATCCTGGAGACATACGATTGCACGCCAATGTTTCAGTAACTGACAATAATATTACTTTTGTCTTTCACTCCGCATTTCGTCCGTGTGTCGTGGATGTAGTTGAAATAATATTTGAGCAGCTGATTTGAAAATAAATACAACGGTCATTCAAATAATCGACGTAATTCAGTATATAATAAAATCTTGTTGGATATATATATATATATATATTGGATATATATATATATATATTGTAATAATTAAATATATAATATGATAATGGATGGGCGCTTTTAAATGAACAACTATTAACTTTAAACAACTAACAAAATTTATTATCAATTTTAAAACAAGTATAAAATACACAAAATATTTGGGATCTCAGGGTCTTGATCTGGGTTTGATAAATGGAAGAATTTAAATAATCAAAATTACATTTACTTTTTATGGAAATCAATGCGTCTGAGCATAGACGAAATTTGTTGCGGAAGAAATAATACTAAAGATTGAATTTAACAATTTCAATTTTATCAAGAATTAACAATCTCATTCTATCGATGATTAAATAATTAAAAAATTAAAGAACGATCTGACTTTTATCTTTTAAACACGGTTTACAAATTATTTTAAAGTTTTCTCTACTTACGGCCACCCAGGTCTCATTTTTAGTTTTTCGTGCACAATTTTGGGGACATCACTGATTCTAAGTTCTCACAAACTCTAATTGGCGTTGTTTGTTAGTTGGTTTAACACAAATTGGTTGGTTCTCGATGCTTTACTGCAACCTGGATTTGTAGATCTCGTGGCTTTAGTTGACAATGGACTTCATTGGTTTGTTTAAATATTGCTTTATTTTTAATAATTGAAAGCATGTTTGTGACTGGGCCACAATCTTTCGTTCTGACTGCCGACTGTAAAACTTTCAATGAGTTCTTTCGTCCGTTCTATTCGCTGTCTGCTGACCGACTGTACTGTTCAAATCTTCGTGACTTGGAATTTTAGTCTTTTCTCCTCGCTGCCTACGGCCCGACTGATATCTTCGTCTCGTAGATTTTGAGCGCGTAAACTCTCTCAACAATGTTTTCTTTGCCTTGCCGGATTGTTGCGGCGTCCTCTCTATATCCACTAATAATGAGTCCTCTACAATCCACCTTTCCAATTAGAACAATGTCTTAATTACCAATTACTACAATATATATATATATATATTGTAATGCCTATTAATTAAGGCATGAATTGTGTAATTGATAATCTGAATTGTTAGAGAAACATTATTGACGGCGGTACCGAACACTACAAGCGACAATGAAACAGAGTATGTTGTCTTGGCTGGAAGAAGTAATGCGCGCTCAAAATTACGAGACGAGAGCAGTCAGCTATGGAATTCAGTCGATGACGGAACGAAAATTAATTGAGTTGGAAATCAGAGGCGAGAGCATTAAGTTGGGTGGACGTTTGGCTGGAAGTCTGCATTTTGGCTCCTCAGCGATCGAGTGGTTGTAATAGAACTTTTCGAAAATTGGAGATTAAATACGTACCGAGAGACGAGGACTAAACACACACCGAGAGCAAGAATCGAAGTCAGAACTACAAAAACCTGCTAAGCTGGGCAGCCGTGAGAAGGAGGCAACCGAGGGAGCGAGAGACGAAGAAGAGGTTCCTGGTTCCTGACTTTGTTCCAGAAATATTTAAATTAGAATCTGTGAGCTAAGTAGAAGCTGTGCAAAACCCATAACCGTGCTTAGTAAATCCAAAGTATCCTAGAAGCAGTGGGCAGCCGTAAGTAACAATAGAAATCAGTTAATGATGTAAACCAAATTAAAAGATAGATGTCAGATATAGTTCCTTTCTTATTGATAAAAAATTTGTAAATTAGAAGCAATCTTTGTAGGTTAATTTCGTCGACAATTAAATTTAGGTTTGTTAATTGATGAGTAAAATCTGTTTCCTTTTTAAATTTAATTTTGTGTTCTTTAATTATTTTGAACGGTTCGCCGTTATCAAACCCAGTTGAGACCCAGAAAGAATGAGATATGTTTAATTTGTATAATTGTTTAATTTTGATAATGAATTTGTTTGTTTGTTAAAGTTATATCTTTCATTCATTTGTTAAGCTACTATTTGATTATTACGAAATGCTTTCTCAACGTTGGGGCACGAATAAATTCATTAAATTAAATTAATTGAATGTTAATAAATTTGATGATTACAATATATATATATATATATATAAGCGATTAATATCCATAATACGTATATACATACAGGTCACTATATATATCGGTGGCATGCACGACTTCGCAAGGATTCAGAGTCAAAGCGCTAGCTCCCGTCTTGGAGCAGCTCCGACCATCAATATAAACCTTAATTATTTGTGCTCTTACGTACAGGTGAATAATTATGTACGTAATTCCTGTTTTAGGGTATATCAGTTATGCGAAATGATGTTGGTAACTCTTTTTTTTTAGGGCAACCGACTACATGAGGGTAATCCACGTTGGGCAACTCCCTTTTAATAGCATAGAAAGGTATTTGAAAGGGGGGATGCGGAAGCGTAGAAGAAGGTAGTCAAGGGCTACTAGAGCCCCCGGGCTATATTTTAAGGATCCTACCCGGCATTCGCCTAAAGAAATGCAGGGAAAACCCTAGAAAAACCTGCATAAGGTAGGTCGGGCATTGGGTACTTGTCCCACGCCCTTCCGATAGCGGGAGAAGAGTTTGCTGAGGGGACGCAGCATTCCCTTATCCGTGCCTCGACCAGTTTAGGAGGCAGCTGGCCGACTACTCCAATGGGAATACCGTATGCCCAAGGTCTGTGACCCCGGAACATACACCTCTCAGAACAGACCGAGGTGCCTCGACTCGTGGGAACCTTTGTTCAAAAACGGAGAGGATTGGTAAGTCTTGTTTCTGAGTCGTGAGTTATAGAGATGCGTGCGAAATGCGCAGTAGGGGAAGGGAGAAGATTGAGGGGACTATTGTCTTCTGGGGGGAACGACCCATTGGAGACAAGCCGAAACAACGCTATTATCATTCTTCCGCATCCCCCCATTCAAATCCCTTCCTATGCTATTAAAGGGGAGTTGCCCAACGTTGATTACGCTCATGTAGCCTGTTGCCCTAAAAAAATCCTTAGAATATTAAATAAGTAAAATGTTGTAACCAGTCTATCCCACTTTCATATGATCTTAGTAGGACTAATGACCCTGAAAATGTCTCCTTTAGCCACTAAAAGTAATAAAATAGGAGTACTATTTACCAGTTCTCTCAGTTGTCTTAAAAAATTTATATAGATCGTTTTCGATATTTTCCTCTTGAGAAATATGAGAAAGTTGCTCTGTTGGTTATGTGGTTACCAGTACTTCTTGGTATTAAAGCGACTTACTTAATACCGATTCTGAGATAAAATGATGAAATCATCATAGGGCTATGGAAGAAGTAGGAAACAGGATGCATTACGAATAGGATAAAGAAAGGTTGTGAAAGCTTAGTAGAGAAAGGAGGTGCGAGCTATGGAGTGGTAGATCATAAGTAATTAAATATAATTATTGAACGATTGGTTCGTTTCTAAATTTCTCGTTCGACTTTGTGAGCTTATTAACATTTTAATTGTATATGGCTAATTTGTTACAATAATTTCGATAATACCTGAAGAAGATAACATTTTTCGAAATGTCTTTACGAAAAAATAAAGTGTCAGTATAAGGTCATTAATTGATTTATTAATTCAGAAACATACCTAAAATAAATATTCAGTATCTTAATTTAATCGACTATGTAGAAAATTAAAATTTCATTTAACGAAATGTGACAAATCACCCTAAAATATTCGTATCAATTACAAAAAATAGTAATTAACTTGCTAAAAATGCCACTAACACGTTCAATATTCATAAAGATAAATTTTGGCCACGGTAAACGTAATGTTACACCATTTTAACGCCATAAAAACAAAGATGATTGTTATAAAAATAAATAGGTCATATATTGGTTGATATTATTCATTATGAACGTCTTTGCAATATATTTCCGGTATAGATTTTGCATTTATGGAATTTAATCGATTAAATTATAAATAAACATAACTAATTTCTCACAAGGTGTGAACTGAATCGAAAAAATATGATACGCAGATAAATCTAATTTAAAACAAAATTCTTCAACACTAATATATTTATATTCTACAATGTATACTGATAAAATGTCAAAATCTTCGACCCTGATTATAAACTCATTTGTATTTTATATCTCGCGTAAACCTTCGAATGTGATGGAAGTAACTAAAAATTTTAGATGGACTCCGACAATAATATTAGGCATAGGTTTGTAGAGTTAATATTTGCTGATACTTCCCCATAAATGATTACCTATAACTTTCGTCAAACAATATTCACTTTCGTTTCCTCAATAATCCGCTTGTTATTTTTTCCGTCTTTTCTCTTCGTCTGCTTTCTGTTTCACACACGCACACAGAAGTCAAAAGCAAATAAAATTTTGTTTTCAGTAATTGTTATAAGCCCTATATCCTGAGGCATGCAAAGAGGTAAGAATTACAAAGATAATAATGGCGAGGCAGGGGGGGGGGGAATTTAGCTGATTTAGGACTAATGATTCCATTAGTCTTCTTTTGAGAATGTAACGCAATGCAAAACCGGTAAGTGTCCACGTCAACAACGAACCGTTAACGATCTCTTTATGAAATCTAGACAGTGATCTCATTCAAATATATGAGTTTGCCTTGATAAATGAGAATTTCATCGGAACAACGTATTGTAACATATTTTGGATCGATTATAGAAAACGTTTTGCTTTCCATATTACATATAGTGGATCATGTCCTGAGTCATTAAGACAAATGTCTCTGGTATTTCAGGCAGGTTTTCCGACTTGCCAAACACATTACTGCTTGTTTAATTATATCAGTCCGGAGGCCGAAATAATGAGGCATTTGGAAAACTCTGGACGATGTCTGAATTATGAATGCAGATTTCCGCATTCAAATACGAAATATTTTAAGTGGAAAATTTATTCAGATGTACTACTTTCCAGTTTATTTTTTAGAACGAAACGAAACAATTTGTGGAGATTAAGAAACAGTTGCAGTGGATTCTGTCCAGTTTATTTAAAGTAAGTAATATTATTGGAGGTAAAGAATCCCACGGAAAGCCAATTGACCTCTTATATATTATAGGGCTCTTATTTGAATGAATCGAAACCGTTAGGGTTGCAACTGGGTTGAAGAAAATATACCAGGACAGGAAAACAGCGTTAGGTGGTTAAAACAAAACTCCTTAAACTCCACAGTGACTGTGCTACTTCGCTCACAACTGATCGTAAGCGGTTCCAAATTATTGTGTTGGCGTGGAATTGAAGAGAAAAAGACTTACAAATGGTAGGAAATAAAGATATATTTTATCCAGGCTGAGCTGCAAATAGAAAGCCTTAAATTTTTTTCGTTTGAAATATATTGGGTTTTTGCAAAACAAAACAAAAAACTGATGATTAATGATGGTTCTGCTCTAAGGCGTGATAATACTAATAGCGTTGAGGAGTAAATATTTGACGCAGGACGTGATTATTGAACGGTGAGAAAAAATTTTGGAAACAATTACTGCTTTATTTTAATAAACAGGTTACACAACGTTTTTTTAAGTGATAATTTGGACAGTTCGTAAAAGCCGAAGATTATGGAACACGCGGAAAACAAGTTCGCTCAATGGATAGCTGGAAAAACCCCGTAGGTGAAACCTGTTGTGAGTTTCACAGTAGGTTATTGCCATTCCTAGAGTTAAACGCTCTTTCCTGGAGTGTTTCTGTCCTGACATTTCCTCCCATCCTTGTTAACTTTATCTACGTCTATTTCTGCACATGGGGGGGGGGGTTACGGTGACGTGTTACACGAGGATCTTCCACGTGATGGCCTATGCTTTTTAATAGTGTAAGAACAGGTGTCGAAGCTACAGTAAGGTAGCCATAAATTCACTAGGCCAACATTCCTGGTTCTCAGTCGGGTTCGGAGGCAGCTTGCCGACTAACGCAATGGGAAAAGCGACCCTGTTGCATATACCTCTGAAAGCCGGCCTAGGTTTCTTGGCTTATGGAAACCTTAATTCATAATAAGAGAGAGAAGTAGCACACAGTAATCCCCACCGACTCTCCCGTAAAGTTCCATACAACAGATATGGTCTTTTAGAGACCAGCTCCCACAGGCTCTCACATTCTTATTTCGTATACATACGAGAAAAATTTGCTCTAAAATGAGTTCCAGTCTGGAGCTAATTTGTACTTTTTTCATTTTTTGGAATATAATTTATTTAAAAATACAAATCGTCGTTTTATGTTAATAGAAGATCGCGTTCTTCTTCCAAAATGGATGATTAATTGGTAAAATATAAATTAGTTGACATTATGGTTATATTATTTATATAATAATAAAATTTTTTACAGTATTTACACGAACACTCGAACCATGGCGATCGTTAAGCTGGATTATTGGAATGCTGGCCCCAATGTAATCAACTTAATCCTCTGATCCTCTACCTACGTATACCATTAAATGTCCCGTATAGCGTATAAACATTATGTTATCTATACACTCTTCTATTTCATGTACACACATCACGACATCGTCTCACGTTTAAAATCGTCCTAAATCTGCCACACAAGTATCGTTGACTCCTTTCTCATTGGGTAAAACACGCTTTCATCCGCGTTATACTGTTATTATACTTCCCGTAACTTATTGACGTTACTCTTTAGCTCTTTCGGAAAAGCTAGTGTAGTAAGGTATGTTATTCCCCTTGATTTGTTATCTTCCGGTCAATGTCCACTTTGGTCCTGCTTCCGGAATTTCTCGGAAAGAGATTAACTGATTGTCATTTCCTACTTCCTGCATACATATCAGCTGGAAGGAAGTCCCAAAATTAAATACCTCTTCCAAGTGGATAATAAACTGATTACGTGACGCTATACAATATTATTAATTTCTCTACACCTCTAAATGTCTTCGTCCACGACTGATGCCAACCAAGCTTACGTTATACGTATTTCTAAATTTTTTCACTTTTAATATGATTCCTTCTTCTATTCATGATTTGCTTATTAAATAGTTCCTTCAATTTTAATAGTACTATCTCACGGAACATTTTTATGACATGATCTGAAAATCGGATTTGGTGAACTTAATTTTGCAATAATATAATTCGGGTGTTCTACTTCACTACTTGGAAGAGAAAATAGCAGTGTTAATGAAGGAAATTAGACCTAAAAAATGGGAAGGTAATTCACAGAGGATAAAGCTATAAAACGCATCAGCATTTAACGTTTCTTACGTTTCTCAGTTGGCTAAACCAGACTGTACTAATGTTTTTTATTTAAAAAAATATAAGTTCCTTACTAATGTTTCACTTACTTTGTCTTTTTGTTCCCCAGATTCAATCCATTGCAAAAGTATTTTTTTTTCTTATAATCAAGAAATAGATGCCTTTATTTTCACTAAGGTTGACATCAACATAATATAGGCTAGCTTTAATTCAATAGGGGTCATCAGAAGCTGCAAGAAACAACGAACTAATATTTTCCTGAAATAAGCGGAAGAGGTTGGGAAGTTACTCGAGGAAGTTTTAGTCGCCAGTGGCATAACTCATTCTCGGATTCGATTTAGTAACAGCTATAACTCAAGAATTCAGGACAGAATTTCCTCATCAAATTATGTTTACACTTTTGGCCGTTTCTGTAGACAAAGAAAATATTTATTTCCAAACTTTAAATGGTTGGAAAGAAAGCTGTTTGTTTGAATTTGGATTTTTTTCTGGTATTTAATTTTAAAAAAAATTGTTTAAAACTTACCCATTTCCATGGACAAATTAATTCAAACCCTCCGAATGGTTTGAACAGGTGTTTTGAAAATACATTTCATATATATATATATATATATATGAATACTTTTCAATATAGTCTCAAGGTTAATCCTGCAACCTTGCTCCAGTTGGCTGGACCTTTTCCGAGTAACGAATTTTATCTGACGAAACATGTCTTTGAAATCGCTTCTATGGTGAGGCTGATATTTCACTGTAACATCCATTAAGATCGTCCTTGTCTTCTGAGTTGATTTTCAATGATTACGCCAACGGTGTAGTGTCACATGAAATTCGCTCATCCTCTCTCTCTCTCTCTCTCTCTCTCTCTCTCTCTCTCTCTATATATATATATATATATATATATATATATATATTACATATAATATTAGAAAAATAATACGAAGTGTCTGTGACTTGGTTTACGTTTCCCAGGAAATAATGAAACCCTGAAAACAGTTTTCTGCAACTAATTTAAACTAATACAACTGATTTTTAGGATGTATTATAATTATATCGTACACACACAAAAATACATCGGTCGCCATGCGATTAAAAAAGGGAAATATTTTAATATTGCATTTTGTTGACAGGAACTTTTGGTAACTTACATAGTAATTTAATTAATAATTATTTTATGTATTAAAATTGTTTCAATACATATACGTTTATATATATATATATATATATTGTAGTAATTAGTAATTAAGACATTGTTCTAATTGGAAAGTTGGATTGTAGAGGACTCATTATTAGTGGATAAAGCGGACGCCGCAACAAGGCGGCAAGGCATGTATTCGACACTTTCTGGATTTTATACTTTTCGTCTGTCCACTGCTATATTTCCAAGACGACTTTACTGGAGCTCGCCTCCCCACAGACTCTGCTATGCGCGTAAACGAACCAACCTCTACAATACCCACGATCATTGCATTCTTGCCACATTCTCTTGTACGACTTGTGTGTTTTATGCCGCTAACAATGCGAGTCGAAATTTTTGTTTAATTATTTCCTCTTAATTACCACAATATATACATACCATTATTTGAAATAAACCTTTCTACTATAAATAATGACCATTGTAATATTAGTTTACACACACACACACCTCGAAATAGTCCAAAAATGTATTAGATGAACACAGTAAACTGCCCAAAGTTCCTCTAGACAAAATTCGATAATTTTAAATAATAAATTAAATCGAACTGAAGTCTGAAATAAAAAATATTGGGGAAGATATAATTTTACTTTAACCTGAAAACATGTATTAATTAAGGATAAAGTCGTATCAATCGTAACTGTGACCGACTATACTTCACAGACCGTCTTACTAATATCTAGTGGTTATTATGTGCGGTTGGTCTATAATACGTATAATTGCGTTTCTTAACAATTAAACGACGTGTAGTGATAGTGCCAACATCAAAGAATCTAAGTAGGGCCAACGGTTAAGTTTTAAGCGATTCTGAAATATTTTTCATAAGTTATCTTCTCAAAGTTGTCAGAATTAGAAAATGACGGTTCCTGGACTTTAATTTTTATTTAGTCGAGAAATCCTGAAGCTAATATTTCAGTTTCGCAGAATATTCTTTCGTCACTATTTATCCGAGGAATTAAAGTGCGACAGCCTAGTTCCTCCCACGGATGTGCACGATGACGGTAAAAACAACGGTTTGAAGGCCGCGTTTCAATTAACACACAATGTCTGCAATCTGTTTTGGAAATTTCGTAACAGTTCCGTGGAAAAAAGTTTACTTTATTCGTAGTCTTACGTAGTCTACAGTGAAAAATATATTTCGTAATCTCAAATCTGAATTCTTCCCAAACAAACCCCAATATAGTGTATTTCAATCATGTTTTTACATGAATACGTTGTATTTCAATATAAAGTCGTATAAATCGTGGTTTGATACGCCCGATGAAAATTTATTTCCATAATTCATATATATTTCAATTATATTGCTATATTTAATAAAATTGTAAATCTTTATATTTATGACATTGAGTGTTTCTGAATTCGCATGGTTGACCTTCGTACTTAAACGTCTTGAAACTATTTTTGGTTAATGATTTTAAATTCCACAATGGAAGATCCACCGACTCTGATTAAATTAATATTGTGTCTAAACCACGTGGTCACCTGTAGCCTTATTTATTTAATTTTAGGTTTCATTACATCTTGTCTAGCTTCTTATTATGTAATTCCTTAAGTGATCCATTCAAGTGTTAATTATAAGTGTGTAGCAGTATATAGTAAATTTATTCGTGAGTTAATAGCGTCTCCTGTGTAATATTTGGAATTAAATGACCGACAATACTTTGCTGTGGATCGCACAAAGTAACTTCTCCAGTGTTCGAGATTTCCGTTTGTTGCGTAAGCCGTTTTTCCGACCACTACGGCTATCTGTACCTGGCAAAGCAGCTGATTCACTTGTGTCATCACCGTGAGCGTTTTCCGATAAGTACTCATAGGTGCACGAAACGCGGTTCTTTCCCGATTCTGAAGTACGAGTGGTCCAGAGCAGTGACGTCACGGCTGCGCCCAGACTCACGGCACCAGCTGAAGCTGAGCCTTGCAACACTTGAGCAAATGAGAAGTATTCTATTGTTTTCATTCGGTTTCAATTCAGAATATTTTTTTCTTCCTGTGTAGCATTGTCGAATGTAGACGGAATGATAAAGGTAAGACAATAAACAATGGACCAACGTAGTCATAAATATATGGAGAACAAACAGTGATCACAGTTCAGATTTTGAAACAATAGACAGATAAATAATATTTAATATAGTCATCGATCGCATCGAGAGGGATGTGTAAATATAATTTAATAATATAATATAAATATTATTTATTATCTTCGTGAATTAATTTACATTTTTAGCCGTATTATTAAGACTTTATTTTAATATAAAATTCAATTCTGTCAGTTCATTAATAGAGTAGGTAAGTATAAACAAAGCATTTTTTTTAGTTTAGTAGTAATTTTAATTATTGAACTGATTAATGTTGCTCTGTCTTAATATGTACTGGCTGACTAACAGAAAAAATTCGTTATTATTCCTTATATATAATCTGAATATATATACATATATGAAATATATGAAAGTTTTGGCATAATATTATTTACATTGCGTTTATTTTAATATAAATCTAATTCTGTCAATTCACAGATCAAATAGAAACAAGATGTGATTTTTAAAACAATAAGCCTGCTAACTTTGTCAAGAATAATAAAAATTAATAAAATAAAAATAAAAATTAGAACATATTAATTTAGTATTATATATATATTGACACGACGTACCCATCCTTTTTGGTACCCCTTCAGGTGCAAATATAAAAAATTTTTAATCTGAGTAGAATTTATTTTTTCACATATAAATACATAATTAAAATTTTGTGGGTAAATTGTCTAAAAGTGTATGTTCTACCCACGCATTATCAAACTTTGATCAGTTCTTATTTTAACTTTAATTTTTAAACTTATAAAAATATAGTTATACTATTGTGTGTATACAATAGTGTTTTTTTCTTGTTTATATAAGTATTTTTAATTCTCTATTGAAATTCTCTATGAATAGAAGATTTCTCACACACATTCATTATTTTACGTACGCTTGTGTAAGACTAAGGAATATCTAATTTGTTGAAAAAGCCCCCTGCTTGATTTTTAAGGAAAAACTTGACAGCCACGTAATAAATTTTATCTCTTTCTCTGTATAATTAATTGCTCTTGAAAATTATTCCACATGCCAATAATAAGTGATAAACTATTTTTCTGATGCTCAAACCACTGCACTTAAGAAGCTGAACTTAATTTTTTTGCAAGTCTATTAAACTGCATTTTCCAATTCAATTTGTTATGTGCAGATATTAATAATAATTTCGTACTTTGACCTATTGCTACAGAATTGTGTAAAATATTTTTTAGTTTCGAAAAGCTGTTTTCGCACAATTAGTAGATAATCTTTTAGCTGAAAACCAATAATAACGCATAACTAGAATTTCTATGATCGTGAACTTCCACCTAAGAACGTTTCAATTACATACTTAAGGAAAAGCTGTTATTGATATTAATGTATCAACTTCTCCCTTCTCTACGCCACAAAATCAAACAGAGAAGAATAGCTTCCTCTCCCGCGTCGTGTGCACACGACTGGGCGTGAAAATGTTTAATGACGCAATAATGTTCACTGATTGCACGCCATCAGTATGAAAATTGAAATTAAAATAATGGCGGACTACATTTAACCTATATTTAAGAATTAATTATATTTTCAAATAGAAAAATGTTGCCTTTATACGCTTTTCTTTTATCTATTAATTGTACGACAATTTTGACATTGCGTAAATATAATTTTTATATTTTTTTTATAACATACTTAAACGAGTAGTTGCATTTCTATTCCATTAAATATAATTTTCGTTTGTTATTCGGTAGAGGTTTACTTCGAATTTAATTACTCATAATCTGATCTTAATAGCTTCTGAGGCACTATTACTCTTTAAAAAAATAAAACGTATATATATATATATATATATGTTGTGGTAATTAAAAACATGTAATTATTTAATAAACAATATTTTACGATTTCATTATCGGCGGCATGTGAGGATTGTTCACAATAATATGGAGCCTATAATGCTTGTTAAAGTTGCATCGTTGTCTTAGGAAGCACTGGGACGTACAGAACTTGAAATTCAGAGTTTCTTGGACTATGAATGTGAAAGGTTGTGTTTTGAGGAGGATGTAATTGAGAGTTGCTTGGACCAGGAAGTGGAGTCCCTGGTTCAAAGTTCCTGTTACCATATTTTAACAAGTGTAATTAGGCAGCAGAGACATATTATATTAAAGTCCTGGGATTTTGAATTACGAGTCGACAGTCTGAAGTATTTTGTCTATTGGCATATTTATGCAATTATAAAAGTATTAAAAACAACGTTATCAAGAATTAAGGCCAAGAAGTGCTTTGTGTCTGAAAAATACAACATCCATTAAATTCAGTGAAATATGGCCTTTCTGTGAAGAGTTTAACAAAATTCGAGTGAGATCGAGCCCAGACGATCAGCTAAGGGTGATGTAAACTAAAAAGAAATTTTATTAATTGTAAACCTAATGTGCAAATAATAATTATCGTCAGATTTCGTATTTCAATAATTATTTAAGTTAAGAATTTTTCGCCTTGTAAGTTTTTAATTGTCTTTTTGTTACATTCTTTATTGGAGGCCCGATAGTCGGCCCTGAAATTAAGCCGTGGAACGTTACCAACTTGTAAAAATATTTTCAATTGTGATAAAAATTTGTTTTTATTAAATTAACTTTGTTTTATATTTTGAATTACTGTTTTTTATTTAAAATCCTATCATTTCAACTTTTAATTTGTTCATTTAAAATCTAAATTCATAATTAAATTATTACATTTTGTGCTCCAACGTGAGGATAATTTTACTTTAAAATCATCGGTAAGTGGCCGCCCTTTGTCCGCGGGCCTGAGAGGGAATTAATTAAAAGTGCATGTGCGCCAGAGAGGCCCCAAGAAGCCGAGGGTACTCGTCCCTTTTTTTGCATCGTTTTGGGGGGGGGGGCGGAGTAAGGATATATACTCCGCACCCGGGAGACAGAGAGAGGACAGAAAATGAAGAGATGGAAGAGAGGACTGAAAGTGAAGTGAGAGAGGCGAGAGGGTGCAAAATTTGGCGAGCTGTAACGAACAAAAGTTTTGGAGTGTGGACGTCCACCGCGTGGAGACCGAAGAAGGAGATCGTGGGGTGCTACAAGACCAGTGATCCGCTGCAAGTCGGCTGATGCTACGAGATAAAGGGTCACCATTAATGTAAAGTGCCTTCAGACGTTAAAGATTTTTTGCACAGTACGGAACTAGGCACTGTTTATGAATACCCACCGAGCCGCCCACATTACCTTGTAGAGAAGGAGGATTTCATTAACCAAGTCGGAGCTAATTATTGTTACTTTTTTGCAGACTATATATATATTTATTTGCTGGCGTCCAAACAAATTTTTTTTGTATACACACAATAGTATAACTATATTTTTATAAGTTTAAAAATTAAAGTTAAAATAAGAACTGATCAAAGTCCACATTGAGTAGTAGGCAATTAATTCTAATAAATACATTAATAAATAAATTCTTCTTATGCTGTTAAGCAGTTCGACCATTGTTGCTGGAAGTGGTGGCATATAAACTGAGTCTTTTATAACCCCCACAAAAAAAAATATCACATGCAGTCAGGTCCGTTGACCTTGCAGGCCAGTGTTGTAAGACCGAATCATTCGTCTAGTAAGGCTGATCCATCGCCGAGCAAGAATATATAATTTAAAATCACTCACACGAAATCGGATCCATGCGAAACTCGACTTTCCTCTTTCTAAATGTACATTGCTCAACCACAGCTGAATAGTTTCGAATTTTCAAAATCGGATGATTCATTTTGAAACTGCCTGTAGTTTCCCAACAATGAATTCCCCAGCCTACAAGTTCGACCTCAAGACAGCTAATATCTTACTTTTGCTCATCTAATAAATTATATGTCCTGTTCTATTATGATGTCTTAGATCTGAAAATCTCTCCATCTACTTTAATACTGTCTCCTGTATCATTCTCTAGTCTCTCCGTGATTTTTTATCTTTAACTTCTCTTGGGTCAACGATCATGATTGACTTCACTCTTTGCTGATTGACTTCTTCAGGACTCAGAATATTGCTGTTATTCGATTTCGGTTGTCAGTGAACTCTTTCAAATGTATCTTCAGTTTTTTCTTTGAATTAGTATTTTACAGTTAGTGGAAATATTGTGTATTTGAAACGTATTTGATCCTATTTAATATTGTCCTAAATGACGAGAACCAAATATTAGGAATACTATCGAGACTGAGAGGATTTTTTTCTGATCTTGTACTGGTGTCCGTTCGCTATGTCTTGAGATAGAAATTAACGTATTTGGTGGCCTTTTATGGAGACTGCTCTCTTTATCAAGTTTCGCTTTTGAGGCAATGACTCAGCTATGTAAAAAATTATCTGGGTCATTTTATCTGTTTATAAGTTGATCTTCTGGATTGAAAAAAAAACGGCTCAAAAAATTACAACGCTGATTAGGCTTTAAGGTGCTAACTAAAAGTGGTATGTATACGAATCAGCGGTACGTTGTTGCAGACTTTTTCAAGTTATTTATCCGACATTTTAGAAAGTTCCAACCTGAAATGCCATTAAAGCCTGGTCAGAGATCGTTGATTTCAGGAAAAAGGAAGAAGTTTGATGTCCAAGAACAGTCGCACTAATAATCGATTTATTTGTTTACCGCGTTTAGATTTCTGCTGTTATTATGACGCATTCTGTGTTGTTCAACCGACGATAATGGCGGCGACAGCTAAATGTATTGAACAATAATAAATCGAGCCATTATTCCTGCGACTATTTTCGTTTTTCGAAGCTTTGTTTACTTGGTGTAAACAAACGAGGAAAACTGGCATGGCTTGAGTAACCGATCCGTTATCATGCTTGGAAGAGGACGATAACCGGAATTCTCCGAACTAGTAAGTGTATCTGGAACCAGGAAACTGTTTTATCTCGGGAGATGAAAAATTTGCACTGGCCGAAACCCAGAAAGGAAAATTCACGGATTTTCCTTTCAATTATATGAGATGACTGTAATGTTTTTAGTTCCTAACTTTCAGATTCTATTGAAACGAACGTGCACGTATATGAAGCGAAATTATAAATGATAAAAGACAATTATGGCGGATTTATATATATATCATGAATATATATATATATAAATTAAAATATTACAAGCTTAATATATGTATATATATATTAAAATATTACAAGCTTAATATATATATATATATATATATATATATATATATATATATATATATATTGTAATAATTGGGCGTCCATTAATAATAATACATTACAATTAAAGAATTAGAATTTATAAATAAAGCCATACGTTGAAGACGCCAATTTATAATAATCACAATATTAAAATGATAGATGTTCTAATAATAAAGATTTTTAAAATAGACAAACAAATTAATTTATTAACACACAAACAATTAAATTTACAAAAGTTATCAAATGAATCTACAACCGTTATTAAGAAATTAACTTTAAATATACATTCTTAATTAATCTTTTACAATAAAATGACTATATCTCGGGGTCGTTTACTGGGCCTTTAATAAAGAACAACTTGTTAACAATTAAATTTTATCAAGCTATCATGGACTTACTTCGTCAATAGATTATTACAATATAAAAAAACACATAAAATATTAACTTTAAATTCGAAATTTGAAATATGACGACAATACCTTTACTTATGAGTTTACAAATAGTAATTCTGTGAAATTTTAACTTACTGTCTCTGGTACTCAAGAAAATTTGGCTCGTTCGTACACACACACTTAACGCAGTTTATAGACAGGCCATTTTAAAACTGATTCTAATAAATACTTTTAGTTTGCAAAATGGTTTACTGTTCGTTTAGAAAATACGCTCGTTCCAAAGTTTATTAACTGCTGGATGCAGTTGCCTGGGCTCCCAAAATCGAAGACAATGGTCTAAATCGAGTATATAACAATTTAGAACCTGCGCTCTAAATATTTAGCGTCGAGTATTACGCGGTTATTTCACAGAATGCAACTTGGAAAATGTTCTAACTGTTTTAGCTGTTGTTACATGTATCCAGACACTTTCTGGATATTATACTTTTCATCTGACCACTGCTAAATTTCCAAAACGACTTTACTGGAGCTCGCCTCCCCACAGACTCTGCTATGCGTTACTAGCGAACCAAACAACCTACAATTACCCACAAACATGGCATTCTTATGTACAACCTGTGTGTTTTATGCCTCTAACAATGCGAGTCCAAATTTCTGTTTATTAATTAATTAATTCATTTTAATTACCACAATATATATATATTAAATATTACAAGCTAAATTCGGAATAAAAATCAGTCATACCGTTTTGTACAAGTTAAATGACAACAAGAGATTGAGATCGCAAATTTATACTGTGAAATATTATCAAGGTCATCATTAATAATATGTCCATAAATTACCTAAGTACACAAAACTTTTTCGATAAAAATTATTATATTTGAGTGATTTCTAATTAAAATTCTAATTGCTTTTATTTCTATCTTATATGTGATAATGGTTAGTTCAGCAGATAACTCAAAATAAAACATTAAAATATAATAAATAATTTCAACTGTAAACGTGGTTATTTTCCTGTGAAATAAAATAATATATTATACCACAATCTTGATTTAGTAATAATAAACTGAACCATTTTAATTATACATATAATTGATTAATGCACGTTATTTTCCAATATTGATCGCGATTTTAGTTTGTGTATTTTCTACAATGGATTTGTTCTCGCGATATTTCTTCCTGTATTAGGTTATTTCCCAGCGTTGACCGGGTACTTATTCATATTAGACTATAGGGGAATAAACTCGACTCTAATCTCAACAATGAAGCCCTTTCCCCAACTTCTCATGTTGAAGGGCTGTACATGAGATTAAACTGCATCGATGGTGTTACTGTTCATCTCAGCGACGTCTAAGGTGACACTAAAACGGGAATTTTATACCTTTTCCCCCTCACTTATAAATCAACTTAACCGGCGTTGTTCTGCAATCCTTGTTGCTTTCGTCAAGTGATTAAAAACACGCGAGAGCCGTAAGAGCGACACACCGCAACAAGCCAGCTGACCAGCTAAAACAAGCATTGCAAAAACTTTGTGTGGTATTTATTGAGCACTTAATTTTGTGTCTTATTTTGCTAGTTATTTATCTAATTATTAAACTTTTAAAACAGACGTTTTATATTTTAATTTCTTGACTTAAATTACTTACAACTGTATTGACAGGCGACGGTAATAATTTGAAATTCAGTCACACGTGCCTACCTTTACGTAATATTATCATATATGTGTGTTTAATTACGGTCATCGTAAATTAAAGAGGTATTACATTGCATGTACAGTTTTATGACCTGCATCATTCCTGACATTTACGTGAGCTCGCCTTTCGCACCGCTTCCTGCTATAGGTAGAACTACTTCCTTGTGGAAATTATGTGGTTTCCGCTCTAAATTACCAGCTCTGTGAAATGAAAATACGGTGCTAAATGAAACCTAACTGTTATTATATTATTATGATTTGTCTAATGCTCGATCGCTTATTTTATCCTCATCATATGCGAGCGTTTTAGTCTAATCTATTTCTTAATTCGTTTTACGGAGCACGAAACTTTAATAAACATGTTTTTTCGTATATCGCGTCTCGATTTAGTGGAAATTTATTAACTTTTAATCTATTGAATAAAAGTACTAAATTGGTCTATAATCGCCTAATTTAGAAACATATTTTTCCATGCGTCAGGGCAAGTTCTCGACCCCTTTTATGTAGATAAAAGGCTGGATTCATGAATCGTCACGACCTCGTAGTCTGTGAAAGGACTATCTATCTGCGCTTCCTGCCATATCTGTCTTTATTTATAGTCCGGCACCCGTTAAGGAAAATGGATATGTTATTCCTCTGCAACTTCGTGTCGGGAATCCTACACGGTACGTACTGTGAGAAAATGTTAAACAATTTCAGTGCCTACGGACAGAGGAGCTATCCAAATAAATTCATTCTCATTATGAATCCACGGTTCCGAATGGATTTTACGTGATTGACGAGAATAATACCTGCGTACGTCGACAAAGATGGGACGTGAAACGAATCAATTAATATGCAAACGAAACAATATTAAGACTGCTTAATTGTAACAGTTGTAATGGAATACGTACAAAATATTTTCACGAAAATTAACGCACATTTCCGAGTACTAAGAAGTATTAAATTAATATGTACGTTCCATAACGGTGTAATGATAAGTTTATTGCTCCGCTGTTCTTATATTTTTTTGTAAAAAACATTTCCGAGTACTAAGAAGAATTAAATTAATATGTATGTTCCATAACGGTGTAATGATAAGTTTATTGCCCCGCTGTTCTTAAAACAATTTAAATCCTCTATTGAACAGTCCTCTATATAAAATACATTGCAGCTATATTACAAAATGCTTAAGAAGCTTTCGTCGTTTTCGGAGATATTCATCTTACAATATGAAGTTCACTCAGAAGTGAGTATTCTCGTCATCTAACAATAATTTCAGATGCTGTATACACGAATCGTAGTTTTTCAGATACTGAGGACAATCACTTCGTAGTGAGATCCTTCAGTAATGACAAGCAATTTCAACTGCAGTTGCGACATCTATACATTACATAGAGGACTTGTCAATAAAGGCTTCCATATGTTTAATTTTAAACTTTTAACATCGGAACAGGAAAATGATTTAATTGGTTTTCGTCAGACTCGCGTGGCATTGATTGGTCGACCTGCGTATATTTTTCAACGTTGACACATGTGATTAATTGTGTAGGAATCGTGAACATACGTGGCCGAAGAACAAACATCTTATATCACAAGGATGACCTATGACCACGGAAACTCACGTAAAAGTTGTATCGTGACGCACTGCGGATTACGGTCATTATTTATACTTCAACCGTGCAGGATAAAATACATTAATGTGAAAATTTAACTATTGGTGATTTTTTACTGTGCCAGTTTCTAAGTCGTTCTCCAAATACCCTGACCAGCAAAAAAGGCTGCTATGAAGTTTACATAACTGATATGAGTGTTGGAGCCGAGTTTTGCAAGTATTCATAAAGACTAAAGTTACGGAACACTGCCATATGATAATACTAATTTTATTCCTGTCAAATATTATACACGGCTTTTCCCAGCAATACATTTTCCACACAGTTTTCCTTTGTCGAAGGCACTTTTGCTAATCGAGTAAAAGTTGAGAAGTAAATGCTTTACGACGTGAAAAATTACATTTCAAAGAAATCCCCACTTTTTATCTTGGGGATTCCGTACACTTTGACGAAGAAATCGAGTTAATTTGGAATTGTAGAAAAAATAATTTTGTAGTGTAACATGAAACAATTTTCATTACTGAATAATGCCCTAATAAAATAGTCATCGTTACGAATAAATTACGGTCAATTATCACGAAACATGTATATATAATGTAATTAATATAACAACACGGTCATACCTCCTAATAAATTTCGGTTTGAGAACGGCCTATTAACATAAAACTTAACATACATGAAGCTATGAATATTCTAAGACACGTCGAAAACACTATTTTCACAAAGCATGTTAATTACGTCACAAATGACGTATTCCGCGCCGAAATAAAAGGCTGCCATTTGGGTGTCATCGAGCCAAACCTGAACAGCTATATAAAGTTACGTCATGTTTTTGTGGTTTTTTTCTCAAATTTTATAGCTAATATTTTATATAATCAGGGTTGGGTGCCATTAAATATAAATACTAATATATTAATACTATTAAGTTTTTAAATTACAAAATTTTATCGAAGATTTTCTCGTTGTATATTCTGAATAAACAGCTTAATCCACTTCGCTCGAGAAATATGGCAGAGTACGCCGTCGAAACGTCGTGGTTTTTTTAACCCTGGTGGAAACCCAATAACTGTTTAACAACAAAACTTGATATTTACAATTATGACAATAATTACACTATTTAATAAATGTAACGGTAGGCAATACATTTTAAAATGAGGGGCGTTACTGTGTGGGGGAAAAAACTTGAACAGAGGCTAATGTGGAAATGTAACAGAGAAAAATGGTATTTTCCTTATTCTGTTTTGGTGTTCCGTCTCCATAACTGCGTCCAACGGTTTGAAAACGTTTCCGAAGCACTTACAGATGATCTGAACTTATTCACTATGCTCCATTTCCGCGGCGATCACTGTTGACTTCAAACAAATTTCACGCATCACTTCTTTAAAAACTTGAATCATATTTCCTTTACTTTAACAATGAGACCAAATTTTACTTCCTGACAACCACATTTAAGCGTGTTGTACTCACGCAACGCCAATTTGCGACTAACTTTAAAAAGCTCGCGCCTTGCTTCGCGAGCGTCAACAATACACGGTTGCAAATATTTGTACTTTGTTAAATTTACAGAGTTTTCACTTATTCTAAACATTTTAATTTACTTCTTAATATCACTGTTAGCTTTTACAAATATAGCTCAATTTCAGTAATTCAAAATAATGATTTTTCCCGATACCTCTGCCTCCTTCCAGTCCTTAGGACTACAATTTTACGTATTAACTTCAATAGGGGTTTCACTTTTCCATGCCACAGTATTAAGTTATAATTCTTCAAATTAATTTGAAAGGAAAGTATTAACGTTATGAAAATAGTTTGAATAACATTAATGTCAGTTAGAACTAAAACTCCTGTTTCGTCTCAATGTATTTTATGTAAAAAATGGAAGTATTTACATCTGATTGAAAATAATTAATAAGAAAGATAGCCAATTCCGACGAAAAGAGTAATATAAATACCACACTACGTTTCTGAGATCCTTGTCCCTTTCCTCAGACGAAGGTCAGTTCGTCGTGTCCACTATGTAACACGAATTAAGAATTGCCTAGAGAAACACAACTGAACTTGTCAGTTGACAAAACTCAAAAGCAACGACAATGAGAGTGCAAGGATTAGTATAACAATAAGGGAGTAACGACAATGGGAAAACAGAAGGTTTAGCGTAATATTAAGGGATCATAGCAATTATTGAGTTCAATAGTGTCTGTTTGTACATTAATAGCTGTGATGTTAGATTTAATGTGAAGCACCTCTGAAATGAGTCTGGAATTGTACCTGGTGTCAATGTCTAAAATCTTAGTATTTTGCCAATCAAATGTATGTTTAGAATTGATGATATGTTTGGATACTACAGATCGTTTATCAATGGGAAGTTTGTAGTCCCAACTTACAATTCACCCATGAACTTGAATTTAACTATTTTCTGAATTTCCTTGATGTCACCGTATCCATTCATAATTCTTCCATTCTCACCAATTGGTTCAGGAAGCCTACATACTCTGGACGTGATCTCAATTATCTTTCTGATCATCCTCCAAACCAAAAGAGAGCTATGGTATACAATCTTGTAGACAGAGCTATATTACTTTCTAACTCCAAGTTCCATCAACACAACTTAAATATATTGTCCTAAACATTTTAATCTCCAATGAGAACCCTTTAAATTTTATTATTAAACACATAAACAGCAGACTGAACAAAATCCAACATCCTACTGTCAATCGTCCCCAAACACCTCAAGCTAATTTTTTTCTCGTTCTCCCTTATTTCAAATTTTTACTTCTCAAATTTGTCAAAATATTCAAAGAATATAAAATATCCATCATTTACAGATAATCATACTTGATTAAAAACCACAAGGACCCACTGGACACCTACAACTAATATTGTGTTGTTCACAAAGTCTCTTGCTCTAATTGTAATTCCTGCTACATAGGGCAAACAAAACGTTCCCTTCATTCACGTATCAAAGAACGTATATCTAATATCAAACTTCCTATTGATAAGCAATCTGTAGTATCCAAACATGTAAACAGTTCTAAACATATATTTGATTGGCAAAATGCTAAGACATTGACACCAGGTACAATTCCAGACTCATTTCAGAGATGCTTCACATTAAATCCAACATCACAGCTATTAATGTGCAAGCTGACACTATTACACTCAATAATTGCTATGATCCGTTATTATTACGCTAAACCTTCTGTTTTCCCATTGTCGTTGCTCCCTTATTGTTACGCTAACCCTTGGGCTCTCCCATTGTTGTTGCGTTTTCGTCGCTTTTGAGTTTTGTCAAGTCAAGTCAAGTGCAGTTGTGTGACTCTAGGCTCTTCTTAGCACTTGACGAAAATGACAAGGATCCTAGAAAAGTTGTGTGGTATTTATATTACCTTTTTGTCTGAATTGGCTATCTTTCTTGTTCATTATTTTATGTAAACTAATTTACACATTGCCTAAGCCGGACAGGTCGGAGGGGAGACACGAGACGAAGAGGAACATCCTGGCCCTCCAGGTTGGGGGTTGTGCGTGGGGCTGACAACCCCACCACGGGAAAAAAAAGCAATTGTTGCGAAGAAATTAACAATTGATGCCGGACTGCCCACTCGAAGACAAACACTGCATAGAAATAAGGACATGAAGCCAATTGGGAGGAGGAAAAGGGGGAGACCCCCGGACAAGATGGGTAGATGACATCGAGAAGGATATACAAACCATGAAAATTAAGAGGATGGCGGAGACTGACACAGGAGAGGGCGGTAAGGAAGAAAATTGTTAATAAGGCCAAAACTCACATTGGGTTATAGTGCCAATAAAACAAGAAGAAGAATTTACACATTGAGACTGAAAAAGTGTTATCATGCTATTTTTACGGCAGAATGCACGTAATAAACCACCTGCGTATAATGTAAGGATAATAAAAATAACATAAAATGAATTGACTGTTTTTTCAGTCATTCAGAATCATTCATTACAATATCTTTAGGAATCCATTACGTCGATATAGAGAATCAATCTGTAATTGGATTACCACAGTAAAAGAAAAAAGCTTCACCAAACGTAGATATGCAAACGAGTGGCATTTCCAGACCGCGTAGACTTTTATCTTTTAAGTTATTGTGTAGTGAAGGTAAAATGTCAACACTTCTTCCGTGTCTTTCCCAGGAAACTACTAGATGTTACGTTTCGAGTAACTCGATGTTGCGTCACTCTTATTTAAATTCGTGTGTCGGCGTCCTTTTATAACCGTACGGTATTTCTAGTTGTTCCAAACTTCCGACCAGTCCAGGATATCCGATTTAATTTTTTTGTAAAACACAAACCATATATTTATAGTCATTACATGAACTTTTGCCTTTCCAGGAACGTAAAAATGTCATACGTCTGTTTTAAAAAATATGCTAATTAGATAAAATAACCAAATAAAAGACAACACAACGTCACTGGAATACTTGTTAATTTTGCCAGGTGATTAAAAACGCAATAGCCGTAATTACGACACAACGGCACTATCCAGTTGACGAAATATGGGAACATATAAAATTCAGATTAGGAAACGTGTCTTGTTGAAAGAGTCACTTATCGTTGATATAAAAAGAATAGCAGTTAATCAAACAGATAAGAGAAACAAAAACAGTGAAGTGGGATATAATATAGGCCTTTTGAGAGAGAGGTGGAAGAAACAACATTATGAATGGCATAAAATATATCAACGATTTTATTGCATCCTTTCACTATTACTTTCCATTACTCAGGTATGGAAAGACACACAAAAACGCTCAACTTTAAGCGGCCGACGCAGTTTTCTCTTGAATAACTACGTTTTCTCGGTTCTTATCAGTTCTGTCTGTCATTTAACAAATTCATTATCTCCCACAGCAGTATTATTTTATTGCTTCTTGTCGTCCTAGTTGTTCGATCTTATCTGTTTGACGGTAAACATCCAAATCTACCGATACTTGTATTCATCACAATTATTGTGTCAAAACAATATACCAGTGATAAACCAAACATCTGAGGAATCTCGTATTATCCACGTTTCTGGGGTTTACTCGCACTTCTCAATTCTGTCAATTTTGTATTGAAACGACGGCTAGCATCTCCATCGTTGAATGACTATAGACCGTTTTAAACTAGAAGTCTCCGCGTGGCTGATGCCACGTACGACACACGTCTTATACACTCGCTGAAAACAGTAGAATAACACCGCTGTTTTTTTTTTATTTCAAGCGTTCTTATTGACTGATTCAAGGTCACAATCCCTCGCGGGGAACTAACGGCCATCGGCCTTCTAATTTAAAACAGACGATAGTAGAGATATTCAAAACGGTTTTCGTTTAACTATTTTTGTCTACTTGGATTTTCCGCAACCTTAAAATTATCACGCGCAAAATTCATAGCAATTACAAAATGTAATTATGTCGAAGTCATGATTACCCGAAATCATAAATTACGAAACAAACTGAACCCGATATGTTTTAACATATTTGTTTTGGTCATGAATAAAAACCAGCTACGTAGAAGATAAGTGCTATTATTCCAATATATTAAACCAATACAGGTGATTTATGGAAATTTAGTTATTATTAAGAACAAATGTTTACGACATTTAAAATAAACACGTAAATGCTATGAAAAGAAATAGAGATCTCTTGATTAGAAATTATCAATCAAACTGCTTTTTACCTGATGTTAAATACGACATAATTTTCCACTCCTCCCTAGAACAGAAAATTTGTCCCTTTTGGCAATCGATCTGTCTATATTTTCATTACACGATTCGTTTTAATTTATAAATAATTGGAGAGACTCTTAGAAGCCTGCAATTTCCTTCCAGGTTCTTCAATTATAATTAAATTAAAAATAATCATTTGCTTGGCACTTGGCCTGCCTTTTAGCAGAATTGCTTAATTTAATACTTACTCCCTGTGTAAGTAGCAATATCGAAATTTTTTGCTTTTGTTATAACAATAAAAAAAATTAAGCTGCAAACCATCTGTAGGAAACCATGTCAAAGGTCTCGTGCTTTCATCCGTGAAATCTTGAAATTATGAAATGTTCTGAATAAAATTTCTCGACTGTAAAATCATGTTTAATAGCTTCAAATACATATCATAACATTTATCGTTAATGAAGAACGTATTCGGTGATTTTTTTTTAAAAAAAATTGTATTACAATGTCGTCGTCCTTTTTCGGTTTATTGCTGATCATCTAGAAGCCTGTTGGAACTATCGAATACACACACTAGTTTCATCTGAATGAACTCGTCTAATAGCTTGCTTAGTCTGAAGTCTTTTCTGATCGCTGCGGAAAAGTTGTTTGTGAAGGATGTTAACGTTTATTTTCACCAGGTGGACGTCAGTTCACTGAATATGAAATTCGTCGTAACACTTTCCTGTATTTCCAAGAATTATCCACAGTTCCTTTCTAGATTTTTTCCATCGCGGTCAATGAAGTACTCAATTTCTGCCTACATCTTTCATTCCGTTCCGGCGTCATCGAGTATACGAAAAGGTCAACGGGATTTTGCTTTCTTCAGTCACAGATATTATTAAAACACCATCGTAGCTGTTATAGGGCTCATTTTACTTCACATGACTTTTCGTTGGCACTTAATTATTACGAAAGAAAGGCCATTATCAAGGTACCACTGTGAACAAAAAGTAAGGTGAATTTATTTATAAAATATAAATTATTTATTTATTCTTCCAAATCAATTTCATGCCCTTCAAAGTAATCCCCGTCCGATAAAACGCACTTTTTCCAACGCTTTTTCCAGTCCTCAAAACAGTCGGAATAGTCTTTTTCCGAGTATAGCCTTCAAGACCTCCTTCGATTCGGTTTTTATCTCGTCAATCGTGTCAAAACGGCGTCCCCGCATTGGCCTTTTGAGTTTGCTGAATAGCCAGAAGTCGCACGGAGCAAAATCAGGCGAATACGGTGGTTGCGGAACGATATAAGTCGAGTTTTTGGCAAAAAAGTCGCGAAGAACCAATGCAGTATGACATGGTGCATTATCGTGATGAAGGAACCAAGAGTTGTTCGCCCATAACTCCGACCGTTTCAGACGAATAGCTTCACGCAAACGACGCATAACGCTCAAATAATATTCTTTGTTGACAGATTGACCCGGCGGAAGGAATTCATAGTGCACCACACCACGATAATCAAAGAAAACTGTCAACATGACCTTGATTTTCGATCGACTTTGCCGTGGTCTTTTCGGTCTTGCTTCTCTTTTTTGCACAATATTCGCTGGATTGGTCGGTGGTTTCAGGGTCGTATGCGTAAATCCAAGTCTCGTCTCCAGTAATGATGCATTTCAAGTGGTCCTGATTGTCAGACAGCAAAGTTTCACACACATCAACGCGACGCTTTTTTTTTCCAAAAAATGGAGCGATTTTGGCACCAATCGAGACTTGACGCGTTTGAGACACAAAACATTCATCAAAATGGTTTGGGCTGAGCCAAATGATATTCCAACACTATCAGCGAGATCTCTAATTGTCCATCAACGATTTTCAAGCACCTTTTTGATTTTTTGGACGAGGCCTTCGTCGGTAGACGTTGATGGTCGTCCAGAGCGCGGTTCGTCTTCAACGCGTTCTCGGCCCTCTTTTGACTCGTTGTACCACTTATAAACGTTTTTTTGTGCCATAGTTTGATCACCAAAGGCCTTCCGCAACATTTTCAACGTGTCCGCACAAGAATATTCGTTCCGCAAACAAAATTTTATGCAAGTTATTTGCTCAACAAAATCACCCATTGCAAAAATCGAAATATTCACTTTTGGTTGTTTACAAAAACACGTGGAACTCTGAGATAATTAAACCTTTTAAAAAAAGACGCTTGGCAAATATTATAGACAGTCCTACCAACGTAGGAAAAAAATTTTACCTGCCTTCCTAATACCCGGGAGTTTTAAATGACAATTTCACCTTACTTTTTGATCACAGTGGTAT
This sequence comes from Zhengitettix transpicula, assembly GCA_037074705.1. Classification (NCBI taxonomy): domain Eukaryota; kingdom Metazoa; phylum Arthropoda; class Insecta; order Orthoptera; family Tetrigidae; genus Zhengitettix; species Zhengitettix transpicula. Next base: position 43,364,677 of record CM073593.1, on the reverse strand, counting down.
ATATTGATATTAGGAGGGGAAAGACCCCGGCGTAGAATGGGTTGCAGGAAACAAAGGGCAATCGAAATAAAAACAGAGCAGCTTAATTGCTAAACCACCTCTTTCTGATTCGAATTCCTTATTACCAATTTTTTCTAATATTTCTCTGGAATGGCTTTTCTAATTAGCATTCAACGTTGGATTGTGGCATTCTGGTAATAGATTCCAGAATTATTCACAATTAATCCACACCCTGGTTATTATCTGCCAATTAGTGAATTGTAAAAATGTTTCTGTGGCTTTTCCCTTTTTCATATTCATTGATCTGACAAGAACATGCTGCTGAAGCATATTTATGAGTTTTATAAATAGTCCGTCCTTGACTACCTACGCTACGCTGGTTTTGTGGTCCCGAAACCAACCACACATGTATGACAACACTCGAGTGTCATTTATTTTTTTATAAAAAAAAATAAGGTCGTGGGGGCCGTTTTATTTTCAGTTTAGTTTCAAATTACTCATGTTTACAGTAGCCAATTACAAGCAACGTCTTTACTAGAGACCGCTTGTGAAAATTTCAACAGTTCTGCTTCGCAGTTTTTCTTCAATGATCTAAACTTATATTCATTATGTTACTTAAAATATTAGTGGTTCCAAAATTTTAAAATAAATATAACCTCGTCTATGTACCCTTAGATATGGACAAAATTAAGATCTTGACGTATTAATAAATCACTTTTCGACAGACACTTTATTTTATTTATAGAGTAACAACTTTTCGATACATGTTCCCATCTTCTTCAAAATTATTGTAACAAATTAACACCAAAAACAAAGAACAAAATTAATAAGTTCACTAAATTTAGAAAAGGGTTCCGAGGCACATCAACGTGTTCGTTTCAACCTGAAGAAAATACGAACATGTATCGAAACGTTGTTATTCTACAAATAAAATAAAGTGTCTGTTAAAGTTCAAAAAATGATTTATTTATTCAAAAACTGACGTAAACTAAAACCTTTCAATCTTTACTTATTCTTGATATCTTCATATGACTTACAAAATGGCGTTTTATAAGCATTCAAGGTAAGATCACTATGACAATTCCAATGCTCATTTTCCACCATATTTTCAAATATCAAGTAAATTTATTCAACGTTCCTATCTTTTACCATAGTTATCCTTTTGGAAGAATCATTATTTACTTTAGTCATGATTATAACTGAATTGACAAATACAATAAGAATTTTTGGACAGATTTTTATTCAGATTATCCAAGTACTTTTTCTTAAACTCTTTAACTAGTTACTGTTTTATTACCCTCATATATTTATATAAATATATAACTTTCACTGTCACAGATAAAGAAATAAAGTTAATATTTTTTTACAGTTTACTAACTATTTTTTATTTTTTTAATCCCAAACACAATAATCAAACTTTAAAACATTTATTTACCTATATTACTGGAATCGACTCACATTCTCGCAGATCACCAAAGACTCTCCTCTCATACCTAATATCTCTGACTTCAAAGAGCCCTTCACAATTGCAGTAATCTGTCAACGTATTTTAAAAACAATTTGTGTTCATTACAATATATGTATATGTATATATATTGTAGTAATTGGTAATTAAGTCATTGTTCTAATTGGAAAGTTGGATTGTAGAGGACTCATTATTAGTGGATATAGAGCGGACGCCGTAACAATCCGGCGAGGCAAAGAAAACATTGTTGATCAGTTGAGAGACTTTACGCGCTCAAAATCTACGAGACGAAGAGTACAGTCAGGCCGTAGGCAGTGAGGAGAAAAGACTAAAATTCCAAGTCATGAAAATTTGAACAGTACAGTTGGGCAGCAGACAGCGAATAGACCAGACGAAAAGTTTTACAGTCGGCAGTCAGAACGAAAGAATGTGGTCCAGTCACAAACATGCTTTCAAATATTAAAAAGTAAAGCAATATTCAGTCGGGAAGGAGATAGAGCAACTAGTTGCAGTAAAGCATCGAGAACCAACCAATTTGGGTTAAACCAACTAACAAAAAACGCCAATTAGAGCCTGTGAACATTTAGAGTCTGTGAGAACTTAGAATCAGTGATGTCCCCAAAATTGTGCACGAAAAACAAAAATGAAACCTGGGCGGCCGTAAGTAGAGAAATACTTTAAAATCATTTGTAAACCGCGTGTAAAGGATAAAAGTCAGATCGTTCTTTAATTATTTAATTATCGATAGAATGAGATTGTTAATTCTTGATAAAATTGAAATTGTTAAATTCAATCTTTAGTATTATTTCTTCCGCAACAAATTTCGTCTATGTTCAGACTCATTGATTTCCATAAAAAGTAAATGTAATTTTGATTATATAAATTCTGCCCTTTATCAAACCCAGTTCAAGACCCTGAGATCCCAAAAATTTGTGTATTTTATACTTGTTTTAACTTTGTTAATAAATCTCGTTTAATAGTTTTCACTTAAGTTGTTTCATTTAGAAACGCCACAATCATCACATTCAGCCATTATTATATTTAATTATTACAATATATATATATATATATATATATATATATATATATATATTGTAGTAATTGGTAATTAAGACATTGTTCTAATTGGAAAGTTGGATTGTAGAGAACTCATTATTAGTGGATATAGAGCGGACGCCGCAACAATCCGGCGAGGCAAAGAAAACATTGTTGGGCAGTTGAGAGAGTTTACGCGCTCAAAATCTAAGAGACGAAGTTTTACAGTTGGGCAGCGTACAGCGAACAGTTCGAAAGCTTTACAGTTGGGCAGCCAGAACGAAAGAATGTGGTCCAGTTACAAACATGCTCTTAAATATTGAAAAGTAAAGCAATCTTCAGTCGGGAAGGAGAGAGTGCAACTAATGTTGTATTCGGTGGTCGAGCGAAAATTCATCTTGCTGGCCATAGACAAACCAATGAAGGATCTTTTCAACTAAAGTTACGAGATCTGCAAATCCAGGTTGGAGTAAAGCATCGAGAACCTACCAATTTGTGTTAGACCAACTAACAAACTACGCCAATTAGAATTTGTTGACATTTAGAGTCTGTGATTACTAGAATCAGTGATATCCCCAAATTTTGTGCACGAAAAACCTAAAATGAGACCTGGGCGGCCGTAAGTAGAGAAATACTTTGAAATCATTTGTAAACCACTTTTAAAAGATAAAAGTCACATCGTTCTTTAATTATTTAAATATCGATAAAATGAGATCGTTAATTCTTGATAAATTTAAAACTGTTTAAATTCAATCTTTAGTATTATTTCTTCTACAACAAATTTCGTCTATGTTTCAGACGCATTAACTTCCATAAAAGGTAAATGTAATTTTGATTGTATAAATTCAGCAATTTATCAAACCCAGTTTAAGACCCTGAGATCCCAAATATCTTGTGTATGTTATATGTGTTTTTAAAAGTGATAATAAATTTTGTTAGTTGTTAATAGTTGTTCATTTAAAACGCCACATAATCATTGATCTCCCATATCAAGTAAATTTGTGTTTTTTTTCATTTATTAAATTCAGCCAATATAATAATTTGTTAATTATTACAATATATATATATATATATATAATTACTGAAACTTTATTTAGTTCTAAAATAACTTTATTGGAATTCGTTTCTTGAAGTCCATAAATTGCATCCTAAACCGAAAGGTTTAGTGATTACTTAATGGCAGTCAGTTTTCCTAAGAGTTTCTTTATTTCGAATGCATATTGATTAATTTTTAAAATGTAACAGCCGTATTTTTGGGAGATTAATTTTTCGTCGGTTGAACTACAACTTTTAGGCAGTATAATTCGCATTGTGAAAGGTTTCTGACAATCTGTTAGGGAGGAGTGGTTTAAGACCGTCTGCTGAACGCGTTTTGGAGGTGTGACACGGTGGTTAGACTCCAGTCTGGTAGGCGGCATGTGGAAAAAGAGCACTCGCTGATCTCGAAACAAATACAGCTCGCCCGTACTACATAAAATAAATTTATTGTCATGTTAGGGGAAATGGTTATAGTGATTGAAGGAAGAATAAAAATACATTAAAAAATGAGGTGTGTCACGAAACGGGCGTATATTTGAAAAGGACTGGAAATAACCAAAGAGGGCAAATCTGGAAGAATTTTTTTTATGGACACAGTTTCTAAATACTTCTGTGAAGAGTTTTTGGTGCAGAAATTTTGTTAAATAGTTAAGGTCCTTTTAATTGAGATTTCAATAATTTTCTCCTTACGAAGTGCGATAGGTCAGTAATATGTCAAATTCTTGGAAACGATTGGATTTCCTCAGTCTGTATCAGTAGATAGCGATACAGTAGATAGCGATCCTGATTTTATGTTCTACAAAAATGAACATAATATTGGCCTTAGCGTCTAACAGAAAAAAACCTATAAAGACACGCGACTCTTGTGGAGAGCAGAAGAGTCGTGCCATGTCCGACCGTGCCATGAGCGGACAACCCCCGCCCTCCTCCGACCCCTTCATTAATCCTGACCGCTGAGCGTACAGGTGTAAAGTTTTCTGAAGAAAAGAATCAGTCTTGGTTTTAAAATTAAGTGAATGTAATACAAGTTTAATGTATAACATTTCTGAAACTTATTTTTATTTATAATTGCTATCTCTATCTACGATGTGGAAACTGTTCCAATTGGAAGTGATTCGTTTTGTATATATACTTAGAAATGATTAATTAAGATACAAATCTTTTAGCAGTTATATTTATCTGGCGTCCATAAATGAATGAAAACATCAACCTGTTTAGTTATAAATTTATTAAGAATTTAAATTTTTAAACATTATAATAGAAAATACATTCTTAATGCTTCAATTCTAATTTATTAGGACCTTTCCAGGTGTTGTAAAGTCAATTAAATGGTATAATTTCTAAATACGTCTAGAGCTTGACCGCGTTAGATACATGTGGTGTATGTTTCTATTCCACGGTGCCTCCGTCAATCTTCGCTGAATGAATGATTTGTTAACGAGAACGCAAGGTCCTAACAGCTAGGTGTGTACGAGGAACAACTAATAGCTAGCGAAAGAGGTCAGATATAGACTGTAGAAGCTCACCCTAGTGGTTGTGCTTGTAACACTGATGTTAATTGGGTGTGGCGGTTACGGGCTATAGGAGGGCCATCCACGTTCGGGATACGGACTTAAACGTCTATGGGTGTGTTTTATGGTGGACAGGTGATAGGGGTTGGATCACCTGGAAAGTAGGCCCTTTTTCCTAAACTTCCGGCGACTGGAAGCGCCAGCTGGGATACGGCGTTACACATTTATTTTTAACTAGCTGGGTGCCCGGCGTTGCCCGAGATGTCATTTATCCATAACCCCCGATTTGACTTCAACCTAGGTATCTTTTAGGTTATTTTTATGTAACGCAACTCGACCCCTGTCATTAAATGTGTTGTCGCCCGGTTACATTGTTTAAATATTTCCACCCCCACCCCTAAGTGTGCTTAGCTCTCATGGTGAAATGGGTTGAAATTTTACAAAAACCATTGGTAGATATATTATAAACGTCATTGATTTCAACAATTATTTATTCCACACAAATGTTGACCATTTAGCCTGTTAGAAAAATTCTACCCCCGTGTAGCCCTGCCCCTTGGGGTTAAATGGCGAATTGAATGTCATCATTAAACTCTGCTACATCCATAAAACTGGATTTGACTCCAATGTTGATTGTATTAGCGTTATTTTCTTGTAATACGCGTCCACCTCCAACCCTAAGGGTCCTCCGTTTCGATGATGTTGTAGTCAGATAACATCGGTAGAAACACTATGAATATCTCTGACCACTAAAAATATTTATCCGACTGAAATATCGACTGTTTTAGCATGTTTAAATATTTCCACCCCCGCTTCTGGGGGTGGTAGACGCGTGTCACCCCAACAGTGTTTGTTTCCTGGTCGCAAAGAACATGTGTACGAAATTTGGTGAAATTTGCTCGACTGGTGTTTATTTCTATTAGGAACATACAAATATATTGTAATAATTAATAATTTATATTTATTTATTTCATCTTTTACAATAATTCAAGATGTGAATTATGTGGCGTTTTTTTTAAATGAAAAGAACTATTACGTGAAAACTATTAAACAAGATTTATTAACAATTTTAAAACAAGTATTCAAATTACTAAATATTTGGGATCTCAGGGTCTTGAACTGGGTTTGATAATGGCAGAATTTATATAAACAAAATCACAAAAATTGCATTTACTTTATATGGGAATCAATGCGTCTGAACATAGACGAAATTTGTTGCTGAAGGAATAATGCTAAAAGATTGAGTTTAAACAATTTCATTTTATCAATAATTAAAGAATGATCTGAATAATTAAAGATCTCATTTTATCGATAATTAAAGAACGATCTGACGTTTATCTTTTAAACTTGGTTTACAATGATTTTAAAGTTTTCTTTCTACTTACGGCAGCCCAGGACTCATTTTTTACTTTTCGTGCACAATTTTGGGGATATCACTGATTCTAAGTACTCACCGACTCTAAATGTTCACAGACTCTAATTAGCGTAGTTTGTTAGTTGGTTTAAAATAACTTTGTCGATTCTCGATGATTTACTGCAACCTGGATTTTTAGGTCTCGTGGATTTTTGTTGAAAATGCACCTCATTGGTTTTGTCTGTTGACTGAAGACTAGTTCAATTTCTGCATTTTTGATATAACAGCGTACTGGTTACTGGAACACTTTCTCGTTCTTTAAATTAGACCTTTTTCATTCTCGCTGCTGACTGACTAAATTGTTCAACTTTTCGTGTTTTAGAATTTTGTGGCTTTTACACCTCGCCGTTCATTGCCTGACTGTACTACTTTTGTGAAATAGACTTCGCTGTTCTTTATGCCTCGCCGTTCATTGCCTGACTGTCCGTTCTTTTCGTCTGTTCTATTTGCTGTCTGCTGCCCGACTATTCGTTCGTCTCGTAAATTTTGAGCGCGTAAAACCTTCTCGACCGATCAACAATACTTTCTTTGCCTTGCCGGTTTGTTGCGGCGTCCGCTATATCCACCAATAATGAGTCCTCTACAATTCAACTTTTCAATTAGAACAATGCCTTAATTACCAATTACTACAATATATACAAACATACATACAAACATATTTATTAGATTACAATAGCAACAAATTTGTGTGCTTTTTTAGCTTTTATTTATATTTAATCAAGGAACGAAATTGTTATAAACGCTCGAAGTTAATAAGTGAAAAATATTTTCAGATTAAGAAATATATTCATTAAGTTATAGGAAAGTCGGTAGTGAACCCGGTTGAAAATATTATATCATCTTGGCAAATTAGGTCATATGTAGACGAGGGTACTTGACTGGGCCGTGATGTGTCAGAATGAAACAGAAGAATATCGGAGATCCGCATCATGTGACTGATAATTCCAGAAATAATAACCACTCATCAAGTAAGAGCGGCCTGATGTTGACTAGTGTCAGAGATGACGTTTCACCACAGCTGATGATGACGAATGCCGAGATATGGGAGGAAAGTAGGATGCACCGATCTTGCGCGAGTACAGAGATGAGGAAAAGCTGACGACACCGCGCGTGCGCCAAGAGCTGGGTGTACAGTCGCGGCCAAGAGCGAGCGGCACAACGCATGTGCTCGGACCCTCAGTCGTGGCCAGAAGGCATGAAGGTGCAGACGGAACGCGGCGCAGCTGCGACTATCGCCCGGCGAAGACTCACGGTACTTCATTACTAACATTAAAGTGTCGGTAGTGTACGCAAATTGGGAGCTAGCACATTATATTTTTTGCAACTCTGCTCCCCAATTATTGGCCGGAGTAGTGTACGATTTGTGTGACAGTTACAATTAAATACAGAAGTTTAATAACAGTGCTGAAATTGTCGATTTTTTTTTTTCAAAAAAGAACATTCATCACGTTCCACGAAATTGTTCATATTTTACATATTTATATGGATTACATTTTGATTTCTACGAGGAATGTTTTACTGCTAAGTATTTTCAACTTCAAGATGAAAGGTAGAAGTGTGTTTGTCTTTTAAAATTACGTGTCGAAGTAGTAACCACTCATTATGCGAGTATAATTAAATCCTCCATCGTTACTCACTGAATTTAGGGTGAAACTGCATAAATCTGGGCTTATTAATTAATTTCCTTGACATTTAGAACCCTGCATGTGAGAATAAATTTCCTAAGCTTATGTTGTTGTTTTTTCTTCAATTAGTCCGAGTTTGACACTGTTTCATTTCTTGAAAACTGTTAATGTTAATGTAGTAATAGTAAGAGTAAAAAAAACAAAACATAAAGTGAAATTAAACGACAATACCGATTACTGAACGCGTGGAATTGTGAAAATCTGAAGGTTTTTGTGGAGCAAATCGACCTGAAAGGACTTTGAATAACCCTTTTAAAATATTTAAAAAATATTAAATGATGTGACGTTCGTTTCTTTTTTTAAAAACCAATGACGTTAGTCAGTCGGAATTCTGGTTTCCTCTTTTCTAAAACTTGAACCGGATAATTGGGTGCAATAAATTTTCACATGGAGGCTTAAGAATCCTTTCACGCGATTGATTCGATCCTCAGGATCCGGTTGAAGGCTCCTGGTGGTAAATATTCGGACCCGGAAAGTTATTATTTAATAAAAGTGCTCCGACGCGAGATATTTTAAAATTCCAAAAAAAATTAAACGAAACCAAAAAAAAAAAATGTGTGTAATATAAACGCTGCCTCTGACCGTTTCCATGGAAAATTATTTTATATCAAACCATGTTGTATTCAAATGGCCCAAAAAATTCTAAGTCTAATTAAAGTGACAGTAGAAAATGTTTTACAATTTACGTTACCTTTTTTAGGTTTTTTCAATGACGATAAACTCGTGTAATTCGATACTTAGAAGTCGGTTAAACGTTTTGTTGAATTAAAATTAATCGTATTTCCTCATACGAGGACTCACGAGGAAAGTTTTTCTTTTGAGGATTCTTGACGGTATCGCTATCGATAACAGAAATGTAAACTATTCACGAATCAAGGAGATGAAGGTCACAGAATATTTTTCAGGTTATTAAAGCCATTTTCGAACGAGAATCTCGTGTACAGACGGACACTCATAAAAAATGTATAAAATTATGTTTATGTTACATTCCAACGTTTTTCAGTGATTCGCCAATATAAATAACAACTTTTTAAATTAAACGGTATATAATAAATATAATCTATTATAATTATAAAATATTAAAGCAGTTAAACGCCTTATTTTTCCCCCTTTTAAAGTGTCTGTTTGCTTATAACGTCATCAGCGGATTAATCTAAACCGTGTGTGTCATTTTATGCTGTATGGACACGGGTCCTCAGGGTCATGTCACGGGTGTCCAAATACTTCCAGTAAATTTGCGAGCAATATCTAGAAATTTGTAAGGATTTGTAAACCGTAATTTCGGACGAAACCAAATTTAAAATTAAAACGTTGATCAAATGTCACCAATCTGCTCAGTAAACAATTTTTACGCCCTTAAATGACATTTCATCGTTTAATTTTTCAGTCACTAAAATTAAAAAAAAAATTCTCGTTAGAGTATTGCAATTTCTAATTTTTTTCGCAGCTTGTGATTGCTGCCACTTTTTTTTTGTGCGCAAGGAAATGATTAAGCGATGGCGTCTAAGGTCTCCCAGTGACGTGCGCATTATCTACCTCTTATCAGCTATCTGTATATCAAAAACACGGAAAACCGCGGATATCACCTCAAGTTTTCGCAGAAGTTCAGCAACAAAGGCTAAAGAGCGATTTTCTGGACCTGTCTTTATAACACGCACTCGTTACTATTAAAAAAACAAAAACAGAAATCCACGTCGTTCGTCGAGGCGTTTATTGATTTGTTGGCTCTGTATTGAAAAATAAAAAGGCGAAAAAGGATTGTGAAGGTTGAGGAAAATAGGTCACGTTGTTACATGAAATTACGAATGTTATACGCAACAACTTATAATCGACCGTAATAATAACTATACAATTAAGTCTCATTTTTAGTCCGTAAAAAACAATTCTTCAGTATACAGAACGCTTTCACTCCTCCACGTGTATTATTTAAAATATCCGTGAACCTTGGATGAGGAAAGTGGGAAAATTCCACAATTCAAAGCTAATGTCTGATTATAAACTTGCTCAAACAGTTTTCCTTTTGTGGTGGAAATTTTATTTTGAAACTCTGTACTGTGTTCTTATAAACGAACCGGATTTTTTAAAATTCTTATGTAATACAAGAATATATTTTACTCTAATTCACCAACTCTTCTACTCACGAATATTTTTCTGGGCGGTTATCTTATTTATTAATTAGAATTCAAAGTCATTATTTTGTGTGTTCCATCGTTGTTAGTTGCTCAATTGTATTTTTCTTCGTGCTATCAATTAATTGAAATTACATAATATAGAACTTCTGCGTTAAAAATATAATAAGTATAAATAGCCAAATATAAGTGATAAAGCGAATACCACAAAACGTTTCTGGAATATTTGTTTCTTTCAGCAGGTGATTCAAAAAACGCAAAGAACGACTCACCGCACAAATCACTGGACGAAAGCAACATGTACTTATTATATTATCAATTAATCGTAAATATTATACTGCATTCTTACAATTATTTTACAGCTAAAATATTCTAGGTTGACATAACATTTTTTTCTAGTAACTGTTTTTAATTTATTTTATTCCTTCAACCAAGGGCTAACGGAATTAATAAAAGTAAAAATTCCACGGACATTTGCGGAACTTTTCCGATTTGGAAAATAGCTTCCAATCAAGCATAAATTTTCTGCTTACAAAATAATTAAGTCCGGTGTCTGCTTAAACTGACACATTTTGCATTACTTTAATATCCACAGCATTTCCTGGAATAATCAGCACAGTAAAGTATAAACTATTTAATATACATTATAATTTGAAACTATTGCCAAGTACAGTAAAATTTATAGTTCTTGAAGAGAAATTATTACATACTATTTTAATTTTTTACGAGAACTTAACTTCTATACCATAATACGTAAATGAATTGAAAGTTATTTGATATTTCTCTTATGTAATATAATAATTATTGGCCAGATATGACAGAAAAGTATATAATAATAATTCAAGTTCATTCTAGAAATTGTATTGTATAAATTTCGACGTTTCGTCCGTAAGATTCTGTCGAGACCAAATATTAACTGAAATATTGCATCCAGCTAATTATTAACAGGAAACAGATTCATAATTATCTGAAATAAATAAATTATAAATTTGTCTGGAATGTCTTCCAACACACTATAAAAATATACGTACATCAAAATTTTAAAATATATTTATTTTTGATCATTATTATTTAACTGAATATTTGACAGGTTCACAATAATAATGCAGTTAATTTAATATTTTTCAATGTCTCTTAATTCTTACCTGAAGAGACCCCAATTTTACTGACGAAAGGTCGTAATTTATATAAAAAAAATTATGAAGAAATTTTAATTTTAATAAAACTTTTTTTGTGTGATTCATCTGGCCAATAACTTTGCACCCTATATGTTTAATCCTTATCAAATTAAATAATTTTCCTCTTGCAAGGGATTGTAATTGGTTTTATCGGTTACGAGACTTTTGATTATTCACTTCAAAATAATAATAAATTTTAAAATAGGTTTCTTTTAGGGCAACAGGCTACATGAGGGTAATCCACATCGTGGCAACTCCCCTTTAATAGCATAGGAAGGGATCTGAAATGGAGGATGCGGAAGGGTAGAGGAAGCCAAGGGTTAACTAGGGCCCTCGGGCTATAGTTTAAGGATCCTACCCGGCATTCGCCTAAAAGTAATGCAGGGAAAACTCTAGAAAAGCCTGCATCAGGTAGGTCGGGCATTGGGTACTTGTCCCACGCCCTTCCGATAGCGGGAGAAGAGTTTTCTGTGCGGACGCAGCATTCCCTTCTCCGTGCCTCGACCAGATTAGGAGGCAACTGGCCGACTATTCCAATGGGAATAGCGGACAACTCTTACCGTATGCCCATACACCTCTCAGAACAGGCCGAGGTGCCTGCGAGAGAATAGCCCTCGCAGACTTGACAAAATAGGTTTCTGCGGTGTGTCGTTCTTACAGCTTGTGTATTTGTTGAATCGCCTGACGATAGTAACAAAGAATACAGCAATTTTGTGTGGTATTTTATGTAGCACTTATTTTCGCCTGTCATTTGGCTATGTGTTTATCTAATTAAAATAAATTTTAACTGCCAACCGTACATAAACATTTCTGTTTGAAATCATCGAGTTATTTTCCTGTCATTTACATTGCGCTAACAGCGTCTCTTTAATTTTATTGATTTAAATGAAAATAACAGTCGACGTTAAACTATCGTTGCAGTATAAATATATGTGTTAGTATATGAAAAAAGGAAATTTCGTGTGGCACAAGTAGATGAAACCCAGTACACGAACGTTGTTTCATGTAACAAGCTCCAGCTCCGTGGTAAATTTGTAGTGTTCGAGTTTGAAGATGAATTCTGAAAATATTCTTCAGATAATTACAGGAAAAAATTAATTCGATACGTGTGTACGCATTTACTTCAGAATGAAAAATAAAAATATTATAATTTTTCACAAACCTCAGTCGTATACAAAAAAATAAATAAAGATTGGAACGAATTAATATGTAACTTATAAACTAGTGTATTCAATAAATGTAGTACATAAAAAATATTCCGTTCCTTTGCAAGTTTACGGTGTAAAGTTCGTACTATGCTAAAGTTTTGCCTCGTCCAAAACTATCAACAGCGTTATAATTTAAATATACTTATGTGATAGATAAGACATAATAAATGCCTACAAATATTACATAGTTTATGAAGGTTGTAACATACACGATGACGAATAGAAAATTCATAAGTAAAAGGTTCTGTTGAAGAAGTTTCACTCGCGACGGTGCACATTAGAAGTGCCGTCTCGTCTCCACAGATGTCGTGCCGGCCGTTTCGTGTGACTACGCATTTTTCCGATTGACGCTAGGCCAAAGTCATTTTAATTTAAGAAGAACATAAAATCAGGATTACATCTCAAGATTTGTCGCGCAATTATTTTGTGAAGTAAACTTCTCTCAGTATCATTACTATTGTTAATCTTTTATTTAAAATGTGGATTAATACTAACCTCTAAAAGTATTTATTGGCAGAAATGGAAGGAAATATTATTTCTTATACTAGGAAAATGTAATTTTTTATTCAGTGTAATAGAATATGAATTCTGACTAATAAGGAAACTAATAAATAAATAAAAATAGCATTTTTTAAGTCTGAAAAGAAGGAGAATTTATTTAATTAACAACGTTTCATCGCTTAATTTGCGACCTCATCAGGTTCCAATTTAAAACTAAAATGTTTATTAATTTTTACTGGTCGTTCTCGTTTTAAATTGTACATTTCGACGACGGCAGTCACCGTATAATGACCTGTCACTCAAAAGTTTGTAAGTCAAACACAATTTATATTTTTTTGTTATCTGCCAAATTGGTTCTTAAAAATGTTATATAATCATTGTAATTGTTTTGTTCTTTTTGTAGTTTTAAATTGGAATCAAATTAAACGCTGAAACGTTGTTAATTGAGTAAATTATCATATTTTTCTGACTTAGAATTGGCTATTGTTTATTTATATATTAGAATTTATTATTCACGTTTAATGTTAATTTTGCCGTTGCCGAATTAATATTAACTCAGAGTTGTGTCTTCAGAGCATTCCATCTGAGTTCACTGAGTAGTAAACGCGCTTCAACCAGACAATGCCAGCAAATTTGAGATTAAAAGTAAAGTTATGTTGCTATCTATTGATACGGCCTGAGGAAATCCACTCATTTCTAAGAATTTGTCAAATAACCAACCTATCGGACTTTGTAAGGAGAAAGGAAATTAGTTAAGGCTGATAATAACCGTCATTGGGTTTTTACAAAACGTCTTAATAATTAAAAATATTTGCCTTATATTTCTGATATACAGGTTTTCTATTGTAGCGTCCATTACTAGACCTTAATTTTAATTTCGAAGCACTTATCGGATCTTCTTCTGTGTAAATAATTCTTAATTTTCCTCTGATAACACTTTTTTCATGCATTATTTACGAAATTGTAAACCTCATTATATGTTACTTTGCAAGTTCAATCTATTTTATATTTAAATTAAACAGCATTTATAAAGGAATGTATAATTTTTAAATGGCACGATATTTATTATTTACAACTCTGTACATTATATTAGAGAACATTTAATAAAATTGTTGAAAAATGTTAAGTCAGACACTCAAAAAAATTAAATATTAATTTAAATAATATATACATATTCCTATAAACCTATATGTATTAGTATTTGAAATCGTTATTAATCTGAAGTAATTTCAACTTGGCTTGTTCTTATTACATAATAGTCTCTCTGGAGAATTTCCTTCTTTATATATATCTAAACAATCCTCATAAATCTATAATGTAAATAACAGATATTGAATTTCAGAATGTTAAGTCTTTTTAAAGGGAAAAACAACGCAGTGTATTACATTACAACGTAGGAATGTTTTATTAAATTTGTTGATAGTTGTTAATTGGAAAACGATAGGTATATTATTAATTTAGAAATATCTCACAATACCGTAACTTAGTTTCAGGTTTGTCTTTCGGTTTTAAATCGCAAACCTGCCAAGTTTGATTTTAACACGTCACATACGAGAAGTAGGACACTAATACAACTTGCTTATTTATCTTGGGACATAAATAAGACCCTTTTGAAAGTTAAATTACAGCGTATTATTGTCATCATTTACATATCCTGCCTCTGAAAATTATATATCGTGTTCCACGTACTTAAATAATTATATTCGTGTATTGTTAACATTAAATTATTATTAAACACGTGATATGATAAAATAACCAATCAATAAATTTTTTATTTATAATATTGACTTCTGTATTTAAATGTTTTCATTAAACCTTTTATTCATGTTTAAACATTTATAGCATATTGAAATTATTTATTTAATAATGTATTAATTTGTTCGATGGAGTATTGCTGAAGAAAATATTTCTGCTTTATTTCATTCCTAATAAATGAGATATTTCCTTTGTTCGTTGCGTAGTAACGCCTTTCTCTCGCGTGACGTCATTGTCTCTTGGGGCGCAGTAATTTAATATTTAATGATCACGGTTTTTAATTATAATTCTTTCCACATGTATGCTAGGCGTTTCTCACCCTCACAGTACCATTTCTCGTGTTTTGAAGAATTTGTGTACCAATTTTTGTTGCAATCTATCCACGCTTTTAAATTTGTATAAAGAACAACGTAAATACATACATACATACATCTATATAATAAAAAAAGTATGTATATTTGTATGTATGTATGTATGTATGTATTTAAGTTGTGCTTTATACAAATTTAAAAGCGTGGACAGAATGCAACAAAAATTGGTATACATATTCTTCAAAACACGAGAAACGGTACTGTGAGGGTGAGAAACCCCTAGCATATATGTGGAAAGAATTATAATTAAAAACCATTATCATTAAATGTTAAATTACTGCGCGCCAAGAGACAATGACGTCACGCGAGAGAAAGACGTTACTACGCAACGAACAAAGGAAATATCTCATTTATTAGGAATGAAATAAAGCAGAAATATTTTCTTCAGCAATACTCCATCGAATGTTAATAAAGAAGAATACGAATTACTTTACCATCCTTGCGGAAAATGTAAGTTAATTTTCGTGCTATATTAGTTGTGAGTCTAGCTAACAATTTCATCAATATAATATTTCGTAATGTATGAAGACTGAGTGAAAATTATATCCTGAAATACTCAAGGAATATATTTAAGTATGCAATTAAATACCTTTTGGAGTTTATATAAATATGTACACGAGCAACGCCGGGCAACCAGCTAGTACATACATACAAATATACATCCTTTTTTATTATATAGATTTTTATTAAAAAAATAAAAGTACTTACAATCTTACGACCTTAGTTTCCAGATAAATTTATAACAGAAACGATTACGCAGGAAATGTTTTAAACATAGCTGGACGTTTCGACGCTACTTCGCGTCTTTCTCCAACAGAACTTTAAAATAAAAATATCTGGAACCAAGGATATGTCCATAAATACCAAAGAACTTAAAATGAGATGTAATAGGCCTATAATTTGTTGAGATTCTTAGTGTCAAGTTTATTGTTATCAGCGTGTGAATAGCATTTATGAAATTATTCTTTTACAATGAAATGTCCTGTATAATATAGTGGTGATTTCAAAATCAAAGTTGTTATTATATTTATAGGAGTTTAATCGGATTGTGTTTGCTGGCTGTAAATTTGATATTACACTTATGTTTTTCAATCGTCGTAATCAATGCCATTTTGGTTTGTCCGATATATCATGAACTACAAATAGCAATCAATTTTATAAACCACATTATTTATGGTTTTATTAAAGGACATAAATATCCTACCAATGTTTTCATCACAAATAATGTAGTTGACAAAATTGATTGTTCTGATAGTTCCTTTAATGAAACTAGAGATATCGTATTTTATAATCTGCAGTTTTTGTATGTTTCTTGCGCCTTATCCGACTAAAGATCAATCAATTTTTATGTAAATTTATCATGCCTTCATCAGTTGGTACTAATTTTTAGTGTTTGTACTGAGATACTGAGTAATACGGAGAAAAGATCTCGGCGGATAAAGCAAGCAGAATAAAAAAACTGGATTTTTTTTATACGATTTTATGTGATCAAAGAAATGGTGACCCATGACTATAACTCAGTTCGTTTTCGTTCGCCTGTTAAATATTTGGCAGGATTGAAGTACTGAATAATGAAGCAAAATGTTTATTTGCGAGTGTATTTTGTCGCAATGACATGGACTGCGGGTTTGTGCGTTTCGTAATTGTATCGTGACTGAGTGCGACAGTAGAAGATGTTTATCTGTAAATTGCGAATGTCTGTTTCGATATGTGGGCCCACTTCCGACGAAGGAAGTTACAACAGGAACCACGGTTACTGTGACGCCACTAGTGACGAGGCCTGGAAGGTGGTTCACTTAACGATGACTGACCTTTACGAAGTTTCCTCGAATCATTCGTCATCCGGACGCTTCACGTGGCTCGCTAAAGGCCGTCAACAGCTCGTTCCAAAGAACTCTCAACCAGAAAGGCGTGGCACAAGTAACAAGAAACCGAATTGCCTGACGTATATGTCTACGGTTTCCCCTTAAACACATTTAGGTGAATGCCGGGTAGGATCCTTACATGACAGCAATCTAACAATGTCAAACTCCAAGCGGATACTGAAGCTGATTGGCTGTGCACCGGGATAAGGTAGCACCTGCGAGGACGAACACTAAACTGGACCGCCCTCGTGCATGACGCTTACTATAGTTAACCCTTGGCTACCCAGTCTTTTCCTATTCTTTTAAAGGGGAGAGGACACATCTTTGATGGCCCTCATTTAGCATGTGACCGCCGAAAAAAATATTTACCTGGTGGCGATGACATCACTCGGGTAGGCAATCAAGAGTTTCCAATAAATTTATGGATTAATTATTCTCCGTATGAAAGATTTAGATTTGATACGGTCTCTCCCTTATTTCACTATTTTTCACGTGGATATGTTTCAATTGTAAACTAGTATAAATATGACTGACGATGCGTCACGATTGTACATTTACATGAATTTCCGTAGTCACAGTCTATCCGACTGATAAAAGTGTTTTTTTTTTATCGCAGGTTGAACTGTCACCTCGTATATACGTCATCTCTGCACATGACACGTGGTGTTGTCATCGTAGAAAAATTTATCCTTGTCCAACATTCAGTGCCTATTTATTTTTAAATCCTGATGAAAGTCGATAAAAAAAATAACGTTCATTTTTATTAATGCTTCACATTTTTTACACAAACATACGTGAACGTTACGTGTAAAATGTTGCAGCGACAACGTTTTGCTATTGTCTTTATCCGCATTGAACGTTCAAGTAGAAAGTGCAAATTACGTCAGAGTGCTTTGTATTTCTTTTGTAGTGGTGCAATTTTAATACTGTTAATGTTTAATTACACAAATAAGTAGCAAAACTTAGACTAAATTAAGTGTTAAATAAATAGTGTGGTATTTATTTAACACTTCTGTCTGTTATTTGACTATACTTTTAGCGCAGACGTGAAATGTTATTAAATCTGTAGCGGTGCTTCTTTTGTGCTTATGTACGATGACGTTTTTTTTTTAATTACGGAATAATTGAAAAAAATTATAATATTAAAATAACTGTAATGAGAAGATTGTTTAACTTATTTCGGTCAGTGGTAGAAAACATAGACACTTTGACACTTAAATTCTCTTGAGATGCTTTAAAAACTTTGTAAAAAAAAAGTAAATAAAAAAATTATCTCTGTATTGTTCCATAAATAAATATATTTATCTGACTTCATTATTTAATTATATGAACACAGACAAATTTATCAGAGGTAATTTATTAACAAAAAACCATTTTTTTCCCCATATTTTTATACATTTTTAATTAATCCCATAAACATGCAAAATGATACTATTGTCCTTAACATCTATGAATCTTTGCTACAGAATCTTTGGTATGTTTATTCTTTGTGTTTTCATATCTTAGTATCTCATATTTGCTCTGGAACCTCAGTTTATCTACAACCTGTGCTTGACAAAGACCTACAGACAGGTAGAAAAGTAACAACGTTGATTTTAAAAGAATTATCAATACATTTTAGTCTGTAATTTAAGATCTTACAACTCTTATAATTTATCAACTGGCAGCCATATTTATCAATTCCTTTTTAATAACTCTGTATAAAATTTTCTCCGGTTTCTATCCAAGTTGTTATTATTACTCTGGTTCTGTAGACTCAACAAAGAAAAGAGATTAATCATGGTTTCCAATCGAAATTTGAAGATTAAAACTGATTTGTTTTGCAAGCTCTTAGTCTTGCAGCCAAGTAGTAACGGCTAAATATCGAAACATAACCTAGTATTTGCTTTCCCTTTTTTTTTATTCTTGAGCGGAGAAGAAGGTCACGTCGAACAGGAAGAAGTATTTTCCTCGTCTGCAGCCCTCGGCCAATTTTGTGTCATTGAAATGGAAAGTTTTAGCATGATGTAGATGCCAATACCCTGGAAAATATCAATAGAGGCATTTTAGAGGAGAAGAATAACAGATAAATTTCTCTTAATTGTGTTAAAGTTCGCAAACGAAATCATCTGGTCCCCGAAACCGAGAAGGCGTAATTTATGAATAATTCTTAACATGAACTCTACAGATAAAAAGTGTCGTACTGAAAAATCTCACCGGGCGCAAGAATTTGAGAATTCCTTTCACAATGTGAAAGAATCCCAGCGGGCTCAAATAATTTTTGTTACCCGCTTTGGGGTCCGATTAAGGAAATTCTTTGGACATCCACACTTGCTTCGAAGCTATTCTTGACGCATTACAATAACTCGGCACAAAGGATAGTTTCAGATCAGAGGCTCACTTAAGGTGTAGCTCAAGAATGTGCGGAACATTTTTTTAGTCCCTCGCAGCAGATTTTGGAAATAAAAAAAAAAGCCGAGGCACCTCGGCCTGCTCTGAAAGGTGTATGTTCCGGGGTCACAGACCTTGGGCATACGGTAAGAGTTGTCCGCTATTCCCATTGGAATAGTCGGCCAGCTGCCTCCTAAATTGGTCGAGGCACGGAGAAGGGAATGCTGCGTCCCCACAGAAAACTTCTCTCTCGCTATCGGAAGGTCGTGGGACAAGTACCCAATGCCCGACCTACCTGAACCAGGTTTTTCTAGGGTTTTACCTGCATTTCTTTAGGCGAATGCCGGGTAGGATCCTTAAAATATAGCCCGGGGGCCCTAGTAACCCTTGGCTACCTTCTTCTACCCTTCCGCATCCCCCCTTTCAAATCCCTTCCTATGCTACTAAAGGGGAGTTGCCCAAAGTGGATTACCCTCATGTAGCCTGTTGCCCTATTTAAAAAAGACTTACCAGCATCATTTCGCGTAACTGATATACCCTAAAACAGGAATCACGTACATAATTATTCACCTGTACGTAAGAGCACAAATAATTAAGATTTCATATTGATGGTCGGAGCTGCTCCAAGACGGGAGCTAGCGCTTTGACTCTGAATCCTGGCGAAGTCGTGCATGCCACCGATATATATAGTGACCTGTATGTATATACGTAGTATGGATATTGGTCGCTTATATATATATATATATATATATATAATATGGCTATAAATGGTGAAATATCCACGTCGACTATGAAGAAAATTAAAAAACAATAAATAGAGACTTCTGTGTGTCATTATAGAATCCCTTTTGATGTGTTGTGCTATAAAACCAATGAGTATTTTAAGAGGAGAAATAAACCTGTAAAATTACTGTCATCTATCTTCACCCGGTTTTCCCTTCAGTTTGTCATTCCTTTTCATAACCCTTTTATCAACAACTATATTTCAGTATTTACATTCATATTTCACGCTATATATATATATATATATATATATATATATATATATATCCAACAAGATTATATTATATACTGAATTACGTCGATTATTTGAATGACCGTTGCATTTATTTTCAAATCAGCTGCTCAAATATTATTTCAACTACATCCACGACACACGGACGAAATGCGGAGTGAAAGACAAAAGTAATATTATTGTCAGTTACTGAAACATTGGTGTGCAATCGTATGTATCCAGGATCTAAGAGAGGTCAGAGCATTTCATTTGCATGGCTCCTCACAATGGAGCTGGAGTCACATGAGCTCCTGTGCGAGCTAGAAGCTGCGTTTCAGAGCGGTTAGTCGTTCACAATGGAGCTGAGCAAGCCGGATGCTGCCACACCAAGTTGGAGGGGAAGCAGTTTAGAGTCGTTAAACGCTGAACGTCTTCAGAGCTTTCAGCCAAGTGTTGGGAATTAGAGGACTTGAATTATTCCATACGGAATAAAGGGGAGTTGCCCAACGTGGATTACCCTCATGCCCTAAAAATAAAAAAAACTCCGAGAAAAGCTAAAAGCTTGTCAGATTTGTTATGCTCGTGTCTGACGACAGCATATTTAAAATCTGAATAAAAGTTTTCGTTCTGTAGAATATCTGTAATATAATATATTACTGCTATTTTAAAACTTTGTAAAATATTGTCAAATATTCTTCCATGGAAATGCTACTTATATGGGGGTTGTGTGTGTAAAAAAAAACCTGTTAATATATAATAATGAATAAATTTTTATACTAAAAAGTATTAGATAATTTTTACACGTCGCTTTGACACAGTTTTGCCTACAACTGATCCAGAGGATTTCGTCCTGTATGATATGGTTGTCATAAATATGGGGGCACATGAATATATTCTTAGCCTGGCGATGATGAAACGAATAATAAATCAACACGCCACACGAAAGCGATTTGCACTGGACGCAACGTCCATGGACGCGTACGGGACCTTTTACGTCGCCGCCGCGATCTCTATTGGAGAGGACGTGAACGTCTTAATCGATGACGTAGATTTTGAAAGTGATGTCGGAGCGTGTTCTCTCGCAAGAGTTTCACAGTTCAGTTTATTTATTGGACCACGTTCCTGAGCAATTAAAGGGGATTTCCTCGCGTAGCCTGTTACTAAAACGAAAAGGACACCTGATGCAGATTTCCCCCACATTACTTTTAGGTGAATGTTGATTTCGATCCTTTAACTATAACTCGGCCACCTGAACTGACCCTTGGATACCTCGTTATCCCTTCCACATACCGTCTTTTTAATACCTTCCTATGCTATTAAAGGGGAGAGGTCACCACGCTACCTCGCCGAGTCTGTTACTATAAAATATCACTGATTCTCAACTATATTCATTTTCCTAACTATAAGTCTGTAAAGCTAAAAACAAATATATTCATGATTGCAACAAAAATAAGATTTAATTAATGTATTTAAATAAAAGAACTCCCTCAGTCAAACAATTTTCGTCCTTCTCCAATCAGAAACATACACTCCAAATGATCAAATAATTCATTTGATGTGTGTATACGGTTCCCTCAGTCGATAACGTGCTCCGAACTACGAATTAATTCACTAACGTATTCATACGACTTCAACAGTCGAAAACATGTTATTTCATTGCACTCCAGACGGAGAATTAATTCATTAACGTATGTATACGGCTCCCTCAGTCAAAAACATATTTTTTTCGTTGCTCTCCAAACGGGAAATTAATTCATTAACATATGTACACGACTCCCTCAGTCAAAAATGTTACTTCGTCGTTCTCCATAATTTTATTCTCGGCGCCAGGTACGAGGTAAACCACGCATAACAATGCATAAAAAGTTCTCGGTTTTCTCACGGTTTTAATTGATTAAAACGCGACGTTTCGCCGACTAAAAGCTCTGTCGTCATCTTTCAATGTTATTTCATTGCACTCCAGACGGAGAATTAATTCATTATCGTATGTATACGGCTCCCTCAGTCAAAAACATATTTTTTTCGTTTGCTCTCCAAACGGAAAATTAATTGATTAACATATGTACACGACTCCCTCAGTCAAAAATGTTACTTCGTTCTCCATAATTTTATTCTCGGCGCCAGGTACGAGGTAACCAAGCATAACAATGAATAAAAAGTTCTCGGTTTTCACACGGTTTTAATTGATTAAAACGCGACGTTTCGACGACTAAATGCTCTGTCGTCATCTTCTAGGGCGAACCGAGAACTTTTTATCCAACAATTACACCGGGAAAGTCTTCAATCTTTGATCAATCATAACAATGTCTCGTCTCCGAATAATTATCTTTGCCAAAGATGTATCTATGGCCCAAACGAATACATATCTACGTTATTGAATTCTTTCAATTTCAACCGAGAAAGAGCTTTCTGAAAAATCTGCCGTAACTGAAATAATTTTTTAATTTCATGCGTTCAAACTGAGGAAGCTGTCTAAAATGACTAAAAGAAATGGATGCAAAAAAATATATTTACTTGGTCCATTTAGCACTTTATAAATGTCACGGAATTGACAAGACAATCGTTCCGCATTTATTTGTATTTCGGCAAGGACCTAATTACGGCATTGCTCGACAAACTGGGTCTATAAATTAGTAGAAATTTATTAAAAAGTGTCAGTATACTTAATTCATTACCCCAATTGCTCGCAACGTCTGGTTTTCTAGAGTTCACGTGGTTTTTTTTTTTGCAGTCGTCGCTCTCCGCATTCTTATCGTAACCTACTTCCTCGACCAGTTGATTTATGTGCTACGACAACTTCATTCAGCAACTCTATACACACGCTCACAGTTTTCCTCCAGCAACAATGGACAAAGCAATGTTTCAGCTGCATGTCAACGAGATTTAATATTTTATAGAACGTATTTAATAATAATAATCTCCTGGAATCTCTATACTTACCTCTTATTTATTGAAACATTTATTTCCGTCATTATTTCTAAAAAAACAGGTTAGAAACTACAGTAATAAGTTAAAAGATTTGGACTCTATACAAAGAACTCACTGGTGAATTTTATTAATAGTGATTATGAATATTATTAAAATATATTTTATTTTCATGCATTAAACTAGCAAAAATCCTTACTCTTTACACAACGTGATATTGCAAAATATGTGTTCCACTGGCCTCTCGTCAATTCTCTTAACATTTCCAATAACGCCTTAATTTTATTTTCTCCGATTTAATAAAGGAATGTTATAAAATTAAGATAAACAAAGCGACAGTAATTTTAACAAGAATATGTGGTTTTCAAATTACTGAATAAATAATTAAACTGTACTTCTAACAGTACAGATAATAGGATATCTAATTTTTGTTTCCACACCTGCTTCTACATTAAGAATAGTTTCAGGTTATGCTGAATATTTGAAGGAGAAAAATTGGCCTCAGTAATATTAAAAAAAAAGAAGTTTTTTTATTTTTCTGTGCCGCAAAGTCGCAGATGAAATATCACGGAATTTCAAATCCCTTCCTATACTATTAAAAGGGGAGTAACCACGTGGATTACCCTCATGTAATCACTGTCAAAAATATCGAGTGTTGGCGAGTACAGGGATTTTACCAGGTGTCGGTCTGGGAGGGATCCTGAATAATTCAAACCTAATTGGCATTTAACTTTGTTAAATTAAATTAAACTAGATAAAATTTAGTTTAGTGACAGTTTATTCAAAATATTCAGTTTAAAGCGATAACTTTTCGGTACTTGTTTGTTCTTTCTTCAGAAGGGAACCTTAAAAGTTGTTATTTAAAACTTAATTTTTTTTAATAAGTGTCTGTTGCTTGTTATTGGCCTTTAACAGACATTTCTCAAAAAATTCTGTTAAAAATAGCGTTTTGGTACTTATTGAAATAAGGCACAAGTAGGTATTTAAATGACGTACAAAGAGGTACCAAAACGCTGTAATTTTGATTGAATTGTATGAATACAATGTCTGGTATTCGTCCAAAACTACTTTCTATTTTATATAATTAAATATAATAAATTCAGTAAGCTTCTGAAAATTGTAACATGTAAGTATTGTAACTATTTAATGCGAGATTTGTGATTGAAAGTAGGAAAACTAAATGATTAAATTTTTTTCTGTGACACTGAATGTTTCGAGGACTTAAAAAAAGAAATTATGCACAGCTTATAATTTTTCCTTGCTGAGACTACTTTTTCCTTTGCGTTCTAAACGATTTCTCGGTATCACCGAATGTTTACTAACCTTTTTCCTTATTTACGTAACCTTTCAGTTTACGCCGACAGACTGCACGGAGAGGAAAATTTTATTACTGAATAATTAGCCAACGATCCAGTATCAAATTTCTGAACCAGAACACTTTGGGAAAAGGCTCCTCGGTTGACTTTTTCAGTTAGTGAGTTTCGAATTCGCCGATCTCACAGACGTTTTTGTTAGCACGTGAAAACGCTTCAATTATCTTATTTTCAAATCCACGTTAATCGTTTTAAGCTTTATCGGATCAGAGAAGAGGCATCCCAATGGCACAAATCGGGCCAAGGTCTATTTCCCTTTTCGCGTTCATTTGAATGGAGAAAGGTTGATTAAGAAACGAGAAATTCTATGTCGATCATTGAAGGACAAATTGCGACTGGATTCAAATTAGAATATCGTAAAACATTATGCCGATATTCAACCCCGATTTCGATAGTTTGTCTCCAAATTTTTCAGAGTTTCTCTAGTACTAAGAAGAATTATTCAGCGTCGATATAAACGGGAGCAACATTGAGACAGGTTCATAATGTACAAAAAAAATATTTATTTTTAGTACAGATATCAAAATGGCTCTTAAATCTCGTCAAAGTATCATAACTGCTACCGATAAAAAAAACTCTGGTATTAATGGTCATTTCTCGTCAGTAAATTTTAAAATTTTAATGACTCTCCGTAATTATATCTGTAACGTGTAAAAAAACTACTTATTACAGTTGATGCGGCGTGAACACTGCAGAAAATTTACCTTTTAGAAACAAATACTAAATCTCGTGTTTAGTTAAAAAAAATTGTATTTTTTTTATTAAATGAACAGCTAAACGGTCTATTTGTCAGAAAATTAAAGTTGTATTATTAAAACAAATCAAAAAATTAATTACAATAGTTCGATGTTTTGACAAAAAAATTTATGACTTCATCAGGTAACGTCGCAATATTGTAATTATTTTATTGTCCGTTTGCTGTTTATTTATTAAATTATAAATGTGACATTAACTTAAATATGAAGTATTTATTCTCGACATATTAATAGCCAATATTTTTTTTGTGGATGAAAAAAGGAATTTAGACATTGCTGTCGATTTGGAAAATGACCAACTTGTTTTGGTCACATAAGGGATCCTTAAATAAGAAATGTGTATTGTAATATGACCAGATTCTCCCTTTAATACATTATAGTTTGTCTAATTCTTTACGATTCAAGTTCAGTAAAATTATAATACGAAAATACGGCAACCACATTCCACTTCCTTTAAAAGTGATAACTCCTTACCGGTGACTTCCTTCCCATTCGCTCATTCATTCATTCATAAATCCATTCTCACGCATTTCAGGACAATCGATCATTTTCCCACATTTTTAATATAGTTCTACTATTATATAACCGTCATAATACTTAATGTTTTTACTCTGGATTTTTATTTTGGCACCAGTCGATTTCAATCCTCAAAGAAAACTAACGTTTGAAATTTTGGGAGTTGTTTAGTCACGCCGTTTATTCATTCCCTGATCTGTGCTGCGGACCTGTTGACCAAAACCGCGGCCACGCAGATGAAGTAGGTCGCATTTCCTCCTTTTATTAGTCAATGGCGCGTCTGTTCACATAAGCGACCTTCTCATTGTTAGTTTAGTAATCGCGTATATGAGTAGATTTCGTCGAGGAACCGTGAATGCAACACTTCACGGAACAGCGCCGCTTACGCAATAGGAAAATCCGACTACTGTGTCTTCAAGGGGAATCCTCGTACAAGTGCTAAGAGGAAGTTTTTACATTAACGGAACCATACCAGAACTTTCCTTGGCAACGTTTGGATGCACACGACGGAGGATACCTCGTCTCATTCGTCTAAGTAAGTTTTTCTCGGTGATTCGTTTAGTAACCTCGGTTAACAAACCAATACTGCTGTTCCGAGTACAGTATTCATTTTCATTCGTGACAATTTTAACAGTAATAATCAATGGCCTAGCATCAGAAATCTAATATTCAATACAATCTGTCAATTATCATTTAATAAATAAATAAACAACACAGTGTCAGAAAAAAATATTAATTAATTAAAACCAAAAAATTATTACGTCCACAATTTTGTGATTTCTTCAGATAATCCCTGACATTGGCTGTGTCGTTTATTTATTTATTAAATAATCAAAGGTGACTTCTCGGTTCGGAATATCTGTAGTTGATGTGTCCTTGTAAATTTTCATTGATACAGAAAATAAAAAACGACTAAATATTGCAATTTATGTCCGTTGATGTAATGAAAATCATATTATGCGGGATAATACATAATTCTCAGAGAACTATCCATGAAATTAGGTATTACTTTCTCTACCATGTCAATTCTTTTATTCATTGCTGTTAATAACTATATTCATTGCAACACAAAGAACAACATGGAATTGAGATAAATATAGAAAAGTAAATCTGATGAAACCATTAAAGAAACCATTACATGTACAAGTGGAAAACAAAGAATTACAAAATGTCATCAGTTCAAGTAATTTAGAAGTCTTTTGATGAACGATGGCTGCAGCCACCACATATCGAGTATGGATCAGAAACAAGGACATTAAGAGACAGTGGAGATGAAATACTGGGAAAGTTTTGAAATATGGTGTTGGAGTAGAATTTGAAATATAAAGTCAACAGATACAGTATCAAATTAAGAGATTCATCTTGACTATAGTTTTTAAGAGGAAGGTGAATTGTATGGGACACATCCTAAGGATAATTTGTTCACTACTGACATAATCAAATGATGGAGTTACAGGTTTGTGGAAGAAGAGTGAATCTGGTAGATGGCTTGAATGGAGTAAGAAAAATATATTGAGTGATGAAAAGGACTGTGCAAAATGGAGAAGGAAATTTACAGATCAAGTTCAAGGACCTCCCAGATTAACAGAACTATTAATAACAATATAAATTTTGTCAGTTACACTAAAGGGGGTACATCAATTTTTAACCCAATTCTGATTATTCTAAAAATTTAAGAAACATTTCAAAGATATCCAAAATGATTTCTATTTACTTATTCCTTTCTAGTTATCGTCATGGTCAGTTGAAGATATCAAGGCATATTGATGCTGTCTGAGCTATTAAATCATATTTAAATACTTATGTCTGAATAACTTAAATTGTTATGTGGAAAATATAACTCAAATTAATTATGGTAAGATGTGTAATAGGTATAATTAATAACCAAAGACTCAAGTCTAATTAAAATATGCAAATCATGTTATTATTTGTAAACCAAATTAAATATTGGCATAACATTTTAAAGATTTTCGATAGCTTTAAACTAATGAATGTGAAGTCTTGATACATTAAAAGATACTGTTTTGGGATTAAAGTATTGTAAAAACAAAAAATAAAAGGGTCAAAATGTTAACAATTTATCAGCAAAATATTATACAATATTAAAAATAATTTTTTCGTTACCCTGTGACTCTCCCAATGTTGTTAACAGTCATCATGAACTGTTAACTACTATCACATAAATCAAACTTTAATACATTATTACTGAAAGAAATACTTATTTTGATACCTAATAGTATTGCAGTAGATACTTAACACATACTATACAAGTGCAGTTAGCTCCCATTTTAAATTAATTTATTAATTATGTCTTACACTGCATAAAACTTATTAGGAGGAAGGAGGATCCTGTAGAAAATTATTATTGTATTCTATTTGACTCTGTCCCTCTCAAGAACAATTGCAAAATGTTTACAAAATTGAGTTGCCTTATCCCATATAAATTATTCATTTAGATGTCATTTTATAAATAAAAGTGAAATGAATGCAATAATAATTTTATTTCGATAGAATTTAGAAAAGTCAATCACAAAAAAACAACAATTAATATTGAAGCGTATATATTCAGCTCTCAATTCCAAGATATAATTTCATCTTATGATCTTATGTTTGAAGCATATTGAAACAACTATAATATTTATTTTGTGTGCTGCAATCATTTCAGAGGATATTATTTGTTTTATACACTGCTCCAATTATTTCAACAGTCAAATTACTTTTTTTCTTTTGCAGCCTAAGAAAACCTATTGAAAATTAAATAATAAAGTGGACTTTACTTACATTGAATATTAATATTATATTTTATTTACATTTCAGGCCACCTTTGAGCCAACTTCATTCATGAACGGAGAGTATGATGAACTGAAAAAAAATTTCCGATCTGTAAAGGAAGAAAACCTGAAATTACAAGCTGTGATTACCGATGTAAGTCATTAATTATGCAAAAAAAAAAAGTTTTAAATGTCTGAAAATAGATTTAATTGGAAATTGATAATAAAATTTATTTCCTGTGTATTCTGACACTTACTTCATTATTATGGTGTCCAATTTACAATGTCTATTGGAATATTGGCTAAATATCCATTCTAAAATTATCTGTGTTTATATAATTAAATGAAAACAAGACATTGCTTATTTAAGTCACATGGGAATTTAATTTAGATTCATATAGACAAAAATATTTTTTTCTCAACAATCTGTTTCAAAATTTTAAAAAATATATTATAAGAGCAAATTAAATTAATACAAAGGTTGTTACTTTAATTAATACAATGATTCCACTATTATTTAGTCATATCTGATATTTATTCACACTATCAATATCATTTTACTTTATATAAAAGTAATGATTATAATTTAAATATCTTAGAAGAATAACTTTATTTTCCAGGTAACTGAAGTCAATAAAAGGTGGCAGAGGTACAACAATGACAGGCAAATGTATGTTCAGCGCTTGTTATCAACCATTCAGGAACAGCAGGAGCAAATTAATAAAATTGGAGCGTTGAGTGCATTACCAATAAGAGAGGTAATAATCCAACCCCATATAAAAAATATATAAGTTAGTATAACAATAATGAGGAGAAACATGTAATTATAGGTGAGTAGAGAATGTGGAATCTATTCGGGAATCATGACATATTTTATAAAATTTACCTTTGTATAATTTTATTGCATGTTTATGATTAAATTTAAAAATGCAATTTTCAGTATTAAAATTAATTGAAT
Organism: Zhengitettix transpicula; assembly: GCA_037074705.1. Classification (NCBI taxonomy): domain Eukaryota; kingdom Metazoa; phylum Arthropoda; class Insecta; order Orthoptera; family Tetrigidae; genus Zhengitettix; species Zhengitettix transpicula. The sequence goes on along the minus strand of CM073593.1, from coordinate 43,334,860 downwards.
GCTTTAAGATGATAAAAAGTGTAAAACAAAAAAAAATTATGTTAATATAATATTAAAATACTATACTTATGACTTATATTTTATGAAAGCAGAAATATTTGTTCGTACTAAAACCTTGTGCATATAATATTTATAATATGTGTTAATATTATTTTACAACTAAAAATAAATGTGCATTTTAAATTCACACATGAAAAAATGTTTACAATTGTTTAATTTGATGCTTAACATTGCTGTCATTTGTTTCAAATCAATCCCAAATTATTATTCATCATAATACATTTGATCAATTAGACTCATTATTTGCAATAATTTTTTCAGAAGGCTAAAGGTGAAGCAACTCAGTTAGAGACCGAGAACTTACAACTCAGGGAGGAAATACAGAAGCTACAAAAGCAGCTACAGGAACATGAAAGAGAGGAATCAGCCTTAAGGTTACAGGCCCAAATGCATAAAGATGACTGGGAGGTAGAAAGAGCTGAGAAGCAAGCAGCAGTAAGGGATCAGCAAGCAGCAGAAAGTAAATCCAGTAAATTGACCCAAGAACTAAGGGCCTTAAGGATAAAGGTGATTTTTATATTATTAGATCAGCAGGCCAAATTATTAAAAATATACTATTATTGCAAGTAAAACTGGAATAATAAATACTTCTATTTACATAATTTTATCCAAATTTCAATTTCCTAAAACTTGACAAATACACATTTTCTGATTCTTGTTTTCCATCATGACTGTAGGTTTTAAATTTAACAGGCACTTATAACAAGGCTAACAAACTCTCCACTGCTTCAAACATATTTTCAAAAACATATTGGGGTGTGGATTATAATAAAAATTAAGACAGAGAGACATTTGTTACATTTAAAAATGTTAAGTCATTCTCTTTGTTACAACGGATAAATATGTTGAAAGAAATTATCAGAGATGAAGTAAACCAGACTGATTAGACATTTTAACAAATTAAGAATATTAACAGTGAAAATTTGAAATTTTATATTCTGTGTGAAGAAGTGGTGATTTTTCAATGTAAATAAAGCCATGCCACTACCTCTCTGAGGCTTACCGTAAATTGAATGCTGGTGTCACCCCATTGGAGTGAAAGGAGTCTATCAAATTTTCAGTGGCTTAAGCCTCCTTCATCAGGACAGGGTATATGTACAGAAATATAAAAAAACCGACACTGGTCACATATTCCTTAAAAGACAGAAGTTATGGTCTTTGTATTAGCTGACAGTACATATTATAGTGTCAACAAGATCTCTGAAAAGTTTAAAGGCCTATTTGGTCTAAAATGATAAATTTCCAACTTTCTATATATATATATATATATATATATATATATATATATATATCAGTAATTTTGACCATCTCACATTTTTTTAATTTATTTATACATTTAGTTGCACATTAAAGGGGAATATTATTAATTTACCAATGTGAATCATTTTCTTATATTAACAGATTAGGGAAGATCAGATCCAAAACTGCAGTCAGTGCCCACGCTGTGGTTATCGATTTGCTGATAGTAACTTTCCATTACATGAAAAGGAGAGTCAGCGGAACATAGTAAGTTAAAAGTTTATATAATCAATACATTATTAAGAATATATTTGAGTATATTTTATGGATTAATTGTGCTAATATTTGTGGCAATATATTTTCTTGTTAAATATACTGTGAGTCGAAAAATGTTTAATATTTACAATAAAAAATGTAAATATATATTTCTTATGAAAATTATGACTTGATTTAAGTTAGTGTAAATACTAATCAAACTGATAATTTTAATATTTATTTATTCAATACTTGAAAAGATTGTCATTTTTAAGTACTCTGTTTAAATTTGTGCCAATCAGCTACACTAATCACAATTTATTAAATTAGATGTTAAAATAATTATTGAAGTATTGAATATTTGGAATATTTATTCTCAATATTCTTTTCGTGTCTTACAGACACCATTACTTGCCAGAGGAGCTGTTTATATGTTGGGGGATGACAGTGACATCACAATTGATAGTGATATGGGTTCTGAAGCATCATGGAATTCATCTACCTTGAAAGGTGCCAGTAACTCTACATCAATTGAAAGCAATGATAATGATTTGTGGAAAACATCAACAGTTCATATCAGAAAATCTAGCTCTAATGATCAACTTAGCAAAAAATTATCTAGTACATTATTTTTAAGAACTGATGAACAATCTGATGTACACCTCTTACCACCACTTCCATCTAGTGCCAATAGTGTAAAGATTCTTCCCTCTGACGAACCTAAGACTAAAATAAGTGAAAATGGTGTTAAAATGAAAATTAAGAGGCATCATGACTCAAGTCCCAATTCAACTGGTGGTTCACGTTTCTCAGTTATATCTGGTGAAGGTGCAGTGACGCTAGGTTTCAATAGTTCTGGTCTTGCATCAGTGACAGCATTTAAAAGTGAAGCTCCAAAGTTTATTGACTATGATGAAGGTGTTGCTACATTGACTTCTACTAATGTGATTTGCCCAGGGTGCAAGGAAGTATTTCCACCTGATAGAAATCTGGACTTTCTTGATCATTTTGAACTGTGCCAAGGATACCAAACCTCAAAAGAAAAGCTTTAGCTTCCAAGACTTAGTTCACCAGTATTAATATACCTAAATTATATTTAAGCAATAATGAATTACTGTAATGCCTATTAGGACAATTATTTTTAATTGTCAATGATGTTTGTAAGTAAAGTATTTTACATTATAAGTACTTATGCATTTTTAAGCAAAAATTTGTACACAGTACATAGTAAATAAATCTCAGGGATTTACAGACCATTTGCTGGTTTTATTTATTTATTTATTATCTAAGAAAACAGGTAAGTTCTTTTGTACTTTATAATTTTACATAAGCTCCACCCACTAATGAGACATTTTAATGTATATAAATAAAGTAATGTTATAAATTTGATCAAATTTTGTGTAACTGTGCTATTCAAAAGCTTATACATGTGAAAAGCCATAAAGGTAATAACAATTTTGTATTATGTAAAACTATTGTGGCTGTTTGTATTTGAGAATTATTATCCAGCTTTCTTTCTTTATATCTCTTTTTTTAAATAAAAGTCTAGAAGGTATTGCATTAAGAGAATAAAATGATAGTTTTATTCATTTCCTGAGAAAATTTGAATGTTACATTTTTATAAACATGGTGATTCTACAGTCATATTTAATCTTTTAGGTGTTTTACAGCTTATGAAATAATACATTTTTTGGTATAGAAATGTATGGTTGAAAGTGATGTATTGAGACATGAACACAAAAAATGAAAAGAAAAACATTGTTTATTTACAACATCATTGCAAAGTGCTTCTTTCCAGCAATGTTTACAATAAATGATCCAAATTATTATCACCAACAGCTTGGTAGTGGCAAAGGAGTGATTGATGAACAGTTGAAAATGACTTTTTACCACAAGTGCATCAGATCACAGATGTTCAGGCACACTACTGCCCTCTACCTACAGCATTTCCAATCAATCACAACTGCCTACTTTTGGCGAACAGTTCCAAAGTTGCCAGGCAATTGAGCAACGAGGTCCTCAATTGTGCCAACTGGAGTTTCATAAATGATGGTCTTCTGATGCCCCTGTTGGTTGTCACAATTTTTAGCATATATTGTAAACATTGCTGGAATGAAGCACTTCGTGATGATGTTGCAAATAAAAAATGTTTTTCTTTTTATTTGTCATATTTTGTGTTCATGCCTCTATGCACCACTTCCAACCATACATTGCTTTACAAAAAATGTATGTTTTATTAAGTTGTACCACCCCTTATAACAATAGAATCATGCTGTGTATAAAAAAGGCCACAACTGAAATTATATATACAGTTTATACATAACTTCTTAAATTCAATATTGAATGTAATTAAACTTAAAGAACTTAAAGAAGTAGTAATAAAACTTGTAATTAACATTTAATTCTTTCTGCTAGTAACTAAAGCAAGCTAAATTTTAAATATTTTTTTATTATGTGCTGCCTGTTTGAAAGTATTTTTATTTTATTGAAATATAATAATTGATATATTCAATCCAATTGTCCTTGTCACCACTTCTAAGTAATAAATACAACAATATAAATTCTGTAACAAAATGTTTACTGTCAAACGCTGTAAGCTAAATATTTTAAATTTTATTTTGTAGTAATGTTAAAATTTGCATCTGTGTATATATATTTCGATATTGAACAATATGGCCAAAAATAGACCTCAAGAATAAAAACAGGTGTACCACAAATCTGTGAAAGCAATGTTGCACCTGTTTTTTATTCTTTCAGTTTGTGCTTGTACTTGAGAAGATCCACAAATCTGTGGAAGAAACATTGTACCTGCTTTTTATTCTTGTGAGGTCTGTGTTTTGGCCATATTGTTTCTTTTGTAGTCATACTTGAAAGCCATATTAAAAATCAGACTAAGAAGAAAATACATTAGTTATTATACATTATTATGCAATCAACTCACAAGGAAGCCAACAGAAAGAGTCCACTTTTTCTATCTTTCATAGATTATCTAACAAGCTTAATGCTTCAAACAAATGAAAACAATGCAACTATGTTTTACCAATTTCAAGTCTTGCATTGAAATAAAATAGTGTTTTTATCTGTATACTTATTATTACCTAGTTATTCAAATTATATCTTGACACAATCTGGTGGACTACCCACAATTTATTTTTTCTGTTTTCATAAGAAAAGGGTTGAAGTAAATAGTAGTCTGTTTGGCACAATACCAATTTCACTTCTTCTACCAGAAAAATGTTCTTACAAGAATCGCTTGTTACCCATTGCCCATGGAGTTTTCATATTTATTTTTTATAACTACTGAACCATTTCTAAATCACTTTTAGCAGATGTTGTTTGTCTTTAGGTAACGTTATTTCCTCTCTCCCATTGTAAACGGGGTCTTGTCTAACCAGAAGATGGGAATCAAACAATCTTGTTCCTATACCAAAATATTCTTCTGATTCTAAACTTGGATAAGTATGTGCATGTTCGTAAATACTATTTATATTTCTGTACATTAATGTTTTCAGGAATTCCTGAGTGCACATTGTTTGAAATTTTCTTGTATTTTATTGTTAGGTGACTGGAATACAAAAATTGGTTACTACATGACAAGTAACTTGGAAATATATATTGTCTGATCAGTTTGATTTTATTAAATTACTAGCTGGGCACCCGGGTTATCATATATCAATAACCCCTGATTTGACTTCAATCTGGGTTGCTTTTGCATTTTTTTAATGTATATCTCCTCCACCCCCACCCCAAAATGTTCTCCCCTCCCACGCCAAAAGGGTTTGCAAGTATAAAAAGAATCTATAGAAGTACTATCAATGTCATTGACCTCGACAAATATTTATACAATGCAAAAATCGGTCGTTTAACATGTTTGAAAATTTCTAGCAACCTTTTCTCATTGTGAGTCAATTCTATATGAATGCACAAGTTCAAATAAAATATTTTATCTTTGTACTTTCAAACTCTAATCATTTCATGTGTCATGTCAACCTTAGGAGTATTATTGACATGATTGAATGAATCAATCTATAATGGAAATCTGTAACGTTTAATATACTCCCAACTGTATGTGGAGCTGCTCATATTTCTGTCATAGAACAACTGTAGTTTCAGTGTCCTTGAAAATAGTTTATTTAAAATAATTATAGTTAGCTGTGCAATTTGTTGTCCAGAAATAAACTATCTCCCATATTTTAAAGAACCTAATCTCATTTCATTGTACTGTCATGCTATTGGGGTGTGAAGAAATAAACCATGTCCAATGTTTTATATTTTTTCAGGTCTTCCTTGAGGAGCATGTAAGCTGGGGGCTTTTTCTTATAACACTAGCAAAACAGGAACAATGGTCCAACTGGAACAAAAGAAACTTACAATTAGAACACTTCAGCGAAGGCAATAAGAATTGGTGTGGTCAAGAAAACTCGCCAGCAAATATAGAACTTCATCCTCTACAGAAAAAAGAAATCAGTCTGCAAAAATAAAAAAAGGAAATATTAACATTTTGCGGCAATCAAATGTGTTATAAATTTTGATAACCTAAGTATGTTCTTAATTTAAATTTTACACAGTAACACAAGTAACCTCTGTACACAGTTCAGTACACTATTACAAGTCTCACATGGATCACTAATCTACATAAAATACATTTTCATACAATCAATTGATCAAACATAAGGCAGTACAAAGCACATAAATTCAGGTAAACGTACAAGATTAAGAAATTAAAACATTTGCATAAAAATTTAGAGGAGCGAACTTAACTACAATAAGAATTTAGTATTTGAGAAAAGCAATTATAACCTGGATTTGAAAGATAGTTTGCCCATTAGAGATTAGTTAAAATTTACCAAAATTATATTGAAACAAATCAGTTTTAATTAAATGTGTACAATTTAATGAGAATGAAAATAAGACTAGTTAAGGTGAAAACTAGGTTTTAGTTTCAACTATGGAAGAACTAAAGTGAATAATAAGCTGTTATGTTTACAGTATGAAGATTTTAAGCACTCATCGGGTACAAAATTACATAATACACAAACTAAATTTGCTTTACATTATAAAAAACACTGGATATTTTTTTCATGGGACTTTTGGTTTTGCAGCAGAAAGAAAAAAAAAGTGTTATTATAAATTCATTAAAGAACAACGGTCATACATGTAAATTGTGCAGATTTTACCATGATTTGCTAATTTTTTGCTGATGTTCTCTTCTGCACTGATGCTGGCTGGACTCTCGTACCATAGTCAGCTTGTTTTCATGTGGCCAGAATTCATCATCTCCAGTTATGGTTCTGCTCCTTTATTTCCTACAGATATCTTGACCTTTGCTTTCTGCCCACCTGGCACATTCTCCCTGTCTTCAATCCTGTCTTTCCTCTCACCCTGACCAATACTCACTCCACAACAATCAGTCTTGCCTTGAAGGATGAATGCTCACTTCATAGGAGCATTAAATGAAAAGTGAAATTTAACTAAAGTGACAAACTTTTAAATCACATGTTACACTATTAACGTTGTTTTGAAAATTTTAAAAGAAGATATATAACAAAGAAAATACAGATAAAAATGGACAAAGCAAATAGTTTTGGTATTGAAATGACAAATACAGACACTTCACATACAGTTCAGTACAAAGTCTTGTGTAATTAAGTACAATGTACAGAGATACAACCTACCACAGACATAAACAGAACAGGCATTTCTTATAAATGTTAAGATACGGGTTCCAAATAGATTTATACTAGGTCCAGTATTGTTTATTTTATACAAAAATAATTTTGAATGTTTCAAGTTACATTGAGTGAGTTGAAGGGTTGACTTTCCCTTAAGAGTCACACACCTCGACGGTGACTGGTAAAGATCTGGAAGAAACAGAAAAAATGTAAGCTGTTAGTAGGCTCGAACCCGGAACTTTCAGCTGCAGTTACACTCACCTGGGCTCGAACCACTGAGCTACTGAGTGAGGTGAAGGTTGAAGGCTTTAATCACTTTTAAGAGTCGCAATACATGACAGTGACGTGTGAATAAATACGTATGAGACACAGGAAAAATTAACTCCGCGAGGAACCTTCAGCTACAGCGATCTCTTACGGCGGACGAGTGGTCAGATACAGAAAGCGCCTCTAAAATGAAATTATGATGGTCCGAGAACCTCACGATTGCACCCACAACATCACTTGGGTATTGCGACTCAGTCAAATATAATTAATATATTCAGCATTAAACGTCGTCTCACGTTTCATTAGTTTACTGGAGTTTCTGAAACTTGTTGTAATTGCAAAGGACAGGCAAAAAAGGATCTTTATTATCAATATAAATCAAAAAAATAAAAATTGGGAAAATTTCAATAAACTTACTCCGACACACACCCAAGAATTCTGCCTTCATTTTCGCCGACCCCGAGGGGAAGGCAGAGGACACTCGAAGCCGAGCGAAAGTGGAAGCAGAGAGGGAAGTGTTTTGATGTAAGGACCCAGCCGAGACTCGAACCCACGGCCTGCTACGCACAGAATCATTGGGTTGCACCTACCTGAATTATAAACATTGAGCCACGGTTTAATCTCCCTTAAGAGTCGCAAATCTCGACCGTGAGAAACAGAAAAAATACTAGCGCTGTGAGCGAGCCTCGAACCCGAAACCTCCTCATCCACATGGCCAGGCTTTAACCACCTCAGCTACTGGCCTTTATAACTCATACAAAAACCTCCTCCTGCACCTGTAACACGCAGCAGCTAAAGTACGCGTATTGCACCAATTTTGGTATTTCTTGTCGTCCTCCTTCCCGTTTCAACCTTTGCTTCGTCAAACGCCTGCTTTCTTTATTTTATTACCCTATAAGATGCCATATCCTCTGCAAAATATTGGAATAATCATTTTACCTTAATTTCTCGCACAAGACAGCAGATTGGTTCCTTTAGTTGCACGTATTTTCATCGTGCGACTCGTCCATTTGGGGCGGGGAGGAAAAAGGAATCGAAATGACATTTAAAAATGCAATTGTTCACAAGTTAATTTATTTATCGAATATTACAATTTAGAGAAAACCTTCGAAACAATTTTTAAATCATGTCAAGTCTCTTCCTCACAAGTGAAAATATATATATATATATTAATCACTCTTTATTACGGGGAAAAGGAAGGAATTTAAATTGAACAATTATTTATAAACATAACAATTAAATTTATTTAATAAATTGTGGTCGTCGTTGATTAACAATTTTTTAATAATATCCTTCGGCTTTTGTTAGAACTCAATTATCGGGCCTCTAACAAATATATTACAAAAATATGAAATTTAATTTACAACAAAAGAATTATTCCCAATTTTAATAAAGTTATCGGATCTGACGGTAGATATTTACATATAAAGTTTACAGATGAAAAATTTGTTTTTATTACTTACCGTTGTGTGGTCTTCACGTAATTTGTTTTTTGATTAATTTTTTGTTATTAACTCCACTCTTCACTAACAGTCTACTTGCACTGATTCTACTTTATTACTGTTTGCAAACACTTAGAACTCTGTCGATGTCTTTCTGTTTCTGAATATATAATTGTCTGTAGCTCACACACCGCTCCCTCTGTGAATATTTTTCTTATGGCCATCATACAAGCCTTATTTTGATAATTACATTCATTATACCTAATTTTATGGGTCTTCTAGGCGCTACATAATAATTTTTACAAACTTTTCATTTATTAAACCTTCATTTGATTACAATCTGGCCAAGAGGCAATATTATGCAATAGTTTTGTGGAGGCAAGGCCCACTTATCAGGGACAATATTACATCAATATTCAAGAATATATCTCTACAATCTTCGGTCTTCTAGCAGCAGCGTATTGGTGACTTGAACTGGAGGTCCCGCCTCCTAGTCTAGTGGTCGGAGATCCTTCCACGTGGAATCTGCTCCGCGATGACGATTCATATACCTTTAACAGACTAATACGAGGGTGAATCAAATATAAACGAGACTTTTGGACCTGCGCGCGAAATAGTGATGGAAGAACGTTCCGCTGTTATTGGCTGTTAGGTTGGTTTGTCAGGAGTGGGGGAAGCACGTGACTCATCATCATAGACTCGCTCAGTGTCCATCGTTACGATGTCCGAGCAGGAGGTACCTCCCTCTATTGCGCAACGTATTGTTATCAAGTTTTTAGCTGCAGAAGGTTGAGAAGATTGACTGCACAGTTCGGGGAAGAGACGCTGTCGCGAGCTAGAGTGTTTGCTTGGCATAAACAGTTCGTGGAGGGCCGTGAATGTGTTGAAAATGAGAGCCATGACCGCAGACCCCGCACCAGCATTACAGCGGGCAACATCGACAGTGTTCGTCAACTTGTTGAAGGTGATAGGCGTGTATAAACTTCGGATATTGCAATTGAGGTTGGAATAAGTTATGGGAGCACTTACTCTATACTCTCAGAGGAGCTAGGGTATCGCAAGGTGGGTTCCTCGCCTTCTCACAGTTGACCAGAAACTGAATCGTTTTCAAGTGTGTGAGCGTCTTCTTGCACGATTTCGGGAAGAAGGAGACCCATTTCTTTCTCACATTGTCACCTGTGATGAAATGTGGGTGCATCACTACACCCCTGAGTCGAAACAAGCGAGTATGGAGTGGAGGAAGAAAGGAGAAACCGGACCAGTGAAAGCCAAGTCACGATTATCGGCTGGCAAGGTTTTGGCTACCGTTTTTTTTGACCAGCGTGGCCTGCTGCACCTTGATTTTTTGCATGAGCGCAGAACAATTAATGCGGCATACTACTGCCAAATTTTGACTGAGGTCAGACTTGCATATCGCCGCAAAAGACGAGACCTTCCGATGAGAAAAGTGATTCTCCTCCATGACAATGCTCGCCCCCATACAGCAGCCCTGACCGTACAAAAATTGGAGCAACTGGGTTGGGAGACACTGGAACACCCTCCATACAGTCCAATCCTGTCTCCCTGCGACTTCCATGACTTTGGTCCTCTCAAGGAAGCTTTGGGAGGGCAAAAATTCCACAGCGATAATGAGGTTGAAGCATATGTGCGCAATTGGCTACAAACACGACCTGACTCTTTTTACGTGGAAGGAATTAAAAAATTACCTATACGCTGGGAAAAATGTGTTTATAAATCAGGAGATTCTGTAGAAAAATAAACTATGATTGTTTGTGCGTTTAAAATCAAAATAAATATTTAAAAAAATAAGTCTTGTTTATATTTGATTCACCCGCGTACTTTGTCGTTACTAAAGTGTCATCGTTTGTTTTACACACTCTTACATAACGTAAGTATAGCTCGAGAGGTTTAAGATGTCGTGTCCACCAAAGATGAGCAGTCGTCCTCGACCCTTAGGATGAAGTGGGGGTAACGATGAGCTCAGTTGAACACGATTCTTTGTTGCGACAACTAGGAACTGTTAACACTATTCTAAAAACATTGACGCAAAGAAATATATTGTACTCAGTGTAGGTAAATTTAATCTTTATTTATGTTATGAAAATTAATCTATTATATTCAGCTTACTTCACAGTCTGCTATCCAGGCCTTCGCGTCTGACAAAAGAGTTTGGGACTTGTTAAATTTATAGGGTTCGGGGGTGGGAGTGACAGGCTTTGTTTACTCAGTTGCTGGGACATTTCAAGTTTTTGTCGGAACGAATCGTAGATTTAGAAAGGTCCGAAACGTTAACACTACAGCCTTGCTGGTTGGCGTCTTTAAATTTCGTTTTAAATTAATTAGGTCCTAAATCATACGAAATTTATTAAAATTTAATTGATGATTTTGTAAATTTAACTGCATTCGAAGTCAGCTTATTGGATCCGTATATAACGTAAACACTCGCCCGCCAGTAATTAACAATCTACTTGGACTAGTTGTTAGCTGCAGATGTGAACAACGCGACCGTCCTGTAATGTGTCGGTTATGGTTTTCCTTTGTTGTTGTATTGCTCTGGGTAAAGCTAAAAAATCAATTAATTGTTCCAAAACGTCACAAAAATTGTTTGGTTGTGGAAATGTAGAGAAGCAATCGCGTGGATCTGTTGCATGAAAAAAAAATTCTTATCAAAGATTTAATCCGACATTAAACGAACGGTAAAAAAATGGCGACCTAAATTCAAACACAGAATTTTTTACTCTTACAATTTTGCAACCTACTCCTTCCATTTCGTATCTTCAATCACTTATTAACCTGCTATGCACAATATTCCTTTTCCTTATTCATTTGCAGTATATAGAAAATGAAATACTCCAATAATATATTTGCAAGCTTCATTCCACCACTGGGAAATAACTTAAATTCAAAAGTAATAATCCGTAAAATTTAAGAGCTGATAAGTGCAGGGTGCCTGTTTATCCCGTTCGTAATGACACAATGAATGTTTTCGAAAATGGTAGTAGCGTCTCCCCAACAACTTCCCTAAGAGAAGTTCTCCGCTGACCAAACTCCCCTCCCATCATCTCATTTCTCCTACTTCGCGCAGGTCGTACGCCAGGCTAAACCTCTCCAACTATAACAAGGGTTAGGCAGCAGCCCCGTGTTGAGCCAGCTTCCCTGCAGGACACATCAGTAAAGAAAAAAGAATACGTGCACTTTAGCAGGCGGAGCAATTAATGGTAATAATTACTTTGTGGAAATATTAAAAATATTAATATATTGTAATGCCAATTAATTAGGACATTAATTGTTTGAACATAAAATTTTAAATTGTTTGAGAAATCTATTATTGCGACAATGTAGCCCAGCTCTGTTCCTTTGTCGGAAGGTCCGAAAATGGCGTAAGCGCGCTAAAACGATAGTTCAGTTCGCGGAAAGACATCGTCGATGTATAACTGTTAGTTGGTGACGAGAATTCAACAGAGTTGGCGATTAGAATTTAACAGAGTTGGTTGGTGCCTGGACATTTCTGAGGACAAAGAAAAACATTCACGAAAGTATAACGTCAAAACTTGCTAAGTAAAAACATAGCCGGCCAGAAATAGTAAAATTTCAGTTTGAGTCCAAAGCAGTTAAGACTGGCAAATCTACAAACCACGGAATTCACCTAAGGCAAGCAGAATTCACCTAAGGCAAGCAGTCAACAGGTAACTGACACCAAAAGGGAGGATCATCCGACTTCCTGACATCCTATACATTTTGACTAGAATTAGTGAAAGGTCCGTGAATTTTAGAATTAATAAAATTTACAAAGAATATTTATTTACTTTGTAACAATCATTTAAAAACAATTACAAATTTAAAATATTAAATTCTCAGGGTCTTCACTGGGTTTGATAATGGACACAGCAGCCTTAGAATAGATTATTAATTCTTTTATTTAATTAACGCCTCCCATTTGTATATTACATAAATAGCTTATACGAAAGGCAAATTCTTAAAATTCCATTTAATTAAGGTTCTAATTGAATATTACAATGTACTAATTAACAGTTTAACATTCTCATGTTAAAAAATTTCCAGACATCCATTTTGTACGCTGCGTGTCACATAAATTCGAATATACAAATGATGGATTCTTTTGCGTCCTACCGAAAACAAGGGTAAGGCAACTGCCCCGTGTTGTGTCAACTTCATTGCTGGTTATATCTGCTGATAATTAAACATACGAGTACTTTAGCAGGCGGAGCAATTAATCTTAATAATTAATTTATGGTAATATTAAAAACATGTGGGTTAATAATCAATCGTCTTTATATACAAAATAATAGTTAAACAGTAACATTCGCAAATTAAAAAATTTCCAGGCATCCATTTTGTGTGTCACGTGTTACATAAATTCGGATATACAAATGGCGGATTCATTTGCGTGACGTCACAACCTGATTTTATTTCGTTATACGAAGAGTAAGGCAACTGCCCCGTGTTGTGTCAACTTCTTTGCTGGATATATCTTCTGATAATTGAGTATACACGCACTTTAGCAGGCGGAGCAATTAAAAGTATTTATTACTCTACCAGAATATAAAAAACAGTTTTGGAAAAAAACAATCGTCTGTATATACTAAATAATAATCATATTAAAAAAATTCCAGGCATCCGTTTTGTATGCTGCGTGCCAGTGAATGTCGGATGTTAAATAAGCGTGTCATCACTGTCCGATTTTACTTTTAACAAGGATTATTCAACTGCCTCGTGTTGTGTCAACTTCTTTGCGGTATGTTTCTGCTGAGAATCATGCATACGTGCACTTTAGCAGGCGGAGCAATTAATTTTAATAATTAATTTATGGAAATATTAAAAACAAGTAGGTCAATAATCAATCGTTAATATATACTAAATAATAGTTTAACATTCGCACGTTAAAAAATTTCCAGGCTTCCATTTTGTGTGCCACGTTTTACATAAATTCGGATATACAAATGGCGGATTCATTTTCGTGACGTCACAACCTGATTTTATTTCTTTATACGAAGGGTAAGGCAACTGCCCCGTCTTGTGTCAACTTCTTTGCTGGATATATCTTCTGATAATTAGGCATACACGCACTTTAGCAGGCGGAGCCATTAAAAGTATTTATTACTCTACCGGAATATAAAAAACATTTTTGGAAAAAAACAATCTTCTGTATATACTAAATAATAGTCATATTAAAAAATTTCCAGGCATCCTTTTTGTATGCCGCGTTTCACATAAATTCGGATATACGAATGGCGGATTCTTTTGCGTGACGTCACAACCCGATTTTACTTACTCATAACAAGGGTAAGGCAACTGCCCGTGGTGTAGTGTCAAATTCATTGCTGGATATATCTGCTGATAATTAAGCATACGAGCACTTTAGCAGGCGGAGTAATTAAAAATATTTATTAGTCTACCGGAATGTTAAAAACATTTTTTCAGACAACAATCGTCGTTATATACTAAATAATAGTTTAAGAGTAAAAAATTACCTTGTATCCATTTTATATGCCACGTGTCACATAAATTCGGATATACAAATGGCGGATACATTTGCGTGTCGTCGCAACCCGATTTTACTTCCTTATACGAAGGAAGTGCAGGTTGGCAGGCGGAACAATTAATGGTAATAATTACTTTATGGAAATATTAATAATATTTAGGTCAATAGTCAATCGTTAATTCATACTAATTAATAGTATAACATTCTCAAGTTAAAAAAATTCCAGGCATCCATTTTGTATGCCGCGTTTCACATAAATTCGGATATACAAATGGTGGATTGTTTTGCACGACGTCTCAACCCGATTTTATTTTCTTATACGAAGGGTGAGGCAGCAGCCCCTGTGTTGAGCCAGCTTCTTAGCCGACGGATCAATTAAATGTTTTTATTACGCTATCGAAGTAATAAAAACAATTTTGTCAGTAAACTATCGTTTATGTATACTAAATAATAGTTTAGCATTAATATTCTCATATTTAAAACATTTCCAGGAATCCACGAGGCATCTGCGTGTAAACGCTTGTCGCCAGTTCAAAATAGATAATAGCCTTGTTTGTATCAGATAATTTACTATCTCTACGCTTTCATAAGGGTCTCTACTTGACTTTATCGGCTATTGCCAAGGTTGGACAATCCCACCTGTTGTCCAATGATTGGCGTCTTTTCGTGCCACTCCTCCCGGAGAAGTGATTTTTGCCTCTTGCAAAACTGATTCTCATCTCGACTAACGAACAGAGGCTGTAAATGGGGGAAATGACACAGAATTCACATTGCTTAATAATAATAATTAGGTTATTTGCAAATTTTATGCTATTTAATTCAACGTAATCAAACGTATTCATCCTACATAGAAAACAAAAATCGTAATAAAAATTTGGGGAAATGTTTGCGTTGTGCTACAGAAATGAATTGTTACCACTGGATGATCCACGTTTGTAGATAACACAGTTGAAGTCAGACATTAACACAAATCTCGGGAAAATATTCATCTGTGGGCTTCAAAGTATAATTCACAAATCTCAGGACCTACATCCATTCGATTTAAACTCAATGTAATTATATATTTTATAATTTTGCGAGCTAAACAGAATTCACGCAGCAGAGACGCCTGTCGGTCTGTCTCCTCTGATTTCTAAAATTATAGACCACTTTTAATTTAGGTTTAACGCATTTACCGAAAATGGTTATTTTTAAATAATTTTTTATGAATAATAAGTAATTTTTAAATCATTTTTCCTTTTATCTCTTTTTGTTTCATTCTGTTGTCCACTAACCAAAACTGTCATAATTTTTAAAATTTTCAGCGTCTCTCAATTATATATCTCCTTCTCTGGACTATTTTAAAAATTTTCTCCCGTAAAAATATTTCGTTTCTTGTTTCTCGGCCACTCCCTTTCAAAACAGCTGTCGAGTTAAATGCCCTTTGCAAAACAAAAAATTCAGATCAGTTTCTAATATCAAATAAAAATAATAATATATCTTTGGGGGATGTGATGCGTTCAAAAAATGTGTTTTCACCTTTTTTTAATAAACGTAATTGTCTAGAAGTCGCCTTGGTTAGGTCGAATCACAGGAAAATTATGCGACTAGACGCCGATCATGGCTGTTTTAATTTTCCATAGCTTAAAAATTATTAATACACTTAAGACGTGATAAAAAAATTATATCACTTTTTTTTAGAGGAACAGGCTAGATGAGGGTAATCCACATGGTGGCAACTCCCCTTTAATAACAAAGGAAGGTATTTAAAAAGGGAGACGCGGAATCTTTTTTTTAAGGTGTAGATAGGCTATATATAGGGTAATCAACATAGTGGCAACTCCCCTCTTATAGTATAGGAAAAGGAGTGAACGGGGGGATGCGGAAAGGTAGAGGAAGGTAGCCAAGAGTTAACTAGGGTCCCCGGGCTATGGTTTAAGGAGTTACAGCCGTTTTTATGTTTTTTCGTCATTTGTAAAATATGCACAAATGAAGTGTCTCTTCTTATGGAAGCGGCCTCGCTGAACACGAATCCGTTGTTTTTAGGTCTCTAACTGCCTAAAATTGCGGGGAAAATTCTAGAAAAACGTGCATCAGGTAGGTCGGGCATTTGGTATTTGTCCCACGCCCTTCCGATGGCGGGAGAGGGGTTTGCTGAGGGGGCGCAGATTTCCCCTCGTCGTGCCTTGACCGGTTTAGGAGGCAGCTGGCCGACTATTCCGATTGGAATGGCGGACAACTCTTACCGTTTGCCCAAAGTCTGCGACCCCGGAACATACACCTCTCAAAACAGGCCGTGGTGCCTCGGCATGGGGGAATCTTAGTTCAAAAAAACCAGAGAGATGTGAAGGCATCCACAAAGGTAGCCTTCTCCAGAGCTCTCTAAAAAGGTCAATACCTTTTATATTTTAAAAAAATAAAACAGCGCGGCCGATTTATAATCAATTTCTTGAAATTCAAGACTGTCTGAGTTTATTTAATGACTAAACAAATTATCATGACTGAAGTTCCAGCTGAAACAATGACATGAGTCATTCGAATCACCACATCTTGTTTTTTTTGTCAAAAAGTCTTTTCGGGCGTGATACTTAATTTGATCAAGGACTAATTAACAGAATTTTATGATGGGTTTTATTGCTCTTCGTCTCGTTATTTCAGGGAAGATGATGACGGGTCCTGTGTCCAATTCAAGTCCTTAAGTATTCCTGTAACATTGCAACCAAAGTCTCTCATTAGCATAAATGTCCTGCCAGACAAGTTGTGAACCATATAGTTTGGTTAGATTAAATTAATGTATTAATGAGTCCCAAATAGTATGCTTACAAATTCGACCTCCATCTCTCTAACTCATATAGCAGTTTGACGCTGTAGGTACCCGGAGTAATTGTCATCGACTTAATCTCATTTCGCAAAAGCCTCTTGTTTAAAGAAATCTGAAGAGTCCTAATCTAAGATAAGCTAAATTCACCAATCCAATTACAAGTGGCAGATGATCAGTTTCATCCACCTGGGAACTGCGGAAATTTAAACGTCATAATTGTTAAGTCACGGATAAGATAAAAGCCTGTATTTATAGAACAGCAAGTGATGGGTAATTTCAGAAACATGAAGGAATTTCTCATTGTTCTGTTGCTAGCACTTGCAGCTACCTCTGAGGGTAAGAATAATTCAGAAACTTTTAACTGTAGAACAAATAGACATTAAAATATTCCACGCCAAAATATTATTTTTAATGTTATTTCTCGACGTTAAAAAAAATTATTCTCTGTCATCTGCCAACGACTTTTATTATGTTTCTTCTTCAAAATAGCTCCCTCATTAATGGTGAATTATTCTACTGTCATTCAATGATTTGCTCCTTTCAAAAAATAATATACTTGTCCTGTTACTTTTGTTTTGCTATGGATTTTATGATTTACACAACAGATGAGAAAGTTTCACATAAGGACTGCATTTGAACGAGGAAAACTAATTTTTTATATTTTTGTACATTATTAGCAATTTTTCGAACATAATTCGATATATCATCAATGACAGAAAGACTGAAATAAGGAAACGGCTTTTAGATATAAAAAGAATTCGAAGTAAAAAAGATTATCTGAAACAAACCAAGTGAAGAAAATACGGCTATTTGGAAAAACGTTCTTAATTTATAATGATTACAACATTTTTCACACGAAGGAATAAATCTTCACTATCTTACGTCTACGTTAATGGACAAAATTTGGCATTCAGTTCGTATTTTGATTTTAATCGCTGATGGTATCATTTATGTGTTCCATTGCCTGTCTCAGAATAAATAGCGTGTACAGGACAAAGAAGTTAGTCGAATATAATCGAAGTGTAATAGTAAACTGAATTTATATACCCAATTAGTAATAAGATTAAATTAATTTTTATACATAATGCAATAGTTACTGAGAAATACTGAAACAAATTTTAAATACATTTTTTAAGCCATGTTACGAAATATACTGAGGTCATCCAATAAGTGTTTAATATAGTACGTTTAAAATGTGACGTATTATGTAACTGGGAACAGTGAATATAATTCGGAGAGAAATAATTTCATTTTTATGAAATTGAATACACCGTTTTAATGATAAGACTTGAAAAAATTGTCATACTAGAATTAATTTAAATCAATATCGTTAAGTGAAATTTACATAGGACGCCCATAGAACTAGGAAGAAAATTAAAAAACACTAATATAAAAGACACGCTATAAAATCTAAATAGGTAACGATAAAAAGTATTGTATTTTAAAACTGAATAAATCAATGGAACAAATTCCCTGAAAAAGTCTTCGTGATTTTTCCCGAAAATTCTGTGGTAATAAATAAAAGAAAGGTAATTCTCGGAGCGCATTGAATTATAAATATTTAAATTAAAAATTAATATAATTAGTTAAATGAATAATATTATTAATATAAACACATCTCACGAATAAGGTGAGGAGCAGTGACAATTAAATATAAAATCAAATTAAATTAACCAAAATCAAATGGCGACATGGAACCGACATGAAAATTGTTCTCACGTATCCTGGTATGTTACTGCCCTGCTGAAGTTTGAAATCGCCGGTTGTTGTCGGCTGGCGTCATTGCGATGTCCTCCAGTCAAATAGCTAGACTCTCAGACACGCCGCATGTGATTCGATGTATATGGCACACGTTCCCCCTCCATAGAAACTATGGATTTTATGTCCACTTCTTCACTATTATTTAATTATTTTTAGCATCACAAATGTGAAACCATTTTGAATTAATCTGCGCGGTCTCATTTATTCATATGATTCTTATATCCTGGTTGAATATTTCAGGTGAATTGTTTCGGTGTTTTCAATAATATCCTGTTGCTAATGGAAAATATGCGTGTCCTTTAGGAGGCAGACCCGGCATGAGGCCTACGGGCCGTTACATGCTGATGCCCGGAGGAGACGGCAAGTTGTATCTGGTGGACTTGGACCAGGAGACTGTTGGACGATCTGTCACTGAGAACGATGTCACGTTCAATCTATACACTCGGTAAAATATCACGGTATTATGCAATTGTATTCGCGAATGTAGATACCGTAGTATAGAGATATAATGTGAAATATCTGTTGCAGATCAAATCCAAGCTCTCCGCAAATTCTTAGAATCGGAGATACGTCGTCCATGGGAAATTTTGATGTCAACAAACCAATAAGAATGGTTTGTCACGGATGGACGTCTAATGCGGGATCCATGGATTATATTAAAGATGGTTAGAATAATTATTTTTATAGATATTACTCAATATTATATATATATATATATATATATATATATATATATATATATATATTAATCGAAGCTGAAACCCACATTCAATCTGAACTTAAGACTAATTTAGTTTTTTTAACGTATGAAACAACTGAGCATTACAAGTAGAATATAAAATATGACCATCAAAAATCCAGAGGTTGAGAACATTTATTTTTCTGAAATAAAATCCAAGTTATATTTCGTAAATGTATGAAAATGCGTTTCTTAGAAACGTAATTGGGTATTTGTAACTAAGATTTTCCAGCTTTTCTTCATGCAGGTCAAGCGTCCACCATCTTCGCAGCGATCCCCAACGTCTACATGTGTTCAAAACTACAACAGACAATGTAATATTTCAGCTTGGCTTCAAGTCGGAGACTACAACGTGATTAACATTGACTGGAGTGGACCAGCTGGGAACATCAACTATGCCCAGGCCAAGGAAGACACTGTCGGCGTCGGAGAGTTGGCGGCCAATCTGCTGAATTTCCTAGTTGGTCAGGGAGCCAAGCTTGCGTGGACAGAGGTCACTGGTCACAGTCTGGGAGCTCATATCGCGGGTATCACTGGTAACAGACTCGGAGGAAACGTGGCCAAGATTGTTGGTACGTATAAGATGATTTTAACTGACGAAAAGTCTTCATCATTTCCTGTAATGTTTCAAAACTATCGCTGTTGGCAGGTATGGATCCCGCTGGTCCTCTGTACGATGGCTCCCCTGAGAACCAAATCGACAGCTCCGATGGTATCTTTGTGCAGATTATTCACTCCAATGCCGGTCTTCTCGGCTGGGGTGATCCAATGGGTCACAGTGATTTCTACCCCAACGGAGGAGGGTCGCAACCAGGTTGCGGATTGGACTTGACAGGTACAGTCATATATCATTGGTAAAATATCATATTGTAAAACTTCATATTTTGAGCCACCGATTTTAATATAATTGATATATAGGACTATCAACGACAAAGAAGTTTTTTGGAAGTCTAATGTTATATTTTTACCATTTTATTGAAATAGATTTGGAGTTCGATAAACCAAATACTGTGCCAACTTTAATTAATTTACTCGAAAACTATCAACGAATGTCAAATATTCACGTGAAAAACAATTGTATAAATTGGTATAAAGAGGTCTTTTATGTTGTAAAAAATCATTATTCATCCCTATACAATATTTTATAGAATAAACATCCACTTCTGTACCAGTTTCAAAAATTGTTTATCACACGTATAATATGTCATATATAGAAAGTTTCCGAGTAAATTAATAAAAGTTAAGACTGTATGTGGTGTATTCAACTGGAATTAATTTTCTACTAATTAAATGGTATTAACTCCTATTTTGTTTCACTAATTTTGTTAGTTAACCATTAATTACGAATTGATTTTCTAGCTTCAGTAAATTAAAATGCATATAAATATGGAGTAAATCTGTATACATACATTCCATTTAGTATAAGAAGATAGTTTTCATTGAAAGAACGAACCAACTGATTTTTAAAGTCGATGAGTACGATAAAGTTTACATGCCAAGGAAAATATCACAAGTTTTTGCTAAAACCCATGTAACGAACATGGGAAGAACAACACGCTACGACAATATCGTTTATATCTCTGAAACCATATAAACTTCCGCTCATAAATAATTATTCGGTCAAGTAATCAGAAATAAATTTTTTTGTCGTACGCGGCGTTTACAGAGACGTAGGTCGGTTGTACGTTTATTGATCCGAGCAGGAGTGGTCTCGTTTAACAGTGCCCACTCCTCGTAGTAGTAGTAGTATCAGTTATAAAGATTACGCTAACTAAATGCCGAATGAGAAAAGCAAGCTTTGTTAACCGCGAATATATATATTTGTACCTTTTGCGTGCATATGTTTGTGAAAAACTTTTGGCTACCACCCGAATTTTATTACTGTAGTGAATACATTTAAAATATACACGGGAGCGCCTAGTTTTTTATAGTAAAAGCGTGTAAAATTTTTTATCTCAATCTTTCGTTTCCATTTATCCCCAAACCTTACTCATATTCAACTCTTCAGTTAAAATACATCGAAAATTTTATCTGTTCATGTATAATATTTGGTCACACAGTCATTGGTGTTTACCTACGGTATATTATATTTTCTTAGCATTAATCGCCACAATAGTCGATTAGAATTCAGTAAGTCTCTATTACCGACGCTATAAAATTTATCAATAATCTGTTGTTAACGCTTTTCGTAGCGTAAAGACACGATTATATTCAACTGCTCACTTACTGCGATCGATGAACCAATCGAGTTGAAACCAATAGCACTTAACGCTAAACTATACGCGGAAAAATAATTTTTAAGTAGCAGTAGAAGTCTCGTTTGTTTTTTTCTTGGTCGGATCTCAGACTTTAGCAGAAACATTTGGGGACCAGGGCGCTGTTAATCTGTGTTCCTAAAATAGACGAAAAGCGGAATCGAAGACATGTGTCTTAACAAATATGGATTCGTTATTTAAAAATATTACTAGCCAGTACACAATAAAACCAGATCAACCAAGAAACACGTTCTGCGGCCACGTGTGGTCTTCTACGAGCAACTCTCTCGAGTGTATTGGGATGCCTACCGTGACAGTTCGACACAAATCTATGAAACAAGGTTTCGTATTCGCAAATATATTTTTAGTTAAAAAGCGACAGTGTTTGTGCCAGATTATGTACGGACGGTCTACTCGTATTTATCACGAAACTAACCGAGAACATGCAAAAGAAACGTGGTTTCTTAAAACGCAATGAAAATAATTTAATAAAATAAATAAATCAGCTAGTAAAGTAATAATAATTTTGAATTAATACCATTAAATTACAGAATCAATTTGGAAGTTTGATATTTTAGAAAAAAATTATTATAACATTTTTAATGATTGAAATTATAATTTTTATTGATGGAATCGATTTATCTTTATAGGTGGCTTCAAGGTCGTGAACAATTATTTTTATATTCAAATAGCTGGGTGCCCGGCGTTGCTCGTGTACATATTTATATAAACCCCACAAAGTATTTAATTAAATACTTAAATATACTTCTTGAGTATTGCAGGATATAATTGTCCCTCAGTCTTCAGACATTACAAAAGATTAATTTTTTATATAGATTCACAATGAAAACAAATAGGCGCCATATTGGTGTCACTAATATGGAGAGTAAATTAACATACATTTTCCGCAAGGCTAGTAAAGTATTTCATATTGTTTTTTATTATCATTCGATGGAGAATTGCTGGATAAAATTATACTTTTTATTCAATGAATATATATCTGCCTTATTTCCTTTGTTCGTCGCATAGTAACATCTCTCTCTCTCTCTCTCTCTCGTGACGCCACGGTCTCTTAGCGCGCAGTAGTTTAACACAAAATGATCACTTTTTTTAAAATTATAATTCTTTTAACCTTTATGCTTGTGGGTTCTCACCCCCACAGTACTGTTCTCGTGTTTTGTAGAATATTTATACCACTTCTTTAAAAAATCTGTCCACCCCTTTAAATACATACATAGAAATATACATAGCTTTTTTAAAATACATATATTACTGGGAAATTATATATAGTAATTAATAGCTCAACTGTTTTATTTATTTTTCGACTCCACGTTGTTTTCAGGAATCAATTTGTCAGTTTAATTTTTTAGAAAAAACATTATTATAATTATTTCAATGATGGAAATTATAATTTTAATTGATGGAATCGATTTATCTTTAAAGGTGGCTTCAAGGTCGTGAACAGTTTTTTTTATATTCAATAGCTTACATACAGCATTTCTTTGTTTTAATTAGCTAATAAAGTGTCTGATGATGACGTGTCTAAACGATGTAGTAGTACGCATGTGTTTCAATGGTTTTATTCTGTCTATAATGGAGGATTTATTTATTTTAATTATAATTAACGTGAGACAAATATTGATTTCAAAATTATATCTGTTTTCAACGTCTGCGTTGTTGGTAATTTTTTTCATTTTATAATAGCATTTTACCAAATTATTGAATGTTTTGAATTTATTAGGAGTCTAAAGATTGTTGATGAATGTGAAGTTCGATATTGAATGTTTTCTTTGATTTTAATTTTTAAAGAACTTTTTGTTTGCCCAATGTAGCAGGAATTACAAGCAAATCAATGTTTAATACACGTGTCAAGTGCGTCCTTGTAGTTTACCGATCGAGAAGTCAAGGTTATTAGTTGATTTTGAAATTATGGATATGTGCCATTCTTTAAAATTTTCGACTAATTTATATTGTAGAAACTCTCCTTAAAACGGAGAACAAGAAAAATTTTGGGTTAAGGAGAACGGGGTTAATAGGATTTTTTAACTATTATATTTATGTGTTTGTTCATACAATTTAAGTGGAACTCACTAAAAATCAAAATATTACGGATATTATCTAACTTGGAGTCCGAAAGTAATTTAGCTCAGCGCACAAGATTGCTTATCGAAACTGTCAGCTCTTGAAGAAAAAGTAGTGGACAACATACATTTATACTCAAGTTAATTCCCCTGTGGCCGCGGATATGGACCTCATGACAATTTAATGTTCGTGTTTCTTTCAGGTGCTTGCAGCCACAGTCGCTCCCACCATTACTTCGCAGAATCCATCAGCTCCTCGGTCCCTTTCACCAGCACTCGCTGTGACAGCTGGGATTCCTTCACCAACTTTGGATGTTCAGGAAACCCCACCACAGGCATGGGAGAACCTGCGACCACAAGGTCAGTTTACTTAGAAAAACCATACTCTTTAAGATAATATTTCTGGGTAATGTAGAGTCAAATAATTCGGTATCGCAATTTTTAAGGACTTTGGAGCGATTTAGAGTCAGTAGTTTGAAGGCAGAATTTATTTTAATTTTAAATTGTGTTACAACTTAGTTCAGAGACTTTATTGGTCAGAATAATCAACTTCAATATTTTATTTTTTCAACAATAAAAAATAGTTAATAATACCTGTTATTTATAAACGTCGAATGCTCTAAATTTCCAACTGATATACGTGTAACTGCTTGGTTATACGAGACTCTATTTACTATAACGGACAAAACGTTAATGGGGTAAAAGAAAACTGCATTAATATTTTATTTTTTCAAATTTCATAACTGTTTTTTTTTTTACATTTTCCAGCACAACCGGAGTCTTCTACCTCTACACCAACGACAATTCTCCATACGCTCAAGGCTAATTGTACTTTTTATCGTGCTCAATAAATATTTTTTTGTATTCAAATTCGTTCTTCTTTCTTTACTTCAAACCTTTTGTTACTGTACCTCACAGGCTTGTGCTTCCACAGCAAAAAAGTTAAAATAAGTAAATAAAAGAAATTAAAGAGATCAACGTCCTTTAGAAATGATTTGTATTTCACTTTAGCAACGCTTCAAAATTTTGTGATTTGAAATATTGTATGACGCAAAATTGTTACCGTGGTAGTAATATACCCGCTTTTCTGAAACTTGTTGAAAGTACAAAAACGTACTGAAACGTGTTAAATAAAATATTTTAAAATTTCTGTAGTTAAACTATTAATCTTAATAAATCAGATGAAAATAAATATATTAATTAAATTAAATAAAGACAGCTAATAAAAATAATTAAGTAAAAATAGCAACGTTGCTGTACCTAATTCTACCTTCCTCAGAGTGTACCTTGTCTGAAAAGTTGTGTAGTTAAATTAGTGTAAATTGAAATTATAATCGTTCACTTAGTCAGGCTATGAAGCAAAATTGTAGCTCGGCTAAGGAAGCCATCATAATAATACTATACACAAGTTATCAGACAAGCCACAAGATGAGGATGGAACAAATACGTACCAAAACGTTGTTATTTCAAATTGAATATTTTAAATAAACTTTCTTTTATTGGTCATAAACAACATTTTAATCTATATAATTAAAAACAGATGTAAAGATAATTTAAACAAATATATGGATTTAATGTTTTGTGATGTAAAGGTAAGATGATTGTAGCAATACGAGCTATGACGGCGAGTCATGCCACTTATATTTTGGAAATAAACAAATTCCACATTGTCGACTTTCTACCATGTAGACTATTAATTAAATTAATGATCTAGTAAATCGGAAGACTAGAGTACTCGTAGTTCGAGGAGAATAACATGCCAGAAATGAAATTTTAAGGACGCCGGTTTGATGACGATTTTTCGTTGGGCTGTAATACTGTTTAATCCAAAAGGACTTCAGATAAACGGGGAAAAAGAAAATATTTTAAGTAGTTGTGGAACAAATTTGGTAATGGCAGAAAATTGAATGATTTAAAATTTAACATCGGCCTTAAATCAAACTGCAATATAAAGTTTTGCGAACAAATGTCGCACTATCAGTTATTTAAATTAATTGCCTCAAATAATGTGAAGAATATTTAATCGAAAATAACATACTTCAAGGGAACTTGCGGATTAGTTTACAAAATATAATAAGGATATTGAAACATAGTAGATATTAAAACAACCGAATAACCCGCACTGAAATTTAAATTCATTTAATTTTTTTTTAGGGCAACAGGCTACATGAGGGTAATCCACTTTGGGCAACTCCCCTTTAATAGCATAGGAAGGAATTTGAAAGGGGGGATGTGGAAGGGTAGAGGAAGGTAGCCAAGGATTAACTAGGGCCCCCGGGCTATGGTTTAAGGATCCTACCCGGCATTCGCCTAAAGTTTTTCTTTAGGCAGGGAAAACCCTAGAAAAACCTGCATCAGGTAGGTCGCCCTTCCGATAGCGGGAGAGGAGTTTGCTGTGGTGACGCAGCATTCCCTTCTCCGTGCCTCGAGCAGTTTAGGAGGCAGCTGGCCGACTATTCCAATGGGAATAGCGAACAACTCTTACCGTATGCCCAAGGTCTGCGACCCCGGAACATACACCTCTCAAAACAGGCCGAGGTGCCTCGGTAGGTTACCTGCGAGAGAATCCTCTTGTGAAGGTGAGTCATTCCAAATTCGTTTGATTTTTTTTTTTTATTTTGATTTTTTAGGGCAATAGGCTACATGAGGGTAATCCACTTAGGGCAACTCCCCTTTAATAGCATAGGAAGGGATTTGAAAGGGGGGGATGCGGAAGGGTAGAGGAAGGTAGCCAAGGGTTAACTAGGGCCCCCGGGCTATATTTTAAGGATCCTACCCGGCATTCGCCTAAAGGAATGCAGGGAAAACCTTAGAAAAACCTGCATCGGGTAGGTCGGGCATTGGGTACTTGTCCCACGCCCTTCCGATAGCGGGTTGGGCATACGGTAAGAGTTGTTCGCTATTCCCATTGGAAAAGTCGGCCAGCTGCCTCCTAAACTGGTCGAGGCTCGGAGAAGGGAATGCTGCGTCCCCACAGCAAACTCCTCTCCCGCTATCGGAAGGGCGTGGGACAAGTGCCCAATGCCCGACCTACCCGATGCAGGTTTTTCTAGAGTTTTCCCTGCATTTCTTTAGGCGAATGCCGGGTAGGATCCTTAAAATATAGCCCGGGGGCTCTAGTTAACCCTTGGCTACCTTCCTCTACCCTTCCGCATCTCCCCTTTCAAATCCCTTCCTATGCTATTAAAGGGGAGTTGCCCAACGTGGATTACACTCATGTAGCCTGTTGCCTCCCCCCCCCCCCAAAAAAAATATTACAGTCTAAAATACATTGATAATTTTTAGTGTTAAGTTTCAACCCGTCCATACGTCTTTGTGAAACACAAACTATATAATGTTCAACGAATGTGTGACAAAGACGCACAGACAGGTCGAAACGTAACCCAATTTTAAGCAATAAAAATTATTTTAGACTGTAATAAAGGCCAACGTTTTTATAATTTAACATCAGACGATAAATATATAATAATAAAACGTTCAGAAATGTGATTCTTCATCAAATTTATATGCAAAATGAATAACGCTGACGAGGACACGCGTGGGAGTATACAATAGTGCGCGGCACATTCCTTGGCGGTCCAGTTTAGTGTCATTCTGAGCAGGTGCTACCCGTTCCCCGTGCGCTGTCAATCAACCTCAGTAAGCCTGTTATATAGTTGTAGATAGTGTGGTTGTTTCACAACGTTCATATTAAAAATATTTCAGATATAAGAGAGTTGTAACTTTCCAATAAATTTGATAAATAAAACATTATTGATTTTCAGTCCCGGTTAAGCATTCTTCTGTCTGGTCTGGATTGTCCAAAAAGTGGAAAATAATATGTGTGTTCACCTTCATATACATACAGCTCATCGACTCTGGAACTTGACGATGATGGCAGAACACGTCACTGAATACACACATACCCAGGACGGAAAATCCTTTGCTCGGTTTTTAAAATGCCGCATGTGTTGAAATAATGATGTAGAATTCTGTGAATTATGCAATTAAGTGATATTAGTGAGTTAAAATATCAGTAATGAACCTAAATTGAATTTTATGAAATATTCGCCACAGGATGAAAGCATGAGATTGTAGATTCTGTTTCAGTTACCTCGTTTGAAATTCTCTTTCGCTGGAAACCATTCGGTTAGTTTTTTTAAAACAATGGTAAACTAAGCTGTAAATTTAATTTTTAATATTTTAATGTAAATTGTTTCAACAATCTACTTTCAATATTTTTGTATATAAATTACTCATGGACATTAGTCAGGAATAGTTATAAATGATCACACCACAAAAATTAATTTATTTCCCTATTTGCCTCATTCTGTATTTTATTCCCCAAACTCTGAAGTGATTTTCACGCTTGTAGCAGTTAAGTGAGAATCGCAGCCGGTAGCTCTGAGTGCATGTGACAGCTCTTAGAAAATTTATTTCATTATCTGACCTTCGTTTGGTATCTGAAATTAGAGACATGTTTTCTATAGATATGAAATAGATTGCCACTCACACCTTCTTTCTAATACAGAACAATAGCTCAGATTATTAAAATAAAAAATCGTAAACACTTGTTATCTTTGTCCCGTGCGAATTTTATGCCTTTCGTGTTACCAAATAATCGTTGTCAAATTTACTCGTAAAATTGCTCCCTGTTTATCGTCTCTAGTTATCTGGAATCAAAGACTCAGTTATAACTTTAGCTGCCTGAAAAAAATTGTCCTTGTTTTTTTTTCGTCGCAAGAAGCAATAATTACTGAAAAAGCAACTAAATGGAGTTGTAACACAACAAAAAATCATAATAGGTTATGATTTACTCGTGCAATGTACATGAGTTTATAATAATCCATTTTTAATTTTTCTGGTATTGTTCAGATGCGATAAGTTGTCAAATCTTCCAGTCTAAGTTCTATTATTTTTTTTATAAATTAATATCACTCTTTGGACGGAAGTTTTCCGCTGGGAAATATCGTTTATCGTTCGTCACCTCGTCATTCTTAGACGACAAGCGTTTGTTTGCTAAATGTTCTACACAAACACAATTCATAATAATATAAATAAAAATTTTGTCCTACAACGTAAGTGGCAACTGATTATACGGCTGCGATTTATACACGTTCCAGGGTTTGCAAGTGTTTAATGATAAGTTTAAATCGAATAAATCAGCCAATAACGTGAGAATAATTTAACACAATTAAATTAATGAATTACATCCATGAAAATAAGAAAAAAAAAGAAGCACAACGTTTCGAACCAACTTTGGTAACTCATCAATGTACTCTGTTATTTAAAACTAAAAAGGAAGACCTAAATTAATTCTGTGGAATACAAAACTCTTCATAACCTCGAAGTTAAATTTTACGTCAAAGAGGTGTAAAATTTATATTATCATTATTATCCATTGTAAAATATGTTTGAAAGAACCTAATGGAATTTTTACATCTCCATGAATCAAAATGAGGCTTAAAAAAAGGTCATGACGACAGTTGTTGTATTCCATAGATTTAATTTAGATCTCCTTTTTTTAGTTTTTATTAATGTAGTAACTGATGAGGTCGAAACGTTGGGACGAAACATTGAGCATACATTTTTGTTGTATTTTCATGAGAAGTAACTCTTTTATTGAATTGTATTAAATATAAATTATTCTGGCTTTATTAGCCGATTTATTTTTTGAGTTTATCCTCCAAATAGTCTTCATGGTTGGGACAGACTTTCACAAAACCCTAAGAACGATATTATATTTTCCTATGAATTTACTAAGACTCTTGGTAATTTCTTAATTATGTAGCCCAATATTTTTATCAGTCTTTTAAACAAATGTAAATTCTTTTAGACCATTTATTTTCATAATACATAAAGATTTAACGTCCGATTCAGTTTTTTAAAAAAATTATAGGGTCTCAGATATCAGACAAATTTGATATGACAACCAATACACAGTTTGCTTCCTTCTCAAACAACATTATGCATAATTCTAGAATAATGCTCAATGCTGTGATAAACTTTTTTTCAGCGAAAGTTTATGCCACATTAAAGTTCTCTAGAAAATAAGGTCGTATTCATCCGTATTTCGCTTATTTACATATTATATAACTTTCGTTTATTTTTATTAAATTTATTGTTTTTATCTACGTTAAAATGATGCTCAATGCTGTGTTTAATTATATTTTCGGCGTAATTGTATACCACATTAAATTTCCCTGGAAAATATGGTCGCATTATTCCTTACTTCAGAATCTAAGTCTGATTCAATTAATAAAAAATTTTACGACCTCAGTTACCAGACAAATTTAATATGAAAACAAACAGTTACAAAGAAAAAATTTAAACATAACTGGATATTTTTCTTCCTTCTGTAACAGCGTTTAAACATACTTCTACGTTAGAATGATGCTCAATGCTGTTTAATTTTTTTTGTTTCGGCGCAATTTTATGCCATTAAATTTCCCTAGAAAATAAGGTCGTATTAATCCTTATTTAGTTTATTTACATATTAAATAGCATACGTTTATTTGTGTATTAAATTTTTTGTATCAAATTCCTACATAAAAAGTACGAAATTTAACTCATATTTAATCTTATTTATGGCAGAGAGATGAGAGACGTGGATATGGAAAAAATAATGTATCCCCAGAATTATATCAGTCTTTTAAACAAATCTAAGTTGATTAGACCATTTATTTTGAAAATATATATAGATTCTACGACTGATTCAATTAATACAAATTTTTACGATCTCAGTTACGAGACAAATTTAATATGAAAAGAAACAGTTACAAAGAAAAAATTTCAACATAACTGGACATTTTTCTTCCTTCTCTAACATCGTTTGAACATAATTCTACGTTTAAGTGATGATCTATGCTGTGTTTAATTTTTTTCGGCCACATTAAATTTGTTTGGAAAATAAGGTCTTGTTAATCCTTATTTCGTTTAATTACAAGTTAAATAGCTTTCGTTTATTTTTTATTAAATTTTTTGTATAAAATTCCTACATCAAAAGTATGCAATTTTACTCATATTTAATATTATTTATGGCATAGAGATTAGAGACGTGGTTATGGAGAAAAATGTAGAAGGTAATATGGCTGGATAGGAGAAGAATCGGAGAGGAACGAACGAAAAGAAAACTGGTTAGGACATTGTGTTAAAGGAACTGGAATTCTTACTACAGCTTTTTGAAGGATCGGCGGAAGGAATGAAGAGAAAAAAAATAGAAATTGAGGGATACAATTAAGTTCTTTCAAGGAAAGAATGGGGCAGATGTAATGTTGTGGCCCTTTAACACGAAAACATGATGATTTTATCTCATTTTTAATTTTAAACTAATTACGATATTACTGATTAAATGTGTAAAAGTTGGTGATGTATTCCCACCAGCCGGAAAATTTCGAAATGATTTAAAACTTCGTAGATATTATAAGGAGTGTTGAGAAAATATTTCACAATTTATAGGCTTGCAAAAATTGTATACGAAACTGTTGAATCATCAAAATGGGTGTCGAGATGAAATTCGTACCTCTTCAACAAGAACGTCGAGGTGGTTGGATACAAGGTACGGTTGACCTCACCAGAGCTACGATTGAAAAATAATCGAAATGTTATTTTGGTCAGTAGCTGTTAAGATTATAGCCTTGTTATTTGCAAGGGGATTTAAATAACACCAACAACATTATCTACATCTTAAATACTACGATGAAGAGGTTTGGCGGGAGTGGCTGATACAGATTACTGTACTTTAGATATTTTCCCATGATAAGGCTCCTATTTAATAAGCTGGCGCAAAGTTGTACGACAATCTTTAAACATGAGGATTCTCGTAGCCTTTCTGGCCCTTGCGATTGCCGCTTCGAGCGGTAAGTATACAAATTAAATTTATTACATAAAATTGTAGGAATTGTATTCCTCTAAAAAAAAATTTCGCCAAAAATTTTAATAATTTATATATATTGTAACGTTTCCCCTGGTCGGATACGCAATGCCGCGGCTGGGGGACAGGAGGCAAAGCAAAATTAGTTATTCATTTAATTTTTACAAGATTTACCACGTACAATCAAAACTTTTTACTCTCTCTCTCTTTCTCTGGGTCTTTAAATAAAGAAAAGTTATTTATTTATTTTTTAAACAATCAAATTACTGTAAAGCTATGCCAATACACAATATTCAAAAAAATCTGAAATCTGACGATTTTATCTTTAATTAAATGTTCATAATAATTGTATGAATTTATGGTACCAGGGCAATTTTAACTTTTTCAGCAACACTTACACACACTCGATTTTCTAAAAACACTTCACTGTTGGATTAGCAAGTGTTGGCTATATGTCGAAGACGACTTATTCCGCAATTATGCCAATTTTCGGTAATTCAAATAATTCCTCCACGACGACTTTTCACAACTATTTGGCATAAACTGGAACACTCCGAAATCTTTGCGCAACAATATCTGGGTGAATGCTGCACTCTGCCTCTACTTAACAACTTTACTTTCCAATACTTTGAAAACGTCTGGTCTCTTTCTATACCGACCGCTTTCTGCCGTCCTTCATCGCCGACTGACTTATATGTTCCCTTAGCGTGCCAAACAGTCCTACAGTGCTTTAAATCTGTTATTATTGTCCATTCTTGTGTATAATTTCTGTGTTTTTACCGCTAACAATTCAAGCCCAAAATGTTTTTAATTATTAATTAATTGTCTTTTAATTACCACAATATATATAAATTTGGCTCATAAAAATGATTGTTATAGTTTAAAAAGTTTTGTATTGCTAGCTCATTTTTTCTGTGCAGAACTGATAAACATTTAAAAATTAATTACAGAATAATCCTAGAAATAAAAATTATCCATTTTAAATCATCACGTAACAGTTTTCTTCCAGTCTCCTCTTTCACAAATTTCTTGCGTCAATCTGCAATTCTTTAAAATAATTTCAAACAAATTTTGTCGCTCACGGTTTCCGGCTTGTAAAGAGTTGTAGAATACATATTTTAGAGTCCTACTGTACTTACGACTAAAACAGGTAAAATGAATATTGAATATTGATAACAATTTTAAAAATCTTAAACAAAATCACAATAATAACTGATGAGTGTCCGCTCAACTGAAATATGCTTTAATTAATTAACGTTTTAACAAAATTCTTTTCGGGGCC
Source organism: Zhengitettix transpicula (assembly GCA_037074705.1). Taxonomy (NCBI): domain Eukaryota; kingdom Metazoa; phylum Arthropoda; class Insecta; order Orthoptera; family Tetrigidae; genus Zhengitettix; species Zhengitettix transpicula. Next base: position 43,301,652 of record CM073593.1, on the reverse strand, counting down.
TGTCTGAAAACTTTCTACTTATGTTTTGGTTTAAATAAAATATTATCTATTATTTTAAAGGTTGTATTTTTACGTCTGTTTATTTTAAATAGGTAATGCAGTTTTCTGACCAATGACACACAATATTTGTTATTGATTTAAGACAACGTTTCGGTACGTGTCTGTTCCTTCCTCAGGTCTTTCCTAAATATGCTAAAATGTTAAGTTCCTTCGAGGCAGTTATTCACAAGCTACACACTGTTGCGGTCACAGCCAAACGCAACAAAATTATTGTCTAATTTATAAAATTTAAAATATTTTTTAACATTTAGCATATTTAGGAAAGACCTGAGGAAGGTACAAACACGTACCGAAACGTTGTCTTAAATCAATAAAAATACTGTCTGTTATTGGTCAGAAAACTGCGTTATCTATTATGTTTTTACTTCTACATAAATCCCGGTCTTACATGAACTCACTAATTCCTGGACCAAACGAATAAGAACAAAAACAACAAAATTTTTGATAATATGTTAATATCTATCAGTCGCCAATTTAAAATATAAAAAAATAATTTTTACTTAATTTCTCCAAAGGTATTTATTAATTTGGTGGTAGCTTCGACAATTGTCCAAAGTCATCTATTGTAATAAAACAGATACATTGCAGACACTTTTAATTTACTTAAACGAATTATTTTTACAACCATTTCAAAAAAATCTTCTACTACCACTAATTTCAATTAACAGATATATAAACATTTTTATAAATTATATAATTTTATATTATACGGCTTTCTTGTATAAATTGATATAGATAGTATAGTATATTATTTATTATAATATCATTAGCGAAACTGCGACAAAATTCAAAAATAATTTTTGATAAATTTAATACAAAACTTTTTAATAAATTATCTGATGCTGAAGATACTATACGTAGCAAATATTAATACAATAATAAATATTATAATAATAAAGCTGTAAAATAATAATTTGAAGAAAAAAAATCATTTTTCGCTGATTAGAAGCTCAAAAAATATATACATTTGGCTTACATCAAGAAATTTAAAACGTTTTAATTTCTTTTAAATATAAATATAACAAAATTACAGTTAAAAAAGCCGTTCGACATATTGTTTTTAAAAAAATGTATCCACCAATATCATTCAGTAAAACTATAAATTATTTACCTTTTTACAAACCTTCTTGGCCAGTTGTTATTTATATAAGGTCGACCATTGAAAAAAATTATAAATAGCTATATTACTACACAAATATTTTTTGATAACCAAGTAAATAATTAATTTAGATGTTCCATTTGACGTTAACAAACATTTCAATTGATTTAAAACATTGGCATAAAATTTTCCACGTTCAGTTGCGAATTTCAGTTTATTTTAATAATTACGAATCGCTTTTCATTTAATTTACTATTTGCGTAAAATTGGCAGAATTCGTAATTCACACTGTAAAAAAAATAGTTTACATCAGAAAGATTAAAGTCAGACGTTACGGTCACCAAAAACGATACATTTTAAATGTTATTTTAAATATAAGTATAACAAAATCAGCGTGAAATCGGATCTTCTTGATCCGGCACCAGATCTTATAATTTATTCTCATAAATGTATGGAATGCGTACGATCCAAGTAAACTTCTGTTTACCAGATATGGCGGGTTTTTTTTGTCAACGAAACATCATATTTCTTCTGAATGAAGTCAATGTAATTTCTTTGTAGGTAGCAGTGTTCGCTTTATGTGGATGCCTGACGGTGACGGCAAACTTCATCTTGTGGACCTCGGCAAGACGCCAGTGAAGGGACGAGCAGTTTCCGACGGAGAAGTTACTTTCCATTTGTACACTTCGTAAGTAACTCGAGTCTTACTACAGATTTTTTTTAATTTTATACCGATGCTCCTCAGTCGAGGAAATAGTCATAGAAATCCAAAAATAAACATGACTTTGAAGCCATACAGTTTAACAATTTAGATTGCCTTGTGATAGGAAAACGTTTAAGTTAAGCAAAATGTTGTAAATTAATTGTTAATTTCGATCTCAACACATATTATTCAGGAGTGATATTTAGGATGAATAGTAATTGCTTAATATTCTCAAAATCATATTAAAACGGGGGACAATAAAATGTTTCCAACAGAGAAATATTCAAAAATAGTTGAATATGACGTAGGCAAACCTCTCTCTATCTCTCAATTTAAAAAGTTATTAATATCATTAGTTGCATTGGGCTCATTGGAAGCAGTTAAACGTTTGAATATTTCAGCGGAGAGTCAATATCAGAGTCAGAGCGTATCAGAGAAGGATGTTCAGTGACCACGGAAATGTACTATCGTGACGCATCGCCGGCCACGGTTTACACGAATTTGCCCTCCAGTAAAGCATATTCATTCATTACTTAAAGTATCTAAATTTATCCTGAATTGTAGACAAATTTATCACATTGATCACGGTGACCACGGAAATGTACTATCGTGACGCATCGCCGGCCACGGTTTACACGAATTTGCCCTTCAGTAAAGCATATTCATTCATTACTTAAAGTATCTAAATTTATCCTGAATTGTAGACAAATTTATCAATTTTTGAGTCGTGAAACTTGAAAACTTGCCCTATTCAAATATATATTATTAATATAAATCATTATAATTGGTAATTATATATTTAATCGCTTAATTCTGATTCCAAGAGAAATGACAAATAAAAAAATAATGTCGTTTTAATCAATTAGCTCTCTCCCAGTTTGAATTACGACTATATAATTTCAAAGTCACACAAAATGTAAAAAACCAACTACAGTTAACAGAATCATAAATTACTTATTTTAGTAACAATAAAATTGAATGAGAAAAACAAAATTACAAATTCATTCGAAATTAAAATTATTAAAATAGTTTATACCTCATCAATTAATGGAATGTGGAATGACCAAGTACGCAAAATTTGAATCACGTTCGCTTTATTTTGAACTGTAAGGTGTAAGATCGTTCCACGTGAAACAGGAAGGTTAACTGACGGTTTCTTTCCACTTAGGTCTAATCCTTCGTCGAGCAATCTAATTACTACTGGTGATCCTTCGTCCTTGGGACCCTTCGATCCTTCCAAGAAGACCAAGCTCATCATCCATGGCTGGGAATCCAGTGAGAGTCATATGAGAGAAGTCATTGACGGTAAGAAATACAAATACCTTACATATGATTAAATAGGAATAATAAAATATCAGGTTAATACTGTATATAGGTTTATTAATTTGGTTTCGTTTGTAAATTTATTATAGTGATGCCACAGAATTTTATGTCGCATTTTTTAACTAGGAAGAAATTAACTTTGTTCAAATCAACACCCTCCGGAAATCTGGTAACCTGACTAGTTGATATATAATTCCCGATCTTGATAATATAGGAATTCTCGTCACTTTGTACACGTAAATACGGTTGAGTGCTGTTATTCAGGATGGCTCGCTCAAGGAGATTCCAACAACATTGCTGTCGACTGGAGCGGTCCCGCTGGAAATCTTGACTACACCCAGGCCAAGGAAGACACCGTTGCCGTGGGACAGTACGTGGCGGAGTTGGTGGACTTCCTCGTGTCTCAGGGAGCTTCTCCGGCCAACATTGAGATCGCAGGCCACAGTCTGGGCGCCCACATCTCCGGCATCGCGGGATCCAGAACCAACAGCGGCTCTGTCGCCAGAATTGTCGGTGAGGAGACCTGAAAATTTCGTTTTATCAGCCTTGGCTTTCGCTCTTTAAGAAAACTTGCCAACTCTCCTCTAACCGCTGCTTTCTCTCTCAGGTCCCTCTCCACATTCTTAAACTTGATCTTTCAGAGTGTGAAACCAACTGGTTTACCATCCATAACAATCCGTCTTAATATATCTCTTTCTCAAATTTAACATTATCATATTATTCCTCGAAAGAGGCCATGTCTTGCTCCGGTACACAGCTACTGGCCTAATAATGGTTTTATAATGATTCATTTTAACTATTTGGACCACTTCCCTAGATTTAAAAACATGGTTTAGGATGTAATCTACCTTTTCCATTTACCTGTAGATATGTATTACTATCCGAATATCCGTCCACCGCTAAAAGAAAACTGAAGTTGATGGGGATCCGAACGTTTGTCTGACACACACTTTCCCGATGCACGTTTTCCCGACAACAACATCCCGATTGACTTTTGCCCGACAGGACAAAATCCCGATTGCCATTATCCCGACAGTACATTGCCCCGATTGTCGTTTTCTTGACAGGTCACTTTTCCGAAAGGTGAGTTTTTACGAAAGTAAACATAATATTAATATTGTTTAAACACTTTTAAATTGAGTTACACAATAATGCGTGGAACAATTTCAACAAAACTTGGTGCAAGTATCACTTAAGATCCAGGGACAAACCCTGCGGAATTAAGTTAACTCTAGCACCCCTAAGGGTGGGGGTAGAAGGGGGTGGCATTTTAAAAATGTGCGATAAATGCCTATATTCGCACCAAATAAATAGTATACGGGGTTGTTCAGATTCATAAAGCCACTCACAATGCTTTTTAGTGTAGGGGTTGAAATTTGACACTAAAAGCATCGAGAGTGGGATTATGAATCGGAATAACCCAGTATACTATTTATTTGGCGCCAATATAATGTTATCGCTTATTTTTGAAAACACTACCCCCTTCTACACCTACCAATATGGGTTCTAGAGTTATCTGAATTCCGAAGGGTTGTTCCTGGATCTTAAGTGATACGTGTACCAAGTTTTGTTGAAATTGTTCCACGAATTAATTATTAATATTAAATTAATTTAATGTAATTTAAATATTAATATTATCCTTTATTTCGAAACAACTCACCTTTCGGGGAAATGAACCACCGGGAAAATAACCGATCGGGAAAACGTCAATCGGGATAATGTACTGTCGGGAAAATGGTAATTGGGATTTTGGTCTGTCGGGAAAAGACAATCGGGATTTTGATCTGTCGGTAAAACGTCAATCGGGATAATGACCTGTCGGGAAAACGGAATGGGAATAATGTACTGTCGGGAAAATGGCAATCATGATTTTGTCCTGTCGGAAAAACGTCAATCTGGATAATGTACTGTCGGGAAAATGGCAATCGGGATTTTTCCTATCGGGAAAACATCAATCGGGATGTTGTCGGAAAAACGTGCATCGGGCAAGTGTATCGGGATTTTGTACTAGACCCGCTGTGACCTAAAGCATTATCCAGCTATGCTTCTATTGTAAAGCAATAGCCACAAATGTTGTACTTAATTTAGCACTTCTTTCGGGAAAATATATAAAAAATCTTTAACTTAAAGATGCCGCACCAAATTAACGACCTAAAATAAAAAAACCGAAAAATAAAACAAAATAATATCGTTAACATTATCTGTCCATCTTTCGTATTTCAAAACATTTCAAGTGTCAAAGTTAATCTTGATTTTAAAATAACCTTATGATTTGTCCAAATTACCACATTAGAAAGTACATTTAATTTTATAAACTGCATTATGTTTACTTTAAATGCAGTGTGTTAATAATGCTAAAATATTGACGCGTTGGTCTGTCACGTCAATTTGGTGGCGGAAAAGATCCTCTGTGTCACTTACAAAGATCAAGAATGATTCTTCTCTAAAACTGTGCATATATATACGACTTGACCGCAACACTACAAAACGTTGGAGATGATCGTTCAAAATAGTAATTTCAACACTCCTTTATAACTAATGTAAGTCAACTCAAGATAATTTACTTGGAAATATGAAATAAATGTATATGTTAAAAATTCATTATATTCAACGTAAACCTGTGCAGATAAATGATGAACACATGTTGGAGAGTTTTTGAAAGGATACCCCGCAATAAATGGAGCTTCATACACCGTTCGTAACCTTAAAACGGCTGTTGTAGCGTTTAATGAGTACTACAGTTTCTTTACAGTACTTAACCTTTATAATTAAGTCATCATGTAGATTCTCTGGCGTTGACTGAACTAAGAGCGTCCATGGTCCCAGAATTTCGTCCCAAATCTGAAGTTGACCAGTTTCTTAACGACAGAAATGTCGAGAAATTCTTGTTTATTTTCTATTCTGAATGCAAAATGTCTGACGACTTTATCACTTTTCTGTCGCCTGAATTTCGTTTCATTTCGACTCTCCCTCTGCTGGTAGCTTCCTCCACATTCTTTCTCATCTCATCCGGCTGGTTCACCAAACGTAACACCCGATATCTGTTGTTAACGCGCCATCAGTGTCCAATTCTGAATCCAAGTAGTTAATATTTCCAGACACTGGTGGTTATTCACTGACACTGAATGTGACTTGTTTGAGCAGGCATGGACCCAGCTGGCGTCCTGTACGGAGGCACGGGAAGCGCAGATCACCTTGACGCCGGCGACGCCAACTTCGTGGAAATTATTCACACGAACGCTGGTCTCCTCGGCTGGACAGATCCCCTGGGACACGCAGACTTCTACCCCAACGGAGGCAGCGGCCAACCAGGCTGTGGTCTTGACTTAGCTGGTACGTAGAGAACATAGATTCACATTAAATATACTGTTCTCGGAGTTCAACCGGGTTTTGCATAATTATATTAGAACTTCGTTATCCTATCTGGACATCTGCGGCACGTCGGATTTTACGACGGGCCAGTATGGCTTTAGTTAGAGAGCGAATTCATCATGTTCGACATGAACTTGATGTTGTTGGCCGCAAATTACTGTCCGAACACCTTCTGCTGGCAGGCCGGATGTTTAACACGATTTGGGATCTTGTGGACAATACCATCACTGCTCAGATTCACAATTTCTCGAAGAAGACTAGTGTTAGACAAATTAGAAAGTTTGAGCGTCTACCAAAACCATCTAAGACTGAGAATGGTCCTGTAACACAACGGGTGATTGTTAACCTATCGGGCAAGCAGCTCGATGCGAACACCACCTCAGCTCTCTGCAAGGGTCTAAACTTTGCCCCAACTCAGAATACGGTTCCAACCAGAGACATTATTTGTGGTGTTGAACAGGCTATCTACAACCTTCCGTCAGGAGTAGCCCAGGATATAAGGAAAGAGGTATGCCGTGCCATTTGCAGGTCTAGACCACCAAAATCCAACATGACCGCAAGTGAGCGGAAGGCCATTCTTACTCTGCGCAAGGATTCGAACACGGTGGTATTGGCAGCAGATAAAGGAAATGCCACGGTTATACTCACAGCTAATGAATACCTAAAGAAGATATTGAATCTGCTTGATGATCCTAGTTATCGGTTGATAACTCGCGATCCGACATCGGCATTGACCAGAAAGACGGTCACACTTTTGAAGGCGTCAGGCCTTCCTTCAGAAATTATTAAAAGGCTTAGACAAGTAGCCCCGGCACCTCGGAGGATCTATGGACTGCCGAAAATTCATAAAACTGGCATTCCTTTGAGGCCTACTGTTAGCTCCATTGGTTCGGTAACATACAACCTTGCCAAGAATTTGACCAGGAGACTAAGCCCATTTGTTGGAAAATGTGAACATCACATCAAAAACTCAGCACATTTCATTGAGCTGCTGAAACACATCAAGTTAGATGCTGACGACTTTCTTGTTAGCTTTGATGTTGTTTCATTGTTCACGCGTGTACCTATTGAGGATGCACTAAAACGTCTGGAGATGCATTTCTCCCCGGGAATAACCGATCTGTTTAGACATGTATTGACGACCACATACTTCCAGTATTCTATGAACAGGTTCGATGGAGTAGCCATGGGGTCACCTCTTTCCCCGGGGATTGCCAATTATTACATGGAACACTTTGAAGATAAGGCTCTGGATAGTGCTCCATTACGTCCGAAACATTTCTTTAGATATGTTGATGACACTTTTGTCGTATGGCAGCATGGAGCGGAGAAACTGCAGATGTTTCTTGAACACCTCAACAGTCTGCATTCTAACATCAAATTTACAATGGAGGTGGAGAAGAATGGGTGCCTCCCCTTCCTAGCTGTTCTAATCCGGAGGAAACAAGATGGTGGACTTGGCCATTCCGTTTATCGGAAAGCCACACATACAGATCGGTATTTGCATGCCAGCAGCTTCCACCATCCGTCACAGAAGAGTGGAGTTCTCTCAACCTTGGTCCATAGGGCCAGGGTGGTATCAGACAAAGACAATCTAGCTGGTGAATTAGAACATCTTAAAACCGTTTTCCGCCAGAACGGATACAATCCCGGCCAGATAAAGAGGGCACTTGCGCTCCGAAGGGAGAAAACAGTAGAGGAAAAGGAAATTGCAGTCAACCATGCTTACATTCCTTTCGCCGGCAACATCAGCAACCGTATAGGACGCCTACTGGCCAAGCATAACATTGAGACGGTGTTTTATCCACAAAAGAAAATTAAAGAAATGCTTAGCTCGGTTAAAGACAGTATAGGACTTCGTCCACCTGGGGTCTACAGCATACCATGCGAATGTGGCAAGAAGTACATCGGCCAAACTATTCGCACGGTAATGGACAGATGCACAGAACATCAAAGACATCTCAAACTCAAACAGCCAAATAAGTCAGCGGTGGCAGAACATGCCATAGAATCCGGCCATGACATAAAGTTCAATGAAACCAAAATCTTGGATCGTGTCAATGGTTTCTGGAGCAGCATCATCAAAGAGGCCATACATATTAGGACACAAGACAACCTGCTAAACCGGGACACCGGGTTTCAATTGAGCAAGACTTGGGACCCAGCTATAACATTGTTAAGACGAGGGGTCCGGAGCTCTATTGTGGCTGGGGTTGCTGCGGGTAATGTACCTTGGCGAGTGGCCTGACTTTTGACTGATGCTGACATGGCTGAGGCGGACTGTTGACTGAGCGCTGATTGGCTCTCACAGCGTGATGATTCAGTGGAGGATATATATTAATGGTTCCGGCACTTCGCCTAGAAGATGACGACAGAGCTTTTAGTCGTCGAAACGTTGCGTTCTAATATAATTATGCAAAACCCGGTTGAACTCCGAAAACAGTACTACACCGGGAAAGGCTTCAATCTTTGATATATTCACATTACATTTATGGAGCGTTAAACATACTTACGAATCTAAAAGTCTACTTCAGAGAGGTTAATAATTTCTCACGATTTCCAGGTTCCTGTAGTCATTCCCGTTCTCACGCCTACTTTGCCGAATCGGCCACTTCTTCTAGATTCATCGGTCGCCAATGCGGCAGCTACGACGATTATTCAAGCGGAGCTTGCGATGCGCACCCAAGTGCAGTCATGGGAGAACTCACTCCTTCAGGGTTAGTATAACAGGAACAAACAGTAACGTAGCGCTGATCATGAGCATTATCAACAGAAACATATACCTGAGTCATTATTTATTAGGTTACTAGCTGGGTGCCCGGCGTTGCCCATGTACTTATCGATATATACCCGAAAAAGTATTTAATTCTACATTAATCTTTAGTCAAGAAGTTATTTAACCTACCCTATGCAGAGAGAATACTAATTTTATCAACCCTCCATCTCCCCCCCCCGCCCCCCACTGGGTGTCTCTATGAAATACATTGAATTTTTTTTTTTGCATCCATGACAACGAACATACCTTCGAATTTCTTTACGAAAAGAATACTTAAATATACTACTTCTGTAATGCAGGATGTTATTGCCCTTCAGTCTTCAGACATTACGAAAGATTAAATTGATGAAATTGTTAGCTAGATTCACAATGTAAACAAATGGTCGCCATATTGGAGTCAGTAATATGGCACGAGAATTAACTTACATTTTCCGCAAGGACAGTAAAGTATTTCGTATTGTTTTTTTTTATTATCATTGGATGGAGTATTGCTGGTTAAAATTATACTTTTTATTCAATGAAAATATTTTTGCTTTATTTCATTGCAGAAAAAGGAACTATTTCCTTTGTTCGTCGCGTAGTAACGTCTCTCTCTCGCGTGGCGTCACGGTCTCTTGGCGCGCAGTAATTTAACACAAAATGTTCACATGTTTTAATTATAATTCTTTACACCTAGTGGGTTATCACCCCCAGAACCGTTTATAGTATTTTGTAGAATATGTGGACCAATTTTTGTTGCAATCTCTCCACGCGTTTAAATCTGTATATAAATTAACTGAAATACGTACATACATACATACATCCTTTTTTATTATATAGATTATTATTTTAGATGTTAGTATGGCAGATTTCCATTATGCATTTGCCTACATTCATCTTTAACTCATTTGTTAAAACATTTACGGTTTAAACAGATTTTCATGTCGAGGAATAAAGCATCAGTCAGTCAAAATGATGTTGGAAAAATTTTAAGATTTATTATTTATAATTAGGTTTATTATTCATTCCATTAGTCCTCGGCCGAGGAAATAGGATACGTCATAATATAATATTACATGAAAATAATAAATGATTACAATTACAACGTTTTTAAAAAACATTATTATTTACAAAAAAATTATATAATTTAAAACTAAGTTAATAACAGTGATTAATAATTAAATAAATTATAAGTATATTAATTAATCTTCAATTTTCATTCGACGGAGTTTCTAGCAGAAAACCTTACATCGATTCCCGTCGAACATGAAAAAGAAAATAAGTCGGCACTTAAATTCTAGAAGATTATAATCGTAAAATATTAGCAGAACTTGATAGGATGCCAACAAACTATTTTCATAAAGATGATCAAATCTGTCCTCCCTATCTACGAACTCTTTCAGCGAGTAATATGCTCCATTAATTAACAGAAATGTACAACGGTTTATAAATAAATTTTGTATAGTTACAGATTTTATGCTGCTTTTCCCCACAACGTAGTCCGACCGATTTTCCTAATTTACTTAAATTTCTTTATAAGTTTACTAATGCACATCTAAACACGATAAAACCACGTCCATGTCATGGAATGACAGCTCACAACGCAAACACAAATTTTAAAGATATTCGTATTCCTTACTCTCGTGTAACTCCAGACCACACCTGTCCGATTTTTCGCAGCGTTTTCCTTATATTTGCCATTGCGTTTGGAATTTTTAATATTTCTGGTGAACTTGTTACCTGCAGTGTTAAACCTTAAAATTTTATTATATGTCTAAATTTGACAATAGATAAATTATTTATCACTACACATTTTCACGTTCTTAATTTCTTTTTTTACAGAACTCAAGGCGTATTCTTCCTCAACACCAACGGCGACCCACCTTATGCCCAAGGCTAAAAAAAACTATCTGTATATGTACAATATAATAAAAAACTTTCATAAAAAATATTATGTTCGTTCCGGATTACCTTCAACATTTTCCTTCATCAATTCCCTTCTGGTTAAGTCACTAAAAACAGACTACAGTTGCGATGAAAGTGAAATTATCGTCCAGTGATTACGTGTAGCTTATAAAGTACAATTATGAAAATAATATTGAGGTGTAAAGGTATAGACGAGGAAAGCTGTTTAAAAAGTCTGTTACGTAAAAGGGAAAGGAAAGAATAAGAAAAATAATTTGTTATTTAATTACACAACTTTACCGTACTTCAAAAAAACATATTTTCCTTATAAGCTATAGAGGGTGCAGTTTTAAACTTAAAACAACTAAATATCCCGAAAAATGAAAATAGTGAGAACCGAAAACGAAATAAAAAGTTAATATATCAAGAGGGACAAGTATCATTTTAAGGTACTATCATAAACATTGGAAAGGGGGGGGGGTACTAGTTTAAATGTTACCCCACCCACAAGGCGGAAAGGGAGGAGCTAATTTTATCATAGACAGATTGAAAATATCAACTAGGACATTTTTTCCGTTCAAATGCGTATTTTTTTTCGAGATATTTAGCTGTCACAAGTTAAGAAACTATACTCTATAATTTTTATATTATTTTATGTTGCCTGTTCCGAAAAAATGGAAATGTTGTCCGTTAAAAAATTTTGAGACTCAGAATACATAATTTTTACCATTCAGAGATTTAAATATATTATTGATGACGACGGCGGAAGACTTCTACAACGACATTCTCCCGGATTGTTCTGTTTCGCATACATTTTTTCGTTCAAAACAGCTGTTCACCAAATTGTGTTATCGAACGTCAAAATATATAATTTCTCCTTTTCGAAAAATTGAATCTCATTGCGTTTAGAATAGGAACATGGCGTTGCATTATTACTCGTTAATATTCTTTAACTTCTTTAAATATATAATATAGAAAATATAGAAAAGTCTCCAGTGCCTAAAAAATAATACTTCTCAAAAAAAAAATGTTACGTCACAGATGTGGTCGAGGGTTGGGTAATGTATCGCGGGTCAGTATAATTCGTTATATCGGTGAATAAAAATTAAAAAAGCATGTAAAACTGACGTAATTGTTTATCGTTTTCCCAACTGTACGTCAGGAGCATCAATTCGAAAGCTCCTGATGAAGAATTAAGGAACAATAAACAATTTGAGACTGTTTTTAAGTAGCTGCAGAATTTTTATTACTACACTTTTTTAAAAATTTAAAATTTACACACAGACGCAGCATTTTCCAGGGATTTATAATTAGTCTAAGGTATTCTTGGAGATTTCAAGAGACGTTATGTAACGTAAATTGGTAGGATAAATTGAAAAATTAAAGAAAGAAGATTTCGACCAATACCACTCATATTAATGTGTAAAAAAATAATTTTTTTTAACAATTAATTGTTCTATAATTTTTACTATATAAATTTCTGTGTATTTCCATAGATAATTAAATAAACTAAATTGTGCCGCAATGGAATAATGAACAATATATTTCATAAATATTATTAAATAATGATCGTAGTGCACGATAATGATGAAATAACCAAATTCTTCAAATGTAAGATTATCTCAATATGAAGTAGCTCCTTCAGTCGACCACAATAACAATTTTTTATGAACTTTGTGAACTTATATTACGTGCAAGAAAACGTTATCAAACCGTAGTGGTATTTTACTTAATTAATTTTAAAAAATTTGCGTAATCCTTGTCTCCCATTCACATGATTTTTTAAAAAATATGTATGTATTCTGTAACTTTCCTTTTTTGATTACGTTCCATCTTATGTAATATCCTGGCATTACCGTAGTCGCTCGTATGTTTTAGATATTATGTTGCGTAAACGACAATGCCGTATTATGGTCGGAACGAGAGCTGAGATTAGTTTTATGGCTCAATTAACATGATGGATACACGAGCGGCTGCTGGACAATCAAAGCTGACGTAGAGAGTCACGTGAAAGATTTTGCAGTCCTGGTCCTTGAAACAGAGTGATCACATTTATCACTTAACCAGTGTCAATCGCAAATCTAATCAGCGCTCGTAATGCCAATCTCAAGTTCTCGGCTCTCATACCACAACTTTTTGATCTTTGTATTAGATTCTCAATGTTATCTTGTTTATCGAGTTTCTGTTTCACGTATTACTGGATTTCAGAACTAATCGCGCTAATGTGAAGGTTCTGATAGAAACAAAAGAAGACTAATTACTTATACGGACGATATAATCAACAATGAATGGAAACAAATTTTTATTACCCGCGTATTCAATAATACATGTTAATAATAATTATTTATAAACATGGATATTGCACCAATCTTCTTTTATTTGACAATCAATGCATGTCAATAATTTTTTACTTTCGTTACTCGATCTAAGTAAATTATCGTTACTTTTTTTATTTTATCCTTTTAGAGTAACAGGCTACATGAGAGGAATCCACATGAAGCAACTCCGCTTTAGTAGCATAGGAAGGGAGTTGATTGGGGGTGGGGGGATAGGGAAGGGTAGAGGAAGGTAGCCAAGGGTTAACTATGAGCCCCAGGCTCTAGTTTAAGGATTCTACACGATAATTCGCCTCAAAGTGATGCAGGGAAAACCATAGAAAACCCTGAATCAGGTAGGTCGGGAATTTTATACTTGTCCCACGTCCTTCGATGGTGGGAGAGGGGTTTGCTGTGTGTGGGGTCGCAGCTTTCCCCTCTCCGTGCCTTGGCCAGGTTGGAGGCAGCTGTCCGACTATTCCAATAGTAATAGCGGACAACCAAGGTCTACGACCCCGGAACATACACCTCTCAAAATAGGCCGAGGTGCCTCGGCATGTGGGAACCTTAGTTCAGAAACCAGAGAGATGTGAAGGCATCCCCAAAGGTAGCCTCTTCCAGAACTCGCTGGGAAGGTTCACCTGCAGGTTTCTTTCGATCCGCATGGCGTCCATTTTTGTTTTAGGGCAACAGGCTACATCTCTTCCCAAATAAGAATGCAAGAATGTGCAGGACTAAACTGGTCAAACAAATAAAAAAACGTAGGTCAGAGTGACATCTGTTGGTATTCAGAATAATTATAGTCCGCCCCACGAAAATGTGATATAATAACGGTTTCTTCCGGCTACGTTGCTAATCAGAGTACGCAGCTTAGTATGGATTAACTGGTAGTGAGATGGATGCACAATCTAGCAACACCACTGGGTGAGAGGCGACGTTACCAACCCAGCCTTGATATTAGATTTCCGTGGTGCGGACTATAGCTGATGGCCGCGCCAAAATGACGGCTGAGCATATAATTAATAATTTGGAAACAGAATAGAACTATGAAATTTTCAATAAATTTGTATGAACAATATGGCGTGTCAAGACCCAAGCAAAGAGCAACGTTTAGTTGATAATTGCGAAAAAAAAGAAGTGATATTTTAACCCTGATAATAAAACCTAACAAGTAATTGTGCCATAATCTCTCTTTTCTGTCTTGTTTACATTTCATTAATCACGAATATTTGGCGGTTCTCGTGAATTAGTTGAACTTATAATAGGCCCACTTTTTTTTTTCCAAAAAATACATCATCGCAAAAACATTAACGTGCAACCCAAATTTCTATTATATAGTTCTTTTATTACAACATCATCTACTTCTACAAATACTTCGATTTATCTTGGTCTGAAAAACTATAATCAATCTATCAGTCGCAGATTAATGTTTTAAAACGCATTTGGGTTTCTCCGCCGAACGTCGCCAGTCTTTTTGCGCTTAGTTTTTACTATTAAATTAAAGCAAAATAGACACTGTGAAACTCAATTCCCCATTTTCTTAAAAAGAGACAGAATAAATTAATGGCACATTAATCTAATGGTAATTGTTGGACGATAGTCACCGCTCTGACAGGAGCAGCCGCTGAGTTGAATTAGAGATACGAACGTTTTCTCAAGTGCAAATTCCAGCGATAAGGAACAGTATATAACGGAATTAATTACTATTCCTTTTCTGTATGACAATGTTGTCCATCGTGCTGTTGGCTTTAGTAGCCACATCAAGCGGTAAGCTCAGTACAAATTTACGAACGTCAGATCATCTCGATGCCGTCAGTTGGTTATGCTTTCAATCTGCTTTAAGACTTCATACGTGACTCAAGATATTTAACTGTTTGGAAAATATATTTTGGTTGAATGTAAAATCTAAGAAGTCATAAAATAATTTTCGCGTAGGATTTACTACTATTAGGGCATTAGGAATAAAACTAAACGTTGCTCTGTGTGTGGGTCTTGAGACGCCATATTGTTCATACAAAGAACGTCTCGGGAAATCTGTTCAAAACAATCAAAACTTCGAAAAAAATTAGCTACTCGAGGAATGCCATTTAACAAAATTAATCTTTCCGTCTGTTAAAAATAATAAAAATGAAAACATAGTTTAATCTTCTTTGTAGTAAAAGAAACAATTTTGTCAACTTTTTATTGCAACAATGACAGGTTGACTCTTTGTTAATTCTTAATGTTCTGTTTCTGACAATTCACTCTAAAAATAAAAACCTTTGTTTGAAATTAGTTTCAAATCGCTTAATGATATTATTAATCACAAATTCATGGTTTCACAACCAGTGCACAATGTACAAAATTTTGATTCAGATGCTACCACTCACACACAAAAAAAGACATCTTCAGGGTTCAAGAACATTGTTAGTGTAAACAGGCTGAATTTTCATCCTACCAGTGAAGTAGCTCAAAATAATTTGACCTTTAAGTGAATAATTTGTCAGGTTTACCATTGTCTATTGTAGAATTGATTATAAGATGTGGAAGGAGGAGGAAAGAATGATCCTATGTTTCGAACAGTATAAACTCTGTACGTCTTAAGGGAAAGGGTTAAGAATCAGAGCTCAGCACATGAGTCTGAACACTCCTTAACGAAATAGCTTCAGCTTATTCCAGAGAGTCAACTAACAAATTTGACCTTTTACATCATCCAAATTTTGTTTCTTAATATATAGGCATATATTAACACATTTGGATAGAAAAGAGAGAGATGGTAGTTGACTTATCTTAAATCAACAGTTGGTCCAGTCTGGCTGTGTAGAAATAAAAATAAAATTTTTGAGAACCTGAACCCCCTCAATCAGGATATTAGGTCTGAACTGTTTGACCTAATGTAACAAAGACAATACAGGACAGATAGTTGAAAATATGAAGTACTATACAGGAAAAATAACTTCTAACGAGGTCTCATATACCTACTTGCATGAGAAAGTAAATAACTGGGTGTATACCATTTCCATCAGCTTTGCTGGAAGAACTTACCAATTGTCATTTAGTGGGGCTATCAAAGATGGCAGATTCAATAAAATTAACCAAAGTAAACTATATTTATTTTAATTCAATAAGTATTCAAATTTCATCAAATATACTGCAAAGTAATTGAAGAGAAAATCTTTATGAGAGAGTATTCTCATCCAAATAAAATTATAATTATTTCCTTCTTATGCCAGTTATTTTGCATATGGAATATATTTAAAACATGAAATCTTAAACTGTTTCAGTGCACGCTGCACGTTTCATGTGGATGCCTGGTGGCGATGGTCGGAATCACTTAGTCGATCTGGATATGAAAGTGGAAAAGGGAAGGGCAGTTTCCGACAATGACGTTACATTTAATTTATACACAAGGTATTTTTAAAACCATATAATCTTCTTTTGTGAAATATTATTTGACTATTCACAATGCATGCATTAAATAAACTAGTTTTTCAGATCAACAGATTAACTTACTTAAAGGAATTTTATTGTTGTTCATAAAAATAGTTAATAATTCTTTAATATTATAATATTTGGCAAGAATACAAAATTTTAAAAGGCTTTGTTTTCATTATGCATATTTTCCTCTAAAAACTTTGATACAGGTCTAGTTCCTTCATGACAATTTCTTTTACAGAAAATCCTCTTTTGATATAAACATACACTTCTAGAAATATGGAATTTTAATTTATCTATATCTTTAAAATCTCTTTGCATGTTTATAATTCATATTTCCTTCAGGTCCAACCCTACTACTAGCAATGTGATAACTATTTGGGATGTAAATAGTTTGGGCCCTTTTGATGCATCAAAGCCTACCAAAGTCCTTATTCATGGTTGGGAATCCAATAAAAATACTATGAGGCATGTCACCGAAGGTAAGTTGTGTTCACACTAAACCACCTTTATATATCTAAAATTGTGAAATTGGTATGGAAAGGAAAGAGAGATAGGTTGTGGCTTACCTGAAAGTGCGGTTTACCCATAGGGAACCAAAGGTTGTTCTTCAAATTTTCGGTAGCTCTCAACCTCCTTCTTCAGGAAGGAGTGTTACACCATTCCGTCCACCGGCTGGCTGCGGACTGCATTCAGATAAGAAAGAGAGTCAGCGAAGTCAACTTATCCTGAAATCAACAGTTGGTCCAGTCAGGCCGAGGGTTGAAAAAAATTTCTCAAATTTTTAAGTCTTCTTTGTCAGGAGAGATTCTGAATTGTGTGCCAATCGGGCATTTAATCGGCTCAAGTCCCATGCTAGTAAAATATTTTCAGTCTTTCCTTCTTTCTGTATGCATGGAACTTATATTTTTATCTGTTTGTAAATCTACACCAGACCATATTCATTCACATAAAGCATATTCCCATCTTCCTCCCATTTATTTCCATCTTTCCTCACTATCCAAGATATATATATATATATATATATATATGAAAAAATTTACGTCTGATTGAAAATAATGAATAAGAAGGTATCCAATTCAGACAAAAAAAGTGATAATATAAATACCACACGATGTTTCTGGGATTCTTGTCCCTTTCCTTAGGTGTGAAGAAGAGCCTAGAGCGACACAACTGCAGTTGTCAGTTGACAAAACTCAGGTGCAATTGTGTTGCTCTAGGCTTTTCTTCACACCTAAGGAAAGGAACAAGGATCCCAGAAATGTTGTGTGGTATTTATATTATCACTTTTTAGTCAGAATTGGCTATCTTTCTTATTCATTATATATAGAAATAAAGTAGATCAATTCAAATATGCTATATATGAAAGCATATGCTTTATATATATGAACACACACAAGTAAGGATGATGTGACAATGGACAGGAAAGACAAGAGTGGAGATTGGTTTTACCATGTCAGACAGGATACATACTGTATCTACCCTCCTCCTTAATTACGTTGGCTGCTCCTAATGTTGCTAATATTTTCAATTGTTTCACTTTTATTAAATCAGTTGAAATTAAAATGTGGGTCAGAAAGATTAATGTAATTATACTTTCTTAAATGTGATAACTTATTTAAAATGTAGCCAAATATATTATACATATTTCTTTTCCTATACAGCTTGGTTGGCTAAAGGGGATTATAACAATATAGTGGTTGACTGGAGTGGCCCAGCTGGCAACCTTAACTACGCTCAAGCTAAAGAGGACACTGTTGCCGTTGGGGAAATTATTGCTCGTTTACTGGATTTTCTTGTTAATCAGGGTCTTTCATTGGCAGACACTGAAATTGTTGGCCACAGTCTTGGAGCTCATATAGCTGGCATAGCTTCCTTCAGGACTGTAAGTGATGAGGTTGTACATGAAATAATAGGTATGCATGGACTATTAATTTGCACATAAATATTTATTGAGAATCATAATTACCAACAACAAATTGAAGTTGCTATAATATAATAATAATTATATACAGGATTGGATCCAGCCGCTCCACTGTTTGGAGATACTCCAGTAGAAGATCGTTTAGACAGTCTCGATGCAGGCTTTGTTCAAGTCATACACACTAATGGGGGGCTTCTGGGATGGATGGATCCATTGGGTGATGCTGATTTTTACCCTAATGGTGGAAAGAGCCAAACTGGCTGTGGACTTGACCTTGCAGGTAAATGTGTGGAGCAAGCTAAATAGAATATTCTATTTTACTAAAAAGGATTCAATAATGAATTAATCACAATACTTAACTTCTGTCACAAATGTTATTTGCAAATCAAATTTGTTCACAGATATAATATTTTGGCAAATTAAAATTCCCTTACATCTTTAAAAAATGGAAGTTAAATGAAACAAATAGTTCATATCTTCACAAATAGAGAACATGTGTACAAAGTGTGGACTTTGTTTTGAAATAAATAATATATTTAACTATGTATATTGGGCTTCAATTAAATCTTTAATCTTATTATTAAAAGAAGAAAAATCTTATATTTGTTACAGGTGCATGCAGCCATAACCGTTCTCACTTTTTGTTTGCCGAATCTGTGACATCAACCGTAGGATTCCGCAGTCTTCAGTGTTCCAGCTATGATGATTATGAAGGTTCACAGTGTAATGGAAATGAGGCTGTTGATATGGGAGAACCAGCACCAACCAGGTAAACTTAAATATGTGTAAAATTATTTTTTATGTTTAACAAATGTTGAATATTAGTTATCCTTTTGTTTGTAGTTTGATTAAATATCTAATTATTATTATTATTATTACCTAACAATAAAATACTGATATTTGTCTTTCATAATAATAAATTACCTGTGATATTATTTCAGTACCCGTGGCACATTCTACTTGAAAACCAATGACCAGGAACCTTATGCATTGGGATAAAAAGGCTTGAAACACTGTATTATTTTTCCAACCTACATAAAATAAATTTGTATTTTTATACACTTATTTATTCTCTTTCAGTATCCCAGTTTTATGTTAATCTTTACATAACATTGTGTCTTCCATTTTCTCATATGAGTGAAATAGTTTTCAATATAACATGCAGTTAACAAAATATTAACCACAATACTATTTTTTTAATTATATGAATAACTGCAAATAAGAACAGTTTATATGTAATAATATTTTTGTTACAACACTATTTGTATTTATGAAAGAAAATGGAAATTACATGTTAGTTTAGAAGTTTAGTTGCAGTAAAAATTTATAAGGCCATACCTGCTTGTCACTGTGTTGATATATATTTCAATAGTATAAATTCTTGTCCTACAATCCAGGCAAAGCCCTGGATTTACCATTCTGTAGATGCTGAGGTTAACCCAATGAAAGTATTCAGTACAAAGAACAAACCATTATTTATTTAAATGAATGAAAATGACAATTGAATGTATTTATATAGTAAAATAATAGTACTATAGTAAATGTATTTATATTTTCACAAGTATGCAGGTATAAATAATTGTTGTTCATGTATTGTATAAGCCTTATTTATCTTTAGATCATTGCAAACAGTAACCAAACACAAACTTTTATCTCAACATTCTGACTAGCATAGAATTATGTTTAGTGACTGAGCATATTTTCTAAGTTTGAATTAAATATTTACAGAAGTTTTGCTAGCAAAGCAGCAAATAAGAATAAAGGTAAATGCTTACCAGAATAAAATCAAACAAGCAAGGGCTTTTATGAAGGTTGTTGATAACTTGTTTCATTATTTTGTTTTGTGGAAAATCATTATATTCACAAATTGGGCTTGATGGTTACTTTATAATATGGTAATTATTCCAAACACATAATTTCAATCAATATTGTATTCCATACTATAACAAAAAGGACACAATATATTTGCAAAACATTATGTAACTGACAAGGGATTTTTTCAACAGCAATTTTTCATTTACTATAGTTCACAGCCTATATAGCACACGATTTGCATTGATACATAAATATAAATCATTTCAGATTTCAGTTTATCTTACTTCAACCAATTTTGACGTTTATAATTTCAATATGTTTGAATCTCTATGTGAAAATGAATGTGTAAATTTATGGAATAGTGGTCAAAGCTGCAGAATAATTTATAATTCAATAAATTCTGGTGTGAATTAAGGAAAGCCCAAAATAAATGGCTCAATTTAAATTTAAAAGATTTTGAAAAATACTGTAAAGTTGGCAAGAATTTTTATATACATATGTCATATGTGACACCACTATTCTAAATAAAAAATAAAATTTTGAAGAAAAGGCCATTCATTAGCACATAGATTTAAGTAGAATCTACAGAAAAATAATTCAGAGTCAAACATTAGAACAATATACAGATAGATCTAATGTCTAATTCTGTATCAATATTTAAAATTATATTGAAGTCTCCAATCAGCGTGTTACTTTTCACATTTTAACCACCAAACCCAGTGTCTTGACAGATCCTTTGCTTGTCATCATTTCTACAGATAGTTTTAAGTTTCTATCTTTTCATACAGTTTTCATTTGTAATTAAACTCAGTTCCATTAAAATTCAAATACAATAAAAATAGCTTATCACATCACAGTTCTCTTTATATATATATACTTAAATTTATCCTTACATAAAGTACTTTGCATATATTTATATATTTTACACATGCTAATTTTTCAGGAGGGAACACAATAATGCAATTCTATACTGGCACTTCACCCCTGTCTTGACTAATAAAAAGTTTAGTCCCCACAAATTTTAAGAAAATTATTCATGATCTATATTTATATATAGAGAGCATTGGAATGTTTTGTATTTGATAACATATAACAAAGGAAAAGTTTACATTTTGTGACATGTAGAATTGAAAAATTTCCATCATTTTACTACAAATAATAAAACAGTGGAACTACTATTATCATTAAAGACATGAGAAAATACTCTAAAGTAACTATAAAATTGTAAAAAAATATTACTAGCAAATGAATTTCTTTTGCACATTATTTTAACTTGAGACACAAAAGGTAACATTCACTGCATAACTTGTAATGTTCTTTCACAAAAATAATACTTTGACATTCACTGTGAATGACTTAGAAATAAAATGAGATGAGTAGGAACCACAGAGCCAGTGTTGAGAAGCAATTTGAAAATTTGTCACTATCAGGCAGAAAAAGATTTATAAAATGGCTCATCGGTAAGCAGCATCTGAAGTGGCTATGTGATAAAGAAGTGAGGGACATATTTGGCAGATCCAGTAGCCAGGAGGGGTTAATACTTGGAATGCCTATTGCTAGCTTTCTGCTGCAGGCACAGAAGCCCGGATGTGTGCATCCACTTCAGGGTGTCTGATTCGTATTGCATCTATTACATCTAATAAATTCTTAGCATCCATAGCAAGAACATGAGCAGCTGACAGCATTCCCCTGTAAAAAATGAGAAATTACCAATATTTAAATATAATAATGCTTAAATAACTACTGACATGTAAAAATACAATTGTAAAATTAGTTTAATAGACAAAATAATGACACTTAAGAAGATACGGCTATACAACAATATTAACTATATACTTAGGTTTAAAGCCACTGTTAGAATAAAAAAAACTTTGTAATATGTAATGTAATATTCTTCTATAGATTGAGGTTGAAATGGAAATGGGAATCCATTTTACTGCAACAAGCTGTATTGTTCATTTATTAATTTCTTTCTAATTTATTTAATAAATAAGTTATTTTTCATGATAATCCTTGTAAATATTAAAAATTCAAAGTCAACTCAACATAAAATTATAGGAAAATGAAAAACAATATATATTCTTACTTGCGGTACTCAGCATCCAAGGTTGTAGAGCTATAGCTCTGAGCCAGTCTCATGGCATTAACCAGCTCACCCATGTCTTTACTTAGTACTTTGTGTGCCATTTCAACCTAAAACAAACAATGTTATAAGATCTCTATTTAGTAAATAAAAATAATTATTGTACAAAATAATAAAAATAATATATTTACTAATGTTAAATTTATAGAAAGTAATGTAATAAAACTGTAAGAAGACAGTCTAGATGCAGAAAATATCTTTCAGAGAATCAAAATTAGAACTTAACTTATTCCACTTATTTATTTAGTATGTTGTCACAAGTAACAAATGCAGCAATTATTTCTATCAACTTGAATGCTAGGATACTTTGTTTATATATATATTTATATATCAAGTGTAGGCAAACATTGAATTAACAATATTGTGGAATTATATGTTAAGAACCAAACCCCCATTGAAAAATTCAAGCCAGAAAATATGAAGAGAGACAGCCAAATAATTGCCTTCCATTTCATTTTCATTTATAGTAATTTATTTTCTAATATTAAATACATGAGATTTTTCATCACAATTGTCAAATTCCAATTTTGTGTGATATAATTAGGGTTAATGAATCCAAATTAAATTATGATATTAGTAAATTAAAATATATATGCAAACAAGTCTTGTAACAATTACCTCTCGATGTGCAGAAACAGGAAAAATTGGTACCAAAACATCCACACTAGCTAACAAAGCCCTGAGTGCTACACCAACTCGTCGAACTAGATCCAGATATTCCTCTGCACGGCTTTGTTGCACACCTGCAAAGTATATGATCAAATATTATAACCAAACTGTTGTGCATCAAACTAAAGTAAATAAATATATAAGTATGAGCTTTGTTGCACACCTGCAAAGTATATGATCAAATATTATAACCAAACTGTTGTGCATCAAACTAAAGTAAATAAATATATAAGTATGAGTATTGTGAATAATGGGAAAAAAAACAATAATTTAAAACTTCATTTCTCTCAAAGTTATTTAGATGTAATGCCTGATAAGCCCAAAATAAATGCATTTAATAGTAAATTAAGAATCCTTACAATTAAATTGTTACTAAACTATTTCATTTTAAATGCATATGGCGTAAATAAAAATTTCATATCAGTAAAATTTATAAGCACCTTGAGAAAGTGACATAACAGCCTTCACAACATTTGTTGTGCAGTCATACACTTGGTCGTTTGATCGATCTAGATCTGCAGTAGGAGTTGGTTCCATCTTCTGCAAAATTGGTAAACAAGGATGAGAACAAATGAAAAATTAAATACTAAAATATAATTATGAATAGTATAAAACACAAGAGAAGATATTTCATAGAGTTTATACAACATACCAAATGAATAAATCGTTGGACATTGGCAACACATTCCACAGTAATGTTTGATACTTCTGACCTAAAATAACTTACTATAAAACATGAAGAAATTAGTGAAAAATTACCTTTACAACAATTATTCTAGGCGGTTCATCTGTTCCGCTTTGAGGAGTAGCTGCCCTTTCTGGACTTTCTTGCCCCCCTCCAGTTGCTCCAGATTCAATGCCATCACAATCATCAGGTTCAGACGATAAACTTGCTGTTGCAATTGAAGAAAGTCGCTTTTTCTATGGAAGTTATAGTTCAAAGTAATTAACAAAATTGTCAGTTGAGAAAAATACTGTAAAATAAATTATTTCTTTTTTGTCTAATAAAATATTTCAAGATAATGGTGATTGTCTTATCAATATTACATGTAGAGACAAAAGGATTAGGAGAAGTGGAGAAAAGTAATTGTAAACTGAAACTAAAAATTCTCACCAAATTAATTTCTTCTTCAGCAAGCCACCGACTATCCTCCTCAGACTGTTTTTGTTGCTGTCTTAACCTTTGTTCTAAAAGCCTATGCTCCAATTCCAAACTCCCAACCGCACCATCTTCTTGTTGAACAGCAACTGAATCACCATAAATAGGCTGCTGCTGTTGCTGCTGTTCATTTGAAACAAAGCTAAATTAGTATCCACCATTTTAATATTGAAGTGACCTTTTAGAGTCACATATATATGAAAATGAGGCATCTTTTATAAAACTTTTGTGCAGAATATAAAAATTAAGAATTATGATAATATAAAAAATTATTTATAAAAATTTACATAACTCTGGCAAAAGGTTCAAACAAATTACTACAAGACTAACAGCAACAATGATTGTTAAAAAAATATAAGACATTTAGAAATTCATGACTATTGAAAATACTGAATAAATAAGGAAATGTGATGTCAAATTGATTGACTCATTTGGATAGGAAAGAGGGGAAGTGAAGAGCTGACTTACCTTAAATCAACTGTTGGTCCACTAGTTAGCTGTTAAGAAATAGAATTTCAAATTTTGAGGATATTCAGAGCTACTGTCCTGAAGAACCAGGCTCTGGTTCCCAAAAATTTTGAATTCTAGATTATCAGTCTGATGGGACTAACTGTTGATTAAAGGTCCCTCTTTCCTATCAACCATGCATTGAAAATATTTTAAATAAAACATGCTTCAAAACCAAAGAGAACTGCATTCAAATATAATAAAAATACATGCTCAATAAATTCATTTGTTAGACATGTGTACACAAATCAGACTCAATTCTTGTGATGATCAGCCATTGCCATGCTAAAGGTTACTTTGAGCTAATAATATTCATAACTATTCTTTAAAAACCAGAAATTAGAATTCATGTTAATTAAAAACTTTACATAGATTTAATAGATATCTTAAAATAGTATTTCCTCAGTTTAAAATAATTTGCCCGTTTTTTTCAAAATTTTATTTTACTATTGTGGGAAGTTACAACTAAGTTAAATTAAAGATGTAGCAGAACAAATATTATTTTAAAAACTACGCTATATCATATTTATCACCAAAATTAGCATTGCATTCCAACCTGAGACTAGCATAGTATTTCCAATTTTAATAATGATCTTCACAAGATTATGTTCTTCAAGGCTTAAATTGCTACTTTCAAATTTACCAATAACACAATTCTGTTTTATTTAACAGTTGGACTCATATTATGAAACCATCTTGTTGATAAGTGTATTCTTACATAAATACAAATATCCCTATACCATTGATAATGTTATACTGCATTTTAAATTCATGATGCCTTGGTATTGAAAATTGATGAAAATACTACTGAATATGGTACTCTCAATGTTTCTAAATATATTTTAGCTCAAGAGCTGTAGCAAAACATGTGAACATAACATGTGCATTTGTCCATGTGTAGCTTTATTGAGACAACTTAGTAGTGCAAGGAAATATATTGTATTCAATTCAGGATATGTTGTACACTATAAACCTCATTCATAAAAGTTAAGAGATTACGAGTACAGGGTGTGATAAAAAGACTTTGCTGCATATATCCCATTTATAAGAATATAATGAATATTTTTAAACACGATAATGGTGTTGCACCAAGAGGGGACTCTTAACTGGACTACAATACTTCCCTCCAAAATCTCATTCCCTTTACTAGCATGTGACAGGACTTCTAAAAAATCTCCACCAATACACATTTTCATAGAAATAAATCATAGTAATATTTACATTTACAATTTTACTTTCACACAGAATTAGAAGTAAAATCAAAAAGAAAATTAAACTACTCTAAATCATTTCCTACATTTCTTATATGACATTCATAAATTTAATATTAAACAAGGAAAAGCAACAACACTTACGTCAGTTTTACAAGAATATCCTTCAACCTCTTGGCATATTTTCTAGTAAATTGTTTAAAACATTACCATTTCAGAATATCAGTGAAGAAGGAGGATAGTGTATGATAGTTGCATTTTTATGCTAGTTCTTTCATAAAACATAAAACATGAAAAACTTACCATAACAAGAGAGAAGAAAATTTAATTTGGATAGAAATATGGAAGTAAATTTATTACTATTTTATCATTTGCAGCTTGAAGTTGTATTTATAATATACATGCCAATCCAGCAAACTGGCAGTTAATGCCAAGTATCAATGAGGGGCACATTAATATAATACAGTTATGGTCCCAAAGAGAATGGCTGGTATATGTGACATCACTACTTACTTACACATTCATAACACAAGTCACTTTGAAATAATTATCTAATTTTTTATTTTAATCTTTCACTTGCTTGAGAGATTATACATATTAATCTTTATCTGTAAATGAAATGAAATATAAATTGGTATGTCAAACATCATACCATTTCTTAACAATTGAAAATCAAAATTCAAAAGCACAACAAAAGCAGGAAGCCAATGCAGAGATAATAATCATAGCATTTCATGCATGCATTCAATTAACATACATGCAGCTAAATTTTAATGAAAAAATATCAAACCTCTCATGAAGTGTTTTAATAAAAAAAACTGAGTGAGTTGATAAATCATTTAATGTTACAGTGACATGGTAGTAATATCCATATGAAGAAAATATAAGAGACAAAACAAATATAGAATGATTGTAACAATATATATATATATCCAAGGAAAGAGGAATGATTTAAATGTAAAGTGGTAAGTGAAGTATGACAGAAAAGAAACCTAAGAAAATTTGAAAGGAAGGAAAAGAGACAGTATTGTAGCAGGTTTGAAGATACTTTGATTTAGATGAATGAAATAATGTTTCAGGAAACCAAGACTTAATCTATTTCAATATTACACTAAATTAAAAAATACTATATAAATAAAAAAAGTTACAATGAGCTAAAAGATGGGAAAAATTGTAAAAGTGTAATAGTACATACTAAAGAATAAAAGCTGATTCTAGAAATTAATATACTCAATACTTGACAATAATTGGTGCTATTAACTAAATCTTTCAATAAATGATCTTGACTTCAGGCCACTTAATACATTCCACTTTATGGTTTCAGTTAATTAACTATTATTCTCAAATAAACTGCACTTCATAATTAACTGATGCTACATCAAATCTATGTAGCATAGTAAATATCAGAAAAAAATAGATGCAGATCAACTCTAGGAATGCCAGTGTGATGCACATGCCCATACACTGAATCCTTAACTATGTCAACCTGCTCAGGCAAAGGCTGATCAGTCTGTGGGGGGGTCTCGCAGCTGTTCTCTGAGGCTTTGGAACTTTGCTGCTGTTGAAAATCTACCGCCAATGTGTTGAACACTGAGGCAGGAGTAGTATAAGCTGCAGGACTAACTCCTCTGGCTTCATTCTCCCGCAGCAGCTGAACCAACACTTCTGGATTCTGAGCAACAATGTAGGTAGTAGGTCCTGCAGATACATCTGAAGCACCACATGGAAAACGTGCTGGCTTTGGAGGAGGTGGATCATCTGATCCCGAAGATCCTACACACACAGTAGCATATTAAAATTTAAGAAATTAATGTAATAATTATTTATATTTACAATATTTAAATAAATGTAGAAAATCTATTTCATTTAGTAAATTAGTGAAGTTGAAATGAATGTTCAATAGATTTGTATATGAATATTAACAAAGAACTTTAAACAATCTTCAATTTATTGACACTTATTCATTATCAGTCAATACATCAGAAGCTTTTGGCTTATAATAATACATATTCATCTGTAAAATTACATAAATACAGGCATTACATGTTGTAAAACTTAATTAATGATATTATATCATTAAGTCAAATGTTTAAACATACCTGTTCTTAAAACTACTTTACCCTACTTCCTAGCTAACTGTTAGGTTCAGATGCAACTGAAAATTTTGTTTTGACATTGAGAGCATTTCTACATTGTCTACATTATGAATCAACTAATATTATTTGCTATTTACATTTCTTATCGTAATTATTTTAACATATTTAGGTGCACATTTTTATTATTTAACGTTTGTTTCAAATTACATAATACACTTTATTTATTTACATCACATTATTATTATTATTAACTAACCCTGAATATTAAAATGTGATATTTATATTACCTTTTTGTCTGAATTGGATATCTTTCATATTCATTAACTCTGAATATTAGTTACACATATATTCTTATTTTATTTAGACTGATTATCTTATTATTAAGATTGCATTTTCTTTTCTAAATCCATTCTGTTTATTATCTTTTCTTACGAAACACCTACATTTTCGACTTCATTCCTCTCATTCATTGTCCATCCTAAATTTTTAGAAATGTTAACTCATTTCAAATGTATAATTCATTTTCTACACCTTTTCACATTATCAAAGTAAATAACCAATCATCATATTTCTTACGAAATGTACTGAATGTACTCATTCCTCCCTTAATAAAAATTTAATTTGAAGACGTAATACAAGTT
Organism: Zhengitettix transpicula; assembly: GCA_037074705.1. Taxonomy (NCBI): domain Eukaryota; kingdom Metazoa; phylum Arthropoda; class Insecta; order Orthoptera; family Tetrigidae; genus Zhengitettix; species Zhengitettix transpicula. The sequence continues at coordinate 43,272,541 of CM073593.1, read as the reverse complement.
TTGCTACATTTAGTTTATATCATTTAGCTTCAAGGGCTGTAATAATTTATTTGTTACCCTCTTCACTTCTCAAAATCTCTATCTGAAGGAACATACAAAAATAATATACAGCATTTTTATTCTATAAAATGTTTTATTAGTTTCATAAAAAAGTGGGAAAGTTAATGTTACTATTACAAATTAAAATTTATTTAGTTTAGTGATTAATTACATAAGATTTTGTTATCATGTCAATTACTAGAGTGATAAAAATACTATGGACCTTACCCCAAGACATTGCCTGTACCCTCCTATTTTCTCGGCGCATTGTTTCTTGTTGCTGTGTTCTTTCTTCTATCAAAATTTCACTGGAACAAACCAAAATAATGAAGAAGAAAAGCAAAAACCAAACCATTTATAAAGAAACTAAAATTAAAAATATAATTAATAGAAAATAACACTTAAGGAAAATGTGACAAGGTCAAATTAAATAACACATTAGATTAGGAAAGAGAGACAGTGATGCAGACTGACCTCAAATCAGTAGTTGGCCAAGTTTGGCATAGGTGGAAGTTCAAATTTTTGAGGGCCTGAGCCCCCTTCATCAGGGAGGATGACCTGTGCCATCCAGGCACTACTGATTTCAGGAAGGTTGGCATCGCTGTCTCTCTTTCTCATCCTAATGTGTTATATATTTATATAGCAATATTGGTATGGAAAGGAAAGAGAGATAGCTTCCTTCCTGAAGAAGTAGGCTGAGAGCCTCTGAAAATTTGAAGAACTTCCTTCGGTTCCCTGTGGCTACACCATACTTCAATTTCAGGTAAGCTATCTCTCTTTCCAAAAGTAAAGTGATTGGACTGGTACATGAACTGGCTTATGATTTATGATTATCAAACTCACCAGGCACACCACAACTCATAACTAGCAAAAATTGTATTTTTGCATTCATATAGTACATGAATATCAATTTTATACTAAAATTTACAAAAAATTAAGTAATGAATTAATTTAGTAAAATTCATATGTGTATAGAAAATCAAAATAATTAATGCCCAATTCTCCACTTGAGAAATTATAATTGAAATATTGTAATGTATTTCTCCAACTACTCACTGAAGGACTTCTCGTATTTCCTTAAAGCTTGGCCGTTTAGAAGGTTCATAAGCCCAACACTGAGACATCAAGCTGTACAGACGAGGAGGACAATTAGCTGGAAGAGCAAGACGTTCTCCATTCTCAATTTTCCCTATCACATCATTATTCTTTACACCTTGGAATGGTTTTACACCCAGCATCAAAATTTCCCACATACACACACCTACAATAAAACAATAGTTAAATCTTTAATGAACACAATTATGGTAACATTTTCATATAATTCAATAAGTTTCTTAAAGTTATGAAATTTCTAAAACATTTAAAAGAATGTATTACACTATAGCAAATTCAAAATACTCATTGATTTCCAATAGAGAGTTTAGAACAAATATAAAATCACATAATCAAATGTAACGTTTGTAGCCATTGTATTAACAATTGTTAATGTAATCCATTCACTTGTAATTTGTTTATTTTTTATTTCATGTCCAGAACAATGATAGTATTCTTTGAGTATTTTATCATAATGATTATAATAGAAGAAAATTCATAAAATTGAATATAGTATTCCTCATGCTTGTAATTTTGAGAATCTTACCAAACATCCACACATCAGAAGCAGTAGTAAATCGCCTAAAATTTATAGACTCTGGTGACATCCATTTTATTGGAAGCTTTCCTTTTGATGCCTTATAATAACTCTGATCTTCTACCCATCGACTCAGTCCAAAATCAGCTAGCTTAACACAATTATGGGATGATACTAGTACATTTCGAGCTGCAATATCCCTGTGGAGAATTAAAATTAATAAAAATTTAAGCATGCATTGAATACATTCTTCTGTTAAGAACTTTAAATATTTGGCAACATAATAAATATACAAAATATATAAATCTTGGGTTTCAACCTGGACCAATGTTTGAAATAACATTTCAATGACAAACTCTGTTACCATCCCCAGGTTTACTGACAAAACCTTCACTCAATAATATACAGAATGATAATCATAATTAAATTTTCACTGTTGTGATGTTGACACATGATTTGCTAATTGTGAAAGTATAGGACAGATCATATTCGTTTTAAATATTAAATATTTAAATATTTAATAAATACTAAATATGAAATAAGATACATCATAAAAATTAAACCGAAATACGGAATCATCATCCACCTAATGGTACTACACACAAATATTTTGAATTTGGTAATAGTAATATATAATAGTAAATATTCATGGCAATATTTATGAGCCACAACCATACCTGTGCACAAATTTTTTGGATTCAAGATATGAGAGTGCAGTGCTTAGTTGATATGTATATTGCAATAATGTTGCCAAGTCAAGCCGCTGTCGATTGCTTTGGAGGTATGCTCGCATTTCTCCCAGTTTGGCTAATTCCATAACAATCCAAATCGGACTTTCAGAACATACACCAATCAACTTAATTATATGAGGATGATCAAATTGTTGCATTATATCTGAAATATTAAAGGTATGTTTAAATAAGTATTTAAACGATATAAAAAAAACATTCAAAATGAAAACCAAATAACGTAGTTAAAAAATACTTAAAATTGTTCTCCCTTTATTAATTAGTTTGACAAATACTTGTATTATAAATGAAGTAGACATATTTTCCAAACATTCGGTTGTCCAGCACAAGTTATATAGATGGATAAAATTATATTAACAGTTTTCTAGAACATTACATTTATTATACAATGTGAAATAGAAAAATGAAATAATTGATAATATAGAAGAAAAGTATAATACCTCTAGGAGCTATTACTTTATTTTAACTATGTTCCTACAGTCTATAATTGACTTTAAATATTGATGAGATCATTTTTAACAACTTATAGAGTAAATATGACTTCAATATATATATTTTTTTAAAAAAAATAGACACTTCCATTTTTAGATTAAATACAAAAAGGAAATTCAATACATTGGATTAAACACACAATTAAATGTTAATATTTCCTTTTATCTCACATGTTTTCATCACAAATCATAATACCACTCTTTTATTTGTTTGTAGGATTTTAATGTAAAAATTGAAGATGCAATGTTGAATCAAACATATAATTTGATATGAAATAGTATAATAAAAAAGTAACAAAATTACTTACAAGCTTCTTCAAGAAATTTCTCTGCTGTAGCAAGGTCAGCATCAACTTTACAAGTCTTAACAGCAACTGGAATAGATGAACCATCAGAGCCCTTAAATGAGCCTTTATGGACGTCACCAAACTGTCCTTCTCCTATTATTTCTCCTAATTCTACTCTTGATCGTTCTAACTCATAATCTCGAGCTAGAAAATAAGAACACATACAATTTAAACAGTATTAAAACTGTCAGAATAGTTATTGGGCTTCCAAATGAGTGACATTGCATAAGCATGATGATTATATATGCACCGTCAATATCTTCTGGTGAAGTCAATAGTTTATAACTTTGTTTATTAAAAATTTTACCTGAAATAAACTAAGAAATAACTTACTGGCAGGTGTAGAATAATCCCCTTCTTCATCCACTATTTCAGCATAATCCTCTGAGAGCATAGTTCCAGTGAGAGGAACTTGACCATTCTCTGGACTTCCACCTCGATACTTTGGAGGATGTGCATCTAAAGAAAAATAGTTTTAGTCCAGCATTTGAATTAAAAAGTTTAAAAGCTGGGAAGATTTATAATGAAGCCATCAATATTATTCAAGCAGCTTTTATTTTCCAATAAAAATTAGTCTTTTAAGTTAAATGTTTGCTAATGATTTGATAGTTTTTTAACTGTGGTGAAAATAAGATATTGTTGTTGGACCCAGAGTTCTGAATGACAAAAATAACATACTTTTTATAAAATAATGAATCACATGAGTATTGATCTACTTACAAGATACTATGCAAAATTATCTTAATATAAAAAAAATGTTTCAAAAGAAAATATTGTGCAAATAAGATACATATTAATAACAAATGCATTAAAATGTTGAATACCATCTTACATGATATACCATCTTATATGAAATACTTAAAGAAAAAATTAACAAGATTGTGAATTAAGAAAGTTAAGAATAATTAAATTTCATTTGATGTTACACACTTTTTTTACAATTTTTTAAGCAGAAGGCATCATTGTCATTAAATCTGTTGTGAAACTGTTAGTTACAAAGCACAGCATGAAGTATAAAATGAGTTAGTCATGCAATGAAGTACCCACCTTTAGCAGTGCAGGGGCAGGGATATTGTTTCCACACAGCAGCTTGCACATAAGACAACACAAGGTTATACATAACACACAAAAAGCATGGAAATAAAACAATTATAACTGGAAGGTATTGAAGCATTTATCATCATCTTACACTAAATGTAGTTTTAAATGCATGCAATAAACACTAAAAAATTTCAGAAGATAAGAAAGTTGTTTGAAAAGTTTCAATAATTCTTCGGGCAGTAAAAATATTGAAAAAAGAATTAAAACCATACAACTAATTGAATTAAAAATTATGACCCAAATAATACAAATTATTTCAAGAGTTACACTGAAATTGTAAATGAAAAAGTATTGATGTGTAATCAAACAATCATATCTTTATGACATCATAGAAACAAACTAACTTTTTATTAGGTTTTACTAGCATTACAATTTTATGCATCAAATAATATATATAAATTTAATTCAATCATGTTTATGTAAGAAAATATTTTAAGCAATAATAAAGAGGATTCCGTGTAATGAAGTTTGTACAATTGCACCAATTCAAAACAGTTCATAGATCACAGCTGAGCTTGAGGAAGGAAATATGAACTAACTGTATAACTAATAGGCTGTTAGGATCAACTGTGGATGTTACACACTCAATATTTTCTTTCCAAATATTGTCCTCAAATCATTCATCCACATCCCATACTTTAATTAGGTTACAAAAAAAATTTCCATTGGAGAACATGTCAGTTAATTAAAATTTATTTCCATGTTTGTTTGCATAATGTAAGAGGCAACAAATACATGAGAAGACCTTTTTTATATATAAAAAATTGCAGTGTAACAACATACACCACGTATATAACAAAAATGTCTACTGTGAACTACCTGTATTTTGCAATTAGTTTTAGAGTACCTTCATTATTTGGTAATGTCTTGATTTCTTTTACATATTAGGTCAAATAAGCCCTTATAAAATAAATCTACATCCATAAAAAAATGAATACTGCCATATAATATTGATATGATTAGGGAATTTCTTTATGCTTACGTTTGTCAAGATTTTTAATTTTGGAATCAAATAATCAGAAAACTATGTAAAAGTAATAATATTTTAGTAAAAGCTAAATTTTAAGACAGCTGTGTTAATAATCATTAAGAGCTAAAATCTGCACTTAAATATAGATTGTAATTGTACTATTGAAATATAACTCTGAAGCAAAACCCGTTAAAGGACAATAAACATGAGTGAAATAATTAAAAATGCAGTTGGAAAATGTAAAAAGCAACTAATGTATAAAATTCTAAAGAAGGAGAGATTTGATTGAGTAAAGAAAAATAAATAGCAGAAAGCTTTGATATTGGATGGACCAGTGGCTGAGAAGCAGTAAATGTAGACTAATCTCAAGTGATGGTACATAATAAAATGTTGAAAACTTATACCATAATCTTACCCTTCCTGTCCCACAGAGAATCATGGTTTCCTGTAGTTAATCTGCAGTAGCCATCAATTAAGTCTGCTAGGCTCTCGGCCTCCTGTAAAGACTCGCATGTAACCGACAGTGTCTCTGAACTACCTGCCAACCACAACTTAACTATCCCTTTACGGTGGATATCACAATCTGACACAAGTGTTTGTAGGCCTCTGATACGTTCAAAATCAGCCATACGAGTGGGTGTTGTAGCACGATGTGTAACATATGAGATGCCAAGGTCTGGACCTATTACCAGTTCCACAGGTATAGACCACAAAGACTGTAACAAATAAGTAAGTCTATTATTTATAATGTAATATTTATGTACATGCACATATATATGTGACCAAATCATATTCTCAGTATTAATATAGAATTCAGAAACATAGATGATCATTTGCACAACTGTGTAAAAATGAGCAATATTTTGGAGAAGGATCAACTTCATGAAAAGCAGGAAGATAGTTTATGTATATACTGGAACTTCTAGTGAGCAAGGTACAACATTAGAAGAAAAGTATTTCTCTAAAACACAAGGAATTGTAAATAAAGATAATTGAACTAAAGTGTAGGAACTGATTATAGCAGTTAAATGTAAAGAAGAAAAAATAAATAGCTTACTATGTACATAATTAAAATTATTATTACACTAATTCCAAGCACACAAAGATATTCAGTGAGAGAACTTACCCCCAATGAACAACGAAATCGTTCCTGGTCAAAACGATAGTAGGCTCTTAGAAGTTCTAGAAATTTAAACATACAGTCCACTTCAGATAATGCTGCCACCTTTTTGAAATGTTGTTGTATCAACTTTCGAAGTAATTTTGGCTTCACACTCTCAAGAACAGCTCGAGGTAAAAACTTGTGCATTCCAACCTATTATCAATAATTATAATTATTTGAAATGCTCATTTTATAAAATAATAAAACAAGATATAGAGCTCTAATATTTTCAAAAAGGGTTTAACTTTATATGTTGTCTTTCTAAACAAAAGAAAATGTTGAATGTATAAAAATGCTTATAATTCAATTATAATTTCCCCGAATACTAAAATCTGTATGAAAATAAAATATTTCTAACAAAACTAATTGCTTTAAAACAGAGCATGAAAACTGAAATAACTGGGTGTTTATAATGCAATACATAAGTAGGCACTTTTAGAATTAAAATTTATTATCCTTTGAAAACAAAAGTGATTTTATTTACTAACTAATAAAACTAATTATATACTTTAATATACTTGTTATACACTAAGCACCTCTCTCTCCAAGTATTCAAGATTTGACTTCTTGTCTAGTGCTACATGAGGCAACTCTTTATAAAAATTGCGAATTTCAAGGCAACAGAGCTGAACAGCCACTTCTTGATCCAATGATGGATGGTCTGATGTCAAATAATCCAATCGTACCTAGAATAAAGAATTTGAATTAATGATCTGTCTATTCTTTGAAAAACTTCCAAGAAATTCTTCAAGTTTACCTGGTCATAATAGAAATGAAAAGTAACTCTGTCCTTTTCGTACAGTTCAGAAAGGTTATTGGGTAAGTAACGAACTCTTAATTCATACCTCCACTCAGAGTGGGGATGCTTGCACTCATATTTCTCCTGAACCTAAAAAATAATTCAGTATTAAAGATTGTTCACATAATAACTTTTTGTAAGCAATATTTTACAGTACCTGATACATTGTAGTATCTTGATGCAACCAGTACACCTCCCCACTAGGGGGGTGTACCAGTCGCATAGCATAGAGATTCTGATATGTGCGTTCTCCTGAAGCAAGACGACTTGTCACTAGAGATATAATCCCCTGCAAAAAAAATTAGGGAAAATGTTAAACCCTGTGTTATAACACATGGCTGTGTTATCATTATGCCAGATAAATGTGTGTTCTGAACACATGAGGAAATGACAAATATGGCATTATAATACCAAATACATCGCCATTTATAAAATAAAGTATGATATTTATGCCAACAGAATTATTAATAACTTACTTTAATATCAATAGCATCTCCATATTTAACAAGGTTGAAGCAGCCATTAGGCAAGTGTACTTTGAGGGTAGACTTATCCTGCGGCCGATTGTCGGGCGAGGAGCAGCGTGAGTCGCTGCTGGGCTGGTTCATTCCCTCATGCCTGCACATAAATAATAATAATTCTGTATTGCATACAAATATAACAAGATGTCAAAGCAAAATACAGTGTATTTCAATCAAGATTCACCAAGAAGACTAGAATAGATTCATTTTCCCATTAAAAGCCTTGCTGTTAAGAAGGGATAGGCAAATATGTATGTGAAATTGTTCTCACTAAGGCACTAAAATCTTAACAATATATTATATCAATTATAATATATAAAACATTCATATGAACAAGAAGTTTAAATATTTTAAAATAAAAATGTTAATGAGGCAAGTATATCCAAGAGTAAATAGAATATGAAGTTTCACCAGCCTCCATACAGTTTTATTTATTTTAGTAACAGCTTTCGACAATTGACATTTTTAATCTTCTTTTTCATATGGTTGGAGTTCTGATCTGATGGTGTGAACTGACACAATGCATTTTAAATTCTGTTCTTATTTCTAACTATTGATTAAAAAATTATAAAGGAACTCCACTCAAATGAAACACAGATTGAAATTACAATTGTTGAAATATTTATGTATATATGTATATATATATATATATATATATATATATAATTCATAACTTCCTCTTCAACTATTCACTCAAGAAGCAACTACATTTCTTCAAGTTAATTTTAACATGTTAACATCATCAATGTATCACAATTGTAAAATCTTCGGCTTAAAAATTTTTCTGTATATTAAAAAACAAAACCCAATTGTTGAAAGCACTTATTAAAATAAATAAAACTGTTTGGAGGCTTGTGAATGTGTTTTTAATGATATTAAATTAATATAACAGCCCAATTACAGTCAAATAGTTATCTGAATTTGTGTGTGGTATCTACATTGAGCAATTTCAGAAAATTTGGTTAGAATTTTAGTTTTACAGGACGATGTATAGCTGAAAAATATATGTGATTTTTTCACTTTGTCTAGCTTGAACTCATTTGTCGTTTTTCACATTTTAACTACTGCCTTCACTTTCTTGAATATGCTTATTAGTGTATCCATTTAATTTCAACTACCTGTACCCTGAGTATGTGAATTGCTACTGAAGTCTTAATTATGCCTTCGCAAAGGTATGTATCCTCACAAATATATAACTATGTATGGGTCTGTACTAAAAAATATAAATATATATGTACGTATTAGTGTTCTCACTTGTGATATTCGTGTACATTAACGCTATTTTATATTTCCTTATTGAAAAATGTCTGACAAATGCATGAGAAGGGTAATTTATGCAGTGAATGCAGACTGTGTTCAGCATGTACAGAAGCTGCTGGGTTCGCGAGGCCCTTATCGCCTAAGAGTGGGCGTCCAGTTGCTGCCAGCGTGGGACTTGCCGAGGCTGTGTGTTTCTCGAGCCATAGATATTCTCACCACCTGCTCGATTCGCGTATTTTTTATCGTGAGTAACTACGGATGTACTCTGAGTCACCTCCAGAAACAAGATGCGCGAGGAAGACAGATCCATTCCGATCAGGCGGGGTCGGTTTGACGTACTTCTGAGCCTACGCATCTTACTTGGGGAAGATACGGTCCAAAATATGCAACACTGTTGTAAGAGACACCACTATTATTTTAATCAAATTTGAGATGGTTTGAATCAAAACGCGGGGAAATTAAAATACTGGATATAATCGTGAAAATGTTATTTTTCAACATAGTCTCCTGTTTTTTTTAAAAAAAAACATTACTGCCTCATTTTCTGTATCATTTTGAATAACACGATCGCTCACCCTGCACGTGTATTGTGATTGAGACTGATTTTCGTGGCCAATCAAGAAAAAAATTTATTCTTTCTTCAAGCCTCTCTTCTTCTTGGAGCGAGGTACCTTTCAAATTTACACCAAACTCTCTTTGGTCCTATTTTTAGGAACATCAATCTGAAAAATTTACCTTTTTGGTTTAACATTTGACGCTGCTAAAGGAATGCAGCTACTGGGGGGAAAATCGAATAAATGGACTTTTCAAACTGCCTTTCTAGAGTCACCTAATTAATTATCATTAACCACATTTAATGTGTAATTCGAGTATTATCTGTGAAAGGAAGCAATAAAAAGTAACTTGTATGGCAAATTCAAGCAGTGATGAGCGTAAAGTTTTCCTCCTAGAGTAATATATGGATTCTCTTGCAATATTATACAAACGGATATTAATATCTGAAACGGAAGCCGTGATTTCTTCGTGTTCCTGAATCGAGGTTTACTCTATGTAGCCTATTAGGCTGAACTCACGAAAACCGAATTCTAAGGCTTCCTTGCACAATTTTCAGGAAGATATTCATTACATGCCCATTTTAAGCCCCCACTTCCTCCCACGAGGGGAGAAAGGCGAATACGACAAGGCTGTATAAGCATAGGGGCCCTATAACGCCTCTCTAGGGTTTCCTTCACTATAACGCCTCGACTCAGCTGTTTCTTACCAATAAAACTTATGGTTAATCGTTTTATAAGTTATTGTCCCTTATATTCGATCACTGCCTATTCTCACGTTTCCATAAATTTCCCTCAGTTTTCTACGTAACATACAGCTATCGAATATTTATTCACATAAAGAACAATGACGAGTATATATATATAAATTTATATATATATATATATATATATATATATATATATTACGTGACGCCATCAAACTAAATTCTCGCATTCTCCATCATCTCCGTTTCCTGAATATTAATATATCACAAATCTTATGATAAATTGCTGTAAAATTTATTGTGCATTTACAAAAGCCACCGCAGATTTCTTCTTCAGAAAAGTAATTTACATAATCTACTTAGAGGTAATATTTCATGTATGTATGAATTTTTTATTGGTTTATTAAATGCTGCCTTTACCGGAAGCAATAAGATCCGGTAATGGCTTGAGCCTATCTCATTTCTTAACTCTGAAACTGTTAATCTCGACCCGCAACACCTACACTTGAGTTTTAAAAAACAACTATTTATTATTAAAAAAAACCATTCAAGACAGACGGTCACCTCAAGTACTAACCCGACCTCCATCCAGAATGCACAAATTCTCAGTGAGCCAAAAAAAATGTTAAAGAAAAATGACACGACCTACTTACGAATAAATGTATGGAGTAAAACAGGAAAGATTAAAATAGAATTTTGAAAAATATAGGGTGACAGTAGAACGCTTGACAGATAAAATTAAAAATAAGTGTATTAGAAAACATTAAAGCGCACAGAATTTTTTTTTTAATAATTCTGAAAAGGACATGGGATAAATTAGTGAAACACACAGAAATAGTAAAGTGCACAGTGGAGGGTAAGAAAAATAAACGAAGAAAGAAATAGCAGTATATAAATAAAATAATAATGATGTAGTAAATATTGTAACTTAAGGGGTAGACTTTAAAAAGAGCCAACTATTAATTAAGAAAGAAAATTATAAGCAAGCTAAATCGTACACCCGTCCTCAAATTAAATGAATATTAAAATTACCATTGTCTCCTCTGAAATAGTCCCGTGCTGTAGTATAGAAAACAATTAAGTAACCCAGCTTTTATCAATCTTTGTATTTGTGGTTTCCGCGTTGTCTTCCCGTTTGCAATAGCCAGTGGATTATATCTATTTAATCTATCCGTCTTCATGGAAAAGCTAAGCCGGAACAAGGAAAGGAACTAGTGGACGTCAGGGTACGACGAAATTAGAATAGTTCCATTTTGGAATAAAACCGTTTATGGACAGGGTTGGAAAATTCAGTTGACTGTGGCGATAATATCCCCGAAATTGGGGTGCCTTGATAAATAAATACACAACACTCAAATTGATACAAATTTCTCAGTTGTTACAACCGCAAAATTACAATTTCAGTATTTAGGCATTATAATTATTATTATTATTATTATCACAACTGTAAAGTCTCCGGACTAAAAGTTAACTTTAATAATAATAATAAAGTATTTAGGCAACACGTTCGACGGTAAAAAAAAAAAAATCGCAAAATTACAGTTTCAGTATTTAGGCATCACGTTCGACGGGAAATAAATAAATTCGTTTTCTTCAGCTGATTTAAACGGCGAATAGTGGTTTTAAGGCGAAATGTATCGTGAAAGCGAGAACGTATACGAGCAGTATGTGGAAAAAGAAGTTTCTTGAGAAAAGTGTAATTTATATTTCGAAATGTTTCAGATCTAAATTCTAAAAGCTTTTAACGTCGTCGCGGCTCAGGATATTCTCAAAGAGAGAGAAGTATTTTGTGACGGCAAGTTTAAAATTTGTGGACTTGGTCAAAAATGTCAGTAGCTACTCTACGTAAAGGGCAACGGAGATGTGCTTGCAAAAGAACAAGATTACGCAGATACTGAAAATACGTTCTCAGATTTCTTACAACTGCTGGCAATGGACTACTATAAATTAACTATATAAAAATAAGAAGTGGATGCGTCGTTTGTTCAGTGCTGAACTTACGTCAAAACTGATGGTTCTGACACCACTGAGCGAGACGTCGAAACGTAACTATGCCAGACAGTTATTTTTTTTTCTGCCTGTTTAGTGGCTGATGTCGGTTTTTTCAGAACAGGATATAGTACGCGCACAAAAAGCTCCAGTCTAGACATAGCCGTGAGAATAGCTGGTGATTAAGGGCAAAAGATAGGCTAATATTCAAAAGATGTCGAGGACTAGAAGGCAGAGTATTGCTTCATTGCTCAATATCTACGAAAACACACGATTCTGTTTTATAAGCCAGAAAGGATGTTTAATAATCCTCGCTCACCGTTAAATATTTTCTCCAGTGTCGTCATTCAATGCAAAAGTGAGCATGCAATTCTGGAAGAGGATAGCACGTTCAGGCTTCGGACTATCAAAAAAGAAATTAGTCATTTAGAGCTGAGTAATGAAGGCTCAGAAAATATATATATATTCTAGGAGAAAACTGAGAGCACTAATAAGACCAAGGACGACAACTGTTTTCAGCACAAAACTTCCATTCTCACCAATCGGTTCAAAATCTACACACTCTGGACGTGTTCCCAATTACCTTTCTGATCATCCGTCGAACCAAAAGAGAGCTATGGTATACAATCTTGTAGACAGAGCTATATTACTTTCTAACTCCAAATTCCATCACCACAACTTAAATATTATCCGAAACATTTTAATCTCCAATGAGCACCGTTTAAATTTTATTATTAAACACATAAACTGCAGACTGAACAAAATCCAAACACCTCAAGCCAAATTTTTTCTCGTACTTCCTTATTACAAATTTCTACTTCTCAAATTTGTCCAAATATTCAAAGAATATCAAATATCCATCATTTATAGATCCACTAATACCCTTTCATACTTGGTGGAAAACCACAAGGACCCACTTGACACCTACAGCAAACATTGTGTTGTTAAGAAAAACCTCTTGCTCTAATTGTAATTCCTGCTACATAGGGCAAACAAAACGTTCCCTTAATACACGTATCAAAAAACATATATCTAATATCAAACTTCCTATTGATAAACAATCTGTAGTATCCAAACACATAATCAATTCTAAACATACCTTTGATTAGCAAAATGCTAAGATTTTAGACATTGACACCAGGTACAATTCCAGACACATTTCAGAGATTCCTCACAGCTATTAATGTACAAGCAGACACTATTAAACTCAATAATTGCTATGATCCCTTATTATTACGCTAAACCTTCTGTTTTCCCATTGTCGTTGCTCCCTTATTGTTACGCCAACCCTTCGGCTCTTCCATTGTCGTTGCGTTTTCATCGCTTTTGAGTGTTGTCAACTGACATGTGCAGTTGTGTTTCTCTAGGCTCTTCTTAATTCGTGTTACATCGTGGACACGACGAACTGATAGAACTATCAGGTCTCGAGAATACTCGAGATCAAAACACAAATACAACACGTGAAAATTGTCAACAAAGTTGTGTAAAGTTGGCAGCCCGTGCTTCTTGATTATGGCGAAACAAAATAAGGAAACTTACTTCATACACGAAATGCAAAGCATGGTAATCTCGCAGAAGAGTCCATTTTATTTCTCCAGCCGATACAAAGAACGTAGTGAGAATATATATGTATGCAGTCACGCTTGAAGAAACTGAAGACCTGTTGTTCTCCTTATCGCCAAAGATAACGCGACTCTTCGTAAGCCAACGAACGGAACAGGTTTAATTAAGTTATTGCTCCAGTAACACTTTGCTGATCAATCGATGACGAAACAAACAACAGATTGCTCTCTGAATAAGCGATAAATTTACCGGAACATACAACATTAAATATTAGATCAAAAGAACAATTAGATTGAAACATAAATTAAGATAAGCCAAGTGAAAAGCTGAAAATAACTAGGAAATGTCTTAAGCTCCAATTAAGGCTATCAACAGCTGGGAAATCCCTCACTCTCGTACTAAGAAATTTAAAACCTGGCGACGACAAATCAGGAGAACTATTTTATAAATCATACTAATTAAATAAATAAATATCCAAATAACAGACAAAATGAAGTGGTAATATAAAATACCACTCAACGTTTCTGAAACCCTTGTTACTTTCATCAGTAGGTTTTACGGTAGTGTCTATATCACGGCTCTAGCGTTTTGAATCATCTGACGAAAGCAACAAGGACTGCAGAAACGTTTCGTGGTATTTAAATTATCACTTCATTTGGTCTGTTATTTGGCTATTTATTTATCTAGTTGGTATACTTTTATCACGGACGTATTATATTTCTATTTTATAAATCGCTGGTTAAACACTCGAGATTGGTGGAAAATAAACAATACTTTTACATAGTCATCGACAAGTGTAGGAAGCTGTTAAAATACACGAGCATACGAATATAACGAATACGTGTCCTGGAATTATAACATCACAACTGTCGTCTTCAGCTAAAAACAAATATATTCGCTTTTATAAATGCACATTGTTAATTAAATAAAAATGAAAACTCGTAAATCTAGCCAATTCACAAATATATTTAAACCTTCTTGCTTCTAGAAAATTCTCCTCGAGCAATGCTGGAGGTAGTTTGTTCCAATATATGTGCTTTAAAAATTTCTGTTTTCCTGCAATTGTACATTAAGGAGGCAACCGTTGGCAGAAATACTTAACACCATATTTAAATTGGAAACAAATCAATAAGAGTAACAGACAGATTAAACTAAGAAAGCAGACTCATATTTGGAGAGAAGATCATAGAGTGAAAAATAACAGCTAGACCGAAAAAAAATGATTGGAGGAAAATACAAATTTTTTAAACACATATATTGGAACAAACTACCTCTAGCATTGCTCGAGGAGAATTTTCCAGCAGCAAGAAGGTTTAAATATATTTGTGAATTGGCTAGATTTACGAGTTTTCATTTTTATTTAATTAACAATAAACGTTTATTATTATGTTTGTTTTTAGCTGAAAGCCGACAGTTGTGATGTTATAATTCCAGGACACGTATTCGTTATATTCGTATTACTTGCTCGTGTATTTTAACAGCTCCCGGCATTTATCGAATTCGTAGTAAACTATATAAATACCTCTCGTGATTGAATTAATATGGTAACGACCAGATAAAAAGAGTAGTGGAGGGAGAATAGATATGAGAGTGGAGCGGGAGAGGATCGTCATATCATCTAACCTTGATTGCCACTGTCCAACTCGGGAAGTCTGCCTTCAGTTTGTTTCGGTTTCTAAGATTGGCAACAATAGCTTGGAATCAATTAGTAGAACATTCCACCGCCTATGAGGTCGAGTGAAAGAAGTATTCGAGACTAAGAAAGGAAGATTGGTTCTCACGGTCTCTCAACATCATAGAGGATGAATTTTTTTAATTTTATTATTATTATTTTTTTAGGGCAACAGGCTACATGAAGGTAATCCACGTTGGGCAACTCCCCTTTAATAGCATAGGAAGGGATTTGAAAGGGGGGATGCGGAAGGGTAGAGGAAGGTAGCCAAGGGTTAACTAGGGCCCCCGGGCTATGGTTTAAGGCTCCTACCCGGCATTCGCCTAAAGAAATGCAGGGAAAACCCTAGAAAAACCTGCATCAGGTAGGTCGGGCATTGGGTACTTGCCCCACGCCCTTCCGATAGCGGGAGAGGAGTTTGCTGTGGGGACGCAGCATTCCCTTCTCCGTGTCTCGACCAGTTTAGGAGGCAGCTAGGCGAATTGCCGGGTAGGATCCTTAAACCATAGCCCGGGGGCCCTAGTTAACCCTTGGCTACCTTCCTCTACCCTTCCGCAAACCTCCCCCCCTTTCAAATCCCTTCCTATGCTATTAAAGGGGAGTTGCCACGATGTGGATTACCCACATGTAACCTGTTACCTAAAAAAAAAACAAAAAAAACTATGCACTATCTTCTGTTTAAGGGACCTGCCACTTTGGTGCATAGGTAATCCAAAATGTTTCTCCTCTCTGTTTCCTTAATATGATCAAGACACATGGAGTCCAGTAACATTGATCAACGCTGAACTTTAGGTTATAATATTCCCGACCATTTGTTATTTTTTGGCAGGATATATTGGTGAAATATATATAAAATTAAACTTCGTACAGTTGAACTCAAATTATCTCCAACTAATGTGATTCTTGCACTGAAACTGCCTTCGATGCTCATTATCTGAGATGAGACGATATAATTATTAGCTATAAGAAAAATTATAATGACCACTATTTCTATAAAAGAAGTTAAAGATTACTTTGACAAATTTTGGTCAATTATATGTTGTAATTAAGGGAAATTATAAGAAGGCTTTGACAGAATTACTTGAGATACCTCAAACCGAAAGATTTGAAGTGGATTCGAACCAAATTGGCGGTTTAAATTCGAACAAAATCTATCAACAATGAAACCGAATAAAATTAATTACCCTGTTGATATAATCGGCGAACTGCGTAATTTTTACATTTCCTGAAAGATATCAAAGTATGTCAAACTAACAATAAAAAGATATTTTGAAAATTCCTTAGCCGGAATCAGCTGACACTTTATGATTAAAATCCGGATGATAAAGACATATTGGCAAACACTTGTCGGCTAATCTAATCTCCTCCATTCACTATCCATCGTAGAGATTCCTGAGCGTGGAAAACTCAGATAGTAGTATGATGCCCTTGTCTCCTACATATTTATCACTCGATCATATGGTACCACCGATATAAACAGTTTTACATAATCAGTTCTCAAAAATATTCGCCGTAATTAGATTGTAAACGAAAATTGCTCGTGTAGAAAAGTAAATGGATGTATATTATTATTTCCTATAGGTGACAATTTTAGAATAAAATAAATGTAAAATCAGGAAAATTATTTCATACAAAATGTTATCTCCTTACTTTACCTTCATGGGAAGTTAAACTTAACCAAAGTGAAACCTATATTTTCAACCTCAAAATATTGAGAATTCGAGTTGAGACTCGGATACTTGTTGCCAATCTCGATTAAAATGTACTAGGATGATCTGGCCGTGGATAAATATTGTCGCAAATAATATGACAGTCACTGGTATTCTTAAATAATTTATTTTACATAGAGCATTCGACTGATACGTATGAAAAGATTTTATAAAAATTTTGTGGTGTTCCGTACTAAGTACTTCCTAAAATTATTAATTATTAAAATTAACATCATGTTGATAACACATCGTCCAGTTTACAACTGATCAGTTGTGTCGTATCGGAATCTTTTATAAAATATTAGGGAAAACACGGAATACAATTTTTAAGGTAAAATAATTACAATACCAGTGACTTTAATAAGATTATTTACTACAAATTTTCGATTAAAAATTATTATTTATTTAAAGTTATATTATTTGAATTTCCATAACTTTCGACATCATTATTTCATAATGATACGTAATAGAATTAAAAGTATATATGTATACTAGATGAATTGTTAAAAATAATTTAGTGATAAATCTAAATTAATAAAATTAAAATTTCTAGTAACAATAGTTTGTTATAAAATCGATTATTTTATAGCTAGACACTGTTCTTCTCAGAAACATCCAAACAAATGCATTTTGAGGCTTTAAAATTTATTAATTAATTCAACCAAAAATAAATAAATGAGAAATGTACATTGACCAAAATATAGTTAAATAAGTAATACAGATTTGAATTAAAATATATATTAACCAGAATTACAATTTTGAATGTATAAAAATTCATACAAAAGTATACATATGTTAAAATACATATGTTAATTAAATAAATATGAATGTAGAGTCATGGACTGCGTCCTATGACATTTGTAACGATTTTTTTTATAAAACTGTAAGCCTGTATAATTTAAAATTTAACTAAATTTCATTAAAACCTGTAATAATTATATAAGTTTCGGCCAATGTACATTTCTAATTTATCATATCAAATTTACTTTGTATCCACATTACCTGTTTACCTGAAGGAGTCCCAACAATGTAGACAAAACGTCGTATGAACTGATTTTTTGGTTGAATTAATTAATAAATTATTCTGACACATTGGCTGAATTTCTTTACTTATTTATCAATTGATGATCGTCTGATTATATTAAAATTTAAAATTTATTTATCATTCTACATATCATAATTCGATGACGACAAATTAAATGCAATCGATGGATCCATTAAAAGAAAAAAAAACACTAATGAACAGAGAACGACGGCGTTGAAAGGGCTCCTAGGAAAGCATTTATCGATATAAATGTATTTCCAAAATTTGGAAAGTCATAAGGAATTTTACACCTTGAATACAGCATACAGAAAGCAGTTTATGTGGACAGACGAGGAAGAAGTTATCACACGCTCCGTCGCACTCGAGTTTCTCTACATCGCTTTTGAAGCACACGGCCACAAAATTTCTACATTATGCTTTCCTTTTCGACCCGTCACACTGTATGCTTTTAAAACACGATTTCCCAGAAGGCCGTCGTAGGTATCCAATTTCAACGAAAGCCTTTTACAATTATTATTAATTTCGAAGGGGATGATGTAAGAGAACAATGTCCGTTTCTCTTCGAAGGTTAGACGAAGTTAATATAATAATGAAGTAATTGATTTCCAATAAAAAAAACTGAGCAGGAGTAGGTATCAGAACGAGATACAATTAACAGATATAAATCATAAACTGAGGACCAATGATCTCATAAGTAAAATAAGTAAATACTTTGTTTTGTTTAATAGAGTTGACTCCATAAAATTTGGCCCCGAAAATTTAACCACGGAGATTTTATTGACCTCCCATACAATTCTTTTAGGGAAAAGCAGTCTTATCTTACTGACTGTTTTAGATTTCGCATTTTCTCCACAAAATTTCTAGAAAAAAAATTTGAAACGAATACTTTCCAAACTGTTCACTGTATCCTCTGTGTAGAAGCTTTTGCCAAAATAAATCTGGACCGCCATTCGATTTTTAATTTCCTTGCAAGATATATGAATTACTTATGAAAGCTTTGTATAACACGTGGATTATACATGTAGATTGTTACTCTAAAATACGAAATAAAAAAAGAATTTTCCCAATATAGTATTCGCAATATAGTATTCGAAGAAATATATAATGATAACGTTTAGACATAACTAAGCTATACAAGTCGAATTTAATTAAAACGTTAAGTATTACAAGGGAGAATATATTTGTTTAAAAACTTGTGAAATGTTGTTTTAACGGCCAAAGCTGATGCGCAGGGCAAACGCAAAAAATGTTATTCATATTTAACATAAATTTATAGTGAGGGTTGCAACATGAAACTAGTTTCAAAAATTTCATTTACAATATTTATTTTATCTATTTTATTTATTATGACTAAGATAACTAGAAACTCGTATGTTGAGTGTTTGTTTAAATTTAATAAAAAATACATTGTAAATATTGCATAGTTTTTTTGCCATCAAATTTCATTTTGTGTAATCTTAAATTGGAGAATATTTTATAAACTTCAATATTTGTTAAATCCAATTTTAAATGTCTTAATTTTCATGTTTGATTGTAATAAATTCAAAATATTTTAATAAACAAAAGAAAATTGCATCCATACTTATTAAGAGGCCCGGTCAAGCGCCCTGAGCTGAGATTGTCATTTGTAAATATAGCCGTGGAAAAATTTTATACGGTTTTATTAAAGCTAATAAAAATAAATTTCTGCTTTATTATTTACACCTTTCATTAAATATTAAGAACTCGTATTCCATAAACATTCCAAACATTCAAGTATTTCATTAATTGGTTTAATAACTTCAAATTATCTATTACATTAAGTTCTTCCCAACTGAAAAGTAAATTAAATTTAATAGTATTTAATAACCTTCAATAAATCGATTTTGAGGAAGAAAGATGGAGTCGAGCTTTGGAAGAATAGAGGGAAATGACAGCAAATTCAAACGGCAAGGAACTTGGGTCCACCCTTGAGGGGATGTTACTAGAGTCGTATCAGGAACAATTGTCAGATATTTATAGTGCAGAGCGGTCACTGACCCAGCACAAGATGGTAAACACGTGTTCAAGTGTGGGTGAGTATACATACAGCTTGAAGCGCTCTTTTGGCCGCGTCGAAATAACACGAAGCGCCCTGTAAGACGTGGATATTAGAAGGGGGGGGGAGGGAAATAAATAAAAATTAGTTTTGAGGTGTCCTTAAACACGGGAACATAAATATGCTATTTTTGTTTAGGTTTCGTACACATATAGTAAATAATCGTTGAAATGTAAATTATATCTTGTCGCAAAGTCACGTAAATGTACTATAGTGACGCATATCTTATATTTGAGAACAGCCCAAAAGTATACCAGCTATATATAGAATATTTATAAGTGTGAATCTTTAACGTTTAAAATATTTCGGTGAATCATATTTATAACCTCATCTTTGCTTTTCATTCTTCGCCTTTCTGTTCTTCTGTCTCAACACATTCTCTCCAACTATCACATCCTCATCCTCCTCCCCTACGTTATTGACACGTTTTGGAAATGTTCATGGGAATGTTGTGCAAAAGAATCCCCTCAATTTCGCGTATCTTACGATTTCAAACGTACTTTTTTTAAAAGAGTGCTCATAAACGTGACGTCATCATGGTTAACAGCACATTTTTTAAATTTATATAGAATCCATGATGTTGTGTTCTCTGCATTATGCTTTTGTTTTCATAGTTATCATTGATTTTGGCTATTGAGCAGTACGTTTTTAACCATCAGCCACGACGTGACTACGAACAATGGTATAACAAATGAATGTATGTAAACTTCCCCGGTGTAAAACTATATAATAAAAAAGGATGTATGTATGCATGTATTTAAGTTATTCTCTATACAAATTTTACTGCGTGGACATAATGCAACAAAAATTGATAAACATATTCTTTAAAGCTGTACTGAGAGGGGGGGGGGGGAGAAACCCCTAGCATAAATGTGGAAAGAAATATAATTAAAATAAGTAATAATTTTGTGCGTAATAATTCCTGCGCCCCAACAGACCGTGACGTCACGCGACAGAGAGAGACGTTACTACGCGACGAACAAAGGAAATAGTTCCCTTTTTCCGTAATGAAATAAGACAGAAATATATTCATTGAACTAAAAGTATAACTTTATCCGACAATACTCCATAGAATGACAATAGAAAACAATACGAAATACTTTACGATGGTTTCAGACAATGTAAGTTAATTTTCGTGCCATATTAGTGACTCCAATATGGCGACTATTTGTTTACATGTGAATATAGCTAAGAATTTCATCAAATGTCTGAAGACTGAGGGGCAATTATATTTTGCAATACTCAAGGAGTATATTTAAGTAGAAATTCGGAGGAATGTTTGTTGGGACTGATGCAGTCAAATTCTGTGTATTTTACAGCTGTTGAATTAATTTTCTATCGGTCGAAAGTATGTACGGAACTAGGAACAGTTAGATTTAGGTTGAATCACTTCTTGACTAAAGATTAATGTAGAATTTATTACTTTTTCGGGTTTTTATAAATAAGTACACGGGCAACGCCGGGCACTTGGTTTTAATATAAATATAAGATGCCAAATATCAAGCAAGAGACCAAAGTGAAATAATTTATATTCAGATGCTTTGCTGATATTTCGCGTCGAATATTTATATATAAGAATGCGAGACCATTAAACGTTTGTATTATTCGTTTCCACACAGCTCAGAGATTAATACCTGAGGAGGTCCTAGTTCCTAATAAATTTTTCGCGGTCGAGCACCAGGTTCAGATTTCTCGACGTTGACGTTTACACGGTCATTCTCTGTCGCTGTCTAGTCAGACTATGAAGACTGCGGCAGAGAATGACCCAAGAAACGTCAACGTCGAGAAATCTGAACTTGGTGATCAACCGCGAAAAATTTAGTAACAAATGATATAACTATAATTATTGTATTACAAGACCCTGCTTATTATGAAGACTAACTTTACCTGCTGGCGCAACTCATGCCAGGCCTAGAACTTTTCGAACGAAACTCATAATTGGATACGATAATGTTCAATATGCTGTTACAATAGAACGATAACTTTCTTTAAGCCAGCAGGGAAAATAAATTATGTCACTGAAATAATTTCGAGCAAGATTGTTGGTGCATTCTCACATTGTCTTCTGTAAGACACATTAGGTTGGTTGTCTGGCATTGAAAAATTTTCCTGAAACTCATAATAATATCCAAAGCAGCTTTATATGATTAAAATTCTGAACAGGGTAAATGTGTACATGGGGGGGGGGGGGGCTTTGTACAGCGAAGGTTGCACACCTTCGGTTAATTTACATTGTAAACCGTTAGTTTGCCTTAAATTGAATTACTGCAACCTAAACCTGGATATTGTTAGAGGTTAGGTGTTAAAAAACGCACAAGTGGCTTCCAGCACACGTTTTCCGAGAGCTGACAGTCAGATGGTTTAAGACTTAAGATCTAGGTGTTAGTGCGTGAAGCGTTATTGAATGTAACCAACTCCTCAGCCCCCTTGGTTTTTGTTCCTTACCTTTCTGGCAATTTCGGAAATCGAAAGATGCATGCGTCCGCTTTCTTATAGGAACAATGAAAGGCCGCGCAGCACGCTGGAGGCTTTCCCATCCGAGCGCACTGAAACCATTGCAAAAATAAACCTTCCATGGACTGGCGCTCTTTAATGGGCATCACTTAACCGAGAGGTACTTGACAGATTTGTAAATGTTACATGACTTCGGTGTGAATGATCGACAGCAGCTTCTACATGGGCGTCAGAGAAAGACCTAGAGACAAGGAAGAAATAACACCTCAAAATCTAAATTATATTTATTGTCTTGTGTCGAACGGGCACCAGGAGTAAAGTTACAAATTTTTGTTTGCTGTTCAACATAACACATCTGCATCATAAACTAATTTTCAATGCTGAAACACAGTCAGTAACATCGGTGATGGATCGTTACGTACGAATAAAACGAACCAATTGTTTGATCACTTTCACAACCTCCAAATCTGCATGATAAAAGGATAACAAAATAATATGTCTCACATGTCTTAGTTAATTATATCTATCAACTTTGATTGAAATATTAATATACTTTATTTCTACTTTATCATTTTGAATATAATCTAGGAACCCTTATATGATTTTTATTTAATATTTACTCTCTCATCACCGCCAATACCCACCCACCCCTGTGCGTTTCACAGTTTGTTAAAAATAGTCAAAGCGACATCCATAACCCCGATTTGACTTGAATCTCGGTTGTATTCGCGTTATTTCCTGTAAAGTATCTCCACCCCAACCCTAAGGGTGCTCTTTTCCCAGGGTGTAGGGGATCAAAATTGTATTCACATAACATCGGTAGAAATACTATCAATATATTTGACCCCTAAAAATATTTATCCAATTCAAAGATAGGCTGTTTTAGCATGTTTAAATATTTCCACCCCCGCTCCTAGGGGTGGTATACGCGTCTCACCCCGACAGTGTTTGTTTCCTGGTCGTCAAGAACACGTTAACGAAATTTGGTGAATTTTGCTCCACCGATGTACATACAAACAAACAAACACTGTGCTTTATTTATTAGATTTACTTTATAAACAACTAAATACATTATCATCAAAGACAAGTACAGGCCTAATGGTTTTTTTTTTGTAGACGATAAAACTTCCAAATTTCTTCAGTACTTTGCTAACATTTCGCTCGCTAACTCAACAGAATTTTCAACCTAGACAGCCGGGAGTCCACGGACTCTTGAAGACTCCAGCCGGTCTGTGGTTTCGCCAACCTCACGGGCTTGTTTGCTCTTTAAGCAGGAATACGACAGGGGTAGATTAAAATTATATGGCCTCGTTTTTATGCTTATAGTCTCACGAATCTCCAGAGACCATAAAGAATATTCCCTGGTAAGTACAACTGCGTCTTCCACTGTTATTTTATGATGGGGATCATGGAGTGTTCTCCAGCGGTGGTCAAATTAATGAGCCGTTGTCGAAAGTATATTTTTTTACTTCTCCTTAATTCGGGTTCTCACGGACCGGCCAGTTTCCCCTATACAAGATTTACCACTCGTACACAGTCTTTTACTGATGGGAAAACAGAAACTGTGTATTTACGTCAAGGATAATTCCGGTTAGTTAATTTCAACGATACTTTCAAAGAATAATTATTTATTTACTGATATGTTCAATTTCAATTTTTTTTTCTTTAGTTGAATCGTTGAATATTGAATTAATTCCTCGATTACGCCAATTTATTATTTTGAAGCTGAATATGACAAAGTTATCATCAAATTGAACGATTTTTATTAACTAGGAAAAACTGCCTGATGTGTGTAATGAATCTAGAAATTTTCGTTTGTCGTTTTGGTATTTGGTATTACTTTGTGGTGCTCGGGAATTAGAGGGATACACGAAGCGGTTCTTTCGCAACGTCACACAGCGAGGATTCCTTCGAGGTTAGTGCCCATTGTATGGATGTTGCGTAAAAATCGTGTTGGCGTTAATGTTACACCTTGGAACAGTTCGCGGATACATACCAAGTATGTAATTATTCGGTGAATTATTAACAGTGACCAATACATGTTTTGAGTCTTTCTGACTGCTAATGAATGTTGTCAAACAAAATAAATTATAATCGTATGAGCATTACCATATACGGATACCTGAAGAAAACAAACACTCGTTGGCAGTAGTACTCAATAGACAGGCTTACTCGGGTGAAAAAAGAAATTTGTTACTCATTAGTTACAATAAACTCGTCGAAAGATGTAAAAATGTCCTACTTGTAAAACTCTTATCATACCAAACGGCAAAAGGTTTGTCAATAATTTTCTATTAAATATGTGTAATAATTGATCATTCGATTCAACTAGGACATTTATCTCACTTAATCTATGAAATCGGCCCTAAACTTAAACGTGGTTGTAAGAAAACAATCATACTATGATTTACAGAGCGTATACCACCGGCTTGAGAAGAAAAAAAAATAAAGTTAACTTTTCGTTAACGTTAACTTAACGTTCGATAATTGTCTGAAACCATTTTTGGGAATACTCAAAAATAAATACTTTAGCAAACTAAATACGGAACTGGTTCTGTAAATATTTGTAATTATAGGCGATAATCATGGAATGGGGTGATGGCGCGCGAGAGACCGACGGGGGTGTTATGTCCAATAAAATGAAAAATAAAACAAAAAACAATTCTGAAGTGTTAGACGAAGTTAATAAAAGGGGAAGAGAGAGCGAATATTCATGAGTCCCCATGTAGACAGTATGCGAAATCATAAAAAGGAAACAGTTGTCAATCTAACGTAACGCAGTACGCATAACTCGACACATTTGAAGGTTTACGAGAGTTATAAAGTAATACATTCGCACAACTAACGTAAACAATTTTGTCATTCTAACAAGATAGTTTCGTGTCTCTAAGTAAATAATTGTTACTATTATTGTAAACGATTTCTCAAATATAAGGTCTGAAAAGTTTTAAACAATTGCCACACCAAATAAATCAGCACAAGTTTTCAATAATCCAGTTCATATTCCTCTGCTGTTTTATTTTATTGTGACAACTGTTTAAATAAAACTTTTTAACCTGATATTTGAGGGCTGTTTCATTGGCTCAATCTTCTAATCCATATAGTATTGGGTCCTGTAAATAATTGGTAAAATACGTTCCAGATGAAATCAATATTATAGTAATAATAGAAACAGTGGCGCATCGAAATGACGATTTAATGACATAAATGTCCGTAAGGGATTTAGAAGAGGAATATAAGAACATAGAAGCAGAAAATGAAAGTAGAGTATCACAAATTGGTTGATGTAGAAGAAAGTGATGGCGTCATATAACCTAAGCCGGAAAGAACCCCCCACGAGGAAGTGATTCTCTTACTACGACGCCACTTCATTTGAGAGAAAAGGGCCTATACAACCTTTTACGTGCAACAGTAAATTAAATCAACCACTAGAGAGAGCCTTCCTGATTAACTTGCTATCGGGCGTGCGAAGGAAAAGAAACACACAATCGAGCCCGGGGATTAAACCACTAACTTGATCAAGTAAAGAATCGCGAATGTGTTTCGAAAAAAGACCGATTATGAGTCTTTGCGAAAAAAAAATTTTTTTTTACATACTAATGTGTGTCGTGGATCCTCAAGGTTATTGTTGAACCTAGCAATACTCATGCTATGTAATATTAACGTAACAATAAATTTTATACACGAGGAGTTGACAATCATCGTGGTTCCTCTAATAGTTTCAGACCAGAAGGTTTTATTATTTGTTGGCTGTAACCACCCCAGTGCTACGCCTAGTTCATTCGTCCCTATAACGTCCAGGCGGATTGCCCTTCTGCTGAATAACGGCGATAACATTCAACACGTTCCTTGTCTCATTTGTGCTTGACATGTCCGTTTTGGAGCCTTAAAGGAGACGACACGAGACCACTCGTGCATCAGCCGTGCTTCTCCCCAGAGGCGAAAGCGTAGATTATTTATCAAGATAATAACACTTTATCTTCACAGCGGCGTTGGAGCGGAACCAAGATATGCCAGAGCAAAGGTTTCGTATGTGTGTGAATGCCAGAACGATCTTTTGTGCATACGTGATACGGTCACTGGGCACCTGGAAAGCGAACAATATCTCTTCTCTTGCGATAGAACAAGCGTTCACAAAAGAAGCTCAGACGTCATCACCGATGGGCGACTCGCAAGAATTCGAGCGGGAAATTTATCGGTATCAATGGTTGTGAAACTCCCTAGAAAATAGATATTGCTGCCTTCCATTTTATATACGTGTGGTCTCAAACTCTGACTTGTGCTCGTAATAAATTACAAATATTCTCACATATGTAAAATCCTCATTTTTGCCATTGTTATTTTGTTCATCTTATATTAAGAAAATAGAAAACGTCAAACACATAACATAAAAACTGAGTAAATAAAATTATAAAAAATACTAGTATGAATCGGAAAAACAAAAATATGAATACAATTCAAGAACAGAAAAAAATATTCTCTAACCAAGTTCAGTCTTGAAGGCCGTGAAACTGAATAAAAAGGACCGAGAAGAAAAACTCTCGACCGGACAGGGAGTCGAACCTGGGACATCCTGGTTGTATAGAGCTCGTACCTGATGGGTAGTAGACGAATAGCTTAGATGGGGAACAGCCACGTACCAAGAGAAGGTCCCGGATTCAATTCCCGGTCCGGTCGAGAATTTTCTATCCTGATCCTTTATATATAAATATTTTTATGTATAACTCCTAAAATAAATACCGCAATGAGCAAAAGTACTGAATATTTAATCTTGCAAAATTTAGGTTAATTGCTGGATTAACCGAATACGATTCTCCCATGTAAATTATTATATATATTAAATGTGTACAATTTGTATTATATTTAACCAACAAAGAATCTTTGGATAAAAGTTTTGTCAAATAAATTAAAAAAGAACTGTAAATTTTAAAAAATAGTACTGAATATTTGTATATACTTGTAAACTAATAAAAATTTGAATTTCAAAATACCCGAATGGCTAAATATATTATAGAAAGAAGAAAATACATCAGAATGACACTTCAATTAATAAGTAAAATAAAAATATATAAACGAAAACTGTGATACAAATACATAATTTTGTTGAATATATCCATAAGTTATTAATATAATAATGTAAAATATACATATATATGATTATACACAAAATACCAAGCCTAAAATAATTTAAAATAATTCAAAATATTTATTTGGATTTTCTATCAATACCCTTCAATTATCATCAGTTAATTTACATACTGAATTTTGTCGAGCACATAAACCATAAAATGTTAATAAACCATTAGAATGATATAGAAAAACATTAAAGAGAATAGCGGATTCTACAGGACTAGTTTCATATGTTTTAAATAAACACAATAAAGAAATTAAACAAATAAAACGTTCTAGCGATTTGGGTAAAAGAAGGATCATTGCCATTAAAAATATTTTCGCCCGCATTAAATAAAATTCCATAAATTAACTGCCCCATTTTTCAGTACGACGAAAAAAAATGGATTATGAAGTATATAAATATAAACTCTATAATGGTAAATCGAAGCAATATCCCATATAAAATACAGAGATATTTTCCTGTACGTTTCTATGATACTTGTTATTCTTTACTGCAAGTTTGCATATAAACGTGGATTATGCTGTTACCTGCGTCAATCAGATGCTACCACACGTCACACGAATCGTCTTTATATCTGAATACACGTATGCTTCCATAGATGTCGCGTCTGACTTCGATATCACCGTAAAATTTTATAGATTTTAATATTTTGTAAAAAAAAAAGTTGATAAAACTGCTGACGAAATAACTAACAGTTTAACCATAAAACACCACTCCGCAGGCACTCCTGGATTGACAAATGGAGATAGACATTGAGATCGTGATCATTAAACAACCACATGGCAAATTAAATATGTGAAGTTATAAGAGGAAGAGCTTGTTGCTTCAAGGCGGATTTTTAGACAGAAAACTTTGTGCTCTACTTCAGGATACACGCGGGAGAGCCCCTAAGACATAGTCACGGTTACTAATATATCTCGTCCCTTTCCCAAAGCTGTATTCATCTATATTTGGCTCAGATTACAATGGCCGTTCGTACGCACTACACAGGGACGAGGTCCACAACAT
Source organism: Zhengitettix transpicula (assembly GCA_037074705.1). NCBI lineage: Eukaryota > Metazoa > Arthropoda > Insecta > Orthoptera > Tetrigidae > Zhengitettix > Zhengitettix transpicula. The sequence continues at coordinate 43,243,563 of CM073593.1, read as the reverse complement.
CACCACCAGGACCACAAATTATACATATTTGGTGAATGAAACAGTGTTTCTACCGAGCAGCTGGTATTCACAAACAATAAAAAAAATGGTGAAATAATTAGCAAGTTCGTCGTGCGAGTCAGAATAATCAGTTTCTTGGTACATTAATATCAATCTTCGATTTCTGCTGACCAAAAAAAAATTGACTGGTAATGGCTCAATCGTTTGTTGATTTTATTATGGAAATAGAACTTTAGTGAGTCGAGTTTTATTCATGAACATGTTTTTTTACATTTAGCCTAATTTTGAATTACGATGACGTATGCAATTGGATCAAGATAAAGCATAGCTCATACAATAATACAAAAACTTTTTATCTAGCTTCTACATTTTTATTAGTTTTGGTATATTATTAATCTTAAAATTTTGTATTTTATCTCATAAAACAGTGAGCTGAGCCTGCACGTGCCAGCTATATGGAGTTTCTTAACTTGTTCTTAATATTTTTTTCTTGAAGGTGAACGTGGCAAAACTTTCAAAAATTCCGACCACATTCAGAATAAATAAATATTCTTGCATGAATTTATATAAAAAAAATTGTAATCTGGTAACTGATAAAAAATTATTAGGGGTGAGATACAAACACAAAGTTGTTCTTAATTTTCATAAACATACGAAATATTATAAATTACCAAAGACACGAACGTAAAATAACATGTTTCTCCTTTAATAAAATTACATGTGCCCCCCTCTTTAAAATGTCAGAATATTTTGAGGGCGTATTTTTGGAAATATAAAAAATTGTAATCTGGTAGCTAATAAAAAATAATTGGGGTGCGATACAAACACAAAGTAGTTCTTAATTTTCAGAAGTATACGAAATATTATAAATTACCAAAGACACGAACGTAAAATAACATGTTTCTCCTTTAATAATATTACATGTCAACATATATTGAGGGCATATTTTTGGAAATATTGACAAGGAAAAAATTTAAGAACCTTTTCGACTTGCCAACAGAGTTAGAATTATGAATATGTTTTAGGCCTTAATTAAGTTTACGAAAGTGTTATAATAGAGTCGACATACGAAATAATAGATGTTCTTTAAGTTCACATCGCTCCGATAGATTGCGGCGACGTATTGGAAGTACCCCTCCTTCCCCACAGATGTCGCTTCTGGAGGGAAACTATTTCGTGTGACGTGACGTCATATTAAAATTGAAAACTCTTTTCCAGAGAACCGCCAAAATAGTTGATTTTTTACTACCTCGTCGGGTGGAAAGTTCCAGATGTGTTACAACTACGGGACGTCGACTTGAGATCACTTTACAGTCTCCATTTTCCAAGTCAGCTGAACCATTTTTGGAATCAAAATAATCTGAAAGAATTTCGATTCCCCCAGCAATATTTTAAGGAAAAATAATTACCTGCTGTCGTGACAGGAAGTGACCACTTCTGAATAATCCTGCAGTGCCATCTGAGTGGAACATATTTCGTCATTACCGTACATCAAACCTCAACGGCATCAGGCTCTGTACGGCATTATAAATTCAAAGCTAAAAATAAGTTTAATTTAACGCCGTGTGCTCTGTAGTCGCGGGCCGTCTGTCGGTACGGTTGGACACGTTATGGGGAAAAGATCATAGCGCATTTTCAGTGGGAAAAGCTTTCATTGGCAAGGCACGATATTGACCTCCAGCATAACATCCTAACCAAGGACAGGAACGCCTACATACTTCCTCGTCCGGAAATATCACCTCGCACCAACATTCCTCATTGCTTGCAATAACAGATGGGACCGATATCACAGCGACAAGTTCCGGTTATAAATAGTAATTGCTTACAATACGACCAGCAACGGGAAAAGAAGAGAAAACTGTAAACAAAGCTTGAAAATTAATTAAATAACTCAAAGACGAACGTACTTCATGCAAGGATATTTTACCAGGCAGGATTTTTCGCACAGCCACGAAGATCTTCATCTTCGTAAATGGATTCTTAGAACTAACAGAACCGAAAGTAATGCATAATCAAGGAAGAGTAATTCAGAGATAATATTGTTCAGACGTTCCATTCCCTTAGTTGCAATTGTAAAGAGAATAACTAGCTCCAGATACGAGAAAAAGGTAATTCAAATCAATGCCAAGGAAGAGGACTCGTACGCGTATGATATTTACAAGAAAAATTGAAAGCAACTATTGCAGAAAATTTTTATACCAGTGTAGTGCACCATAGTCTGTTGCCATTAATGTTGAGGATACACTGTGGCTTGTAAACACCTTTATTATGTTTTATTTGTAAATACTTTTATTATGAATTATCACAACTGTAAAATCTCCGGACTAAGAGTTAATTTTAATAAAAAAAACACTGTGGGAAACACACAAAAAAAACACAACAGAAATGTAAGTTCAAATAAAAACATTAATCACACACGCTTCCAGTAACATGAGAGCATTTTCCTTTTTTCAATGAGCCTGGGAAAGTTCTAAGAAGTTATAAAACGCCTAACAGATACCAAATTCAGTTAGAAAATTTTTAAAACAGCCTTAAAGTTGATGCAATTTTATGAAATACTGTCTGAAATAATCGTAATACAGCAAGATGAAGAGCACGACCTACGTGACTCGTAACAGCTAAAATACATTAATAATTTTGTAGTTGTAATGCTTCAAATCGTAATCGATATGTTATAAAATAAATAAGTATTATTTTTTAAGAAACTATAAGAAAATAGTTTTGAAAAAGGATAATACAATCATCCTTACCGACTGAAACAAAAATAAAATGAAGTAGATTCAACTGAAAAAAAATGTTACAATAAAAATTACACGTCTACATTACTCCAGACGTTTTCTAAATGAGAACTGTGTATTTCAAAATAAAATCCACCTCATTGCATTAATTATATTTAAGATCAAAACTATCTAGAAATTGTAATATTTAGAATACGAGAAAACTTGTGGCCCTTAATGCTAACAAATAAAATGAAATCATGACCTTCGACCTCCCTTACAGACTGGTGCATGAAATATCAACATATGAGATGCAATACAAAGGTTTTTTAAATTATAATTACGAAAAATTTTCGAGTTAAAATAATTTATCTTTATTACTCAGCTCAATGGAATTTAAACAAGATTTTAAAATGTACAAATGGAGCATTATAAAAAATAAGTAAATATGTAAATTTGAATGGAAAACAAAGTGACAATTTTTCAATATCGAGAACACGTTTGTCAAAACTGATTTAGTGTTTTACGAATCAAATTTTACTCTCTAAAATCTTTATCCGCCAACCGGTTCATTCAGCGATTCCGAATTAAGTGACTGACGTATGAAGAACCAAGCCACAGTTTACCAAGCAAGCGACATTACTCTCGGGAAATTAAAATAGTGACAAAAACGATTTGATATAATATTTTCGAAACGGTTGAAATTTAAAAACAGTTAAAAATTCCGGTGCGTAAAGACAACCGAGCTTGTGAGAGCGAAATCGACACCTATTAATACCAAAGAAAAGGGAATAAATATCGTATTGTATTGAAGAAAAAATATTAAATGCATATACTTGCCTGGAAGGTGTAAACCACATGTTCCCAAAATCTTTGTCTGTTTCAGAAGTATTGCAGCAGTACGCAACCATTATGATAAAATTTAGAGAAACTTGCTGACGCAAAATGTAACTGGCAGAATATCAATTTTAAAACTGTCAGGTATAAACGAAAAGCAAGTAACACCCACGTATTTCGAACGATCTGTATGAGCGACTGCTAAATAACACGTTTCGAAAGTAGGGAGTGACAAGGTTTCAAGGATATGACATTTCCTTCCGAAGAAAAATACCGTGTCGCAAATGCGAAACAATTCGAAGAACAGCGGATTTCATCTAAGTGCAATTTAGATCCGAAATTAGTATCATAAATTACGTATTTAGTCTATCATAACGGAGAGAAAAATCAATTCCTACAGAATATAAACATTACTACGATGACGTATCAAAGCATTATATATTTCAACGTCTGCGTCAATCGTACCAACACGTCCATAAAAAGGCTATAACATAAAATTTTGCATTCTCCTTAACTTGCAGATAAATTCGTGTCACAAGAACGATATACGATTTCAAGTGTTATCCATTCACGAACAAAGTATTTATTTCCTTAACGACTAAGTAAAAAACGTAGCTCCTATTCTTGGCTTGAAATTTGGCAAACTACATAGTCTTTGTCGGATCCTTAAGATCGTTGAAATGCAAATATGAAAATGTTCTCTCCAATTTGAAGACAGTTAAAATCCTCAGTGGATGAACCCGGTTGACTTCAGCTGCGGTATTTATTTCTTTAAATAAAATAAATAAATCAGCCAATAAATTTAAACTAATTGGACTGTAATACTATTAAAATAAAAACTTAATGAAAATAAAAAAAGTACACCGTTTAGACCCAAATTAAAATATCATCGGGTCTTATATTAATTAAAAAATTGAGCAAAATTAAATCTGTGGAATAAAAGAAAAGTCTTCATGACCTTGTTGGAATAAAATTTTGATGCAAAGAGGTGTAAAAATATCAACAAATGCATGGTCTGGCCGTCATGCAACTCTAGTTCGAAATTTGATATTAATCGTATTAAATTCAAATTATTCTGACTTATTTATTTATTTTATTCATACGTAAAGTCAGTTAAACATCAATTCCGGTTTGTTTAAATATTGTGTGGTTCGTACAATTACATCCTAACATCATTTTATCTTTCAATGTTTCGGACGTTAGGTTTATGATACATGTTAAAACTCTTCTGAAGTAGCGTCATAGGATTACATAATGCGGTGCTGTTTGCAAAAGTGATGACGTCACTTTGAATCTTGCGCATGAATAAAATTACATGAAAAACTTTGTTGGTAAATAACTTCCAAAATATACATGTGCAATGCCAGACCTATTATAAAATTTATTTGCTGTGCAAATAGACTGCCGTATTTGAAGACCAAGAGAGGCGGATTGGCTAAAAGTTGAAATCATTGCCTACGGTTATGTGCATTGTCTTTGGATTAATAAAATGAAACAAAATTTTAAAATCTGTTCTACTGTTAGTTGCATACTCAGATCGAAAATCAAGCCCTCTGTAGGTTTTACCCTCATCGGGGAAGTTCCAACTCCGTCATGTAGCCCTCGCATATGAGACTGAAGGTGATGTTTGATGAGCGACTGAACAATCATTGACGACTGTCGCTCGGGAACCGATATTAACAATTTTCGGCGAAGAGAAATTCGCTTCCCATAATTTGACGTGAGTTTGAGTACCGGGAACTAGTAATTCACGAAAATCTATTCTTCTGGGCCGCGAAAGATTGTGTTTACAGTATCGGATAAATAAAATGAGTTACGATGTTGCAATATCGCGTTCGTAACCGATGCACTTAGTCCAACGTTTTATCTGCAATTAGTGACATGAATCACTCCACGTTGATTGCAGTTCTTTATTTTCTTTTATTGACGACGCGCGTGTTCCTGTCTTCGAGAACGTTAAGTATTGTCAGAGCGTGAATTGAACAAAACAAACTGTCAACAAATTTCAGCACCAGATCAACAGTCATGTAGTTTGCATCACGTTCCTTCTCACAAAACTGTGACTATCTCCGTAGGCGGTCAAAGGATTGCTTGCTTGTCAACGACTCAGGATATTTGTCCGTTCCGATTAATGACAAACAACACCGCTCCAAAGATTGTGGGAAAATCACGACAGCACAGTTTGGTAGGTCGACCCAGAGATGAAAAGCCTGTCAAACTAACTTCTTGCAAAATCGTGACTGGACGTTGGCAAACAAGCATTGCTCATACCTAAACACAGATAAGCGAAGCGGAAGTCGGTGTCGAGAGAACAACTATGATTTCGGTTTATCTGTCACCAGAAATGCCTCGTCTCAATCTGGTATCCTATTACAAAATTGCCAGCGATCTCAACTACGAGACGTTACACCACATGATGTCTCTATTATTCCGTTTCACTGTATTATTCAGTTACTATCGAAAACTCGACGCAGTTTCCATAATAATAAAGGATGTATATTTGTATATATTTACGTTAATCTTTATGTAAATTTAAACGCGTGGACAGATTGCAACAAAACTTGGTATAGATATTCTTATAAACACGAGAAACAGTACTGTGGGGGTGAGAAACCCCTAGCATAAATGTAGAAATAATTATAATTGAAGAACGTGATAATTTTGTGTTTAATCACTGCGCGCCAAGAGACCATGACGTCACGCGAGAGAGAGAGACGTTACTACGCGACTACAAAGGAAATAGTTCCTTTTTCCGTAATGAAATAAAGCAGAAATATTTTCATTAAATAAAAATTATAATTTTATCCAGCAATACTCACTCGAATGATAATGAAAAACGATACGAAATACTTTACGATCCTTGCGGAAAACGTAAGTTAATTTTCGCGCCATATTAGTGACTCCAATATGGCGACCATTTGTTTACATTGTGAATTTATTCAATTTAATCTTTTGTTTGAAGACCGAGGGAAAATTATATCCTTCAATACTCGAGGAGTATATTTAAGTGTTCTATTCATAAAGAAATTCAGAGGTGTGTTTGTTGGAATTGGTGCAATACAATTCAATGTATTTTATAGCTGTTAAATTAATACACTATCGGTCGAGAGTATATACGGAACTAGGAACAGTTAGATCTAAGTTAAATAACTTTTTGACTAAAGATTAATATAGAATTAAATACTTTTCGGGTTTATATAAATAAGTACACGGGCAACGTCGGACACCCAGCTAGTATACAATAAATCACATTTAATACAGTTCATCTTCGCTCCTTTGTTAACTATATCATATCTTGCCACTTTCTAGACCAAACATTCATCATCACATGATTCAAGTTCGTTCCCACCCATTATTTATCCGCTCCACTGCACAATTAAGTCTGATTTTTGTACACAATATATTGGTATACTGTTATCGTCAAAATGCTACCAAGACTGATATATTCTGTGAAACGTTTCAATCAATCGCAGTCTTGAGAATCAGAAAATTAGTGAGACATACCAGGTCAAAAATAATAATCATTTCAAGACTGATGCTTTAACATAGTAACTATTTTACGTGCTGTGTTGCGTAGTAATTGCGTTCGACCTTGGACTTAACTCTAACGTGTGACATGTTACAACTCAATTGGTCGGCTCAGTTGCAGTGGGTGATCAGACGACTTTTTACGGCGCGCAGGAAAATCGTCAGTCTCGTTATTTACTTTGACAACCTGTGTATACTGAGACACTATCAGTGGTGCAGAATGAGGGAGGCGATAGTTTAGTAAGGTAAAAACGGCCACTGGAATACTATAGATAATAGAATTATCGATGATCTGAAGAGGTAGCTGGAGGACCGCTTCAAACCAATAATAAAAAATTATTTCATAGAGAAGAAAACGTGCAATATAGACTTGTCTTGGTAAGACAATGGTGAGAGCTAGCCCTGCGCTTTGTGGGGCGTTCTGCCGACGAGGCGAGGCGGGTGGCAAATCAAAAATAGAAGATAAACGTTACATCGTCCTGCTAGACGCAACTGCTGCTTCGTCTCTCTTTTCCTGGTTTATTATACGGTGGCTGCTCGTGTCGATTACGAACAAGCGAATCCAAGTTATTCAACTTTATTCAATCTGATATATTGACCGAGGAGAAATTTAAAATCTGTGTTGCAGTCTTGTATCGAGTACGTAACCACAGACTTTAGATTTGGCTTTAGATAAAAGATATCCTACGATGAAAATAAATTAGACCTTCAGTATTTTGTACCCCAAAGGTTTTAATTCAAAATAAACATTAAATATTATTTTGTTCCAATTTTTTTATTAATTTTTATTGTGCGTTAAGTTTGCGAAAATTTCCGTAGTCCTCTAACATCCAAAATATAAATATTATACCATTAAAACAGGCTGTTTTCGTATCTTATGTTAACTGTATGTTCTTTGCAGAACAATAATTTATTATACAAAGTCAACAAACTCAGGAGCCATATATAAATATTAATTCATTTACAATTGAGAACACACGTCGGTTTATTTTATCCTATATGTCGTTAATGACCCGCCAATAATTTAGATAGATTTTTGATGATTGTTCCCGTTTTTAATTTTGGACAATATTGTTTCTATGAGAACCTTACAATATTTATATGACAAATTATTGTATTTACCTAAATAAATGCATATTATAAAGAAATGCCGATGGAACACACAATATTAAGGAACACCGAATTTTGAATGTTTGAATCAATGGTGATTAAATAAATTACTTTAATAATATATAAAAGAATTGTGTTCATAAAAACGCTGGTTATTAATTGTAAACGTGTTAATTCTAAATACGACTTATTTTAAATGACTATAACAACTCCAGAAATCTTTGCAGCACAATCAAAATTAATAAAAAAAACTTGGAAAAACGTTATATAAAATTTTTATTTTTCCAGTTGAGACGGAATAATAACCTTTGGGGGTTCAAAATATCAAAACATGTAATCATATAGCAGTCAAAAATAAATTACAATGAATACAGTACAGTCACAATACAGATAAAGATATTGAAACAGGGACTCTATAATGCAATTTATATTGCTTCCAAAATGGTTTTAAATATAATTTAAAAAGGAGAGCAGTTCATAAATGAGAATGATTAAATAAAAAAATTGGTGTGTATATCCGAGTATCAATCAATAGCGTTACACATAACTTCAGGACAACTGTAAAAACTAAGAAGGAAAAATTGTGTATGTAAACTCTTTACGTCAGTTGTACTCGAACGAACTGTTTAATATCGTGATATAATTATAAAGCAAAGTTGTGGTATCATTGAAGCACAATATTTATGGTCAACTTCGTATATAATTTTAAATATTAACTTTATCGAAATATTTTTGAATCACTTAACTAAGCATACGTCAGGAACCGTACAGGAGGTAGTACATAAAGTATATCAAGAAACTGTTCAGGTAAGGACTACAATACTTACAAAACAATATTAAAGGCGTGGAAAATAAATCTGAGTAGTTGGAAATCAAACTGTGCGTAAAGTAGAAAAGTTCCGTACTTGTTTTTAAATAATTTAGAATTCAATGCTCGGGAATAATACAATAATCTCGTAAAATAATGAATTCCTTCTGATACCAGATTAAAGTAAATTATTTGCAGAACTGACATATTTCATTTCGAACAAAAGAGTGTTCAATACGTCGAAAGTGTCTGTGAAATCATAAAATTAGGAATAATGAATTTTTATGGAACACTATTTAATTTTGTCGTTGTTGCCAGTGTGTACTATTGTTATACCACCGTAAATTTTTTTACGACCGTTCAGGTTTGTTACATGTTTTTGTTTGGATGCGCCCGCACAAAATCAAAACTCAATTGCAGCTGTAAATAAAGTCGGAGCGTAATATTTCAATATTATTTCCGTAATAATGTATATATGGATATTTTTAAGTGGAACGTAGTGTTTTTAATAATATACAATGGCCAAGAAGTCATTTAAGAATGAATGATAAACAAAAATTAATTGCACGAACATTAACAAAAGCTTGTAAATCAAAATTCGTTGACCGCATCAGGTGAGTACCACAAATAAACCAAAGATATTTTATTTTTTATATTTATACTTTTTGTTCAATATTAAGAGAAACGACTACGAAATGGTGGCTCGTTTGGCACGGAAAGAAAGAAAGAATAAGCCGAGTTGCATACGGAAACGGAATAGAGAGAGATGTAGCAAATAAAATATTGCTGTATTTTGCAGGGTAAAAATTCGTTGGCAAACATTATGGCCTCTGAACAGAATAAGAAAAAACTACGTCTGATCTGAATATGTCAAGACGTTACTTCATTGCATTCTACTGTCTACCGCGATGTAGATGGTGAAAACACCTACCAAATAATTTTATTTTTATAAAAGAAAATATTCGGCGAAGCATCAAAGGCGTTTTCCATTACTGTTTTGCACTCTGCTACCAAGTCGTGATTTAGAAGAATACCTGAGATAAAAACAACGTGAAGACAGCTTAGAGACGGAGAATTCCTAAGAGTCTGTTGAGCTACACGAACAAACTTTCCAGATAATTAGCCTAACCCTTCCACCTTTGGCAGATGTACGAGTAGAACCCTCAAGCCCTGTCAACACGACGACTACCCCCTCCCTGTCTCCCTGTTTGTTTTTAACTAGCGACCTAAGCTCACCAAAGACCTTTGACGATAACTGCAAGCGATTATCCTTAAAGATCACGAAAGGCTCCGTTGCCCATTAAAAGCTATTACGAATTGAGACCCGTTAAGAATACATCAAACTAAAGTAGTATCACGCAACTACAGTAAAAATGTTTAGTGATCTGCTGTGTATTTAGGGATATTTTTGAAGTTGAATAAATAATGTAGAGATTACAAATTGAGTATAAATTTATACAGTTATAAAAAAAAATTAAATTGTGAGATACGGGGAGAAATCAATATGACGGAAAAGTGCAGTTGATAATATAGAATAAGAAAAAATATTCGTACATTTTTCAGTATATTGTCGTTCTTCTCCGAACGTTCAAGGGACAGATTTGATTCTGAGCTGCCTGTCATATAACATTTTAAAGTGGTTTTAACACCGTAATCAATTATAGAAAAGCCCTATTCTCTATTAAAAAATAAATTTCAATTCAGAAGAAGAATCCCGCAAATCCGTCGTTAATTTAAAAATGTGCTCGGATAAAGTTGCAACCCGATAAGCGGATGATTAGCATCAGCGTGACTACAGACATAGTCGGCATAATTATATTCTTTTACTTTTACCAAACATTTATTGATTTTCGTCGTCGAAGAAGCTTTCGGTATATGTCATATTATGAACATATAAATATCTAGAAAAGAGCAAGATAAATGCTTGTCCACTCCCATGACTCAGGAGACAGAAGCGCGACATCTATACTTTTTGACGCCAGACAGCTCAGCAAAGAACAAAACTTCCGACACTTCAGAAACGTATACATCTGCTTGGTTATACGAGAGACTTATGTAGCTCTATTCTTTACTTTTTTCACCACCAATCACTACTTTCCAAAATCAAAGACACACTTAATGATTCCCTCTTCAGAATCCTCACTGACAGCTCCTTCTCTGTAAAATTTAACAATACCCTTTCAAATTCCTTCCCTATTTCCTCTGACGTCCCCCAAGGCAGCATCCAAGGCCCTTTCGTCTTCAACCTCTATTTTCACGACATACCTCGAAACCAATCTACTAAAACAGTGCTTTTTGCAGATGACCTTTGCCATACTCCACCAAACATCCTCTCTAGACTCGGGCTCCAGAAAACTACAAAGCGCCCTCAATGATATTGAAAGCTGGGCTAAAAAATGGAGAATCAGCATAAACCCTACAAAATCCACAATCATTCCCTTCACCCTTAAAACCAAACATTCCCTCAACCACTCCTTTCTCAATGGCACCAAAATACCTATCCAACAATCTACACCATACCTAGGCCTTATCCTCGATTCCAAATTATCATGGAAACTTCACATAGCCCACATTACCTCCAGAATCAACAACAAAATAAAACAACTCTTCACTCTTATAAACCGAAAATCTCACATATTCCTTAGCACCAAAAGACTACTCTATCTATCCTTAATCCGCCTCATATGGTCGTAAGCATGTGCAATATGGGGATCCACTGCATATTCCCACTCCAACAAACTACAAACCAAACAAAACAAAATTCTTCGTTTAATATCAAATTTCCCCTGGTACCTTCGCAACTCAGTTATCCACAAAGACCTTGAAATTTCCCTAATTCCTGCCATAATTCATAAATCTACCAAGTCCCTAATAAATAGCTCCATCAACCACCCACATTCAATCATTGAGCTCTTCTACAGCAACCCGCCCCTTCCTGCACAAAGTCGCAGACTAAAACGTAAACTCCCAATTGATATCATCCTCCCCCTAATAGTCGGCCAACTGCCTCCTAAACTGGTCAAGGCACGGCGAGGGGAAAGCTGCGACCCCACGGAAAAACTTCTCTCCTGCCATCGGAAGGGCGTGGAACAAGTACCAAATGCCCTACCTACCTGATGCAGGTTTTGATAGGGGTTTCCCTGCATCACTATGAGGCGAATTGCCGGGTAGGATCCTTAAACCATAGCTCGGGGGCTCTAGTTAACCCTTGGCTACTTTCCTCTACCTTTCCGCATCCCCCCTTTCAAACCCCTTTGCTATACTATAAGAGGGGAGTTGCCACTATGTGGATTACCCTACACATAGCCTGTCTACACCTACAAAAAAAATCACTCCGGAGTTACCTAACTCTAACCCCCTCCTAGTAACTGGCAGTACATACTCCCTAAATATGCGTTATTCCCATCTTCCCCCATAACCTTCTTAACGCTTTTCAAACACGAAGATTCCCCGATGACCAGATCGATCCCTAACATCATGCCGGCTAATATGTTAATATGTGGTAAACAATTTAGTCGGTTTCTCTCGTCTCTAACTTGGAATGACAAGGGTCACATCCAAGACACAAGTTTCCATGCTAAATATTTACAAATTGTAAATACCTTATGTTTTAGTTGTTTAATATTTACAATTGTAAATATTTTTATTATATTATTAACACAACTGTAAAGTCTCCGGACTAAAAGTTAATTTTAATAAAAAATTCCTCACTTTTCTTAATTGTTTAAGGAAGATTGAGTACACCGCCTAATACGACTTATACTCGAGTATTCCAGAATGCAGGCAGTATTTGATTTCGTGTTTCCGTGCACGACGTTTGGAACAGGTCGACACCAGCGACACACTTCTGTTTGTAAAAGTAAACTTTAAAATACTCGCCGATGTTTTGCGTTGCGTTCGTAAGACGCATGGGCTGTAAGTTAATGGAGATGATCCTAAATTCTTGCGTGCGTGTTTGTGTGCCGTGCGTGATAAGATTGCCTGATATGACTGCGTAATGAGATCTGGTAATGGCGCACGAGTTCTGTAAGCAATGTTTTACGAGCCCATACCACGTTCGTTAATTCTGAAGCATTTCGAGGTGATGCATGAGAAAAAAAATGAATACATGTTTCATTTACTAAATACAATTTTTTTAAAATGCAATGTGGATAAGACAGATAATTCTACTGTTGTCCATTACAGACGGTAATTGGTAGAATTTATCATCGGATTAGTTACAAGGCTAATACTAAATTAGAAGCTACTGTGTGGAATTTTATAAGCCTTCTTTAGATTTTCCTACAGCAGTATTTTCCTAATTTTTTTGCGCATAAAATCAGCATCTGACTAGACAGACTTCTTTGCGTTTTACTTACGAGTATAATAAAATTATGGCTCACCATGGTCCGACACCCGAGTTTTCAATAGACAACTGTAATTATTTTCACATTAGCACTCAAATTTCTACGCCTGGCGAACACGACACGTTGGCATTACGGCTTCTTACGTCGGCAATATGCAAGGTATACTTACAACAGTGGCATGAGAACTGTTATAACGGTACGAACGAATGAGTAAGTAGATTTCGGCGAATAAGCAGGCAAAAGTTTCATCAACTTGATGTGTACCTCATCTAAAGTGGATTTCGTACCGCATATCGATATCGCCAAGGCACGAAAGGAACGGCGTCTTGACATTGATGGATTCGAAATATCAGAGTAGGTCTTAGATCCACAACATTAAGTACCAACGGCACGTCCATTGATATAAATCACTTTACTCATTGTACGTAAACAACAAAATAATACTCCACTGATTCCACAAATTAAAACCATTACTGAACCCGAAATCTCCTTTATCCTTCACAACAACAAAGAACTCCTTTACACATCCCTTATATATCCCCTCTGGTTTTATGCCTGTTATATCTGGGGTTTGGCCGCTACCACCCACATAAATAAAATTCAAATATCGCAAAATAAAATACTCTGCTTAATAACTAACTGTCCCTGGTACGCTACTAACTCTAGAATCCACAATGACCTAAATATTCCCTCAACCCAAAAAACCATCATTCAAACCGTCGTTGCATTATAACAAAGCGAGTCTTCGTAGAAATATAGCAGAGAGCAGTTGTCATAGAAAGGTTGCTGTGGACGGACGAAGAGTCAGAAAGACTCCAGATACTGGTAGTAGAACAGCGAGATCAGTTAGAACAGTTTTGTTATAAGTAGTTGCAGTCTGTGAAATAAATATCCAAATATTCATCGATAAACATTTTGAGTGCAGAAGTCTAATTTATTCTATTCTCAAATTAGACCATTGTTTCGATTTTGGGAGACCAAGTAATTGCATCCAGCGTTTAATAATCGCCGGAACGGGTGAATAACATTTTGTTAACGAACAGAGAACCAACATTTGACAAACTAAAAAGTAATAATTAGAGTCAGTGTAAAAGCCGGTCTGTTATAAAGTGTAATACGTGTGTAAGTGAATGAACGAGCCAAATTGCCCTGATTACCAGAAACTGTAAGTTACAATTTCACTGAATTTATATTTGTAAACCATTAAGTAAAGGTAATTATCGTCAGATGTCAGATTTCGAGTGTCGTTTAGAATTTAAAGTTAACATTTGATGTGTTTTGTTTTCATTGTAAATAATACATCGATGATAATAGCTTCATAATAATTTAATTGTTCACTAATATTTTCTTTATTAAAGGCCCAGTAAATTTGGATTGTAAAATATTAATTAATAATATAAAATTGAAAGTTACTTTTTGATAACTGTTGTAAAATTTTCTTTGATAACTTTTGTAAATTTAATTATTGGTGCATTAATAAAATTAATTTTGTTTGTTTACTTTAAAAAAATCTTAATTATTATTAATCATCCACTCATTTTAATATTTAAATTCATGCATTAATGTGGCGATTTAACCTCTAATTCATTAGTGATCACCATAAATTGGCACCTCAACGTGAGACTGTCATTTTATCATTCTTTCATTTAAAATCATTACAATATATATATATATATATATATATATACACGTGTGTGTGTGTATGTATGTAATTATATATAAATAAATAATTCATAATTTCCTCTTCAACTACTCACTCAAGAAGCAACTAAATTTCTTCAAGTTAATTTTAACATGTAAACGTCATCAATTTACTACAATTGTAAAATATTCGGATTAAAAAGTTGTCTGTATATTAAAAAAAACGTAAACAACAAAGTTCTCTGCAAATTGGCCTACCTCTGCATATTTCCGTGAACCTAAAAAAATAGTCCTAAAGCCTGAATTTTGAGTTCTTTTGAATATTTACACACATTTTTCTCATTCTCTCTTTCCTTAACGAATCAGAAATAACTGTAATTTAGTATTCGATTTTCTCACATTTTCTCACTTTTCTGCTCATGTTATTAAACTCTGTTTTTTTATTTAAACTTCCATTCAGGTAACTATTTTTCTATATGTACATCCATTTTGTATTTAATCATAAATGCGTTCCGTTACTCAAGTAATTATGTTTCTATAGATTAATAAGTGTAAAGTGCTTTTATGTAATTATTATATTGAAAAAGAAATAGAAACGTCTTATGAGCTTCAATTTAATAATGTAGACCAAAAAAAGGCAATTATAGTTGGTAAAAATAAATACTATACAACTTTTCTACATACTTCGTTGCTTTCTTCAGGTATAGAATTGAGATTAGTTCCGAGCTTTTTGAAACTCACGCAGCACAATCTAACGGATATGATATTAAATAATAACAAATATTTAAAAATCTACCATTACACTTAACTTCCTAATAAAAAAAACTACAAGGATCCACTTAACACCTATAACAAACATTCTGTTTACATCAAGCTGTGATTGTAATTCCTGCTACATAGGGTAAATTAAAAGGTCATTATAAACCAGTGTCAACGAATATATATACAATATCATTTATAAACAATCTGTTCCCAAACATATTATCCATTTCAAACGTTATTTTTATTGGCAAATTACAAAGATTTTAGTTTCGACACCGGGCAACATTTTCTAGAGTTTTATATTAAATCAAACACCACTGCAATTAATGAACAAAAAGATCATATGAAACTCAGCAATAACTGTGATTCCTTAAAAAAAACAGAGATTAAGAATAGTTGAAACCAAAATTACACCGAATTCGACTCGTGGCATTAATTTCTCCTCATTGTGTTTGACGACATGCTTTTAAAAACACGGTATTTTCCTTCTTTTTTTTTCTAAAAGAAAATATATCATTTATAGTTTGGCTTATTGTTCAATGTAAGTTACAAACCGTCCTCAGTCTCTTGGTGGTTCAACAAAAATCCAAAATATGAGTCTTACAGATTTTGTTTAAAGTAGTAACATTTTATCAAATAGATAAATGAAAAACATTGTTGTAACAATAGCCATTTGCCTGTAAATAAATAAAACCCGAAAAATTTCAATTATTTAGATCCATACGAGTGTCAGAATAATTGGTAATGAAAAAATTAATAAATCAATTAGTTATGTCAGACAAAATTATTGTACAATTCCCCATCAATAATAACCCAACGTTTCGTCCTTAATATAGGTGTACATTTCAGTTGGAGTGTTACAAATAATTTGTATGTATTGCGTAGTGATTCAATTAATATCTTTTGATATATCTTGGTATTATATAAATCAATTTAGAGTAATATTTCGGTTACAATGCAATCACAGCAGGCCTTTGAAATTTCCATGATATCCATTTTTGGCATATATTAATTTAAGAACTCGGCAATGTATACAAATTATTTATAATACTCTAACTCCAGGGTACACCCTATAAAATCCTAAATTAATGACAAAACGTTGTGTAATTATATTTTTATCCTTTTCTTTATTATTTTTTCTATTTATTTATACATTTATTATTAAATAAAAATGTTACATAATTATAATCACTAAGTTGAAAATGATAAAAAAATCTTAACAGCCGTGTGATATTACACAGAAAAAATTGATAAATTGGAAATTTAAACGGTCGATTTAATAAAGAAATGAAATAGGGGTTGGTAATCTTCTTTTACTCGGGAGAGCCGGAAAGGTTGTTTTTATTATTATTCCCCAACTGCAAGATGCGTGTGGTTATGTTGCGTGCAGACAACACAAAAAGCCAACACGACTGTAAGCTATTCCTGGCAGCAACAACGTCCCGTTTCGGTGTCATTTTGTAAGGGGAACACGCTACACTTCATAAAAATGGTTAAAACATCTGTCTCGATGAAAGGATTCGGTTCGTAAGCAAAGGTCAATTAAAATACAGATGGACGGTAGGGAGGCATTTCAGTAGAAGGAAATGAAGTTATAAAATATGAAACGTCAGTGTTAAAAGTATACTAATTAGATAAGTAGCCAAACGACAGGCAAAATGTGATAAAATATACCACACAACGTTTCTGAAATCCTTGTTGCTTTCGTCAGGCGTTTAACACAGGAAAGAGACGCAACGACACAAACCAGGAACTTAAAGCTGTAATTGTTAAACGTGGAGTAATTGGGAAACGTTCTGTTAAATAAGAAATCAAACTTATTAATTTTAGCAGAACATGGGCGAAAATGGTACCTGATTAAACGAGAGGATGGGAAAAACACAAAAATTAATTAGAAATGTTGGTAGGCCCGATTCTAGTTATAACATTGTCATGGAAAACAAGTTTTATAGTTAATGAATAAATGTTTAAACTTTTAGCACCTGGTTTGTGCGTTTATGAGTCACTTGACAAAAGCAACGTTGTGTGGTATTTATCATTTAAT
This sequence comes from Zhengitettix transpicula, assembly GCA_037074705.1. Lineage (NCBI taxonomy): Eukaryota > Metazoa > Arthropoda > Insecta > Orthoptera > Tetrigidae > Zhengitettix > Zhengitettix transpicula. The sequence continues at coordinate 43,225,770 of CM073593.1, read as the reverse complement.
TTTGTCTGTTATTCGGCTATTTATTTATCTAATTAGAAATAAAAAAATTTAAAAAGTCTATTACTAAAATTTTTACAGGATCGGATAATCTGCTTTATACTCAAATAACTTATTCGGCAATAAACAAAAACCGGGAGGCAATCCTAAAACAAGCGGAATCTCCCAGACATTAGACCAAACTACGAGATCCTCTTTAAGTCTTAATATCCAGCAAAATTCTATACAACAGTAAAAGAAGAAATGCTGAGTAATTGAAATTAATATAATAAATTTATTAATAAACGGCAAAAGTATAGGGATTAAAATCATATGAAAGGAAATTTGGAAGCACTCAAATTTCTGATGTTTGGATTATGACTCACGTTGCAATTTTATAACAACCATAATTAACTGCAAACACACTACGATTTGTGTTATAAAGCACTTTATCAATAGAATCACTAATTACGTGACATACGAAAACACACTCATATTGTTAACATTAAAACGACTACGGACCACCTTCACAAAGTGGTGAAAAAAAAATTCCTTTAAGGTTAACAAAAATATTTTGAATACAAAAGTTTCTAGAAACTCACTTTGCATTGTGTGTGTTGCTTTTTCAAGTAACGACAACAGATAATTTCGAGGCAAAATTTTGCTAAACGGTCAGCAACCGACTGTGTAAATCCGGTTCTGCAGGTAGAAGCAAACAAAGTGGGAAGTTTTCTGCAAGAGCAATATTGAAACACAAGGGGTCGAAGCAGCTGCCACAGAACTCCGCAGTAGCAAGGCTTTAAAGAGGAAGAAGTGTCTCCGCCTTAAAGAAACCAAACCCAGGGGGAGATAATGCTGGCTTACCAGAGGCCGAGGTACCAAACTGGAAATGCCGGGGATTCTCAGGAAGTGTACGCTTCCCCTGATCGAAAATTATATCACGTAGACGTCTACAACGACAATCGGAAGACGTCACGTGATTTACCGAGGCTCGGTACCGTAGATCGCAAGGCAATGTACGAGACCGACAATCAATCAGATACAAAAACTCAAATACACATTTATTGTATGAATCTGTTCCGCAACATGAAACGGGAAAAAACTGACGTTAATCAATGCGAAGTGTTTCTTGACGGAGACGTAAAGTTAACCAAACGATTATGAGTATACCCCGTACAATCTGCATGAAAAAACCTCTAAATGAAGATTCAATTTAAGTGACCGTCTTACAAAACAATCGAGGACACTCCGTCTTTTCTAGATATAAATTTCAAAGCGTTGCTCGTCGACGTTATTAAACACCCGAAGCCACACAAATAGAGAGTTTCCGGGATAATTGACCCCCTCAAAAGGTCCACAGAAGTACCAGTTACGCCGAAGAACTTTGGATTTCGTGTCACCGCTGAGGTCTGCTGCCATACCACAGACACACAGATCAAGGTTCTAAATTACTCCTTCGGATTTCCGACTATTCGGCGACTGTCAAACTTATTCAATTTAACCTCTGAATTTATTATTTGAGCTTAACAGAGATACGAGTTACATCATAAATTTTATTTTCTGGAACACGACCAGTGTCCGTCGGGATCACCGCTTTATAATATAGGATCAATAATTGGCAACAGGCGTCACCTTATTTATTTCGAGTCCGACCCACCAGAAACCGTCTGTAATCTAATGAAGACGAAGTCAGTTTAACTAGCAACTAATAGATATTGAACTGTTTTAATGAGCTCCACCTTAAGTGGATTTTAATCTGGCGAATTGGTTGATTGAAATTTTCACTTAAACTTGGATCATTGTGTTCTCGCACGGGAAACGAGAATCTACAGTGCTTTAAAAACGTTGCTCATTCAGTATAATACACAGTACGTTATATTTGGTACGGAGGCACACAGTTTGGCCAGAACATGATATAATTAGAAAATTTGGGGCAAGTTAGCAATAAATATGTCTGGAAGCTTATGCATACTGATGGAAATACGGGTACACGTCAATCGGGCCAACTGATCACCTCTTCACTGGAAAATGCTCAGGACTAGAAAGAACATTAGGGTGTTTTTTTGGAATGGATGGAAACATTACTACCAAAAAAAAATTATCAATGGTGTTTAACGAAACGGAAAATAGCTAACACATAGAAAACAATCTGGTTCACATAGACTCGGATACGCGTCACCTCATGCATTCTGGATGAAGGTTCGAATACAAAGAAATGATACGGTTAACGTCGTGAAGGGTAGGAAAGCATAAATACGAGCGATTCGGAGAAGTGACAACTTCAGTTTTGTGGCGTACTCCATGACACACGCGTAAACGGGAATGGAGGGCAGCGCGTGCTTTCGGGGTGGGTGGAGGCTCCGAAGCGTCACGAGGCGTTGTGCGTGGCGCGACAGGACGAATACGCAGCTTCAGTCTCAGAAGCGATCGTCTTCAGACCGGAGGTAGAAACTGGTGGTCACGAAGTTAAACACGTAGTAAACGACATCGAATGACAGCGCGTGCTTTCGGCACGGGCGGACGACGCGACGCGTTTCCAGAGCAGAAGTGACGAGAGCTGAAGATTACGTGAAAACACTGTGACGGTCGCCGCACACAGTTATGAAACAGCACTGTTCCAAAGACGGACGTGGTATAGTAGAGCACTCACGCCTCGAGGTACTGGAACACGCGGTAAGCAGGCCGCCGCAACATCGGCAGGGAGCATCACATGGCACTGGCAGTGGCACTGGAGCGGCGGAGCAGCGGCCCTCGTATTGATCCGCTGCGGCGAGGAGTGGGAAGCGTAGGGAAGGGAAGGCGACGGCTGCCCCAACCACGGCTGCTTATTGATTACAAGCGCCCCTTCCTTCACCCTCACTCTGGGAGACCGAATCAGGAAGGCCGGCGGTAACGACAGACCCAGCTCTCGCAGACCAAGCGTTTAAAGACTCTTTCCTGGACCGGCGCGGCGCGTCATCCTTGCCAGGACCACCAAATAAAACTAAGTATCATTATCACTCATCTTTCACCACGATTATCTGTCCAGGCGTCACTGACGTATGTAGAGTTAATTTATTTCTATTTGAATACAAGAATCGACTATAAAATAAAGGTGATCCAAGCAGGGAGTTGAGAGATTTCCCATGTACTCAGACTTTCTGAAATTGGTAGCGCATGGGTTCTGGCTTAGGTTCAATTTTAAAGGAGCTTAACCGTCAACTTTTAAAAATGCAACTGACAAAAATTCAAATGCTCTTCCATCATAGAATATTGCTGTATGATTCACGTACTCATGAATTCTCACTTCTATCCCATCCCAAAAGATAGCCATAAAAGTTCAGGAAATTAAATGTGCATTTTTGCCCCAAACTTAACACTTGCCTTTCGAGAGAACTGTCAGTCTTTATCAAATAAATCATTACTTTCTCATACGACGCGGTGGGGCGTTCCCTGGTAGATCAAACGGTCGCAGGTTCATGCCCCGATCCCTGTCTAGAGCCGGCCGCCATGGTTCCCGCTGTGATGACACCACAAAAGACACGTCCGACCCGGATCGCACTCAAAGACTTAATTAAACTGCATTCCTCGCACTTCCCAGACATCACAAAACAAACTCAGCGAGTTTGAAAATGTTTAGAAAAAATAGATCCGTTAGATGAGGATTTGTCGATAGGACTGGAACCGTTCTATAGAACGGAACTATACATTTTAATAAGTTTTGTTCCCCTAAGATCCAAAAAGAAACCTCTGAAAGAACGTAAATGACCTGAGCACTAAGAAAAGCCGATCAGTATCGGGAAAAGCTCAAGTTAAATACCCACGCAATACACAGTAATTATCATAAGGAGCTGCGTGCTAATACGAAATAATCAAAGTATTATTTATAAAGAAAAAACCTTCAATTTTATTGTTTTTATCGAATAAGAAAGATAGCCAATTCAGACAAAAAGGTATTATAAATACCACAACGTTTCTGGGATCCTTGTTCCTTTCGTCAGAAGCTAATAAGAGCCTAGAAGCTTTTGAGTGTTGTCAACTGACAAGTGCAGTTGTGTTTCTCTAGGCTCTTCGTAGCACCTGACGAAAGGGACAAGGATCCCAGAAACGTTGTGTGGCATTTATATTACCTTTTTGTCTGAATTGGCTATCTTTCTTATTCATTATTTTCAATAAGACGTAAATTTTTTCATTTTATATTGTTTTTACCTTCGCTTCTTCTGAGTCCGTCATCTGCTTTGTGCGTTTTCGCATCACACTACGTAGGTAACGTTGTGTGGAATTTATTTTATCCCTTATTATTATCCATTATTTTGGAAACTTCTTTACTATGCTTTTAACACAAACGTTCTATATATTTTTTATTTTTTTAAAACCATAAGCTATTAAAAAGATTACAGTAGAAAGACCTAACATTAAAATATCGTACTCGTCAAAATCATCTCCATTTATTTAATTTTTTTCTCCAATTTTCGCACATCCAGTCCAGTGATGGTAGTCTACAAGCAAATTGTGAGTCTTGGTCTTCAACAGATGCCACACTAGACAATCGCTAAATTGAATTATAGTTTATTTTTCCCCATAAAACTATGGGAATCTTTTTTTTAGAAAGACTGGTTACATGAGGGTAATCCACATGGTGGCAACTTCCCTTTCATAGCTTAGGAAGGGATTTTAAAGGGGGGATTCGGGAGGGTAGAGGAAGGTAAGCATGGGTTAACTAGTTAACTAGAGCCTCGGACTGTAGTTTAAGGATCCTACCCGCCATTTGCCTAAAAGTGATGCAGGACAACTCTAGAAAACCTGTATCAGGTAGATCGGGCATCTTCCGATGTCGGGAGAATGGTATATTGTGGGGTCGCAGCATTACCTTCTCCGTGCCTCCACCAGTTTGGGAGGCAGGTGGCCGACTGTTCCAATGGGAACAGATTTTTACCGTATGCCCAAGTTCTGTGACCACGGAACATACGCCCCTCGAAACAGGCCGAGGTGCAACCTTAGTTCAAAAAAACAGAGAAGAGAAGGCATCCCCAAAGATAAATCACCTGCTGACTATATTTTAATTTTTTTCATCGATTGACCGAGGATTACTTTGCATGTCTATGTTTCTTCTTGAGCAGTTAATAAAAACATTTAACACAGAAGGAATTTTATTAGCCGAGAGAAAATCATAATATTTAATATTAACCCAATTTTTACAATCTCTGGCTACTTAATTAATTATTATCCATTCCAACACTGGCTTAGTGTAGCAATTCCATCATATTCACCAACTGTTAAAACACACTGACGAAAAATTATACAAATCAAAATTTTGAAAATACAATTAAGATTAATATTAAAGTTTTACAACTACTATTTTATTAGTCGTCATTAATCGTATCGTAGATTAGGTAACCAGAGACTAAAACTGGAGTTAAAAATAAATATTTTAGGATAAAAACTAGTCTCGTGAGGATAACATGTAAAAATACCATCATGAATCGTAACTAAACCTTTTCTTTTTCATCATTTTATTATATAAATAACAATTTGATTCTTTCTTACAATGTAAATGCAGAAATAGAACGGTTGTAAAGATTTTCAGCGGAATACAGAGAGATAATGTTCCGTTTATACACATCTACGCCGTTCCTGTTCATCTAGCTTTGGTCACAAAATTATCCTACCGACAAGAGTCAGAAGGTGTTGTATCGCGTAAATGTCACCAAAAGTTGTTCTAAACAGTATAGTAAACAATTACTTTCCGTACTCCGCCAAAGGACATTCCAAATATTGGGAATAATTGTTTGTTTTTTTACATGCAGAATGCTTTTGAACTGAAATTCTGTCTGGTTGTTGGGTTCTTTAAAAACGTCAGTCAACCAGGGAAGAGGCATTCCATAATCTGGGTTCTCCGGCAAGCGAGAAGCACCATAATACCCTGAAATGAAGTTTCGCGTAGAGAACCTCCTCTAAATCCTCTGCCCGGCCAATCCGCGCTAATACTTGCGAATTTTTACTTGGTGTCGCACATTTTTTTTAATACTTAATCTCGCATCATGCCTCTGAGAGTTAATATAGTTGTCATTCATGATTACACGAAAGTACAATATAAAGAATCATTTGCTGTTGACAACTGGCCACGGCCTGTTCGTTTCTGTCGGAAAAGACGAGATGAATTCACTCATGGAATTGTGTTGTACTCTGATCCGTCGCAAAATCAATCGTTTTGTATACTCCAAAACAGGTGAACAAGTCAGCCAGTACTCCCAGGCCCACAATACGAAGCAAAATCAGAATATATTACCTCGAACTTTTCTTCTTTTACTATAGAAACACCAAATCTACAATGTCTCGAATTCAAGTCAGAATTGTTGAAATCAAATTCTCTTCTCCGAGATCCTAAAAGTTCATTCAGCTAATTAGAAGGAAAGGACACGAAAGGCAGATCAATGTGAAAAATTTATATAAGACGTTTTATAATCAAACACTTCTTACCGGAACACTTATTAATTTCAAACAATTTCATTGACGACCTATTTACATATTTTGACATTAATATTATTCGGCAAAGTTACGACAAGTTTTCCTTACGATGACAATATTTTTTCATTAATATATTTGACTAAGGATAAATTAAACTCGTCCCTAGTTGTCTGAAACCATGCAGCTAAAATAAACAAAAGCAGGTTGGTTGTGAATTAGATTAATGTCTCTTCATAAAATGTCCAGTTACAAATCGCTGTTTTGTAATTGACTACATTTTGGAAGTCAAATTTACTTTATTCTGGGTATTTATGATACATAACTCGAAAATTTAACATTTGGAAAAATATTTTAAATGAAAATAAAATGAGTTTAATTGACGGGTTTTAAGTGTAATACAAATTCAATTAATGTAAAAAAATTATACATAAAATTTATGAATATGTTATGATTTACAATAATGTATTCGTGCATTTTTTAATGTTTAATTCTTGTGTAAAAATTTCAGTTGTTACGATGCGAACTCTGTGAAGTGTATGATTGGCATTGTTTACTCGAATTTCGGTCATGGAATTTGTTGGAGGAGATCTTATTTCTTGACTTCATTTGTTTAAACATTAATAATATTTAAATTATAACTTTAATAACGTAAGTAACCATATTATATGTCATTTATTTGTTTACGATTCAATCGTTTTATTGTTTTTTTTACATTATATTTCTCAAATAATATTTATATAATGTCTGAACATGTCCCTAATCAAAGGAAATAAACGTTACGATGTATTTTACCATTAAAAAATATGTAAGTAATAATGTTTATGAATAAATATTCTGCCAATTTATACTAATTTAATTATAATTTAAAATATTTTAAATAGCGTTTATCAGCTCTGTCTTGCCAAGTTCGGTCCTGGAGTTCCGAACCAACAGGAAGTCCATTACGACAGACAGCACTCATCGCGATATACATTATCGTGAATACTAATCACGTGTTGATATTCGCGGAACGAGCGTTCCAAAGACAACCGATGGTCTGCAGGAAAACACACAAAGAAGCCGACATTCCGAACTCGACCATAGCAGAATGAGTAAGTAGGTCCTAAGCTTCAGTTGGCATGGTTCCCTACCGAACTAATTCGCGCCTTTTCTGTCGAGTTTTAACGTATATCAAACAGTGTGCTAATATTACTTTTGTTCATTAAAAATCGCAACTTTTAACGTTAATATAGAAGAGGGGTCAGCTGTTGAACCATCAGCGGGGCGCCAAAATGCGATTTATTTACATTTACTAGCATCTGAGAGAGACACAAGAATGTTATATGTGGGATCGTACGTAGAAATCCCCTTGGGATTAATCGACTGCTGAGACAGTTTAATGAAACTCTGTTGCCATGGTGGATGTGTGCTTGGGCCAAAGCTATTAATCGAGAACCGATCGGAGAGGCATTTTCGCCTTGAGGCTTATTAACTGGGTGTTTCCCTCAACCACTCCCACAAAACAATGTCTTCTAGAACTGGTCATGGGCAATTGCGAACGATTGCCCTCTTTTCTTCTCTTCCAACGAACGACGGTAAGATAGTGCAAATACACGCTACTTTACTACCATCGAGTCCTACTCAATCGCAACAATGAGGTTTATTCGTGGAATTAAATATGACTTTTATAATTATTCTACAAGACCTATTTTCGTTTAAAAATAAAAACAAAATCCATATTAAGTTCACAATCATTAGATACTTATTATATTTATGTTCGTTAATCTTTCAACTAATTACAACACAGTGAAAATATAAGAAACTCTGACAATCACCATTCACATTTTCCAAATTGTACACACTTCATCCAACCCTTCATAACACACACACACATTCATCTGACGACTGACATCGTTATAATCCTTCCGGTCTTGAATACTCAATCAGAAGACTTCAACCCCACAATATAATTTTTATTTTACAACTTTTCGAAAAATTTTAGGCTAGGCGAGGTAATATACGTGTAACAGGATTTTTAGTTCCAGTGGTACAGTAGACTCTCGATTATCCTCGTAACAACGGATAAACCAAGGTACCACATATACAAGTCAAATATACTGATATAAAATTAACATAGTTAATTTCTTACGCCAAAAACCCCTACTCAGGCTTATTTTTTTGTGGTGCAGGCCAGTGTTATTCATTACAAAGCTTCAGTAATAGGGTAAATAGCCTATTACGGTTGAAACTGTTCTATAGAAGTGCACTGTAACGTTAACCACATTAATATCCTAATGACGTAACACGAAAATAATTAAATATAATAACATTATACTGTACACTAAAATAAAGGAAGATAACTAAATGAACAACAAAAACTTGGAATGTTTAGGAAAATTACTCATTATCGACTTCTATTTCAATGACATCGTATCTTTCTTCCTTATGGTTGCTCTCAATCCGCGAAACACCAATTTGTCAGAAAGCTTTGTTCCTCCAGAAAGTCTAGTACGACAACCGTCAGTTCATTGAAGACCAGATGAATTGCTTATCCTGGTTTTAAAATAAATTAGTTCCCCGTTTTCGTCCTTACTCTCGTCAGAATTCGTTGTCTGCCCTTGTGCCCTTTCAACAACTTCACTGTCAGACATAACCTCACACACTAGATCGTCACAATCAACTTCAAACCATTCTAAAATATTTCCGCGGTTGAGCCGCAAAGCGGTTAAACCGCATGCGGGATAATCGAGAAACTGCTGTATTCGAGTTGTGCAAGAAAGACACGGTGTATCAGAAACTCAGAGGATAAAATTGCGAGATTAAAAAAAATGCAAATATCTCTAGTTAGTATGTGTGAAGTGGTTCAAGAATCTGAGCCTCAAATTGACACGTTACGAAATACACGAAGGGGAATTCTGAACTAGAACCCCACGTGACCATGATGGATACTTACAAGAGACGAAGTCATGAATTAAATAATTACAAGCAATAAGTCTGCAGTACAAAAAGACTATGGCAAGGATTTTTAAAAAAACTGAATGATGATTAAGTCTCGAGATGACTAATAACGTATGTCCTGTTTCCTGAAACACGCTTATTTTCAGGATCCAAAACCGACTGGTTTCCGGTCAAGAAATGATGCTGTGAGAAGATAATTTGATATCAATTTTTCCATAAAACTATTATTACTAGAATAACTATGAGAAGACACAAGAAGAGGACCATGTGTCATACAGATGTAATGATCAAGGTGATAGTCTGCTCGACGTCTTCCATGGTTTCGAATATATGATAATTTTTTTACGTCACCTGGAAAATTTTCACTAGTTACGAAAAATAAAGGGAAACTTTGTCAACAGAATTATAAGCCTTCTAGAATTATTTCTAGTTCCCCACAAAGGTCGTGTCGTGAGCGTTTTTTCTTTCGCGTCACACCTGGCCAAAGATATATTCATAACCTTACCCCAATAGTTTATTTCAGCCTTTACGTAAAATAAAAATATATTCTTGAAGAAAAAAAATATTTATGATGAAACGAGTTAAATTTAAAATTGAGTAATTTTTTTCTATTACGCCTCATCTTCAGATATGCCTCACTTTTATCACCACCCCTTCACCTCCACTTCGTCTCTTGAATACCCTCACCCTTACCAGTAGTTTTCACTTTTTTACGATCTTGTGGGATCTCCGTGGAAACATGTAATAACGTGGTCGTGAATGAGTGTTAAGATGAATGAGCTGGATGAGCCTTGTGGGGGAAGGGGGTGGACGATATCTCCTCCGGCGGAAGGGTCCTTCCTGACTTCCGCCACGCACTGCGACTTCCTGTGGCGGCGCGAGCAATGACACCGCCAGTCAGCTGGCTATCTACTTACTCTCTCTGTAGCTTTCAATGCACGTGTGCTACGCCCTCGTCCTTTATAAATACTCAAGTGTCATTTCCACGAAACTATACAGACGTGACGGTATTCAGTAAAGCGTCGTACAATAAACGAAACAAATAGTCCATAAGTTGCCAGCCCATCTCAATTTCAGCTGTTTTGGAAGGAAGCGTCGATTCCGTACATTTTTACTGAATATTCGTACTTTCGGACCATTATTTTATCCTCTAACTTCCTGAATTGTCGAAATGAATTTGTCGAAAAATGAAGGGAAATGATGCAAAACTGGCCTTGCTGTGACCAGAGCGCTTGCACTACTAACTAGTTCCATCACGATAAAAATCGACCGCGTCGCACCCAATTTAAATAACACACCGGAAAACATAAAACTTGGAGAGTTTTCTGACCAGCTTATGAAAGGTCCGCTCCAGATATCGATCGTTGAAAACGAAGACGAAGTGGAGGTGAAGGGATGGTGATAAAAGTGAGGCAGATCTGAAGATGAGGCGTGATAGAAAAAAGGTTGGAAACGGACTTTTGCTGCCCTAATCACTGTCTGAGGGAAGTCCACCAACACGAGGAAGGTTTAGGAGTAGATGAAAATATATTATAAAATGAAAATAAAATATTATAAAATAAAAAAAAACGGTGAATATATAATCTGACGTGGTTTATAAGTGTTGTGGGTACAACAAAATGTAAAAGAATTATTTTACTCAAATAAAATAGGACTGAGGTCCGGTGACTGAACTACCATATACGCAATTTAAATTATTATTAAATATATATATATATTGTAATATTCACTTATGATGGGCATTTAATTAAAGATTAATAAAATTTACAAACAAAAGTGGCAATAACTCAAACAATTACAAATTTATAATGTTGAATTTCTCAGGGTCTTCACTGGGTTTGATAATGGACAAATCAATAATATTTATAATCTTATCAACAACAAATCACAATTAAAAGAGAAGTTTACTCGTCAATTAAACTAGAACGAAATTTAGTTGTGAACGAAATTAAAAAGTAAAAAGATTGACTCTGATTAACAATTTTAATCAAAAAGAGAACGAAATCTGACGGCTATCTTTCAATTACGTTTACATAATTAATTGTTACTCACGTCTGTCCAGCATTCCAGCGTACCTTTAATTTTCGAAAACACTATTGTGGAGTTTTACACTGCTTCTAAACTCACAGATTCTACACCAAATTTTTAAGCCAAAATTGTATATGTCGTCAGGAACTCGGATGATCCTCCTTTCGTCATCTATCGGTTGACCGCTCGCCTTAGGTGAAGTCTGCGATTTGTCGATTGGGTAGTCTTTATTGTCCCGGGCTTAAACCGAAACTTTTGCTATTTTGGCCGGCTATAGACACAAAAACTTTTTTTTTAGCAGGTTTCGACGTTATACTTTTATAAATGTTTTACTTTGTCCTGCTAATTGCCAACCCTGTTGCATTCTCCTTTCTAAAAACTGTTATACCTCGACGAGGTTTTTCCGTGAACTCTCTCTCACCAAATCTCCCTGCGAACTGTACATCACCAAACCTTCCTGCGAACTGTACTTGACCAAACCTTCCTGCGAACTGTATCTCTCGTCTCGCAATTTGAGCGCGCATACGCCATTTTGACGGACCTTCCGACAAAGGAACAGAGCCGGCTTTTCTATTGTTATTTCAAAAGCTCCTGCCGCTACAAAGGATTTCTCAAACAATTTAGATTTTCAATTTCAAATTAATGTATTAATTAATTGGTATTACAATATATATATATATATATATATATATATATATATATATATCGAATAAATAACTTCTGTCCTCACATAAATAAGTGGTAAACGTGGTCTACCCTTCTCGTACGAAATTTCATTTCATTCTCGCTTGTTTATATTTCCTCTAATCCTTGGTCGAAAACGATGGTAAGTAATTTATTCCATTCGTTTTGCAATTTTTTAATCAATTTAATTCGGATCTTCTTAAATGTAAATACATAACTATTCAATTTCTTCATCAAGACTTTTAACACAGAATAAAGATTTTCTACGTTTCATTTATAAGGCAATAGTTAAGAAATTCATTAAGATATACCTTTATTTTTTTTTTACTTATTAGATTAGCAAGGGTTGAGAAGTTGACAGTTGGAGCGTGTATCTCGATGACGCCAGTCTGGCGCGTAGTTAATCCCAAAATTTCGTGACAGACCAGGGACTGAGAATACAGACACAAAAATGGCGCTCTCAGCTCCTGGTTTTTCCAAAGTACGAATTGGCTTGTGAGTGCAAGATGGCGCTTAAAAAGTCTGTAAAACATGTAATTGTTTGGAACATGAAATTTAGGGTTTTAAATCGACCTAAGGAGTTCCTAAAATAGAGACTTCTAGCAAAGCCGTGGTAATTTTTTTTAATATACAGAATTTTTTTTAATCCAAAGATATTACAATTGCGTTACATTGATGACGTTAACATGTTAAAATTAACTTGAAGAAATGTAGTTGCTTCTTCAGTGTATAATTGAGAGGAAATTATTTATTTATTTATACATACAAACATTTATTAACATTAAATTAATGTATTAATTTACGGTGGTTGCCAGGTCAATTTGTCGTTTTCCGTTTAACCTTCCGAGGGGTTTAGGAGAAGGAGGATGGGATTCTGTATTTTAGATAATGGGATTGAAGTGGTGGAGATTTGTATGACGTTGGATTAGGGCGGCTTGAATTGTTTTTTTGGGGGGGTTGAGGGAATATTTAGCCGTGATGGTGTGCAAGATTCGTAGATTCGACTGCGAAGAGTTGGAAAAATGAGCCTGATCCACAGAAATAATCAGATAAAGGCGGCAGATGCACAAACTATAAGTGCGAAGTTTCACAATTCGCGACGCTTAAGCTATATTTTCCTAGAAAAGCGGTGCCGCTGCCTGGCGGCCGTATATTCGTGATGCTGCGGACGTAAAAAAACGGCCGTCCAGAGATGTAAACTTAAAGCGGTCGCCCGCTTGTTTGCAACGTTAGTATTCGCTTATCGATGCAAGGATTAGTCGTACTTTATTACACTAAAAATTACTATTTATTTCAGGACATTTTTCCAGAGAACATTTTTTGAAAAATTATTAATAATAGTGTCTATTTAAATGGTTCTGCATGGTACCTTAATGTATTGCCATCTTTAAACATTAAAAAAACTTAATAGGTGACTTCGCATTGTTTAGTTGATAACTATTCACTTTTCTATAGTCATTGTTCTTTACGTTACATACAGCTTCATTTATAACAAAATTCGCTGGTACAAATTACGTCTGTACTGTTTTCATCCATTTATCTTTAAGGAGTGTTCATCATATACCAAAAAAAAACGAACAACTGTTTGTTAAACCTACGACGGCCGTCATTCAACTTATTAATGGTCAACGCTTCATAGACAACGTTTGAGTGACGACATCCACCGTTACATTACGGCCGCTAGAGATACGGCGCCGCTATCCTAACAAACCGTAGCTCTTAATTATTTAAAACGCTTCTACAGGCCAATTTCATTCCCATGTCCAAGGATCCCGGTTGATATGTTCTACTTTTCCTACCTCATTCATGCAAAGTTACAAGGAAATGATCCTATCCCAGTTAAAATACTGTTTTCTCAAAAGGGTCGTTTACATAGTATCAAAAAACTTATAATTAATTCAAATTTCTTGTTTTTACGTTTCACCTTTTAATTTCGTGATTATTATAAAGTATTGGGGAAATTCGACAACTAACAGTAAGTATGCAACATGAGTCGGGGAGAAATGAGCTATAGAAAAAGGGATGACAAAGAAAGAAAGAGAGAGTGAGGCAAGTGTGGGAACAGGTGCGTAGCGTAGACCCGCAAAGAGAGGCGCAAAGAACGTCGTCAGCCTTAAAAAAGGCTGCATGCATCATCGTTTTTCCACGGCAGGTTGGCATCAATTCAACTTCACTCACTCGCAGCCAAACGAGACAGACGTAAACTTCGACAATTTCCAATCACGACAAAGCCATTAAGTCGAAAATAACAATTAGGTGTGTAAGTTCCGGCAACATATACCTTGAGTGAGATACGATCTGAGTCGGTCATTAACATTATCCGTCAATTCGGACCCCAAGGTCTGCCATTGTTATTATCGAAGTAAGTTTCCATGGATGTCAATTTTGTTTACATCCCCTCGTCTATGCTTACTCCCTTCCAATATATGATCAGGTCATGCACGAGAATCCATACGACCCCCTACTGTGTCAATCAGACTGCTTTTTCTTCATTAAGAACAGAAGAGCTAACAAATATTAGTCAAAAAAATAAAGTTTAATGAATAATTACACTTTTTTCGTGACATCAGTGATAAATTAATATTGGTAATTGACACTACCGGAATAAATCCTAATTTTAGGAATATATATATATATATATATATATATATATATATTGTAATAATTAAATATAATAATATGAATAAATGGATGGGCGCTTTTAAATGAACAACTATTAACTTTAAACAACTAACAAAATTTATTATCAATTTTAAAACAATTATATAATACACAAAATATTTGGGATCTCAGGGTCTTGAACTGGGTTTGATAAATGGCAGAATTTAAATAATCAAAATTACATTCACTTTTTATGGAAATCAAAGCGTCTGAACATAGACGAAATTTGTTGCGGAAGAAATAATACTAAAGATTGAATTTAACAATTTCAATTTCATCAAGAATTAACAATCTCATTCTATCGATAATTAAATAATTAAAGAACGATCTGGCTTTTATCCTTTAAACGCGGTTTACAAATGATTTTAAAGTTTTTCTCTACTTACGGCCGCCCAGGTCTCATTTTTAGTTTTTCGTGCACAATTTTGGGGACATCACTGATTCTAAATTCTCACAGACTCTAAATGTTCATAGGCTCTAATTGGTGTAGTTTGTTAGTTGGTTTAACACAAATTGGTTGGTTCTCGATGCTTTACTGCCACTAGTTGCTCTGTCTCCTTCCCGACTGAATATTGCTTTACTTTTTAATATTTGAAAGCATCTTTGTGACTGGACCACATTCTTTCGTTCTGACTGCCGATTGTAAAACTTTTCGTCTGGTCTATTCGCTGTCTGCTGCCCAACTGTACTGTTCAAATTTTCATGACTTGGAATTTTAGTCTTTTCTCCTCGCTGCCTACTGCCCGACTGTCTCTTCGTCTCGTAGATTTTGAGCGCGTAAACTCTCTCAACTGATCAACAATGTTTTCTTTGCCTCGCCGGATTGTTGCGGCGTCCGCTCTATATCCACTAATAATGAGTCCTCTACAATCCAACTTTCCAATTAGAACAATGTCTTAAATACCAATTACTACAATATATTATGATAATTAAGAGGAAAGAATTAATTAATAAACAAAAATTTGGACTCGCATTGTTATCGGCATAAAACACACAAGTCGTACACAAGAATGTGGCAAGAATGCAATGTTTGTGGGTATTGTAGAGGTTGGTTCGCTAGACGCGCAGAGCAGTCTGTGGGGAGCCGAGCTCCAGTAAAGTCTTCGTGGAAATATAGCAGTGGACAGACAAAAAGTATAAAATCCAGAAAGTGTCTGGATACATATAATACAACAGCTAAAACAGTTAGAACATTTTACAAGTTGCAGTCTGTGAGATAACTACGTAATATTCACCGCTAAATATTTAGAGTGCTGGGTCTAAATCATTACATTCTCGATTTAGACCATTTTCGTCAATATTGGGAGCCCAGGAAACTGCATCCAGCTGTTAACAATCTTCGGAACCAGCTAGTAATATTTCTTAAACGAACAGTGAACCAACTTTTGCAAAACTAAGAGTGTTGATTAGAGTCAGTGGATAAAAATGGCCTGTCTATAAAGCACAATAAGTGTGAGAGTACGAACGAGACAATTTCCTCGAGTACCAGACACAGTAAGGTAAAATTCCACAGAATTACTATTTGTAAACTCATAAGTAAAGGTATTATCATCAGATTTCGAATTTCGTTCAGAATTTAAAGTTCATATTTTATGTTTTTGCATTGTAATAAATCTACTGATGAATTAAGTCCATGACAGCTTGATAAAATTTAATTGTTTAACAAGTATTTTCTTTATTAAAGGCCCAGTAATCGACCCTGAGAAATAGTCATTTTATTGCAAAAGATCAATTGATAATGTAAATTGAAATTTATTTGCTTAAATAACTTTTGTAAATTATAATTGTTTGCAGTTAATACATTTTAATTGTTTGTTTTAATTGATTTTGCATTCTTTATTGGACGTAAAATACTATAAATTGACGCCGTAACGTGTGGCTTTCTTTGTGAAGTAAATTGTATAATTGTTGATTTTATGTAATCACTACAAAATTGGCGCCTTAACGTGGGAAACATTTTAACCTGGTTTTTATTCAATTAACTTTCATTTGTGATCACGACAATATTTATATATTACTTTTTAATTGAAAAAATATTTTATAATTCAGTAAAACTTTATTCTTCTGACTTATGAGGTCATTAATATTGGTGTTTTACTTTAATATAACAAATATATTCTTTAAAAGAAAGCTACTATAAATGGGTATTCCGAAAGGATCCCAAAAGTGCAATAATACAGACTACGAAAGAATTCCTTAACAAGGCAGCCCAATTAGTTTCCAACCCTGTAATATTTAATTTTAAGGTATTAAATATAATTTAAAAACAGATCGAAAAGAAGAAAATCTTTCAAAAAAATCTCAGCCTGTAGGCCATGAAATTGAATTATAGGATCATAGTGGAAAAACTCTCGATCGGACTGGGCTCGAACCAGGGTCCTCCGTTTTGTACTCGTTTGCTCTACCATCTGAGCTGACTCGGAGCACACGTTGGGGTTCGATTCCGGTCCGGTCGAGATCTTTCCATCTTGAGTCTCTAATTTTCATTACATAATTTTTATATGTTCAAGCCTGAGAAACATTTTTCGAGCAGTACTTTAATGTTTCTTGGAAATTCCGCAAACTGAACAAAGCACACCGGGTAGAAACAAAATTAATGCCAAAATGCACGATTAAATAAATGTTCCAAAAATAAAAAAATAAACATTGAAAAAATATTGCCAGAATAACATTGCTCCTGCAAAGCCTGGATCGTACAAGCAAGGATAAAAAGGGAAAACGAAAGAAAAAAATCTTCCAAGGAGGTCAGCAGAACAGATCACGGCGGCAGCAAATCGTCGGCGGGAAAATAATTACAGCTTTAAAGTACAAATTATTTTTTTAGGCAACTTTTTGAGACCATCCACATGGTTCAGCAGAAATCTGAAGCGCCAGTTATCTCGGTTTCCTGATCGTAAAAGAAATACAAATTCGCGGATTCTGGTCCCGTTGATGACCGACTACAGTGGACGGTATGTAAGGTGGGTAGTACAGGAGTGATCTTGAGAAAGGAGCGGTGAGAGGTCGGTCCTTCCTTCGGGCGTGCCGTAAAAATTTTGCTGGCGTGGAGCGAACACGACCTCAATTAAGATGTGAACAAAGCGTTGCGTAATCCCCAGAAAGCGACGCCTTCATATCATCCGTTAAAACGTAGAAAAGCACAGTGTCAGCATCGGGTTACAATAGTCCCTAGCCACAAAGTCTTCATCACTGAACACATTTATAGTTTAATATACGGTGCTGAAATTTTGGAATTGAAAAAAGAATCCTATCAGAAGAATAGTTGAAAATTATAAAGACTCCTTTAATTCATTGCAGATTTATCTACTAATAACATGGAAATACGAAAATATTTTGCGAATGATTATTTTACTTATTTCCTAAGTGCAAACACGACAACAAGAATTTGAAATAAATATTTCAAATGATGTGCAGTGAGTACAATCTTAATTAATACTAACATTAAACCACGTTTATTTAATATACATGATCACAAGTTCAATGGAACTACAAATTTGATAACACGTTTTTTAAAGAAAACTCGTTAAAGTTCGCTGGAAATTAGGAGAATAAGCTGTATGGTGTGTTACGAAACTTGTTGTGAAGATACGAGGCATACGGAAATCGACAGGGTAGAGCGCGCTCTTTGAGCCGTTGAATAGTAAACCAGCGGTGACTCCCGTTGAAATGTGAATTTTCACTTTCTATTTTCATTTAAATTACAATACGATTAATTTCAAAATTAATAAAATTTATAGTAAAAATAATACAATATTATATCAATTGCAGACGCTGACAGTCGCAATGAATTGGTGGCATTGTACTGAGAACCAAAATAACCAAATGAGCTTTATCTCAGAGACGTAAGACAAATCTAGGATAGAACTGAAACCAAAACGTATCACGACTGCGTTCGTAACTTGAACTTATAATACAATATTCTAACACGTTTTTTTCGTTTCAAATATAAGTGCGTCTAAACAAGAGTCCTGTTCTCTGAGAGTTTTTAATAAAATTGTTAGCTTTATTTGTTCATTAAAACTAATATAACAATTGCTAACTATACCAGCTTAGTTTTAATGGATGTTGTTGCTAAAAATGTCAGTGAAAATAATCTCTATAGTTGTATGGCATAATATGATCTTAGACCAAATACATATTTTATTTTAAAAAAATCCACAGTTAGAAATAAAATGTCAGTATTACAATTTTAAGTGTTACTGACCTGTTACATTAACAGCAGAAGATACGTTGCTCTGCCTCTGTAAAAAAAAAAAAAACTTTAGATAGGCTACATAGCAAACTAGACAATATTTCAATTATGAATAAGTGCAATAAAGAAACTCTGATCTTCGTTTTAATTCATACACGTTCTACAAGTGACATTTCACACAGCCACCGAGAAAAGAGGACCTGGCATAATGAAATTTGCAAATACCTTCGGAGCCCTCGTTACACTTAAGACAGTTTGCGAAGCAATAAAATCGCGAAGGACCTTGAAGGCAGCCGCAACACAAGCCTTGGATTCAATCATTTCATATTTTCAACTGGCGCCTTTGTTCCAATATTAAAAACATAGGTTGGGCAACCTATAGCCACAATAGCCGCGAACAAAATCCCATGTGAAAGAGACTCATAAACGTCAACAAAATTTTTGGTAACTGGACGCACATATCCTGAAATCTATACTTTTTAAAGGTGTTAAGAGATTTTGAGATTCAAATATGTGACATGTTTGGAATGAATATAGTTGTCAAAAGGAAAAGATCAGCTTTAAATCCTTAGAATTTATATTCGTTCTCCTTACGTTACTGTAGTAAGACTTCATAGCTTCATCGTCATACAATTTAATGAGCATCTTTCCGTACACCCAATCTTTCTCTTCCTTTAATTATATTTTACTTTGTGCTACAAACAGTTGTAAAATATTATTTTGAGTCCATCGTTCATCAAATGGACGCGAACAAGAAACTCCAGAATATTCCGAACAAAAGGCTATAAAATTTGAGGAGTTAAAACCGAGATATTTGATAACAGAACTTTCGACGGCAATTGAGACTTCTGGTTTATGACACAAACGGAAGATATTTTTGCCGTAGGGTATGTCCAGAAAACATATTTTTCCAACACCAGAATAATTTCCTGTTATCAATTTAATGGCAAGGACAATAAGCTCTACAGCTGTTGTCGAGGTGTATGATCGAGGTTTAAGAAACAAAACATTATTGATTCCCAATATGGTGTATGTATATTGTAATGCCTTGAGGGAAAGGCATTGTTTCGGATTAATGGTCTAGGCCGTCAGAGGAAATTGTAATGTTTACTTGGGGCAGGTCATGAGAATTCAGAGCAAGGGTGACATCTGCGGGTGGCCTGTCGCAAGATAAATCTGTTAAGGCAGGCATTGTGTCTGATTAATGGCCTGGACAGGTCACTTGTTGACTTAGGATCGGGATGGAGGAGTCAGGGCAAGGCACATGTGCGGGGGCCTGTCACAAAATAAATCTGTTAAGGCAGGCATTGTTTCGGATAATGGCCTGGACAGTGGAAAAGACATTCTGTAATGTGTTTATTCAGTTTCTTGGGAGCGCTGGTCGTGTAAGGGTGAGAAGACAAGTCCAGAGTAATTGAGGGTGCAGTTTGGGCGGTCTGGAGAATTTAGAAACGCGCACGTGTGAGTGAGGGTAAGAAGACAAGTGCAAAGACAAATTAGACCTGTCTCGATTGGCGGCGTCGGGACAAGACAGAGTGGCTAGATATTTTACTAGCTAAGAAACAGCAGCTGCAGAATGTAAATCTCGGGATAATGGAGAAACTGTCAACGAGCAGTTGCGACGTAGTTTTGGAACAAAGGAAAAGAGAAGGGACTGGAATATATAAAGGGAAGATAAGATTTCTTGCAGAGTTAGTTGAGTTTTGGAGCTAGGAGGTGGAGTTAGTTGAGTCTTGGACTCAAGAGGGGAGTGAGAGTTGTGGAGGCGTACGGGAAGCACCTAGTATGGAGAAATTTTGCAGCCTGCGAGAGAAATAGCAAAATTATTCAACGATAAACATTTTTGTATGCAGAAGTTTAATCTGTTATAATATCAAAATTTGACCACTGTCTTCGATGGTAGGAGACCAGGACATTGCATCCAGCGTCGAGTAGTTTCACCACGAGCAAGTGGGATGTCCTTCACGAACGGAGAATCAGCTATCGTCGAACCAGTAATATGTGTTAAAGTCAGTGTTTAAACGTCCAGTCTATAAAGTGTGTGTGTGTGCAATGAACGAGCCAAATGTTCCTGAGTAATCGTAAGTTGAAATTTCATGGTATTAATATGTGTAAACTGAATTAAAAGATACAGTCAGATATCGTTCTTTTCTTATGTGTTAATAAAATAAACTCTTTTAAATTTAGAATCAATCTGGTAGATTAAGTTCGTTAATAAGTTTCGTCGATATCTAGACGATTAAATATTTCTGTTTAATTTAAAGATAAATGTTGGGTTCTCCGATTATTTAAGTGTTCTGTCCGTTATCAAACCCAGTAAAGACCCATGAGAGAATGAGATATATGTTTTTTTATTAAATTGTATAATGTTTCAAGAATTGATAAATAAATGTTGTTTGTTTTAAAGTCTATAATTTTTCATTTAAAAGCCCATCATATTTAATTATTACAGTTTGGCTACCACAACGTGGTGCGAATTAAAAAGTCCCCGGTAGATTATTACAATATAATGAAGTTTAAATCCACTTTGCATTAAGTCAGAATGTAGGTGTAGTCAGTTTATTCACGAATAAAGTTTGTTAAGCGAAACATGTATCTTTTTCAAACGATTATGAGACTAGAAATCGCTTAGGTCTAAGATCTTTGCTCTCTACCAGAGAAGTATTCACCATTCCGGGATAGTTTTATACAATAGTCTCCCTCCAGATGTTAAGAACAATAACAACTACAAGAGTTTTGGGATTCAATGTAAAAATATTCTACTGAAAGGCGATTTTAATCAGTACAGGAGTTTCTAAATCGTTCCCCTAATAATCAATTTTTTAAAAAAACTGCAAAAGTGTTCAATGTGTTGCTAATAAAACAACTTATTTCATAACTTGCTTATTCTCTCTTGGTCTTTTCTGCTCTTTTGTTTGTTTGTTTCATGTACGGCCTGGAGTTTCCAGATTCCTCGTCGCTCTGTTTCTGTGACGTCACTTTTCCGTCGTTTGTTTCCTCCTAGTGTGCGTGTGTCAAGTTTTGTATGATGTGTAAATTCTACATTTTATAATAGTTCATTCTCTAATCATTAATTAATTACTAGTAGATATTGAATATTTTTATTATAACTGTAAATATTATATTATACACTTAGCATAGTTAAATTATTATTAATATTGTTATTATTCATATGATTTTACTTATGTTGTTACTTAATTTGTGTTCCCGAATTTGAGTATATTTATGTTAGCTTTTAATTATTTATAATTGTAGCAACCAATTCTTATATTGTAATTTTATGTATTGACGTGTTCTTTTTCCTCATACGAGGACTAATGGAATAAAATAAATCAAATAAGTTCCAGTTTAACGTTGAGGAGTTTGTGAGTGAGAGGAAGAGTGTGAAAATTAAAAATAGTTACAGTTATTCCGTCGGGATGAGTAAAAGTTAGGAAATAATTGTTACTGAAAGTGAGTTGTTCAGTCAGTCTGGAAGAATGAAACTCAATGTTAGTACGACTTAGCTAAAAAGGTTATAGAGCAGTGAAAATAAGTATTTATTGAGAATCAACAAAATGAAAACAAAATGTCAAATGTATTAAACTACCAAAATTCCTTGCGAAAAAGAGATTCATAAATTAAATTAAAACACCGGACAGAAGCATTGGAATGTCAAAAAATGTTGTTTGGGGAAATTATTATTATTGCGTTAAAATCAATTATTAAAAATATAATTAATGTTAAATATTCAAAATATAAGTCGAACATCTCTTCCAAGTTATTACCCATAAGGAAATTTATCAGAAATATATTTGAATGAAATTGTAAAATCTATGCTTAAATATTTTATTCGTTTACTCTATTTTATAGCACTTGGATGCACCAAGGTTGAGAACCACTGAACAATAGAATTCTTAATTACTGATTCATTTCAGAGTCTGTAAACAAAGGTGATCAACTTAATCGACAAATCCCTATCGATGCTTGAACATTATAAATCGATTCTACAGAATACTAAAGAATTATCCTAGTCGAGCTTCGCATTTCAAGACCTGACGAAGGGGTACTTAGAGGATATCTACCCCCCCCCCCCTTCTGGAACTACGATGACATAGAAAAGTTATTGTGAGCTGGCTCAGCTTAAGCCACCAGCAAGTGGACGGTCATATATCTAGCATATCAGATGCAGGGATTGCCTAGTCACCATTCTTAGCGGCTCAGCACACCCACGTTTTGTTGCCCACATGAATGAGATGTGTAAAGTGGAGTGAAAATATTCTAAGGTCTGTCCGACATATATATATCTACCTTCATTAGCTTGAAATGTAAACGGTTGGTTGCTTAGCCAACTAAAGCATTCAGTGGTTTTCCCTCGTCACACTACAGAAAGCACGTACACTTTTGGATTAACTAACATGCTATAACAAAACTACATTTGGAAGAATTTTCCAGTAATTTTTAAACAATCATTTTATAGCAGGCATCGCTTTTAAAATACACAAATTTCTCCAACTCAGATATTAAGTTTATATTGAGCAAGTTCTTCCCTATCTGGATCTTTTTTGTATCAAAGCACCGCAGACTTTCTACAATATATATATATTGTGGTAATTAAGAATATGTAATTATTTAATAAATAAAATTTTAATATTTTCATTATAGGCGACGTAAATATGAGGCCATTGTATTATAGCTTAAGGATTGTCTACAAGAATATGGAGCCTATAATGCTTGCTCGCTAGAGTTGCATTGTTGCCTCAGACAGCACTGAGACGTACGGAATTACAGAGTTGCTCGGAGTTGGAAGGTGTGTTTTGAGGAGTCCGTATTCAGAGTTCCCGGGACCACAACTGAGGAAGTGTGATTTGGAAGCTGCGAAATGTTGTATTAAAAGTCCCCGGGTTCTGGAATTGCAAGTCGCCAGTGTGGAATTTCGTCTATTGCCATGTTCCGAGTAATAATCAAAGTTTTAGAGAACAACTGTGATTGTTCAAAAATAGTTCTCAACCGTTAGAAACAGAAAGTGATTTGCGTTTGCAAAGTAAAACATCTTTAAATTCAGTTAAATATGATCTGTTTGTGATGTGTTTAAAAAAACAAGTGAGATCGAGCCCAGGTGAACAGACAAGGGTAAAGACGACAAAAAGGAATTTTCTTAATTGTAAACCTTATAGTGTAAATATAATATAGTTTCCATCATTTCATTTAAAATAATAATAATTTAAGTCAGAAATATTTTGCCTTGTAAGATTCAATTGTCATTTATGTAACTATCTTTATTGGAGGCCCGGTAAGCGTCCCCGAAAATAAGCCGTGGGTCAGCAATATCAACATTTAAATTTCAACTGAGATAAACATTTGTTTTATTAAATTAGTTTTGTTATATTTTAAATTCTTGTTTTCATTTCAATCCTTTCTTTTTAACTTTTATTTTGTTTATTACAAATTTGGCACCTCAACGTGGGGACTTTATTTTCAAATTAATCACTTATTTTATATATATATATATATATATATATATATTGTAATGATCAAATAATTGGCGTTAATTACCTTTGATTTGCCCCACGATGTGGAACCATTTATGTAATAATCAACAGATAGGCTTTTACGTTTAATTTATTTTAATTTAAAGAATTTGGCCCACGTTGTGGAAGCCATTTATGTAATAATCAAATGGAAATAATTTAATTTATTTAATTTTTGAAGAATTCGAGCCCCACGTTGTAGTAGCCATTTATGTAATAATTAAATGGAAGGCTTTATTAAATGAAAAGTTTAAACAATTAACAAACAAAATATTTATTTCATTTTGTGGCAATAAAAGATAATAACTAACAAAATTTGGCATCTGTCCTTTCAGGGCCTCTACTGGGTTTGATAATGGACACAAATAAATTATTTAAAATCTTATTCACAAGACAGTTCACAATTTACTTAAACAATACGTCGATAGAATGAAAGAAATTAAAAAGTAAAGAAATTAAGTTTGACAATTTAAAAGAGAACGAAATCTGACTTTATCCTTTAATTTGCGTTTACAATATTATTTAAAATTAGGTTACTTACGGCCGTCGGTCTGGTACCAGAACAATCATTTTTACCTCGTTTGGACACTTTACACTCTTTAATTATTTAATCTCAGGCTTTGGTTTTCACTGATTTTACACTTCTCTTTAAAATTTGCCAAGATTGGCTGTATTCCGTTGACTGCTCCGCTCCACAATAATTTACCAATGTTATTCCGCAACAATCCCTCCACGAAGACTGTACAAAGTTCTATTTTGACGAAACTGGTATTACTTTACAATATTCACGTCGCAATATCTCGGTGAATGTTTTACTCTGCTCAATTTCATAAACACCGTTCTCTGCAACCATTTCACCGTCGGCCGCTTCTATTCTCCAATGATTCACCAACTTTATTATACTATGCTCGACGATGTCTGACCTCTGTACAATCCAGACCACAACGACCAACTAACTATGCTTTAGCGCGCGTAAACGCCATTCCGCGCTCTCAATAATAGGAACAGAGCTCATCACTCATTGTCGCTCGGATCGCTCTCGCTATAATACAAACTTTTCGCTAAACAATTAAAATTTATTTCAAAACAATTAATTGATTAATTAATTGGCATTACAATATCTTATAAATAAAAAAGAGTGTATGTATGTTTGTTTGTATGTTTGTATGTTTGTATGTTTGTATGTTTGTATGTTTGTTTGTTTGTTTGTATATTTGTATGTTCGTTATACAAATCTACACCGGTAGAGTAAATTTCACCAAATTTCGTACACGTGTTCTTTACGACCAGGAAACAAACACTGTCGGGGTGAGACATGTCTACCACCCCCAGAAGCGGGGGTGCACGGGGGTTGAAATATTTAAACAAGCTAAAACAGCCGATATTTTAGTCGGATAATAATTTTTAGGGGTCCAAGATATTTATGGTGTTTCTACCGATGTTTTCTGAATATAATTTACATCCCCCTACACCCTGGGAAAAGGGCACCCTTAGGGTTTGGGGTGGAGAATACAAATCTATACCGGTGGATCAAATTTCACAAAATCTCGTACACGTGTTTCTTGCGACCAGGAAAAAACACTGTCGGGGTGAGACGCGCCTACCACCCCCTGAAGCGGGGGTGGACGGGGGTGGAAATATTTGAACATGCTAAAACAGTCGATATTTCAGTCGGAGAAATATTTTTAGGGGTCAAAGATATTTATAGTCTTTCCACTGATGATATCTGAATATAATTTTCAACCTCTACACCCTGGCGAAAGAGTACCCCTAGCGTTTGGGGTGGAGAATACAAATCTACACCGCTGGAGCAAATTTCACCAAATTTCGTACACGGGTTCTTTGCGACCAGCAAAACAACACTGTCGGGGTCAGACGCGTCTACCAACCTCAGAAGCGGGGGTGGACGGGGGTGGAAATATTTAAACATGCTAAAACAGTCTATATTTCAGTCGGATAAATATTTTTTGGGGTCACAGATATTAATAGTGTTTCTACCGACTGTTAGGGTGAGACGCGTCTACCACCCCCAGAAGCAGGTCGGGATTATCAGTAGAGCACTTTTAGGTGTTGGGTGGGGGAACGCTGCAATAAAATAACGCGAATACAACCGAGATTGGAGTCAAATCCAATGTTATGGATGTCATCCAGTTCAATTATAGCATCAAATTGGCCATTTATCCCCAAGGGGCGGGCATGGATGGGATGGAAAATTTCTAACATGTTAAATCATCGATATTAGCGTGGAATAAATAAATTCCGGGACCATTGACGTTGATAGTATTTCTACCTATGTTGTTTGTAGGCATGATAGGGGTTGCGCTGGAGGGAATTTCCTTGAAAATAACGGGAAAACAACCGAGATTCGAGTCAAATCGAAGGTAATGGACGTTGCTGAATTTATTTATGACAATCTGGACAACGCGCGGGTATCGGCTGGGTTGGGATGAGTTGACCGGCTGTTTTTTGCGTCAATTAAATATATTTAGGGATGAATTAGATTAATAAAATTTCCCTACATGATCTCTGTGTATAATTTAAACCCCTTTCGGACTCATAATGGTGCACCCTTAAGGGTGGGCGTGAAGTAGCATTACATAAAAAGAAACCAGAAACTATCGGGATTGTCACTGAGTTTAATATATTTCCTTGAAAATAACGGGAAAACAACCGAGATTCGAGTCAAATCGAAGGTAATGGATGTTGCTGAATTTATTTATGACAATCTGGAAAACGCGCGGGTATCGGCTGGGTTGGGATGAGTTGACCGGTTGTTTTTTCGTCAATTAAATATATTTCGGGATGAATTATATTAATAAAATTTCCCTACATGTTCTCTGTGTATAATTTCAACCCCTTTCGGACTCGGAAGGGTGCACCATGATTGGGGTGGGTGAAAATAACGGGAAAACAACCGAGATTCGAGTAAAATCGAAGGTAATGGATGTCCCTGAATTTATTTATGACAATCTGGACAACGCGCGGGTATCGGCTGGGTTGGGATGAGTTGACCGGCTGTTTTTTGCGTCAATTAAATATATTTAGGGATGATTTAGATTAATAAAATTTCCCTACATGTTCTCTGTGTATAATTTCAACCCCTTTCGGACTCATAATGGTGCACCCTTAAGGGTGGGCGTGAAGTAGCATTACTTAAAAAGAAACCAGAAACTATCGGGATTGTCACTGAGTTTAATTAATTTCCTTGAAAATAACGGGAAAACAACCGAGATTCGAGTCAAATCGAAGGTAATGGATGTTGCTGAATTTATTTATGACAGTCTGGAAAACGCGCGGGTATCGGCTGGGTTGGGATGAGTTGACCGGTTGTTTTTTCGTCAATTAAATATATTTCGGGATGAATTATATTAATAAAATTTCCCTACATGTTCTCTGTGTATAATTTCAACCCCTTTCGGACTCGGAAGGGTGCACCCTTAAGGGTTGGCGTGGAAGTAGCATTAGATAAAAATAAACCAGAAACTATCAGGATTGTCACTGAGTTTAATTATGACATTAAACTTGACCGTTTAAGTCCCCGAAGCGGGAGTGGTCGGGGGTGAAAAATTTCAAACATGTTAAATGGTCGATATTTGCGAAAATTATTTTCTGGGGTTAATTACTTTGAAAGTATTTATACCGATGTTGTTCGTGTATAATTTAACCCTTGTGAGGGGAGCAAGCTTAGGGGTGGCGTGGAGGTACGTTAAATAAAATCCCGCAAAAACAACCAAGATTCGAATCAATTCCGAGACTATGAATGTCGCTGAATCTAATTGTGACAACATGGGTAACGCGACGGGTTTGGGAGGTGTTGGCCGGGGGAATAAATTTTCAGACAATGTAATCGGCCGATTTTTGCGTGGAATACATTCTTTTTCATTATCGCATATTTGTAGGGGTAGTCATCTTCTAACATGTAAAAACGGCCGATATATTTAGTCAATGACTTCATCCCCCTTCAGCATGTGAGGTGAGCACATTTAGGGATAGGGTTCGAGGAGCTTTACATAAAAATAGCTCAAAAGTAACCAAAATTGGAGTCTTATCTATGGTTATAGATAATTGACATCTCGGGCAACGCCGGGCACCCAGCTAGTATATATATATAACTTGGTAGAGTATGTCCTTCACCTCCACATTTAGTACATTCAACAGTTTGTTTAGATTTCATATTGTCTGATCTTGCCCAACGATTATTTGTTTCTCTCTTTGGTCGGAAAAATTCTTGGTTATGCTGTTTTCTCGATAAAACTCTCTCTTTCTATTTCAATTTACGATTTTTGTTCGGGTTTTAAATCTTCGTCTTCAATCAGGGGCATTTGTCGCTTAACTTGTTCACTCTGTTTGGCCATTTGTGTGGCTCTTTCAAGAGTTAAATCCGTAAACAATTGCATTCGTTTAGATAACTTGAAATCTCGCGAACCAACGACAATTCTATCCCGAATTAATTGTCCATATTCACAATATTCAGCTAGGTTGTGTAATGCCGTAATAAACTCGGCCACTGTTTCTTCTTCACCTTGTATCCGATTATTGAACATTGCCCGCTCATAAATTATATTACGGTTCACAATAAAATAATTGCGGAAAGCCTTTTTTACTTCTTCGTCTTTATTTTATTTGTCTTCCGTCATGTTTCATGCCACTAAAATATCACCAGATTGTTCGCCAATTGTATAAAGAAGAGCATTAACCTGTTCAATTTCTGATTTGGAACCAAGTCCGGAAAGAATACGATGTCTTTCAAAACGTCGTATCCGTCAGGTCCATTCATCTGCAGCTTTAGTGAAGTTAAAAGAATCCGGTGGTTGCCAGGCGTTAATTGCGCTAACTAAATTCCATTTGTTTTTGTTGTTCATGATTTTGCTGCGACCATGTTTGATTAGTCAAGTCTTTTATTAATTAAAATGAAAAAAATTTACGCCTGATAGAAAATAATGAATAAGAAAAATAGCCAATACCGACAAAAATATATACAAATATATACCACACAACGTTTCTGGGATCCTTGTACCTTTCGTCAGGTGCTAAGAAGAGCCTAGAGAAACAAAACTGCACTGGTCAGTTGGCAACACTCAAATGCTCTCTAGGCTCTTCTTAGCACCTGACGAAAGGAACAAGGATCCCAGAAACGTTGTATGGTATTTATATAACCCTTTTTTGTCCGTATTAGCTATCTTTCTTATTCATTATTTTATTAATTTTCGTCATGGACCCATGACGTCATAAACAGCGCCCTCTATACATTGATCATCCAAAATTCTCTCGTCAGTTGAGCATAACGTAAACTCCTTAGTGCTAAAGTTAGTAGAAAATCTCAGTTTATATTTATATGCTTTAATGAAAAAAAAGTTGAGCATATTTCCCTTTTTTCGAACCCACAAAACTGATAAATTTGAATCAAGCTGCCCTGAACCGAAGATTTAAAGGTGCTCCTTACAAACCCTCGGAACTGATGCATAGTTGTGGTTATTTCAAAGCGCCTTATTTCTCTACCTAGCCATTGACGAGAGAGTCAAGGTTACATTAAACACGACCATATCACAACCTGTCACGATGTCGTCGCCTTGGAAATATAATCCACAATAGTAAATGCGTATTGAGGAGAGTGATTTTCTGCGTCGATATTTCTCCAATTTCCACTGTAAGTAAATGAGTGACCCTGGAAACATCTAACATAAAACTTTGTGAAGAATATTTGAAACCCTGAAATCGTCGGAAAAAAGCATGATATGATTATGGAAGATCGGCGTATGAAGGTGCGGAAATTACTTATACTGTAGGGATATCATTGTAATGAGTCGATTATATTTTGCACCAGGCATTGCGGATGAAAACGCTTTGGGAGAGGTAAATGCAACGCATGCACACTGTCAATCACACACGCATTAGGACAACACTTTCTCAATAGTGCTTGAAGCATTGTTCGAAAAACAAGAGTGGTTTTCTACGTCGATACGTGATAATGTATGAAACGCGAATTAATCATTATGCAACATAATCGAAACGACAGTCATTGCGGTGGATAGACGCTGGTTCTATAATTACGAAAAGGGCGAGGACGCTGACATTGGCAGCAAATGTGATGGGATGCGAAAGGAATTCGGTTGATCGACTACCCTGAAAAGGTAAAACTGAGAAATAATATTCTCACCTTCTACAACTGAAAAATCGTGGAAACAGACCAGGCTTGTAGAAAAAGCCGATGAGGGGATTTGGGATTTACACCATTAAGTGAAAGAACCTTTCACCCTATTCCCTAGATTTGGCTCCCTCGAACTTCTATTGGTTCCGAAAACTTAATTTTTTCTACGCCGGTCAACATTTTCCATCCAATAAAAATGCGATTGTGGTTGTTGCAGCGGATTTAGGAAGAACTCTGCTGATACGAAATAATGGTACTGGAACACCGGTGGATGAATTTATTAATATTAAATTCGATTAAGGTGAAAAATCTGTATAATAAAAAAGGATGTATATTTGTATGTATGTGTTTACGTTAATTTCTATACAAATTTAAACGCGTGGACAGAGTGCAACGAAACTTTGTACACATATTCTTAAAAACACGAGAAACGGTACTGTGGGGGTGTGAAACCCGTAGCATAAAGGTGGAAATAATTATAATTAAAAAAATGTGATCATCTTATGTTAAATTACTGCGCGCCAAGAGACGTTACTAAGAAAGGAACAAAGGAAATAGTTATTTTTTCCGTAATGAAATAAAACAGAAATATTATGATTGAATAAAAAGTATAATTTTATCCAGCAATACTCCATCGAATTATAATAAAAAACAATACGAAATACTTAACGATACTTGCGGAAAATGTATGTTAATTTCGTGCCATATTAGTGACTCCAATATGGCGCCGATTTGTTTGCATTGTGAATCTAGCTAACAATTTCTTCGTAATGTCTGAAGGCTGAGGGACAATTATATCCTGAAATACTCTATAAGGACTATATTTAAGTATTCTATTCCTAAATAAATTCGGAGGTATGTTTGTTGGGATTAATGCAATAAAATTCAATATATTATTTTATAGCTGTTCAATTAATTGCACTCTCGAACGAAATTATGAGCGGAACTAGGAACAGTTAGATTTAGGCTAAATCACTTATTGACTAAAGATTGATATAGAATAAATACTTTTTCGAGTTTATATAAATAAGTACACGGGCTACGCCGAGCACCCAACTAGTAAAAGATAAAATTTAAAACATAAATTGTATATTTAGTGTCAACACAAGATATTGTAAGGTTTCAAAAAGAAATTAAATAAATCCCTGACAATATGGCTTTGGATTTAAGGTAACGTTATATAAAATTTAAGAAAATTAATTCTGACAGTTTATGTAGAATAATATTGAAAAAATGTTATTCTTCTCCTGGACAAAATACCTATTTTTGTCTCCTGCACTTTCACATTCTCCGTTGTACGCTGACAGCTTAATAGTGGATAAATACCTTTCTCGTAGTCAGAAGGCTATAAACGCCAGTAACTCAACGTGTCTGTTTGCTGTCCTCGTTCAGCGATCCTGATTTGAGATACACCTCACTTCAAGAATTTGTTCGGGCGAATTCCGGAATGAGAAGACAATGCTTCTCCTTTCAACTAAAGAAGTAAACGTGTCACAATAGAGAAACTTGAGTAGCAAAACCGACCAGAGTTCAAAGGAGCTGCTTCCACTGATATCCATTATACGCCAAACGTCTTTCTGCCAACGATGCTGACATACTGTATCTCACAAGTTGCCATCCAGAATGGCTTTTTTAATTAAGGTGGTCTGTAACGCTAATGAACGTGTTCTGAGCTTCCGGTCACACTAACAAGCAACTTGGAAAGCAACAACCATCGGGTGTTACATGGCCTAGTTTCCTTCCCACCAACAAAGTGTTACCCAGATAAGTGAAATTACATCCTATAATCGTTACGAGCGAATTACTTTAGCTGATATGTTCATTCACTTTCGATGATCGAACGAATTATGTTCTTTGAGATTTGGAGATAAAATCAAACGTGATAAACAAATTGACCAAATAATTATGTAACACATTTTGGTAATTCGCTCAATTGCGCTGATAATCCAACAACTCACTACTCGTTGATATTGTAAGGGAAGTTAAAGGAACTCGGGATGCATTTTAATATAAAACTAATTTTTTTTCGGAGTTGAGCGGACGGTTAGCCATTAGCAGAAACGTATCATTCAGTACACAAACAGCTGTCAATCCTTTTGGTATAATTTACAGAGGGCATACCCTACGAATTCGTGGCCAACAAAAGCGTACGAGTCCCACCGCGATCAGATGAATTTGTTGACCGCCTGGGAACCAGCTGTCTCTGGTGGAGTATATCTTACAATATTCGAGGTTGCAGTGTAAAATAGTTTCTGTAAAACTGATGATATTGGTTCGTAGGCATCTCAAAATGCTATTTCAGAAAGAATTTTCACATAATTGCATATACTGGTGAGAAAACAAAACTCAATTTAATTAATGACCAACCATCCCCTGAGTGCATATTACATAGCCAAGATATAAATTGATTGTTTAATAAATGTATTTTATAATTCCTTTTGTTTCAGTGCTTGATTTTCTATGAAATCCTTGAAATCAGCCATTTAATAGCTTTTACATATGTCAATGAATTGTTTTCAGTCATATAATTATACATATTTATGTACGTAATAATACCTTAAATCCCATTTCTTCAATAGTTTTTAATTACATACTCTTCTTCTTCCTACTTTTACTGCTGGAAACATGCACTCTTCTCTTCTTCATTAAATGCGTTATTACTCGTATTATTTATCGTTATTCTTCTCTGAATACAATTCTAAGCGTATTATTTACCCATTTCTTGGGAAATTCTACGTGTGAAAACCCTCGAACATCAACGACCTCATCATTGTCATGGTGCTGACATTTGACTGGCAAATTCTGAGTGTTTAATTAACATGTCACAGTCAGTCTCTCTCTGAAATTCAAAGTTCGCAATTATTATCACTGTTAAAACCTTGAAACCGTAAATATTACACATTAACCGATAGTGTCTATTTAATTTTACAGAATTGTAAAACTTAAAAAAAATATGTCCTAATAAAGAGGTTTATTTTATTCTTGCACTTGTTCTGCACTTGCTGTTTATCTGAGACACGATAAAAACGGTTGTTCAATAATCAACGGTATAACTAAGTTAAAATTTAAAAAAATTAAGTCTGATAGAAAATAATGAATAAGAAAGCCAATACAGACAAAAAATGGGTAATATAAATTCTGGGATCCTTGTCCCTTTCGTCAGATGCTAAGAAGAGCCTAGAGAAACACAACTGCACTGGTCAGTTGACAACACTCAAAAAAACACTAATTGTAATTCCTGCTACATAGGGCAAACAAAACGTTTCCTTAATACACGTATCAAAGAACATGTATCTAATATAAAAGTTCCCATTGATAAACAATCTGGATTAAACAGTTCTAAACATACATTTGATTGACAAAATGCTAAGATTTTAAACATTGACACCAGGTACAATACCAGACTCATTTCAGAGACGCTTCACATTAAATCCAACATCAATGCTATTAATGTACAAACAGATACTGTTAAACTCCATAATTGCTATGATCCTTATTGTTACGCCAACCTTTCGACTCTCCCAATCTCGTTGCGTTTTCGTCGCTTTTGAGTGTTGTCAACTGAGCAGTGCAGTTGTGTTTCTCTAGGCTCTTCTTAGCACCTGACGAAAGGTACAAGGATCCCAGAAACGTTGTGTGGTATTTATATTACCCATTTTTTGTCTGTATTGGCTATCTTTCATATTCATTCGGTATACCTAAGTATTGTTATATTGCGATATTTTAATTCATAGTATTTGTCTTTCTTAATTTACTCTATAGAATTTTTCGCAGCGGAACATTAACGGGCATAAACTTAAAAAAAATTGGAACAGAGATGATGGGATATATTCTCCAAGTATAATATTTAACCAATTAACTCCTCAATCAGTTCTGAAATTAAACCATTTAATTTAGCGTTTCAATATTCATAACGATTTATCGTACTCTTTAGTGTATGCCTTGTCTGTAGTTTTATTTAAAAACAAAATTTTAAAAAAATTCCGAATGGTTCGCTTCTATTAAACACAGACTGAAGGTACCCACATTATCGTAAACGTTATGTCAAAAGCTAAAACGACTGCGTCATTTGTCACCCAGTTATCTTCGGCTTCGTTTCTCCATAATTTATGAGTCACATCTTCCAGGACTGGCTTCAGCGTGTCTCACACACGTTCTCACGATTCTCACTAATGACAGCGATCCTGTGAATGATTCCTTCGCTTGGGATGATTTCCTAACCTCGTTGCAGGTGGCCCCAACTACTTGCACAACATTTAGAGCTAACTTTACAAAGCAACAAGAGGCACAATGCCTTCGTTAATAACAACTCGGTTCAAAAGTAACGTTTCTATACAAATCGTGATATATTTATAAAATTATGCTCAAACGTTTCAGTGCAGAAATCATGTTTATCTCTTAATAAATAACATTAATACACCTGATTACGGACAACGTAAAAAATACTAAATATTGAAAAGATAAAAATATCAGTGGTGGTTTAAAATGAACAATTAAATAATAATAATATAGTCAAAAAGACAAAATTAAGTGAAAAGCAAAAGCAATGATATTAATATAAAACAAAAAGTTATTAATAAATAATTAATTAATTTCCCATTTATAAAAATGCATATTTTAAAAGAGGACATTTATCTTAGAATTAAATCCGAATTGCTTCAGTTTAAATATAAGATAGCTGCAATGAATGTACAATCCGATACTATGAAACTCTGCAGTAACTACGATCTCTTATTGTTAAGCTAACTTTTTCCTTTTATATTAATATCACTGCTTTTTCTTTATGTCGCCAGGATTGTGCCGCGCGTATTTCAAAAAGTTCACTCAGCGTCTGAAAAAACAACAAAGTTTGCAGAAACATCTGGTTATGGTTATCATTATTCAATTGTTCAAAAAATATATGTTAGTTTGTCGTCACAGTAGTTTATGAGAGAAAATAACGAAAGACGTCGGGACACTATTATTTAAAAAATCGACCAGAAAGATAATAAAATAAGGTTGAAAAATAACTAACCAATTTTTTTTCTCAGCTTATTGTATTGTATTGTATTGACAAAATTAGATTTATTTTAAAAAAATACACACGAAATAATATTATAGCTTATTAAAAAAATTATTTTTATTTATGGAGTATACGTAAAATAATCTGTAGAAATCACGATTTATTTGGCACCCTGGAAGCTTTTCTATAGGATTTATGGAATATGGCTTAATACTGACAACAACTTGGTTACTAATATTTTGAATTGGACTTTATCACATTTCAAATGTTTAAATTACCCGGAAACCTAATAAAATTTAATGCATTTATAAGAGTTTTTCTAATAGCAATTTTTGTATTAAAACTGAACAGATCTGAAATTGTTTGGAATAAGTGAATATTATTTGTCACAAGTAGTTTTGGGTATTATAAATTAAAGAATTTATACCATGTTAATATCGCGTAAAGTTATATTAAGTACACTAATTTTGTGTGTTTACGTCACTGCACTGCTGAGCTTAATCTGTTAGCAATCTAATAGCTTTTCCAGTGTAATATATTGAACACACAATAGTAATTTATAATCTTCAAATGTACAAAAATTGATATATGTTGCGCATACAAATTTAAAAGCGCGAGTCAATTTCATTCAAACTTCGTACACGCGTTACTTACGATCGGGGAACAAACACTGTGGAGGTAAAATGCCCATATGGTGTGGAATGGTTCTTAAAAATATGCGAATACGACTGATATGTGTGTCGAAATATTTTCGGAATAGCGTCACTCTCAAATCTTGATTGGATTAATTTCTTCTGTTCTTGTAGTTGGTGTCCAACCATATCGGAAGGGGTGGAGGTGGAAGGGTGTTTCATAAAATTGGCGTCGTATCCTTGGTTATGGGATGTCGCCGAGTTTTATTCTGACATTTACCATGCCGGTCAAGTTGAAGTTCAGCCTTTAGGGTAGAGGTGAAAAGGGATGAGACTAAATAACGACCTGGGCTGGTGTCGATTCTACAATTTTGGAACTCGCTGAGTTTAATTCTTGAATTTGTTACTATTAAGTTGAAGTCAGCCTCTCATCAGCATAGGTAGGGGTGGTGTGAAGGGGTAAAATGTCTATTTTAATGTCGAATTCACACTTATCGGTGTCGTTGAGAAAAATTGTGATGATCCCAGCACCGGTTAAATGTCAAATGAAATAATTTTTCCTGGCTAATATATATAAATACGCGGACAAAGACGAATACTCGGCTAGTGTATAATAAAACCGTATTAAGATTCAGATGTGCACAACCATTTTCCTTAACCTAAATTAAACCCAGTACGATTCGATACATAAATCTGGGTGGCGATACTAATTCTAAATCAACGAGCAGATAAAATAATTTCTTTATCAGATGATACGTTAAGTGTGCAGACCATTTCTGTACCTGATAACGTGACAGAACACGCTGGCGCCTATTTTAATTTAAATAAATTAGAATGTTATACAGCAGCTGTTGCTCCAAATCGACGAAATCACAAATTGTCATCCCTTGTGTGATGAGATGGACAGTTTTTCTTCTGCTGTAAAGTCTCTTTCAAACATATTAACATACAGATATCAAATAAGACAGTGCATGCCTTAGTCCACTCTTAATCTGCTTATGAAGCAGCAGGCCCTCCCGCGTAAACTGAATGTTATGCAACACCATAAGCATACCTGTCTGCCTACGTTGCACAGTATCGACAACTAAAAATAAACGACAGTAAATAAGAAGGAATTCGAAGAACTTTCATTTCAAAAACATACGAAACCTGGACATTCGTTTTAAGATAAGAAAGTTAAAGTGTGAATGGGAAGCAAAGCCACTCATATCGAATCATCAGTTCATGCATACTTAAAATGAGATGACGTTTTGAAAGTTGTTGACCTTTGTGGTATAGTAATGTCCATAGGATTATTGATCGCATTTGAATGTCTTACTCCGGAGACTATCACAAACTAAGTTCTCATCAAGGTCCTGTTCAAATCTTCTTATCGCTCTGTGTTTGTCTTCACCTCTATCAATTCTCAAACGATATGACACTATGTAATTCGCAGTTTAAAGAAACTGAATACTTGAATAAAACAGATGGTTACTCATTTTAACGGGAAAAGCTTTGCGCTTACAATAAAAATGCACCCAATCAAACCCTCAAAAATTTTAGTGACGCAATCAACTTCATTCAGAGGCT
The DNA here is from genome assembly GCA_037074705.1 of Zhengitettix transpicula. Lineage (NCBI taxonomy): Eukaryota > Metazoa > Arthropoda > Insecta > Orthoptera > Tetrigidae > Zhengitettix > Zhengitettix transpicula. The sequence goes on along the minus strand of CM073593.1, from coordinate 43,187,984 downwards.
ATCCATACGATTAAATAAATCTGCAAAATGCGAAAGGATCAATATTTTATAGACGCAGATACGAGCTAGAGAATTTCTGGCCTTGAATTCTGACACGATCAGGAACGTTTTATGATCTTTCAATATCAATATCAACGAGTGAGAACTGCGAGGGGACATCACAAAAAGCACGCGATTTGATTCTCTGTATAAAAGTATGAAGGAAATGTTTTACAAGACCATATTTCATCTTTCCGGATATAGTTTCCCAGTAAGGAGTGGGGCAATTCGGGGACGAGTCTGTAGGACCATAAAATATGCAGATGAGCTATGTAAATGACAAAAACAGAAGAGGCGTTGCAAGGCCAGTATGCCGAGGGAAATGGGAAGGATATATCAACTAAAATTATTCTAAAATTGTTAGAAAACCAAGAGGATGTCCTCAATTTCCTCTCTGTAAATATATTTATTTGATGTCATGCATTCTCGATTTGTGGTATTCAATCAAAAATAATACACCAATAAGAATGTGGCATACCAAGAGCAGAAATGCTATTCAAAGAGGTGGGGGAAGTATTTACAAAAAAAAAATCTGTTCAATAAATGTATAAAATGTACTCTATCAAATTAGATACTTACACTGAATTATAGGAACACACACATCACAAAATAAATTATTCATCTTAGAATATAAAAGATTAAAATTGAGGAATTCTAATGGTTCCGACCATAAATTGTGAAAATTTTACAAATTTAATAATACCAATACATATGTATAACATAAATTGAATTAAACTTTCTTATCTAGTGTGAGAATATTAACTTTGAAAAAAAAATACAAGAACAACAAAACAATTTTATTATTTTAGAAATTACTCGATTCCATCATTCTCAAGAAACCGAATGTCAACAAGCTATGAATGGAGATGAATCTTATATCCATATATAGAAAACATAATCAATCACACTTGGATAAAGTTTAATCAAAGTGACAAGGAAATGATCACAAATTTTAAACACAGTGAAATGAACCTAATTAATGGGTTTCAAATCATTAAATATTCATTACACAAAAAAAGAATATATTGTAAAAGTCATGTTTGCTGTAGTTAAAGGACAAATCTAGTGCTCCTTGGAGCCAAGTTTGGAAATAAGACTAAATGGAGGACACGATGGAGGCCAAGGCCCTCAAAGTGTTAGGTTAATTTTAAATTCTCAACATAAAAAGATGTGACACAATTGCAGTTTCTGCAGAAAAATTTAAAATTTTAGTTAGAATGGTCAGGAATTTGGTTGTTGATGCCTCGTTTCTTCCTCTATTGATACATAAATAATTCTTAGTCTGAGTGATAGAAATTTGTTGAGTAAACCAGCACTGTTAAATAATAAAATGATAGAATATGTTCATTAATAAGTACGTATTCGTCGATTTGAGCAAACAAATTTCAACACAGGAACCAAAAAAAAAGTAAACGAAAGATACTGAAGATTGATTTTTTTTTTTCCTAAACTGAAAGTAATGAGTTCATCATGAAACAATGTAAAACCAAAAGTTGAAAGTTTCATTCTTCGAAAAGACTTCTTTTAGACAACTCAAAAGGGCCAATGAAATATAAATGTCACGTCATTCATACGAGTTTGCAACAATAATTCATATAAATTTGAAGAACTAAATTATAATTATTTAAAATAAAGCTAGTTTTCATAAGATTTATCGTGTCATTACTTACTTGAGCAGTTTTCTACTGACTCTCTCTCTCAATCCGAATGAATACTCTCTTACAGGTAGCCCGGGGGTGAATTCTTGAAACAATGCAAACCACCAAAACCATCCAATGAACAGTATCACTAATTGAGCAACTAACGTTTCAATCTTTTTAATGGTCACCTATGGAAACTTTGAGACACTAAAAGCACTTTGATAAACTCCAATCCTATAGGCAACAGTAGCGCACACAAAATGTCGAGCTCCAGGTGTAAACATTGGCAGCCATCGAATAGCTGGCCGACATAGCAACTCTGATACCACCTAGCGAACATATTGCTCACTATCCACCCCACTGCCACAGAGGAACCGGGAAATACAAATGAAATATAATCAGTAATCGAATAGTATTCAGCCTTTGTTCTTATCTTAAAGATTTTCGTATTTTTTTTTACATTCCGCGTCCTTCCTACACTTTCCATGCTTGTTTCATCTGTCAATTCATACATATGCCATTACAAAACTCCTCAAGCTTCTGAGTTCACACTTGGTGTGTCATTATTACAGTTCTTCCTTTACTTGAATCATGAGACAAAAGCAACAAGGATCACAGAAACATTGTGTGATATTTATTTAGCATTTATTTTTTGTATGTTATTTGGCAACTTATTTATCTAATTATTTTACTTTTAACAGAGATGTTTTATATTTTAAATAAATACCACACAATGTTTCTGCAATCCTTGTTGCTCTACTCTATCCATTTCACCCTTTGCATCTGTAATAAGACTACAGTCGTGGACCGGCACGATAGCAAAGTTTGTACACAGAGCTAATGTACCCGGGTTTAATTCCCAGTCCTGCTGAATATATTTAGTCTTTCCTTCTTTTCCCTTCCCTCTCTACACCTTGAACATATGCTTTCCTTTGAGTGTATTTCGATGACTGAACACATGCTTATTTACAGTGTATTCCCACATCTCTGCCATATTTCTATCTTTCCTCAATATAGAATTATCCAATGTGATTTTGGCAGTTAAAAAAAATCATAACATTTATTTTAAAATTTAATTTTTGTCACATCAACAGCTACTTTACACCTTTTGCATTTCACTAGTCACAGAACTATGTTTTGAGAGTAGTTCTTGGAATGGGAACACACACACAAAAATACATACCAGCACTTGGATTTGAATCCAGGATCTGTAATGTGAGGCAGTGCTGCTGACCACTACACCGCAGGAGGTCTCTCCTTATTATTGTATATTTTTAACACATTTAGATAAGAAAGAGAGACAGTGAAGTCGACTTACCTGTTATCAACAGTGGGTTCAGTTGGAGAGGATAGCCTAAAAATTCTCAAATTTTCGAGGGCCTGAGCCCCATTCGTGGTTTCACAAACCACAATTTGTACATAATTGGCAGTTGGGAACTTTAAGAGATTTTTTTCTGTGTTCAGTAGTGGGGGAAAATTAATTATGCACATGTGTTAAGCCACCTCAATTTCCCTTATTTTCGTCCACTAAATCCTGTGGACTGATTAGATATTGTGTGCAGTTTCTCAAGTTTGAAATTTTTTTATATGTCTAAGAGCAAAACAAACTTATTTCTCAGTAAAAAAACAATACCTGGTAATAATACCATAAATTTATTCATAGAACATACCATGCTCAAAACATACAACATATAAACCTCTGAATATGCCACACAGTGTAATCTCTAGGAAAAGTTTTCCAATCCATAGATTATTTTTGTACATATGTGCTGCCATGCTGTTTATTTATGTTAAAAACAGATATCATATCTCCTGTTATCTATATACTTTTGAATGGTAACAGTTCACTAACAATATATATCATCTTTCCAAATTATGCAATGTACTCACTACCTTAAAATTGACTTACATGACTATATTTCCAGCTATTAAAATACTGACAATCTTCATCCATTTTTGCTTATTGCTTGAAGTAATAAACTCAATGATTTTTCATCATTATTGAGCTTGAATTTTCTAACCATAAAGTATTACTAGAACACAAGAGAAACAGTATGTTCTTTGTACTATAAATTGTTAACAATGAAAGACATTCACATAATTCAAAGATAAAAGGTAAAAAAAAATTATTTGTAATTAATTATATATTTGGGGTAAAATGTTGTTTTTGTAATTTTCATCACATTCTTTATTTAACAAAATGGAAATATTTTAACCAAATTAAAAAATATATTAATAATTTTTTCTACATAAAGAAAAATTTCAATCTTTATGAGTTTACAATAATGTTCTTTTACAGTATTTTTCTCCTGGTATTATACACTGTACTGATTACCTATTTGCATAAATTTGGCAGTAAGCCTTTTTTACATTTCATAAAAAAATTCAAATTATAATCAGTAAATAAAGTATGAAAATGTGATAAATAAATTTCTATTTTTTAATTTGCATTCTGCTTAAAATATATATATTAATTTTTATTCTCAAATACCAGTGTATTGTTTCTACAAATTTTGAGCATTCATTTCTCAGTCAAATTTTATTGTATTTTATTTTACCACATTTTATGATATATTAAATAAATTTATATTTTAACACAGTATAAAATTAGAACTTTTAAATGTTCAATAAAAATCTGAATTTGAAATGGTTGTTCCACAGGCCACTCTAACACAAATATTCCTCATAAATGCCTCATTCATGTATTTTCTGAAAAGTTATTTTGTGTGATATATCAGCTTTGGTCAAGTATAGTGTATGGCAAAGATGATTCTGTATTAGTTTCTTCATTGTTGTAATATTTTGCTGAAGAATTTATTATGCTGAAACATAAAAGTACTTTCAAATCTTAGTTTTAGAACTACAATTAATTTTACTGCACATATTTAAATACTATTCTTATTAATGTTGGTATGTCATATTTTCTGTCAATTTCAATTCAATTTATATTTAAAAAACTTATGAACATTTAATTACATAAATTGAGAATGTTAAATTTCTTTTCTTATGGGACTTACAAATTACAACAGGAAAAGAATGTTTAACTGAAATAAAATGAAATATATTGTACGTAGTATCTGCAATAAACCATTTTTAAAGTAATGATTAATTACCTTACTAAACTGTGATTACATAATACAATATTTATAATTTAACAGACAACAATCACTTAATAGAAGTATTAACATGTTATAGCACTTACTTTTGAGGATGAAATGCAAAATATTTGAATTTTTGTACAAACATCAAGGCAGGACTTAAGAACCATTCATCTCTCTTTTCAGGTTCTGTACTAATTACTACAGTTATTATTAAATTTAGAAATGCTGCAATTCCAGATATCAAGAAATCTTTTTTTTCATCAATGTCCTGAAAAAGAAATTGTTACAAGTTGGTACTTTTATTTATATTATCCTTCATATTTTCATGTTCCTGTTTTGATTTACTCTGTAATTAAGTTTTAAAAATGTGACAGCAATGCAAGATTCTCAATTTTCAAAATATGAGTTGATTTTAAAACAAAAGAACAAATAATTGATTTCACTTAATCCGTAGAAACGAACTATTCATATTTTCATGGTAACCAAGGTGTAATTTCATCCCAAAATGAAAATTCTGTGAATTAATTTTTTTTTGTCATTTCTGTAACACCTACATGAAAAATGTTTAAAATAACTATAACTAAGATTAAAAATGATTGAATACTCACAATAGCAATATATACACATTGTACTAATGCTGATCCAATAGCTTCTGCAAATCCATAATGTACTTGACCCGAATGTAATGCAAGAAGACGTACAGAAATTAGATTAGTGGCAGCAAACAGGCGACCCACAAGTATAAACCCAAAATTTAGCATTTGGCTATCTGTAAATTGGAAATATTTTTTATTTTTAACAAAATTATTTTCCCTGTAAGACTAACAAGTAATTGAAAATAATAATAATAATATATGCCATCATAAAATTTAATTTGTTTCACTCAATTGACGAGACCTTAAGAGAATGAGATAAATATCAATCCTTTGGTAGCCATAATTACCTTTATATTCTTGGTAGCTTCAAATCCAAATAATTAGCTTAGCAATTCTAACAAAAATATTAGACGTTTTGAATAGTCTCGACTCCGAGTTTTATTCTTGAAGATCCTACAGAATCAATCACACCCATAGAAATTATTAACTCTCTTTTCATCAGAAGTAACTCTCTCACAGTTCAAGAACCAACTGAAATTAACTTTTTTCGTTCTCTCTGATCATTGTTGTTAAATGAAATAACACTTTGTAAAGTTAACCATAATTTATAAATTATCTACTCAAGCCATATTACTCATTCTGGCTCCATAATCCCTGGAATGTGACATAATCCTGAAAGTTTATTTTTAATATTTTACTTCCTTGCTTAATAAAACTACAATAAAAACAATCACAACCCAATGTCATATTTAGCAAATATCACTATACATTCTAAAAGAAATAATTGAAATAAATTGCATAAGTATCATTATTGTTACACACTCCTTGTGGTTTTTATAATGAGTGATATATTCAATAAATAATTAGTGGCTTTTAACTTCAAATTGTTATTAAACATTGAAAGGCAAATCTGATGATTTACTTCACTACTGTAGTAATTTTCTAGGACTCAATTATTAGTACTTACCAAAACTTTCCTTCAATAAATTTTTACAAAACACACTATACATCAAGTCTATTGCATTCACATATCAATAAACTAAAAATGGCCCAGATATTAATAACAGTAATATACTTAAAATTATGAAGCAGATTAACTATAAAAGTATGTCGTAGGGTAATTATTCTATTTACAATACTGGATAGATTAAAATTTATAAAAAAAATACCTATAAATTCATCCTTTGACAAACCAAGAAAATGAAGTACAAACCCTGCAACCTTATAGAAACTTAACTTTTTTCTTCACTTTGCTTCTTTGGACAACAAACCAAATACTGAGATTAAGAATTTTTCTTCCTGAAATACTTACTTGAGAGTATGTTGTCATGTTCATTCTTCGAAGCCTGATTCTATCCAGGAATATATGGAATGTCCACTCTTCCCTCCATATTCTACACAAAGCCTACATACTGATTCAAATAAAACATCACCTACGTCTCCTACATACCATTTGTCAAATAAAATTCAGACTTTACCCAGAATTATGCAGCAACAAAATAAAAACTTACTTCAAAAGCACCATAGTATCCATTACAATTCTTTCACGATTTATAAAATACAGAACCAGGCATCTGTCCCTGTCCCTATCAATTGTTCTTTTTGTACTATTATTAAAATTAAAAAAATTCTCTGGCAAAAATAATACTCCCGTGTGCTTCATTCTATCAAAATCTGGTGTTCTACATTTTCTGCCTCCTCCAATACTATTCAATAATTTTATTATGTCATATTAATATATTTATATGAGTAGGATAAAAAATAATTTAGCTAATCAATTGTTTAAAAGTTACATTACAATAATATATCTACTGAAAACTGAATTACTTACTCACCTGTTGGAGTTATCCAAGAAAGAAAACATGTTAGTCCTGTAACAGCAGAAAGAATGCAGCTAATACTTTTATTGATGTATTGGACTCCATACAAATATAATAAAATTAGAATGATACATGAAGGTATTTCCATCAGTGTGCAAAGTAAAATAAGTTGGATAATTGGAATGTTGTACTTTATGCTGTTTGTATTCAGTTTTGTAACACCAATAAGATGGCTCATGTAACAAAAGATTGCTGTTATCCTGTAAAATACCTGAAAGTTAGCAAATATATTTTATATTTCTTCACTACTAATTTTTCTTTTAATAATCACAACTTAAATAATAATATTATTAAATATAAGAATTTCAAATATGAAAGTATTTAAAATAAGAAAATACTCATCAACTATCAAAATTATTATATACCTACAATAAAAGGGTATACTTAATTACTAAAAGAATTGTTATAGTAATTACTTACCATAAAACACCAAAATAGTAGTCTTTTGAACTATGTTTTGAAGGTTCAGGGCATTTTTCTATTTTGTCCAATTTTAACTCAAATGATATATTTTGGATATTTGTGTCATAGGATACCTTTTCTTTATCTTCCAATATTATGATTGACTCTTGAGAACTTTTAGAAAAATATAAATATGTTTCTCTGCATGCTGCTCTGGTAAAATTTATTAAATTTGCATATAATAATCAAATAAAAATATTATGAGTACATTACAAGTTATTAATGTAACAACTTTAAGTTAATCAGAGGAAAGTATTTCAGAATATAAGTAGATTATCAATTTGGCCAAATATCCTTGAAAAGTAGTGTCTTTGCTTCATGAGAAAATTAATTAAAGTAATGCCCAACAATGAAATTAAACTACAATTTTCACCCAGTATAATTTAGAGTTCTCTTAGTAAAACAATAGTTGTAGAAAATATTTTTCTAAAGCTCTTTAATGTATAGGGTTTATTTATTCATTCACCTTTAAACATGCTTGAAATGGTTGGTCTTTTATAGTTGAAAATAATGTAATGATCAATGGGTTGGAAGCAAAATATTCACTGCACAGCTACAAACCAATAATTTACTCCTTCAGTTTCTTGAAGTTTTGTAAAACAAGGCTTAGATATTGAAATTCTACTGGGGCATTAGTGTATAAGATAAGACTGATATGCAGTCATTGCATTATTTTGTTACAAAAGTCCTCACTGCCACTTTATTTTTTTATTAAAGAAAATTCTGTCACAAAAGTTTCACTTTTCATGGCAGAGAAGGCTTATAAAATCTTGTTATGCCATCATAGTTATTTTTAATCATCTTGTGAATTTCTTAACTCATAAAATCTTCATCTTGTACTTTCTTCCTTTATGAATGGCATTGTTGTAGGCTCAGTCCAAACATTTAATAGAACATTACCCTCAATACCACAACTAGAGAGAAGAGCTAGCAGAATAGTTTTATCAGTTGCCATTCTTATCTCAAAATCTTATTTATTTATATATTATAAAAAGGGTTGTTGAGAAATAATTACTTAGTTCTCTTTCCTTTATGTGCCATTTATTTTGACAATGACACAACATCTTTAATTGGCTTACATTTGTAGTTGACATGCTAACTTTTCATTTGCATCCAAGAATCCCTCAAGGCTATATTCTGTGGAAACTCAAGAAGGGGACCAGCATAATAGCTACTATGAAGCATATAATATGTTTTAAAATTGGCTTTGCTTACCCCAACTCAAGCATGATGCTAAGTACACATACAACTGATGGTATCAAAGAAAGCCACCACCAACTACTAACTCTTCCTGCTGCAAATATGGTAATTATGGATCCAATCATATATGATGCCTGCATTAACAGCAATGAAGTAACATTTTCCAATTTTGAACAATTCCTTCTCTCTGAAAAGTTTAAAATCATTTCATTCTCAAAAAATATAATGCAAATAACATGCATACTCTTTGAAAAACACTAACCTCTAACCAGAGGATGGTACAATAAGGCCATGTATGTGAACCCCACGAGTGATGTAGCAACAAACAAAGCACTAACTGAAGGAAATAGAAGTAAAATTGATGTACTACCACAGCAATGAAGTACAAGGGTGATTATCATTAAGCACTTCCCACCAAATCTGAAATAAAAGCAACGGAGCATGTAAATAAACTGAATTTTCATGAATGGTTTTTTAATTAATAAGTAACAACACCTAAAGAATACAAATTTTAAAAAAGAATTACGCAACACAATACAAATATATAATAATGAAAATCTTATAGTATAGAATGATTTGTGGCTCTTATGAATCTATGATAATAATATAATTCAACCAAAAAAAATGTTACTGCAGTGCACATAAGGTGTTATTCATTTCTTAAATGCAGTTTATTACTGTGAAATATAAGTTACATAGTGGTTAACATTTTCTAATATAAAGGAAAATTATATTTACAGGTGAATGAAGTGCATCCATATAAGTGATCCTACAGAAGCAGAAGCCCAGAAAGAAAGATGTACCATTGAATGCTTCCAACTGTTTTGGCAGACCCAGTTTAGCTGTAATGAAAATTTAAGCTTATAATGTGACATTTCATTTCAAAAATAAGATCTCCTTAGGAAATTGATAATTATATTTCACCTGGTGTTTTAATTATACTTTTTTTTATATTTAATACATTTCTATATCTTATTTAATCAGTTAATGGCATAGAAAGGAGAATAAGGGTTTGAAGTTCAGTTGAGATGGCTTCTATACACATATCAATAGCTTCCTGGGTATATGGTGGGGCAGGGAGAGGTGTAGTACATAGCCATTGAAGTTGATGACAACCAACCAACATACAATGATTCGTGATTCTTGCCTATCTAGAAACAAGTAATTAAAGAGACATGTTGCAAAGTAATAAATATTTCAAAATACTCCAATAGCTGTAACTGTTATTTTATCATCTATTATTATTCTGAATAACAATACTATACTGAATAAATAGTTCAGTAATCTAAACAAAATTTAAACTTGCTATTTGTTGATATTATGTCAAGTTCATATAAAGTAATAATAATAAATCATAATCAGTGGTCATCCATTAATAATAGTAGTGGGAAACACAATTTAAATTTACACAAATTTGCAAATAATTATTTTACTCCTAAATAATAACTTCAGGGATTATGGGAAACACTGTTTATTACAATTAATAAAACAAAATTAAATATGAAACTTTTTTCTGTTTTCATTTATAATACCTCACTGGTAATAGTTGGGTAGAGGCTACTGTAGTTATAGTTCCAACCCTGATCACATGCTACCTTAGGAGTCTCATCTGCACGGGCAGCAGGTCTGTGATCTATCACCCACCGAACATAAGCCCATACAAGATCACCTCCATAACGTAGACATTTGCTGAACTCTCCTGTCAACAAATATGTTAACGTGGTGAAATAATTGTTTTCTTCTTGTTAATGACAGAACACTATATACCTAAACATAAAATATTTTCATTTCAAATAAATATTCAACAATAGGTATAAGCTATTTTGATGCAAATTAAATTGAATCTGTACCATGCTTTCATAAACGAAACAGGCTTTAATGTATTAAGTCAATGGGAGAAAAATACAAGAATGATGCAGGTGCATCAACAACAATGTGAGTCGAAAAACATAGTATGTTAATGAAAAAACAACTAATACATAAAAAGTTTCCACAGAATAAATCAAAAGAGTTTAAAATGAAACTAAACTTTACACACTTGTTTCGTTGTAACTAAATTAAAAATCAAACTGTTAGAAGGTCAAATTCAATTATTAATAATTAAGTTTGAATATTTGTAGTTTCTTGCTTGGTATTTAAATGAATTATTGAGAATGTGAAGAAGGTTGTGAATAATCACCATAATTGATTAAGCTAGAAATAAGTTTATTTTCAGCAAAGTTTTTAAAAACAGTTTAAACTTTTTCGGTATATATATTATATTTACACCAGATCCGTCAACATTGTTGCAGAGAAATGTTGACAACATTACCCACACAGCCTGCGGGAAATGTTGACAACACGAAAGAATTGTTTCCAACTCCGAAAAACGAGACTTAACAAAGTTGACAACTTTTAGAAGAATTCCAGAACATTTGTTTGAACCATTTTTTTCGTGTATTCAGCATTTCGTAGGACTATGGGTAATGTTGTCAATTTTTGTTGCTCAACATTGTTGTATATATGCCTTTAATAGCACAATCAACCGAGTAGCGTTGTGTAGGGAAACACACTGAAGACTTAAATTGTGATGTACAGCCTCCGTGAACTTGTAATCAACCATGATATGTCTATTAAGCCAGTTGAAATTTATTAATTGGAATAAATTGCGCCTAAGTCGACGTAAGTGTTTTTTCTTCTTGTTCTTTATATCCAATAGGTATGACGTAAAAACCATTAAGTTGTATAATTTCTGTTGTTCTCATTAGTGACTCAAATTGCTAATTAGTAGGTATGGATGTTACCCATTAAGCATTAATGGTGTTAAGTAGTTTAACTACTCATATTATTGTGTTCTTCCTAACCAACGACACAAAATATCTATTCTGTTGTTAGAAAAAATTGATTTCCTACGCGTAAATGGAATTCAAAACATTTCCGCCCCCACACCTTTTCTATCGAACTCCATTAATTTGTAATAATGTTAACTTGTTAAGAATTTACTAATAATATCTCTTAATTCTCAAAGTGATATTTTAAGAATCGTTGCTAATATTTCTTCTAATATTCCACCTGTGTTGACAACGTTGCCTACAATTACTGAATACATTTATACATAAATTTTATCAGCTATGTTTGAATATAATACTACTTCACAAAAATTGGCACGATTCTGCAACTATCTTCTTTTCTTTGTGGTGCACGTATGATTATTAAATGTGATAGTTGCTCGGAGTGTCCCATTTATCTTGTGCATCTCACTTTTATGTTTGTAATTGAATTGAAAATATTTATTTTGGAAATTATTTACCATCAAATGACTAAGGTAAGTGTGACGATTGTCACATGTAATTATTACAAGAGATGTTTTTGATTCAAACAACATCTCGTAAAGAACTATGACCAGCGAATTACGCTTCATAAGATAAGTTCAATAATTTAACACAAACTTAACATCTAAAAACATAACACAACGGTATCTCATGTATTATACCCAAAAACACGTCCCAATTTCCACCCCAACCCCCCCAGAACTACACCAACAAGGAACATAAGGACAGGAAGGTCAATGGAACTTCCACCTATTTCAGTTGACCATGTTATACTAAATTTTCTAATTTCATTAACTCAAATATACAATAATGGATTAAATTCTTAAGAATAAATAAACAAAAAAATGTATTAAAGCCAAGTCGCACGTACCACGCAACATGTAAACAAACCAACAACGCAGCTGAAGTCAACCATATTTATTCATTCAGTTGCTGTTCTACCACTATACGAACTCAGTCAATATAATTACAGCATGCTTTATTTGCTTTCTAGCACGAAAGTGTAGCTTATCTACAGGACTCGGTTAAGGTCGAATATTTGTAGTTTATCCCTTGGCAATTTAATGGACTTTTTGAATGAAAAGACTATTGTGAATAATTACCACATACGTGATAAAACTAAAAATAAGTTTATTCCCGAATACAAAAGATTTTGTATTGATAAAAATAGTGACATGGCATGCAAGAATCAGACTAGAGTGGTCTAAATATTTTATCATAGATAGATAATGACTATTGCTAGAAGACGACGGTAGTGAATGTCAATCGAAACGACGCGAATACAATTGTTTACTCGGTTAAGAGCACTAGAAGACTTTATTCATTCTCTACACCGAGAAATGAGAATTATTTATAGGTAATGTAGTTTCAGACAGCTCGGGAAAGTGAACCATTACTGACAATATTAAGAATTATTAATTCTGAGAGAATACTGCAGCATGTGTTATTTCCGTTGTTAAATGCTTATCGACGATTATTTACATTTTAATGTGCCAAAGTTGCTGAAAATTGAATTCTAAATTGATGTTGCGAATCAATATACTCGTAACTTAAGCATGGTTCTAGATTCAGGGGCTAGACTGATTGCAGTTATATGGATTCAATTTATCAATCCAGTTCGACACACAAAGGACTTGCTCTCCTTCGGTAAACCAGGTGTTAGTAGCAAATGTCACGACAGGAATACTAGCGAAATAAATACTTTATTTGGCCCTGAGAACTGGGCTATAAAGTAGTCAGCATACATAGACTGGCTTCTGTTTTGAACTCCATAAAACTAACGTACAGTATTTCTGGCCATCAATAAATATGTTTGTAGCTTAATCAAACTGTACGATTTTTTTCGACCCCAGAAAATCGTGCTATGAATGTATGGAATACCAAGGCGCTATGAGGTAATAGGACAATTTAACATACGAAACTACCTTTAGTATACAACTATATTCAAAAAGAAAACGGATACGAAAGAAAAAACAGACGCCAGGGTATAAATCGTATAAATGACCATATCCAAGTAATTAGAGAAGTTATGGTTCGGACGAAAGAATATCGAACTACTCTAGCAACCACTTTCATAAGCTTTGAGGAATCATTCGATCGCGTTCAGACGTCAGTTGCAATGGAAAACTCGAAGCATCTGACGGCCATACATAGAATTGCTGAAGTACATACACAAACAAGAAACTGCACAGGAAGAGACACATGAGTCTAAGATCAGTAGAGGCGTCAGATGAAGTGTGAACATCCAATTGCTTCGAAGTAGTGTTTCGGAAACAAAGCTGAAAAGAAGATCAACGTGGACGATAATCAACCCAGAATCTACGGTTTCTTATATGACAATTCTCTATTCTGTGTAAATAGGTATTAGAAAAGCCAAAGCCGAGATCTGGAGTAAGTTGGCAGGTAAAAATGAAGGTGATGCTCAAGAAATATTTATAAGATTAGAAATATATAAGACTATAGATTGATACGAGAATTCAGTAGGACAATAAAACTCCAATGTAACACATTTGGATCTATTATATTCATTGGAACAATAATGACGTATGGCCCTTAGCTCGATATCTCGCAAGATGCAACGTGTACAGAGATGTTGGGGAACAATAGAAGAGATCGCAGGAGGAGTGAATTTGTGAGTAACGGAACCCACAGTCACGAAGTGGAAAGTATCAGAAGTCTGAAACGGGACAGCACTGAGAATCGACGAAGAAAGTTGTAAACTGTAACCCACTAGAGATCAATGAATCGGTACGGATTAACTGCACGAAAATAGTCCAATTTTTAGGGCACTGGTGGAATAGGAGTAGACCATAAATATGGAAAATGTAAGTAAGGGAGGTTGCATGCTGAAATGTGGATGGTAGGTGTGGGAAATGGTAGTGGTATTTGATGTGAGTGAGACGTTCGCGCCTGTGAATTCTGGTCGTGCTCTAGGTGGTCTCTTTCGCCACAGCGTTTATTAGGCCACGAGCCAACATCGCCCATTCACAATCTTTGCCCTCGGCGTTTGAAGCGTGTTTTCCTAGCAGCTGACAAGTCATGTGCGCGGGAAACTGCAATTTAATTATACGTTAACTTTCGTAATAAATAACGTGTTTCGAGGATCTAAAGGGAAAACATCTCAAGCGTGACGCATTCCGTTCGACAACATTGGATTAATTGTTCTAATCAGTTGTCATCGCCTCAATTATTGACCTCGGGCTCTTCATTTGATTTAGGTGAAACTGGGAAGTGTGACATAATAATATACGACTTTTTATTGTTTTTTATATATGAAATAAAAGTTCAGTGTACTGTTTTCATATATAAACCGACATAAAAATTATTTGGATATATTTTGGCCTCATTATTTTAAGTTACACTTCAGAAGTGCAAGATCCTTAGACTAGTACTTATTACACATATGTCATAATTACTTCGTAGTGGCCACCATGTCATACATATCTCTTATAGTGTTTACCGAATCATCAGTCTTATAGCCATTTGTATGTTCTTCTCCATTTTGAATAAGAAAGATAGTCAATACAGCCAAAAAACGGGTAATATAAATACCACACGTTTCTGGGATCCTTGTTGCTTTCGTCAGGTGCTAACAAGAGCCTGACGAAAGATACAATGATCTCAGAAACGTTGTGTGGTATTTATGTTACTCGATTTTTTGACTGTATTGGCTATCTTTCTTATTCATTATTTTCTATCAGACGTAAATTATTTTCTTCTCCATTTTGTTCACATCACAGAACGTGCAACATCCAACTTATTTGATTTGGATATGGTTCATTTCGGTGTATTCAATACTGTGATTTAGAGGCTTCTCTTTTTACCAATACATTAAAATTTTATAGTTGTTAATCATGTGCACATTTGTCAGTTTCTTTGGAACCATTAATTAACAAAACGTGGCCGTAGATAAACATCATTGTTATTTTGTTGACCCTCCTCGACGACTGAGAAATAAAATAGCTGGGATATTCCATTGTCTGGTTTGGACAGTTGTGTAGATTAAGGAGTGAATGTGTGTGTGTGTGAGAGAGAAGTTAGGTCAAGTGATTTAGATGAGAGAGGAAGGAAAATACGACGGTTACGACTGATAATTAAATGATGTGGTGTTACAGAGAGAGAGAACAACCCTGTTCTTCTCCTAGGAGTGTTAGCATAGACAGGAGACCTCGGAACTTCTCAGAGACGCTGGTCTGGACCAAGGCTTTTTGCACCTGATTGATAACCAGAGCTGAGAACGTTTTAAACTATTAAGTTTCAAACTCGCAGGAAGTAGGGAAAGCATTTATTTTGGTTGACATCGCAGATCCCGAATATTGAAAGCTCACGGTGTGTGCAAAAATGATCACTTTATTCGCGAAATCAGAATTTTTTTTGTGTGTCGCTAAATATAAAATCAAATTTATTACGATGTTACATTTCATTCGTAGTAAACACTACGGTAAAAGATACTGAGGAGGCTTCGAATATAAGACGAAGACGTCGTCCGTGCTCCACAAATCCACGTATTTTGGATTAAGTAAGAAATGCGACATGATGAGTGTTAAAAAGCAGGGTTGTCATCTCTCTTCTAAGATGAACTTCCATTTCTTCTTTCTGGCACTCATGACGACGCTTTGAGCTGATGCGTGTCAGTCCTGAAGACGAACGGAGATTTTTTTAAAACTTAGAAATATCTGTGAATCATTTACAACTTAATTATTAGGTGCTACCGAAACTATCCGACAAAATTTGAATTATGAACTTGTGATGGTCGATTTGTAGAAGTGTAAGTCTCAGCAGTCTGCCTCCTGGCGTTGCACGAGTTACAACTGAATTCTTGAAACCACGGAAATACTCTGAAATGGCTTACGGTGAGATTATTATTTTCTTCAAACGTAAAAATATTACACCTGAAACTTCATAAAGAAAGAAATCTTCAATCCAATCAGCATCATATATTGGTAAACAATCTGTAAGCCAACCAAGGACTGGATTGAACGTTTAAAACACTATGAGTAACTCCCACGGTCACGTCTCCAGCTATCTACAATTTTTTTCTGCTGTTTTTCTTTAACAATTTATAATGTTAATAAATTATTTAACGTTTCAGGCGGTTCTGAAGAAGGTATGAATTTTATTTTGTCTTCACGACGACAGCCGCGCAACGTTTGTTGAATTTTGAGTAGTTCGATATGTGGTTGGACTGTGAGACAGTGTTTCCTCTTTCACTTTATCTTTGTGCTACTCTTTCGCGTTCGTTCATTTCTTCCTGTGCTATTCACGGAACAGCCAACTGAACTGTGGCTCTTTACTGCTCTCTTCCTGCATAATTTAATATTTCTTGTTGCCTTCATCAATTTCGCTAACCTCAAAAACTCATTTAACTAAACTCAATCGTGAGGTATCGTAGTACCTCGAGCGATGTTAGTGAAACTTAAGTGGACATCTGATCCTTGCGTTATTTGCATTTCAAACTGATGATATTGGTGGTGGTTGAAGAAGACAGACAATCGTAGCAAGCATCACTAAGAAATTCTGTGATCCGGTTATACTTACACACTTGAATGAAGACAGTAATCGAGTTAAGTCGACAAGTTTTATTCTGAGTAACGTCCACGGTCATAAAATTAAGGAAAGATACCACCGAAATGATGTAGGAAATTTTTCCTGTGTTAACAGAACAGTCATAGTTTTCCTGCCGAATTATTTAACAAAAGACTGGATTGTTTGGTATAATGCTATATAAAAGTATTCTAAATTATTATAATATTTGATTATTAATATAATTTGACAGTTTTTTTCCATGATTATTGTTATTTTGATTTGTTTATAATCTGATGTAATTTTTATGTAATGTAATTACCACCGTACTATTGCCCATTTGTAGTATAATAGTACAATACTCTCACGTGAGTAAGAGCGGAAGCCGTTTATTATATTTTCATCGATCATTGTAAAGGACTTCAATATTAGAAAAATAGCCAAATACAGACGAAAGAATTGATGATATAAATACCACACAACGTTTACCGGAAACCTTGTTCTGTTCTTCAGGTTCTAGGAAAACTAAAGAAACACGAGAGCCTAGAGCGACACAACTGCACAATTAGGCATTTAGTTTTGTCAACTGAATAAAAGTTCTAAATATACTCATGAACATACTAAACTTCCAATTTTATTTTCAAACACGATAATCGCCGGAATTGTGTGGCAGCTCAAGGTGATTAATTTCAGATTATGACGGAAATTTTGAACGTAAATTAACTATGAAAGAAATTGACGTGCCATAAATAAAAAATGAAATACATTTGTACCGTTTCGGCATCCAAACATATCTATCAAATAATGGTTGATATAGAAACTTAAGACTAAATTAGAAATACAAATATGGCACATTTAAAAGCTTATGGAATAGATAACCATAGATACTGTTGAGACGTTACGTATCGTTTTGGATGCTAATTAAATTAATATTGGTTTTAATAGGCAACATTTATTTTAAATTATCGCTCCCTCTGCTACCCCTACATCTCCTAAACCACCCAATGGAATGTCAGGACAAATAGTTTATACGAATTAAATTCGAAATCCTACTGGCTTTACCTGAAGAAGTGACGGGGACGCTGAAACGCCTGACGTCCTCCGCGGCGAGGGGCAGCTGCGACGCCAGCGCCTCTACATTCGCGTCGCGGCACCAGTGGTCGGGTGCGAGCAGCGCCAGCAGCTGCGAGGCCACGGTCACGCCGCATAGCGCCGCGACGCCCGCCTGCGCCGGCCTCCACATTGCGACTGGACACACACGGAAAACGTTGCTGCCGCGGCGCGATGGCGCCACCAATGCTGCACGCCGCAACGCAAGCTGCGAAACGGTCAAAACAAAGCGTGCGGCTGTGTGACTCATAAAGGAAAGATTAAGCAGCTTGACAATTACATGTGGCCAATCGTTGACGTAATTTTAACCGTTGTGCGAAGTAATTTCGTAAATAGTCAAAATTTCAACTTTTCATTAGTAGTTATTAACGCAACTCATTATACACGGTGGCCTATTTATCTGAAGGCATTGTAAACTGCCCGTTGTATCAAAACATTAGTAGGTGCTGAAGTTAGATCGGTACTAAGGGGGACATCCAATGACACCAACCTTTAATAACATATAATGTATAAGGGGTCAGATTGTAATTAATTATGCACATAGATATATAAACACTACGTGTCTTGTACAATCCGTGATCTTTTATTTTAAAGTAACAGGCTACATGAGGGTAATCCACGTGGTGGTAACTCCCTTTTAATAGAATAAAAAGGGATTTGAAAGGGGGGGATGCGGTAGGGCTGAGGAAGATAGCCAAGGGTTAACCAGGGTTTTGTAGTCTAAGGATCCTACCCGGCGACTTGCCTAAATGTGATACTGGAAAAACCCTAGAAAAACCTGTATCATGTAGGTCGGGCATATAGTACTTGTCCCACGACCTTCCGATGGTGGAAGAGGGGTTTTCTGTGGGGCCGCAGTATTCCTTTCTCCGCGCCTCGATGGGTTTATGAGGCAGCTGGCCGACTATAACAATGTGTATAGCGGAAACTCTTACCGTATGCCCAAGATCTACGACCCCGGAACATACACCTCTCAAAACAGGCCGAGGTGCCTCGGCTTGTGGGAACCAGAGAGAAGAGAAGGCATCCCAAAAGGTAGCCTGCCTCAGAGCTCATCAGGCGTCCACTATAAATAAGTCGTGAGAGTTTGCAAGTAATTTTTGTTTTTAATTAATTCTTACAAACTCCTGCGTCATTATGTTTTCAATGTCACAACAATTTAAATTATGCCAAACTTTACTGCGGATATGGATTCTGCAAGAAAAAAATCTATTGATTTGAACATATTAATTTTTTTTGGCAGATGGTGGTGCAATGGAAAGAAATCCGGAAAGTTCATTTATTCGTTTGTCAATTATTAAAACCATAATTTTATCTTTACCTAAGACGTAATTTGTTCCCATCGGGGATTTGTTCCAATAGGTGGATACAGTGCTGTATTATTATTTTGTTGATTTGACGTGTATTTCTCTTATTATTATGCGGTTTTTTACCCGCTTTGATTTTTTCGAATGCAGGAAATTATTTCAGTCGTATGTCAAATAAATGTAAATTCTTCTTGAGGATCCAAATCTGCAATAAAAAATTGGCGTTCCCAATTTAAGTATTTTATCTCCCCCACCCCTACCGAGTTGGGTATCTTTGGATGCCCCCCTTAGAGACAAACAAACTTCACAACCCATAGTTTTCTATATATTTTAATGTCTTCAGATAAATCGGCCATCCTGTGCATACAGCCTTCGATAGAGGCTGGACGTAGAAGATCAACCACCTCATAAATTCATCGCCTCCTGCCAATATCCCCTGTAATTTTTCTTTTATTTGCGTATTCTACAAAATACTCTAAACAATAACAATAAGAGATAGAGGGATTATTACTTTTTTCTGTAAAGAGGAGACAAAATAAGGTAAATCTCAATGTGGACATTAAGAAAGAGGGACAATAAATACCTGGAAATTTTTTGAAATTTTATATTGGAGAAGAATTCAAAAAATTTTAAGAGAAAGGCAAACTCGGTCGGACACATACTAAGGAGAAATTTTTTACTGCGCGACATCATCTAAGGACATGTGGATGGAGTTCCAGGGCATCGAGGAAGAAAAAGAGTGCAGCTGATAGATGAAAAGAAAGGGAAAAGACGAAGACAGGGTAAGGAAATTTGTAGGACAAGTCTAATAATAATAATAATATTGATCAATGTTAATTTTTCATAAAATATATCTTTCTCCGATAATGTAATGCCTTGAGGGAAAGGCATTGTTTCAGATTAATGGTCTTGACAGTTTAAACAACAATTTGTAATGTTGTTTACATAGGATCGAGGGGCAGTTTGGGCGGTCTGAAGAATTTAGAACAGCGTACGTGCGTGTGGGGGTGAGAATACAAGTTCAAAGTAATGAGGGTGCAAAGACAAATTAAACCTGTCTCGATGGTCGGCTTTGGGACAAGACAGAGTAGCAAGTTATTATTGCTAACTAAAGAACTGAATCTGCAGAATGTAAATCTCGAAATAATGGAGGAAACTGTCAACGGGCAGTTGCGACGTAGTTTTGGAACAAAGGAAAAAAGAAGGGACTGGGATATATAAAGGGAAGATAAGATTTTTGGAAGTTAGATAGAGTGGGAGAGGGGGCTGTGAGCACCGAAGTTCAGTGTTGGAGTGAGAGTTGTGGAGGCGTACGGCGAGCACCGAGAATGGAGAAATTTTGCAGCCTGCGAGAGAAATAGCAAAATTATTCAACGATAAACATTTTTGTATGCAGAAGTCTAATCTGTTGTAATATCAAAATTTGACCACTGTCTTCGATGGCAGGAGACCAGGACACTGCATCCAGCGTCGAGTAGTTTCACCACGAGCAAGTGGGATGTCCTTCACGAACGGAGAATCAGCTATCGTCGAACCAATAATATGTGTTAGAGTCAGTGTTTAAACGTCCAGTCTATAAAGTGTGTGTGTACGAACGAGCCAAATTTTCCTGAGTAATCGTAAGTTGAAATTTCATGGTATTAATATGTGTAAACGGAATTAAAAGATACAGTCAGATATCGTTCTTTTCTTTTGTGTTAATAAAATAAACTCTTTAAATTTAGAATCAATCTGGTAGAATAAGTTCGTTAATAATTTTCGTCGATGTCTAGACGAATAAATATTTCTTGTTAATTTAAAGATAAATTGTATGTTCTTTGATTATTTAAGTGTTCTGTCCGTTATCAAACCCAGTAAAGACCCATGAGAGACTGAGATCCTTTTTATAATATTAAATTGTATAATTGTAAATTTGTTTGTTTTAAAGTTAATAATTTTGCATTTAAAAGCCTATCATATTTGATTATTACAATATCTTTCTCCGATGGTTAAAAAATTACAATCTTTGAATGTAGCCTTCGTAGTAGCTAATTACCATTTCGAACAGAGTATCACAAGAATTACTTTTAAAAAAGTTGAAGGCACTCTGTTGGTTTTTCAATGATTCTCATATGATATTTGCATTGAATAACACAGATTTAAAATAAATTAGTTCATTAGTAGTTACAACATTACTAGTCATTTATTTATTATGCACCTTTATTTCATTTTAATCTTTTAATGTTCGTTGTAAGAAAATAAAAATAAAATTGAAACTAGGTCCTAAGAGTACAGGAACATTTTTCAGTGGCCAATTTTTCTCCCCTGAAATTTAAATATTATTTTATATCATAGCTATTGCTAAGTTCTTGTTGTGGAGGTTCCTAAACCCACAAACGTACTAATCAGTTCCATATTTACTGTAAGGCATTTCGCCGCTGCTTTGAAACCTCTATCTCAATTTATAATTAGGAATGATGAGTAAGCAGTAAGACAGGTCAGCTGCTACCTAAAAATCAATGTGTGTTCGTTGCGAGTTATGTTTGCGCAATATATTTCCATGTAATAAATCAGTGGACCGATCAGTCGATGTTCCCGTCAATAGAGACACAACCTCAATCTAATTCGTGGTCTGTTGTTCGTGCACGACATCATATTGTTGAATGCGAGCATCGAGGGGAGATAAAATAAGGGCTTCTAACTTTGATTTGTGCTGTTTCTCAGTATCGTAATTAGTATTTACTCGTTGTAGAGCAAACATAATAACGCGATAACTATCTATATAAATAACACGCTAACGAGTTTGAACGGGATGAACTAAGAAAAAAAAATTGTCCTCACAATAATGATCCAGATGTTGAAATTTATGACTTTCTAAGTACTCAATTGTCAAAAGTTGAAAACATAGCCCCAGTCACCCCGAAGGAACTAAAAAAGATGATACTGTACTTAAACGTTAGCACCTGGAATGGATCTCATTACTGTAAACATGTTGCAAGAATTACCTGTAATTTTGATTATTACATACTTATTTAAAGCAATATTTAGAATAAATTATGGGCCCAAGAAACTGAAGGTAGCAGAAATAATTTTAGTTAAAAAACCAGGTAAAGATCCTACAAAAATCTGTAGACAAGATTTAGGAGTTCACTTCGCTGGAGGGGATATCATCATCATATAATGCAAAATATGTAAATAACATGTTAAAGCTCTGATTGCTGATATATAAAATATTTAATAATATATATTTCAATTAAATTTTTCATATTTGTGTTTCGTATTTCTATCTTGACGAATTTCTATCCCATAGAGGAGGTTTAGAGGCGAGTCAAAGCGCAGTTCAATTATTAGGAATAACTGCATTGTCTTTGTTTTAATAACACGTTCGTCGGTAATATCATTGGTAGGCCTACTTATTCATGTAGTTAATTGGCCATCGCGACGGCTACGCACAACTAATTTTATATCAACTACGGTCAAACACCTCCTTATGGTAAATTTTCATTCTTGAACATACAGATAAACAATTGGAACAATTTAGCTGCGTCACTATTTGAAGAGAATCTTCCAAAAATAACCTAAATATGTTCATGAAGTGAATGATTTTCTCCTCAAAAATAAATAATAGTCCTAAACAGGGTGGAGTAGTGTTTTGTTCAATTTTCTTAGTGAAGTGTGTAGAATTCTGGACAAATATCTAAGACTTATTTTTATTTCAATTTTTTATAAAACTAATACCTAGATTTATCCCATTCGCATAAAATTTTATACACACGCACATCTTTCCAAATACTGGTGTATGGCTTTATTTTGATCGATGCCCACCTCATGGCTTATCCCTATTATAATGTTAATGGCTCGTCAAAAGATAAAATATACAAGAGCAGTAGAAAAAAATTTTATAACCAAACAAAAAAGGAACACCTTTAACATTTAGACTTTTGACAGTTCAATCACAAGCCGTCACAGATTTTCCAACTTAGTGAGCATCGGGTAAAATTAAATAAGGCGTGCTAGATTGTTCCGTTTACTTCGTTCCTGTCAGCGGTAGTGACTTTGTCGCTATCTACTAATTTTTTAATTTAATATCAATATCAATACGTTATGCTTTCAATTAAAACAATCAGCTGCCACATTTCCTTCTAGTTACTTATTTCCTAGGCTGACATTTTATATTTTGATTGAATATATTGTAATAATTAAATATAATATGAATGATGTGTGGCGTTTTTAAATGACAGAACTTAAGTGAAAGTTATTAAACAAGATTTATTATCAAAGTTAAAACAAGTATAAAATACACAAAATAATTGGGATCTCAGGGTCTTGATCTGGGTTTGATAAATGGCAGAATTTATATAATCAAAATTACATTTACTTTTTATGGAAATCAATGCGTCTGAACATAGACGAAATTTGTTGCGGAAGAAATAATACTAAAGATTGAATTTAACAATTTCAATTTTATCAAGAATTAACAATCTCATTCTATCGATAATTAAATAATTAAAGAACGATCTGACTTTTATCTTTTAAACACGGTTTACAAATGATTTTAAAGTTTTTCTCTACTTACGGCTGCCCAGGTCTCATTTTTAGTTTTTCGTGCACAATTTTGGGGACATCACTGATTCTAAATTCTCACAGACTCTAAATGTTCACAGGCTCTAATTGGTGTAGTTTGTTAGTTGGTTTAACACAAATTGGTTGGTTCTCGATGCTTTACTGCAACCTAGTTGCTCTGTCTCCTTCCCGACTGAATATTGCTTTACTTTTTAATATTTGAAAGCATGTTTGTGACTGGACCACATTCTTTCGTTCTGACTGCCGACTGTAAAACTTTTCGTCTCGTCTATTCGCTGTCTGCTGCCCGACTGTACATTTCCTGACTTGGAATTTTAGTCTTTTCTCCTCGCTGCCTACGGCCCGACTGTCCTCTTCGTCTCGTAGATTTTGAGCGCGTTAACTCTCTCAACTGATCAACAATGTTTTCTTTGCCTCGCCGGATTGTTGCGGCGTCCGCTCTATATCCACTAATAATGAGTCCTCTACAATCCAACTTTCCAATTAGAACAATGTCTTAATTACCAATTACTACAATATAGACTCTAAGTTTGATTGCTTTTTAGTGGGCGGACTCTTACACGTCTAGCGAAAACTCGAGTGAGGTGTGGAAAAATAAAATTAAGCTCGTACCTGACGGGGAGTCTACTCGGATTGTTCATTTGGTAAAAATACCTTTACCAGCTGGGGAGGTTCGAGATTTTTCAATTCTGATCCTTTTCATTAAATTCTATAGCGTCTTTAGCTGAGCTTTGTTTCTTATGAAAAAAAAATTACGTCTGATTGAAAAATAATAAAAAAAGATAGCCAAATACAGTCAAAATAAGTGATAATATAAATACGTTTCTGGGATCCTTTCTTCAGGTGGTAAGAGGAGCCTAGAACGACACAACTGCACACGTCAGTTGACAAAACTCAAAATCTTTTGAGGATCCCAGAAAGGTCGTGTGCTTTGTTTCGTATGCTCTTGAAAAATAATTTTTTTTGACTAACCAGAAACTGATTCAAAGTGAATTTTAAATATCAATAAGTTATAAAAGTGTGTTACATTAAGATGAAACGACAACGTCCAATCATTCTATATTTACCGTAGTTATATGTGACTTCTTTTCGAGTGTATATTCATTTGTGTGAGTAACGGAGTTACCACCTTTCTGGGATCATTTAACTCGGACAATCATAAAGTGAACTTATTGTCTGATTTCAGACATCTTGTTCAATAAATGGTGTATGTGAATAGGGAGAGACAATACTCACGCACGTTTTTCGAATGACATTTTTCTTTTGCCGACCTCCTGTGGTGTAGTGGTCAGCGTGACTGCCTCGCATCACAGAGGTCCCGGGTTCGAGTCCCGGCGAGGTGTTTGTGTGCGTGAGAGAAACTCTCGTCAAATCAGTCCCTCGACAAAGCAAATTTAATTCCCATACTGAGCCGCTAATAACCTTAGCTGTTGATGCGACTGTAAATAAATCAATATATAAAAAACATCGTTTTGTAGATCTATTAATATTATTTACACTAATAATCTACCCTTTTCATGTATAAACAGGCGAATCACGAAGTTGCAAAATAATTTCTGTGGAGCGATTACACAAGACGTCAAGTACGTAATAGTTATTTCTAGGTCGCATTATGCTGAGCTCTAGGCATTTATCTTGTTTATTTCAAAACAACTTTCCAATTACCTATCTATTAAATCGATTAGTAGAGTTGGCTTTCCCCTCCACATCTGGGTCGTTCGCCTATTATGAACTATGACTTTTCTTAAGCTAGGACGAGAGAAAGTATATTGCAAAAAGGAAAAATCCTATCTGTTCTCCTCTTGCCTTAAAACTGGTGTCCAAAATTACGTTCAATTTTTATTTTAATTGCCGAGTGGAAGAATATTACTAATATCGTGACATTTCCAAATATTCAATAATTCCGCTGCCATGAAATTAGCTCCATAATTATTATTGAGATCATGATCCATAATTTCCTTCCCTCGGGATTTATTTTAAATTTTAAGAATTTAACGTTAATTGGTGTTTTAATAATTTATTTAACACACTAGTAATAAAATTTAATTATAAAACGACATTGTTCAAATTATAATTTTAGTTCTCTGTGTTAATATTTTGGAATGTCTCTTTTATAGGAATTTGGTGGTCTCAGTATGTTACATAATTATTTAATGCATAAACTTACGGTACAATAGTCAGTCTGAATTAAATCTGGAGGAGGATTTTTCTTCTGGGCAGGAACAACGAGTATCCAATATTTCAGAAACTCACTGCCATTAGATACTCACACTTTTAAAATCAACTTTCCACTTATCCTACCACTGTCACCAAACGTTAACAAATAATTATTTTATTTTTTTCTCGATTTATTAACAAATCATTCGATCTCTTATATCTCAACTATATGTTGATTCACAACTGAATACTAATTTTCATTCTACACTTCTCTGACTAGTTAACTCTTATTCCTCTTCTCGACGCAGTATATTCAACTATCTCCATCACTAAACATTTCCTTTAACTCTTCTGCGTGAACTGGCGCATTCTGACCCGATACAAGGTGTTTTAGAACTTCATTCAACAGCTGTAGAATGCATTATCACTTTCGAACATAAAAAATTCTGTGCCAGTTTTCTCGACAGAAAAACTATCTACGAATCACCTGGTGATTTTGCTATTTTGTTAGTTTCATTAACCAACAACGATAGACTTGCGACTCCTTAATATTTATATAATGCACGGCCACTTCAGATTCCAGTACACTTTCCCGACTACTGCAGAAGAAATCTGCACGTCTTACCCAATCATCAATTTCCCGAATGAAGTGTCCCTTATTCATGTCATTTACATTTATTGTTTAGTTTCACAGTTCTTTGCGGACACCCAGTAAACAACAGACGTTACAATTTATGTAATATATGGCTAAATTACTATACACGTCGAAGTATGCAGTTTCCATTCACGAGCCCAGATAAAAACACAGTGCTGTAGATGGAAAAGAACATTTTAGATATTCACTTTAGACGAAATAATGAAAATGAAAGAACTACTTTTATATAATCCTAATATTTACAATCAGTTTTTACTTATTAATCACTCCATTGCAAAATGAAAAGCTTAAACTAAATCCAAAGAGATCAAGAACAACGAAACATTTCATTTTTATAATTATAAACGATTTAATGAAACAAAAGAAAATTTAAAGTGGAATGAGTGCGGCAATAATCCTAATAGGGATTGAGATATATCAAATACCACCATAGAGTTCTCATGTTGTCAAAATTTAGGAATTTTTGTACTTGTATCAAATTATTCGTACCAGGTAAACGAATCATCTTCCTCCGGAATTTATTTACGAGCTACTTGTTACAATTACCAATTGAAACGTCAGCCAGAAAAGTAACCATGTTCGTTTCCCTCCTGCATGAAATATGCTGGAAACTGCTAACTCGTGGATGGTTTTAGAGGACATCAGACCAACGGACAAAAAACCACTCGAAAAAATTATGTACAAACTCTGTGTTTAAGAGATGCTTCCTCTGACCTCTGAATTGGCGAATTAAGCAACTTTAGAGCACTATTTCTCTCTCACACATGGACACCAACATTAGGTTTATGCGTAGTTCTCGGATATATAGACGGTCTTTTAAAAATATGTGCTTTAATATTTCTAAGCGCGATCATTTTGCCGTCCTTCATATTCAATTTTCTAATCGTTACAGTCCAATTTCCGAGCTACTTAGTTCAAGAATTCTCAAAAATACAACAACGGTGAGAATCATTCGCATATTGGTTTTCGTGTTCTCTCTATTTTCTCGCTTCCATAGTTTCCCTTCATATTGACATAATTTTTTTATGATTAACAAAAAAGTAACATTATTGATATTAAAATTACAATATAATAAAATTTAATAATAATAAATAAAATAAAAATATAGTAAAATAATGACACAAGTATCTGAATTTCAGAAACTCGCAGTCACAAATAATTTGGGACATTATGATTGTTGATAAAAATAATTAAATTATCACTAGAGAAGCCAGCGAGAGGATTCTCTCGCAGGTAACCTACGAGGAATTTTCTCTCACAGGCAGAACCTTTTAGAAGAAATACAAAGGGGCTACCTTTGGGTATGTCTTTTCTTCTCCGTTTTTGAACTAAGGTTCCCACAAGCCGAGGCACCTCGGCCTGTTTTGAGAGGTGTATGTTCCGGGGTCACAGACCTTGGTCATACGGTAAGAGTTGTTCTCTATTCCCATTGGTACAGTCGGCCAGCTGCCTCCTAAACTGGTCGAGGAACGGAGAAGGGAATGCTGCGTCCCCACAGCAAACTCCTCTCCCGCTATCGGAAGGGCGTGGGACAAGTACCCAATGCTCGACCTACCCGATGCAGGTTTTTCTAAGGTTTTCCCTGCATTTATTTAGGCGAATGCCGGGTAGGATCCTTAAAATATAGCCCGGGGGCCCTAGTAACCCTTGGCTACCTTCCTCTACCCTTCCGCATCCCCCCTTTCAAATCCCTTCCTATGCTATTAAAGGGGAGTTGCCCAAAGTGGATTACCCTCATGTAGCCTGTTGCCCTAAAAAATAAAAAATTAAAATTAAATTATCACTTTGGAGGAATCTAGCTCCGAAAGGTCTATGGATTTTCTTTCCCTGGTTTTAAGTCAGATTATGAATTAAGGTTCCCTTAGTTCAAACTTGAGAGGCATTCGACAATAGTTGTTATCTGTTCCTATTGAACCAGTCGGCCAGCTGCCCTTAAAGTCCAGTCTAGGCACGGAGTCGGGAATGCTGCGTCCCCACAGCAACTCCAACTCCCATCTTCGGAAGGGTGTGGGACGAGCACCAAATAGCCTTTTACCAGATGAAATTTTTCTACGAGTTTCCCTGTATCACATTTAGGTGAATTGCCGCGTAGAATCCTTAAAATACAACCCGAGGGTCCTAGTTTACGCTTGGCTACCGTGCTCTACCTTTTCGCGTCCACTTTTTCATTCCATTCCTATGCTTTAAGAGGAGAGTGGACAGATCATAGATTACACTATTCATAGCCTATCTACCCACATCACCACCACGAGAAACCTATGGTTTAGTTTATTGTACATAAAAACGATGTACATAAAACGATGCTAATTAAAATGGAAAATTATTTCAGTTAATCATCAATGGTGAGTTTGACTTCTGGTGCGTGTGTCACAAAGCACAATTAGTTTTTTTGTCGAACAGACTCGAAATACAATTTGTCTCAAAGTTTGGTTATATCCCTCAAAAGATTGCTATTAATAAAAAGTATCTCGATAAGCATCAATAATGACATTTCTTTGACAATTTAACTATTCAAAATAGTCGATTTTTCTTCTGTATAGACTTAATTATAGCATATCGACTTGTTAGTCGCTTCATGAATTAGTTCCTTGAGTTTCTTTGACTTATATTTTATAGGTCCTGAGCCTTCAACCATTTTCGTGCAGTAAAGATCACCGCTCCTTGGTTTTCAAAAAAATCCCGACATCTCTGGCTTTACCACGGTGAAACTTCCTCAGCTCTGGATCATCGTTTCCTGTTGTCTGTGTGGTAATCAAAGATTAGCATCTTTCTAGGGCTGTCATGCTCGTGCTCTTTTCAAAACGTTTATGATCATTCTCTCTTTGATAAAGTAAAATGAAATATATTGGCAAAAAAGTATCGTTCTTGAACAAAAGAAAAAAACCAACACACAACATGACGCTTAATGAAAACAATTATCCTCGTGAGTTATACCTTGACTGCTCACTATAGCATCTGTTGGACTATACACCAAACGATTACTGTACTCGACCACTTTATATTATATTAGTTTACAATACACTTCAATTAGTAATGATGAATCACCGTAATGAACTAATAAATAACTTGGCTAGAAACCCTCCGTCTTCACGCGCTCTACATCAGATCAACCAGATAGTGACCAATTAAGACTACACCAGGAAAGTAATTGTACCTAAATAATGTATTCAGATAAATATGTTGGAAGTAAATATGAAGCTAACAGTAATGTTTTGAAGTTAATATTGGTTATCTTCTTTAATAAAACACTACTCCTTTGCTTCACTTATCTCCGTTCTCGACCCACTTCTGCTATCTCCGAGTCTTCTTCAGTAAATTTCATTTCCGATATAAATAAATATGTGCGGCATCCTACTGGTTGGACCAATTTTGGATGTCGCCCATGAAATTGTACATCTTACGGATGTCGTTTTCACCACTGTTCGCCGTCGCGTGTCCCTGCGGTGATTTGCATGATCAGTTCTGTTCGGCGTAGCAGATTCGTATCAGATAATTGCACGACCAGCCTCCTAACTGTATCTCAGTTGCAGGTCACGAGCGTGCGGAAAGGCAACTGCGTCAGACCAGGTTAATAGCGGCTCCTCACAGGAACTCTTCATTTTGTTGCTCAAGCGGTTGAGTCGTCAACGTGCAAACCAGAACCACCATATGCGGCCGTAAATAATTTTCCGTTAATACTCTCATACTGTGATGCCAATGCGGCCTCCTTTCCGTTCGTGCTCCGGGTTCGTTGTCATCTTGATGGAAAATTAACTTGAAATAGTTATAAATTATTTCCAAGGTCGCAAACTATCCGAAATTGATCGCAGATAAGTACCGAAATTTGTATTTTAAAATTATCGCCAGTTTCGGAGGGTCTATCAGCACATTTATCATCACCAACGAAGAACAATGTAAAACATCCTTCCCTTTCCCAAAATCCATCCATATTTAAATTGCAATACACACCGCAATTAATGTATCCTTTGTCTAACGAGACACTGTATCCTTCATAATGCGACACACACAATCTTTCGACTAATTTATATTTCTCATGAATCTTGTTTCTTTATTACCCCAATTTTATATTGATGCTTGTTCACCACATTTATATTTCAGATTCAACCCATATATGCTACCATCGATTTTGACATGAATATATATGTTTTCTTGGAGTATAAAATCTTATAATCCGTGACTGGCGAAGCGTCATGATAGTACATTTATGTGAATCTCCGACGACGGGGAATCCCATTTATCTTATGCACCTAAAATAACTTTTGTTTGTAACGGTATTGAAAATATTTGGAAGTTACTTACGAAAAAGCAAACCTTAGTAAATATATAGATTATTTCATGAGCGCGAATACAAGAAACGTCTTCTCTTTTTCAAACAGCTCTAAATAATTTAATTAAGTTTCTTAAGACTAGTTGAAAAGTGTATTCACAAACCTAGCATCCGAAGCAATAACTAAACGATAGATGAATGACATATTGATACTGCCCGTAGGCCTTTTAAACCTAAATATCATCATATAAACAAACCAACACCGCACTTGAAGTTAATCAGGTTCATTTATTTAGTTGATTTATTTATTCTGAAGGGGATAGAGAGGGAAACAGATGAAACGAGCATTAAATGCAGTCTAAAAAGTAATTTTAAATAAACCTATTTAAATATTTAATATATTTACTTGTAATTATGTCATTACATTATATGGAAAGATATATTTCGACTCGATAAATTTAAAATTACGTGATTGTGCAAATGACTACATGTTTCTTGCAGGTTTGGCTGCGGTGGGTAACTAAACTTTGTCCGATTATTCTGATCACATCGTAACTTGACTTCGTGAAGCAGCGCTAACTCCGAAGCTGCATACAAATGATCCTCAAAGAGTAGCTCATAAAGTACACGTCCACATGAGAAGCCGGATCCAACCATGAAGATCGCATCGGATCATGATTATCAGAACTGCAGATTAGAACTAAACGCGATAAGGTGATATGAATCTGGCAGATGCTGTCGCCATGGTACCTCTGTTCCTCGCTGTAACTAACATATTTACTGCAGTACACTAATTCACTAACTTAAATAGACTTTCAAATAACGGAGAAACCAGATTATATTTTCTTCTTAGGGCGAAAGTAAAAACTTGGGATAATCGGTATGAATCAAGAATTGATAGTATAAAAATGAGTTTTTTGTTCATACGGTGGTTTTCGGAGCTATATAAACGCTGCGTAAAGTTCTTCGAAGCGCGTGGATGTTCCTCTTATTTTCATGACGTCATGCAATCAACGGTGCAATTAAAGGCAATTCTTCCCTGCGTCATCAAAGTCAAGGCAGCCTCAAATTTTCGTACTGTCTCAATACAATACTTAACATAATTGTCTATTTGACCAGGAAATACTTAAATAAAAACTAATTAAATCCATTTTTTCAAAAAATAAAATTTACAACTTTCCAATTAACATTCTTGTGTGTATAAAGTCATAGACTTAAGTTTTACTTTAATTTATGTATATGGTAAATGTAGCAAAAATAATTTCTTTCATAATTCATGAAAACATTAATGTAATTAAATTTAAAAAATGGTTACGATTCATAATGGAAGAGTACAGGCACATCGAAGTTCAATGGTAAATAAAATATAAAATTGCATTATAATGTAAAAAGTCACAGACACAAGCATACTCACTCCATACAAATCTAGAAATGAAACTTGGTTGACAAATTGCTCAAAATTTAAGTTACACAAAGAATCATTTGTCATAAGAACAGAAGAGATTGTATGGGTCATGACATCATGAGAAATAGAATATGAGTAGTAGTGGATAATACAAAAATAAACTGAAAGGAGGGTAAAAGAAAATAAATAGTCAAAAGAACAAAAAATGATTCTAAAATGAAAACCCAAAATTATAACAAAGATTAAATAGTGTTTCTGGGTGTAAGAAAATGAAAGTATAAAGTTTAGAAAAGTGAAATAAATTGGCATTATATAAGACTAAACAATCAATCTACATGAGGTACAAACCAGGTCCTGTTTTTCACATATTATATAGTTAATTTAACAACTGGTAATAATAATTTTTTTTGGGTGTAGAAAGGCTATGTATAGGGTAATCCACATAGTGGCAACTCCCTTCTTATAGCACAGGAAAAGGAATTGAAAGGGGGGATGCGGAAGGGTGGAGGAAGGTAGCCAAGGGTAACTAGGGCCCCCGGGCTATGGTTTAAGGATCCTACCCGGCATTCGCCTAAAAGAAATACAGGACAAACCCTAGAAAAACCTGCATCAGGTAGGTCGGGCATTGGGTCAAAACACTCAATTATGAAGTATTATATTTTGGCATCCAACTGCGGGCTAGAACAATTATAACATACCAATTTAAAATGTCTTCACACTAGTTCTTGTTATGTATCTAATATCAATGTTGAGGGATTGCAGATAAAATCCTCTGAAATGATGTAGTAGTTTTTATAAATAGTTGTAGGATACTTGAAATCCTTCAAATTTAACAAATACATGAAATTTGAGTGTGTTTATAATTTGTGAACTTTAAGAAAGTATATGAAAATTTTGATCCCAATATAAAGCAGTTGTTCTGTACAATTGACCATAGTATCCATATATGAATTACATTCGCACTTAGAATCTGTTCCTTTCAAAATGTGTTTTTTCTGTTTTGGAAACAGATAAATAGAAATGATGAGCAAAAATAGTTCTTTCTTAACAGGTTAACAATTTTATTTAAAATAAATTTGTTAAAAATACAACAAAAATTATATCACATACAATGGTAACTTCAACAATCAATAGGTAAACAAAAAATACTGGTATTTAAAGAGACTTTTCAATTGAGTTATTTTCCCAAACGAATAAATGGGAAACTATATTTTTACACAAATCCTTCAAAACTGAATAAATATGTTTTACATGAACCTTTGCCACATCACAGCCAATTGGTTTGTAACTATGAACTGGTTATCAGACCTTAAGTAAAAGCACCATATTCTAAAGTTTAAATATGTGTATATAATAGGATACATTTAAAAAAGATATGTAATGAAAATATTCAAGGTCATTGTTCCGATTACACAATACAATAGCAAAATCTTGTTTGTATACCTCCTTAATAACTTCAACAAACATAGAAATTAATCTAATGACTGACATTCTAATGAAGAATTAAAAATAAGATAGGGAATATATCTAATTTACAATCCAATTATGAAAGCATATTGACATACCACAGGAAGTATTAATATTTAACTATGTTAATAACACTCCCATAAAATATTAAATGTCAGATCGGCTTAAGCACACTTCTAACAAGTTTATGACTAGAAAGAAAGTGATAACAATTACAGATATGAAAATAATGATCCTTATGACAAAGCAGGAACAGTCTTATTCTTTTATTTAACTGGTACTTTGTTAGTAAATTAAAGCTAAATTTATTTGAACATAATAAAAATACTTTGTGGTAAACAATTGCCAGAATGTTAGTTCCCTATGATATTTTTATTATCAAACTTTACTTTTTCAATTATTTTGAAATGTTTTTAATTTTTAGACAATTTATAAGTTGACAACATTAAAATGAATGGTGGAAATTTGTATGTAAACTGTTACACTGTAGTATAAATTAAGAATAAAATAGATACAACATATCATTTTTACATTTGTAAACTCAACAATGTACAGAAATGTAATTTTCATTTCTAATATTAGAGTTTCATTTTATGTAATACTTAAATTTTACAATTTCTCTTCAAGAATCTCAATTGAATAACAATATATATAAGACAAGTATATTTATATATCACACAATATTTTTTAAGTATATAGTTTATTTTATAATAATGTTTTCATGAGTTTGTAAATAAAATTAACTACTGCATTTGATATTTAAAAATTGTGCACATATAACTTTGAACTTTTACAAATGATTCTGTGTCCAACTAACAAAAATTGGAAACACTGTGCATGGACAGCATACATAATAATTATAATTAATGTAAAATTTATTTCTAAAAACATTCGGAACAGTGATCTTGACTTTAAAAATAAAAAACATTACGATGTTATGGGTAGGTGTTTCTCCCTTAATAGTTAATGTAGTTAATTTATAAGTGTTTCATTTCATTATGCATTTATTTTTGATTGCACTTTATCTATGAAACAACAAAAAAAGGATATTCATTTGATTTAATCAGTTTGGTGGGTATTGAAAATATTGAAAAAATATTTTCTGATTTGAAATTTATTCACGTTGTTTGAGAAAGAAAGGAACTGTCACCACCAGTACTTGCATAATATACATCTACTTGAATACAATAAATCTTTTATACTGATTAAGAATAAATAATCAGTTGAGTAACAATGCTCTGAGGTAGAAAGCAATCCCTCAACAACATTACAAAACTGCCGACATCTTTCACCAAATAAGGCTGCAATGTCACTTAATGTATGATTCAAAACAATTATTATGTCAGAGAAATGTAAAAGCAATATCTATTTAAGCAAAAGCAATCAATAGAAGACTTGGAATGAGATTCACACTAATATTATGAAGGGAAGGCTAGAAAGAATTGTTGGATCTAATCTCCTTTGGTTACATTGTCATAAATTTGATTCACTTGTTGAGTGCAACGGATAAAGGTAGCTCGCCGAGGAAGTTCCTTTAACTTGGCTGCACCTGTGTAAGTACAGGCTGAACGCAGTCCACCCAAAATATCCAATACAGTACATTCTACATCACCTTTGTATGGAA
This sequence comes from Zhengitettix transpicula, assembly GCA_037074705.1. Taxonomy (NCBI): domain Eukaryota; kingdom Metazoa; phylum Arthropoda; class Insecta; order Orthoptera; family Tetrigidae; genus Zhengitettix; species Zhengitettix transpicula. The sequence goes on along the minus strand of CM073593.1, from coordinate 43,152,178 downwards.
CCTCTACAGTTTTACCTTCTGAAGACCTGTAAGATGTTGGTTGTGATTATTTTTTGATAAATAAGCACAAAATATTCTTCTATTTCATGTATCAAGGTTGTTAAAAATACTACTAAAACATTTAATGACAGAGATAGTCGATAAGGATTTAATATACAGAAATAAAATGTAAATGATTACTCAATGTTAAATATAAATGAACTGGATGCTGTCATTTCAATATAGAAATCATATATGTTCTAAAAATTATATCATGCATCAAAATAAACAAGCAGCCTTTCCTGATTCATGTTGAAATATTTATATTTGTTCACAAACAGAGATAATATTTTGATTTCTTTATTTGGATGTAAAATGGAAGTTCCCAAAGATGAACTTCTGCACTTGAGCCAGTGAGTGTAAGGACAGACAAGTATTTAAAAATTGTCAAAGTTGTTGAAACCATGGCTAAAGGCACAGGAAGAGTTCAGCATTCAAAAAATACTTTTTTATACTCAAATCTGTTATAATAAATTGTGGGTTTTTGTGTGGGACATTAGGTTAATAAAATTAAAATTTCAAAAATCTTTTCTAACTTTGAAAGACTGATATGATTTATTATGTGATACTGATGGCATATTACACACATGTGAATCAATAATGAATCTCCCCAATCCACTAATATCGTCAAACAATTTGATGTGCCGCAAACTCTCACACCCTTTGAATTTAAGTAAATGCAAAATTTAAATCAATGGAAATAATTATACTCCACCTGTATTCTGCAACACCACCAGCATGTTTTTCCATAGCTGTTGCTGAAGACATTCCATAAAATAATTTATATTTGCGTCCATTTCGTTGAATTAAGTCACCACCACTTTGGTCATGACCAGCAAACATACCACCAACCATGACAAAGTCAGCCCCAGCACCAAATGCTTTTGCTACATCCCCAGGGCATGTACAACCACCATCCTAAAATTTGCATATCTAGAGATATTTAACATTAAGCTTTTATATGTTTAATTATACAATGTTAATGAAAGACAGATTTTTGGATTCATTACATTATTACTAGTGGTATTTTACAAATTATATAGTTTATAATTTATATATTTTCAGAATTAGCTTATGCAGCTAATACCTCAAATCATAAAATTAAATATTTAAAATTATTTTAGCAGTGTAATACTATATAAAAGAATTATAAAGTTTTTGATGTTGTATTTTAACTAACATTTGGTGGAAATGGGCTTAATAGGTAAAAACATAATAATTGAGGAGCAGTGAAAATCTAGAAAGCGGACGGAAGGTGAAAACATTTGTATTTCTGACAACACTAATTTAGAAACCCATGATTTGTACCATCCATCTAATGGACTACTTAAAAATTACTGTGTAAACGTTATAAATAGTTATGTATAACACATTTTGATAGGAAAGTGAGAGAGTGATGCTGACTTATCTGAAATCAGTAGTTGGTCCAGTCTGGCATAGATGTAAGTTCAAATTTTCGAGGACATGAGCCATTTTTTTATTAGGGAGGTCTGAACTGCGTGGCGGCTGTGCACAAATTCTCTCTCTCTCTTTCCTATCCAAATGTTATATATATTTAAATCTGTCCACAGAAAAATAAACTTACTGAGATAATGTGCCCCTGTAAACCATGAGCTGCATCAGCACATTCAATCACGGCACTGAGCTGAGGAAAACCAACACCAGTTTTCATGCGAGTTGTGCATACTGAACCAGGTCCTATACCAACCTTAATAATATCTGCTCCTGAAAGGATCAGTTCCTCTACCATTTCACCAGTTACAACATTACCAGCCTAGACAAAGATACAAACTCTAGATAATTTCAAACTACAGATCACAAATGGCACTATCATATCAAAAGTTTTCTTAAAATACTATTGGAAAAGCAGGTTAACAACCCCAAAAATTTAACTAAATTCACCACCATGTGAAATACATCTATAATGTCCTCAGTTAGTTTCTATATCTCCTTACTAAATAGGGATATATATATATATATTAGAGTGGCTAAAATTAGTAAAGAAATGACCAACCTGTCACGTGTAATAATTAATTTAACTTCTTATGTGCTATTCTTCTACAAGATCTACATGGAACACTCCTGATATTCTCATTCATCATGACATTATCATGACTATCTTACTTATTTAATCCTCAACAAAGAATTCAAACCCTTTCCCAATACACACTAATTGTTTAGTATATTTTGATATGTATCAATTAAATGGATATATTAAATTACTATAAACAAATTGCATACATTTCTATTACATTAAAATGATTTTTTTTTCACTAGTTTTGGGTCAATTGACTAGAATTTAACAGTGTCATATATATTAGCCGAATACTTACAATTATAGTGTGCGCTGGAAAAGAGGCCCTCACTTTTCTCACATACTGTACAAAGTGCTGTGAATAACCATTTGCAACATCAATGCAAATAAATGTGATGGCAGGAATTTCATTTAATATTTGTGTTAATCTTTCAAAATCACCTTGGCCAGTACCGGAACTGGCAGCAACAGATTGAAGGCACTCAGGGTTGTTTTCTGCAAATGTTTTCCATTCATCTAAACTATAGTACTTATGCACAGTAGTAAAAAGTCCATGCTGAAATTAATAACAAATAATTAACTTGCAGTTATAGACTATAATGGTATAAATTTTTTCATCTCTAACCTTAGAAATTGCTTTAGCCATTTCAAATGTACCAACAGTGTCCATATTTGATGCAATGAGTGGGATTCCTCTGTATGTTTGCTTTGAATTTTTAAACGTTATTTCCCTAAAAAGGTCCACCTGCAAGAAATAAATTTTATTAGTCTAGGAAAAATTTTTATTATCTAAAATTAACTACTGAAAGAAACGTAAAGTTTGGAAAAATTTTATACAATGCTTAAGTTTATAACTGTTTAAGTAAATTTTATAATAACGGGAAACAGAAAAAAATTAGGTTTGTGGGTCACCACGAAATAAAATCTTCTAACTTACATCAGATCTGCTTTTCAAAGTACTCCTTTTTGGACGGAGTAATACATCTTTAAAATCTAATTTAATGTCGTTTATAATATTAGGCATGTTGTAGTTAAGCTATCACAGATAAGTAGTTACGTCAAATATCTGTCGTCTGCTATAATTACTTCTGCTAGATTTAGGGTGTTGTAAAGAAAGAGATTCTAGTGTTGTCAGAGGTTCTAACAACATAATAATTTGTATAGACTAGATAATCGACTATAGTTGATGTACCCGGCACTGTGAACATGAATATACCAACTATACATTTTGTGCAGTTTTAAAGTAATTAACAATCTTAAATTCTCGCCAAATTCATTGTTGTTAAACCACAAATATATCTTTTATATTCTGTGCTTTGGGTTAATTGATTTAAAAATAAATACGCATTATTGAGCAATTCAGCGAGGCTGTTAGGTGTTATAATTGTGATCCCCCCCCCCCAAGTCCTAGATTTCCTAAGAAGTAAAATTTAATTAGACTGAATCGTCTCAAGCATTGAGTAGTCCACTTCTAACATTAGTATTGGCTCTTGCCATAAATAAGTGCGCTGCCAGTTTGCCAAACTATGTAGGCCTGATTTTTCAGTTATGTATAAATGACGAATACAGGATTTTCTTAGGTATTTTTCTTAAATAATAATGTAAAAAATGGTTAAAGATACACCAATAAAATTCTAATGCTTCTCGTCAACTGCCTGAAAAAGAAAATAGCCGAGCGTTGATGTAGACACAATAAGTGATGCATAAGCTTCTTGCATAGTTGAACCCGGAAAATGTCCCATATTTTACTTAGTTCTTACTACAATTTTTCATAAAGTATATGAAAAAAATAAGTACTGTTTCCCGTTAAACCAAGAGCCTTTTTAATTACTCATATTCTTATTTGTATAGTTTTTTTTATCGTTGATAAAGTCACTTGCATCTAGCCATCCCTTCAGAAATTTATATTTCTGCCTATCCAACTGTAATTAAATGAATATTTCCCTACAATTGTTTCTTCTTCTTAGATTTCATAATCTGATTGTTTTTGCATACTTATATTACTGGTTTTTTGAGTTTTTGAACTCTACGAGGTTGCATTATAAGTTAATAAAATACTAACTACGGTATTGCAGCAGTGATTTGATGGTAAATAGTTTATCTGTTGGTCTTGGTTTTTTGTTGAAAGTCTTTATCAAAATCCGTTTCAGATATATAATGGACTTTTACAATAAAGATCCCGGTACTTCTTTTTTAAAAACTCAGATTTATAAAACAATATTACTCATGTTGTGGCAAAAAAATCAAAGAAATGCTCAGAACCCATAAGAGACTTAAATTGTTACCATACAAAAGTGGGGACATTATTTTTACATTTAAATAGATTTGTCCATTCGTTGCTATATACGAGACTGTCACTTGTTCAGTTAATTGAACCCGTTCTTTGTCGAATGCTCTGCCTTGGTCCAAGTTGTCTGCTAACTACCATCAACATATAACAGAACCGGCAGTATGGTAAGTTTAAGTACGAGATTGTCATGTTCTATATGAACAAATTGAGTGACACATATTTGAGGTAGTTATTTTTATACCTCAGAAACAGTTAATAAAATATGAATTATTGAATGATTAATATATTTATCTAATTATTATAAATATAAACCAAGGTTTTGTCTTGTGCATACATAAGATTTTTCAGCAATTGTGGAGCTATGAAACCATTCAATACATCTATAATAAATTTAATGTATAGGTATATTGGTCATGGTGAGGATAAGAGCAGATATCAATAATCCCAATTTTGTTTCATTTATCTTGTTTCAGATTTTTTATTGTAATGAACAATACTTTTGTAATTAATTTTCTGTATTGTAAGCTAACTGGTTCTTTTAATGTGTATTCTAATTTTCTTTTATTTTTTTATTGGAAACTAGTCTGAATCAAAGCCACAAAATATGACAGCTAAAATTGCATCTTGGCTCATAACACCAACAGGAAGAAAAACTGTCGCTGCAGGAATTTGGTTTTTAGGTGTTGGAGCATTTTCAGCTAAGTACTTACCCAACACATTTTTTATCAAGCAGTATAAAGAATTTGTCCAACTTTATCGGTAAGTTTTTACACCAGATTTAGTTTTGTTAATATATAATTATCATGAGTCTTTTATTATAGTATGTAAGTATAATCCTTCTTACATTGACAAGAAGGTATTCACATAAATGATTTTAAATGAGCTCTTTGCTAATGAATCAGATATTTATGACCTATTTTTGGAATCATGTTTACCAATTTTATTTTGACCCAACCAACCAATTTTGGCTTTTTCAATAGCTTCATTTGTTTTTATTTAAGTGACAAAGCTTTATTTAGAGTATGTAAGCCAATCCAATTGAATTTAACTATTTAAACTCTTTTTTTAGACATAAATTAAGTTTTGCTGAAAAATGTATAAGCTATTACACGCCCACTATTAAAATTTCTTTTTAAATTATAATATTTTCATATTACTACTTTTGTGGACTTTTTTTTTATGCCCACAGCTATGGAACTCCTGTACATGTACCTGAGAAATTGGAAAACTTGTGGAATGAAGTTTCAAATGACATGAATATATCTGATGCAGAAAAGTCAATTATAAAACCATTTATGGCTTGTGGCTTTGAAATGTTTCATGCTGGATCTGTTTATACACGACAAGGAGGACTTGTGGGACTTCCAGCATTTTTTCAGTATTCTGAGCCACATCAAGTGGAAACTCATCTAATTAATGTATGTAACAGTTAATAAGGATAAAATAGTTTTAAAGAACTACTGGTGATAAATGTACAGAAGTAATTACTTAGAAAATATTCGTTTATAATTCTGTTCACAAAGCAAATTTTAATATGTTCTGAATAAAACACCAATATTAAAATCCCTTATTTTACCACACCAATGCTTACCAATCTCCCAGAAATAAAACTGTTTGTATGTGTGTAATTCTCTCTTCTCAGTTTTCTACGTCCACAATTATATATGAAGTAAAAAAATTGAGATATTGTTTTAACAATTTCATTTCTAATTATTTAACAAATTGGGAACTTTTTACTACATAGATTGTTTTGTAGTTATTCTCTAAGAAAGACTACGTTCATCCTTCTAACCACATGGTACATAATTTATTCTCACTAACTGTTTGCTCTGCTCCAATATATTTATGAAAGCCACATTGCTGCTTCAGATAGTAGTTTACATGACCTGGACTGACAAATTGTTTAAATTGAAGTTTTGTACCACTGTTGCATTAAAATACTTATTGAATTTAAATCTAATGCTAAATTATATATATTTATACTGTAATAGCACAAATATATATCTTGCCAATCATTTATTTCTTAAAAAACTAATATAAGTTTTATCTTTCAGGTATTGGGAAATCCAGTTCCTTGGGATTCCACTGCTGGACAAAATTTTCATGAATCACTAATTTTAAGTGACAAAGCTAAAAAATTTGCCATGGGTAGAGAAATTGCATATATCAGGACACCTTACATTTATTTTCAAAGTCTTTATGCAACTGCCATTACAATATTGATATATAGTGTTGCATATAATGTTAACAGGAACCATAATTTATTTTCTCGACATCGCTCAATCAGATATACAATTTATGGACTTTTATCTGTTTTCGGATTTGGCTTGTGGTCTTGGTTACATGATTCAACTAATATATATCTACAGAAAAAGTGTGACAAAACAATGTCAGAATTAGGTCAAACATACATTGAAGGTGGTGTAGAATTCTATTCAAAAACCTTGCAACGAAATATTGCTCTGAGAACTTTGATGGGAAGTAAAGGAGAAAGATTGTGTAGTTTAAATGGTAATGAAAAGTTTTTAATAAGACAAAAAAGTGTACCACTAGTGAACAGAAAAATATATTTTGAAACGTGTTTGTCAAAGTCATGTAACATGGAATCAAAAATGGATGAAGAATTAGTATGATGTTAAAGACATTCATTAATCATATTTAATAAAATTTATTGCTTTTAAATGAAAGTAGTAATATGTAATGAGCATCTGTTGTGTTTACATAAAAGTACTGTGTCTTTCTGATTTTTGTATTTAGAATGAAATCAATAATGGAAGAAAGGTACAACAGAGTGATTACAATCTGTGATTCCATTTTAAGAAACATTTTTCAAACTGATATAGACTACCTCAATTTTTTCCTCACATCTACATTTTCAAATTGCTATCATTTCATGTTCCTCTTCATTCATGATCTGCTCTGAAATAGGTGAGGGTGAAGGGAGTATGCCGTTTTTTACTATTTAGCTTGATCTTTAGGCACAAAATTTGAAGTAATTCTTCTCATTTCAAAATCTTTCTTCAAATTTTCGCTGAACTGAGCTGCAGAATTTTGCTGTACTCGATGTTGAAGGATGTTGCCATTAAGGCCTTTCTACCTTTTTTGAAACTAGAAAACCACCTAACAATAGAGTTTTTCAATAGCACTGTATCTTTAAACAGTGCTAAAACAATAAGAAGTGAGTGAAACTGCTTTTACAAATAAATTCAACAACTAGAATACATTTTTGTTTTATGTTTGGAGCTCTATCATATTTTGGTCTCTTTGGACAAGGGCAATTTCTTACTCATTCTGAATTCTGACAATTATTTTCTTTCTAAAGCAGTAATCTCTTTAAGTTTTTCTTTTCAAGCTTCATATTTATCTGTGCTCCATCCCTATATTAGTGTATTAAGTTGATTAATTAAAGTTAATTTAATTCTTTTCTCTTCTTCATGACCAGTTTGCTCTCACTTCATCAACTTTTCTCTACATTTTTTTAAAAGTTTTGTGCTACATCACCCCAAGCAACAGTTCTTATGAGGGTGTTATGTAAAATATTAGTAATAACAGTGATACTCTTAGCAATACCAATATTAATATGCTATTTTTATAATTCCATCTACATAGTGTTCAATTTTCAAAAACGAATAATTTAGCACCATATTTACACATTTCTAACATGAAAGTATTTTTTCCTTAATAAATATTTTAAATAAAGTTAATTTTAGGAACAAGCTACACCTATTGGATCTGTTTTATGTGATCACTGGCCAAGGATAACGAAAGTTTTAGAACTTTAAGGTAGAGCAGGTTGAAAGTGATCCTGTGCTAGGCTTTTCGTAGAACAGAGAGCCAGCTGGGTGCTTTACGGGTAGTGAGTGTGTGCAAAGTAGGCAATTTGAAGTCTTTCAAATTGATCCAGAAATTCACACTGATAAAACAATTATAAAGGTTATTAAAATTTAGAAAAAATTATTCTTCGTATTTATTTATGTGCTATAGCACATATGCACCAGCACATATGCATTGCTCCTGTCATTATGGACTGCCTCCTGAATGACCAACCATCAATTTACCTCTCATGGTTGTGTGGCCTTCATTTTTGAACTTTTCATGCTCATTGCAATTTAGTTTTAGCAATGTCTTGACAACTGCCACACCAGATTTTACCAAGATACTACTTTCATGGCAATTTTTTTTCTTCTAAACGTTTTCTTTGTGTGGCTTCTTCAAATCTTTTCCCATTTTTTGTTTTATGAATTATCGTGCGATTTGCCATAAAAGTTTCTAATACTATTGTAAAATCACTACTTATAATATGTAACTATTTGATTTGTGTAGAATTCAATAGTAGTTTAATTAATTTAAATAATTACAAGCACCTAAATAAAGTGGTGGTTTTAATGGGAGCAGCTTTTAGCTCTTGCAGGCAGAACCTTTCTCAACAGATGGAGAGGGCTGCCTTTGGGGTTGTCTTATTATTTTCTCTATTTTTTTGAACCAAGATTCCTACAAGTCGAGGCACCTTGGCTTGTTTTGCGAGGTGTATGTTCTGGTGTCGCAGACCTTGAGCATTGGTAAGAGTTGTTCTTGTTCCCATTGGAACAGTTAGTCATCTGCTTCCAAAACAGGTCTCAGCACAGAGAAGGGAATGCTGCGTCCCCACAGCAAACCCCTCTCCCGCCATCGGAAGGAAGTGGGCCAAGTATGCAATGCGCACCATACCTGATGCAGGTTTTCTAGGGTTTGTTCTGCATCACTTTCAGGCGAATGTCTGGTAGGATCCTTAAACCATAGCCTGAGGGCCCTGCTTAACCCTTAGCCACCTTCCTCTACCCTTCTGAATTCCCCATTTCAGATCCCTTCCTATGCTATTAAAGGGGAGTTGCCACCACATGAATTACCCTCATGAAGCCAGTTACTCTAAAAAAAATAAAGTAGTCTTCAATGAACAGAAAAAACCATAAACAGTCTCCAAGTTTTTAATTTTATTAAATAATTAGTTGGAAGCTTTCAACTCTATTGTTATAATCATCCTTCCTGTCCTATAATTAAAATCACAATAACTTAAAAAAATATTAGTACCTAACCTGTAGGTACTTGGTCACTAATATAAAACTATGTTGTTTATTCAAGAACAGACAATATTTTTTAAAGTTATTGTGGTTTTAATTATAGGACAGGAAGGATGATTATAACAATAGACTTGAAAGCTTAGAACTAATTATTTAATAAAATTAAAAACTTGGAGTACTTTGTTTTTGGTCAACAGTACTTTTATTGCAACATGAATATTTGTATCACAGGCAAACCGCATAATGCCTTTTTCGAGCACTAACTTTTTTCGACTGCATTCCACGTGAATAATTTTCTGTGTGAGCAGTAGAGTGAATGCAGCCATTGAAGCGAACAACGCGGGAAACAGAAGGAGATAAATTCCTTATGAGGCCTTCTAGTCATATTACACTTAGTGCCAATCACTACCGAGCTTTGCGTAGAAAGAAGCCTCAAGAAATAACCATCGCCTCTGAAGAAGAACGACGACATCTATATTTACTACCGGATCTGAACAAATAAAAAAGTTGAGACTTATGAAATAAATGTTAACCTTGATGTAATTTTCTTTTAAATAATTAACACACGTGAAGTCGCTATGTAAATGGTAAAGAAAGATACGAGTTTCCTACCTAATTCATTGGAAGCTCTGGGAATGAGTGCACGATTCTATAGGTCGGTAGTTTTCAGTTCTACTGATAAACCTTGCTTACAATGAACTGGTAAATAAGACGAGTTGGGTAAATAAATATAAATAATCACATGAACAAATGTAATTAATCCAAATCAGTCGAAGCGTTGCAAAAAAAAAGTCCACAATTATGAAATGTCTATTGCATTGGAATCTGATTTTGTTCGGTGCATATGTAGTAGCGATTGGATATGAAATGTGGAACACATGTAAATAGAAAATAACAACTGGCAATTGGTTCCGGAAATGACTGCGTTTCAAAAAAACAAGTTACACGGGAAATAGCGTCATGGCTGACATAACTTTATTTGCGTGCTCTACGATTCCTAGGAAATAAGATTTTACCGCTCGTATATTTACATAGTCAAATAAACAAATATATTTTTCTTATAAAATAATTCATTACACAGGCATGTGTGCTGACAGTTCTTAAATTAACTATGTTGAGCGTCGTTTTTACTGGAGATGAGGTGGTAGGGATTCGTATTGTACCAACTCTGTGACCACTGCTGTAAATCAGGGGAATGCACTCTCAATACAACGTATCCAAATCTTTTTTCCCGCGGTTTAGAGGAACACCAAGAATTCAACTGTGAATGAAAGCTCATAGTGTACGCCTAATACTAATAATAATACTTTATTTTTTCCCGAGGCCGAAAAATCAAGATGGGGCTTCGTCAATACCGATAATTGTGTACAATTTTATAAATAAAAGTAATAAACTTAGAATCACTATAAATCGTCACAGTGATTTAATTCATATTCCAAAAATTCAGTAAAATAGTCATGAGGCCTACTGAGCAGTTATTTTTGTATTATATTTATGGGAAATAAACATTTAAAGAGAGGAAACTTTAATATCTCACAGAGGCAATATTTTAGAATAACACTGAAAATATCTGTTAGTATGAATAAAAATAAGTAATTGTTATATCAAGCCCTGCTTACAATATATTTGTTCCCACTCAATGTGCTTGATAACCGTGTGAATTGTAAATATTATAATCGATTTCATTATTTTATGGCGATAATTAACAATCACTAACAACCGTGCAATGTTTATTATTTATTCATTTATTTATATGCATTAATTCGACATTTTCTTGTTATGTGCGTAATGATAATTTTAACTTGTCCCACTTCCTAACAACATTAAATTAATTTGTAAAGTGCATTTTAATATTTTCTGACTATAAAATTGAAATTAAATTTTTGTAAAATATATATTAAGGGTTCCTATTTAAAAGTGAACTATTGTGGCTGATTCTCTGACATGTAAAAATTACGTTGGGACATGATTTAACTCCAATAATATATGAGAGAAATTCCTTCGAGACCCAATGTGCTATTTAGTGAGACGCAAGACCCAAGAAACAGTTTTATTAACACCATATTTCATAAAGGCAGTTAAAACGGGACTAACAAGGCGGTAGAAATCGTCGGGTGAAGAAATGAACAGAATGGAACGTACATATATTACTGCTGTCTCGAGTTTCAGCAAAACAAAAGGTTCTCGTTTACCATATAAACTTGACTGTAATAAAATCTCAATGAATGACAGCAGAATTACTATTTGCTGCATTTTTTTTTCGCAAAAGGATTAAAGAAGTAAAAAACCACTTTACATCGTTTAATCAATTGGAATTAATAAAATACTTCGTTTTTTAACAGCGTAAGTAAAGAACGTCAAAAACCCATTGTATATCTAAAGTTAAAACACACCAACTTCTTTCTGAATATCAAACCAGTTAATACGTAATGATGATTAACCAGAACCGTTTGAAATTTAATCGGTTTTTGGTATTAAATGCCAACTGTTTTTAAATTTTGGTAATAACCGATTTATTGAATCTTCCATAAATCGTCTAGTGGTTAAGGAAATGACATAAAAATGGGGACTCCTTAAACCTATGTAATCATTGCGTTTTATATCTCCGAACGAGAGGCAACAGCCCAGTACCCCAGAGGGGTTGCAATAAACAACAATGGGCCAATTAACATTTACAATCATAGGAGTTCGAATACTTTTGATATCACGAAAATAGAGGTGCTTCCAGATAGCGATCACAATAAGAAGGCACAACATAAGAAAATAAATGTTGCATTCTTGATAATTAATTAAAATTATAACGCAATAGTATTTGATAGTGATAGCACACAAAGGGTGATTATACAGAAAAATCAAATTTTAACTAACCGATTGCATAAAAAAAATTAGTAACACTCAAGTCGCTTTCAAAAGTTTCTTTCCAATATTTTTACTTAGCCAATCCTACTCCGTAAACGAGTTTATAATATATATATATATATTGTAGTGAATAACAACCTTAAGTGGCCGTTCTTGTGTCCGCGGGCCTGAGTAGGAATACATTAAACGCGCACGTGTTTCTGCCCGAGAAGGCCAAAAGAAATCGCGGGTACAGGTCCCTTTTTTTGTTTGCATCGTTTGGGGGGGGGGGGCGAAGTACGAATAAATACTCCGAACCCGGGTGAAAGAAGGACAGACGCATGCAGACAGTGAGAGTGAAGGCTGAAAGTGGAGTGAGAGGGTGGAGAATTTGGCGAGCGGGAAGAAACAAAGGTTTTGAAGGACGTCCATCGCGGGGAAACAGGAAGAAGATGGGCTGCTTACGACGAGACCAGTGACCCACTGCAAGTCGGCTGACGCCACAAGTAAAGTAAGCATCACAATTTTTGTAAAGTGCCTTCAAAAGTAGAATTTTTTACACAGTGCGGAAATAGACTCTGTTCTAGAATAGCTACCGAACCGCCCACATTACCCTGTTGAGAAGGAGGACTTTATAACCAAGCCGTAGCTAATGTTAATTTTTTTTCGGAGACCAATGTATATCTGCTGGCGCCCAATACTATATTTTTTTAATGTATCTTTGTATTTTCTTGTAATAAAGTTTATTTTTAATATTTAGTAATAAAGGCTAATCATTACAATATATATATATATATATATATATATGTATATATATATATGTATATGTATAGAAAATTAAAATTTTATCCAGAAATGTAAATAGTCAGCATGAGCTATCAGTAGTTTTTCATTATTAATTTTTTTAACCAAAAAAACACTTTTGTAAAACTATTGCAACGTTAATTTGTAGAAAATCGAGCCATTGTTTTAGCAAATTAAATAGAATATCACTGAATCCAACAGGTACGTCGTGTTGTATATTTTTTGATTAAATCGTAAATCAAATAATTTACTTGATATGTTGCTTTATTCATAGCCCTCGCGCTTTCAAATACAAAAGAATCGTTAATAGTCATTAGGAAAATATAAATACGTGCAATTAGCATTATGCAGAAAGGTTTTTAAAGTAATTATTATAAAACCGTTGTTACATTACAGGCTTTTTTTATTTTCCGTTCTTAAAACGGCCATTTTTGGCAGGAAAAATTTCCCCGCCCCCATTTACACACCCTCGATTCCTGCAAAATATTTTAATAAATGACTAATTGTAAAACAAAGTATGAAAAAACTTTTATTAGTTTATAACACAAAAATGAATCACTAAAAATAAATTTTGTGAGCGTCGCCCCTCTGCTCTAAACTAATATTTGTTTATCGTATTACATAATGTTATGAGATGGATATTACCTGAGGTATACAATTATAATACCTTTTAATTCTTGTTGCACGTACTACTGAACGCTTCATTACGTTTGTTTATTGAGTCAATATGAATATTTTTGAAGGTATGAGTAACAGCATCCTGTTTAATTGTTGAACTATAAGCATTGTCTTACAAATTGACTTACTTGTTATGTTTGATACACCAGATTCTGAAACAAATATCTGATGACAGTAATACTACTGCTAAATTTAAGCATTTTGTTGTTGTGTCACAATAGGTTGTACAAACAACAATATTTGCGGTTGTAGAGTTTCTAAAGGGAGTTACAAAACTACATACATGAGGATTCAATAATATTTTGTTTAATTTGCTAAAACAATGGTTCGATTTTCTGTAAATATTTCCTGCGACAGTCCTACAAAAGTGTTTTTTTTTTCCCCGGTCGTAAATATATGTTAATACCAAGTTAACATTATACAGTTAGAATGTTTTAGAGCCATAGATTTATTGCAGTGCTGTTATGAAGGAATCTCTTTTTAGATCTGAACTTTGTTATTGGAAGGAAATCAATAAGGAAAGCATTCGCTAGCATCCGGCCAATCTTCGTAGTTTATTAATGCAGTTGAGCTCAATTCTGTCACGAGATGAACTGGCAAAACTCACGACGGCGTCACGCTCAGAATAAATAACTCATATCAATAAAGTAAATTTGATTAGCTTCTCTCGCATACAACGACTGACGACAACGATGAAATAAAACATATCGCAACAAGATTGTTCGGTTGTTGGTGTTTCCAGGGTCCAAATACTTCGTTAGTGAAGGAGTTAAAATTAAGGACGCAGGTAAGAATATTCTGACATACATATTTTCAACAAATTATATATTTTTTTTTATTGGAGATGAATTGGACTGTCAAATTTTCGGGGGTTACTTATATCATTCATAGAAGAATGCTGGGTTGGTTCCCTTACCATGCCATTAAAATGCCAATCATGCTCACCAATGTTAAAACTTAATTTAATAAACTCTCACAAGGTGTTTTGGGTTGTACAACTGTGTCCAGGGTTTTATGACAATTTACAATGTTTATTTTACGGTCGATTCTACCGGTCCTATTGGTCCCTAATTTCTTCCTTCGAAGAGAGTTTGTGTTATAATGTCACAGATGCTCATATATATATATATATATATATATATATATATATATATTTGTGTGTGTGTGTGTGTGTTTGTTTTAGTATGAATATGGCCGATTAGCGCCGAAAGCATCCAATAAAATATACATATTTTAATAAGTGGCAGTCTTAAGGTTTATTACAATTTTTCAACCATCAACAAAAACCCAATGTAACCAATCTAATAAAATTAAAACAATTCAGAGCAATGAAATTGGTCTGATTTAGTCAGTCATCAAAATAAATAACAGTTATATATACATACCTTGACGGTGCGTGATTATAAAACTTTTATATATATATATATATAATCAATAATAAAGGTATTTTATCCTTTTTTGTTAAAACGATCAAACGTCTGTAAACCTAGCGTTTGAACGTACGTGTCTGACTGTCGTATTAGACAGAGGATGTTATTTATTTGTATCGACTATCGTTTCGATACGTAATAGTCGATATAATTTTATTAAAGATAATATTTTAAATTTTACAATTGTTTACTAAAACATATAAAATACCGTCTTCTTACAATGGTTTAAAGTAAGGAAAGTAAGTCTCAACTTCTAATTTTGTAACTATTTTTGAAAAAAAAAAAGAACAGACGTATTATGGTTTAATGATTTTTGTAAAAAGAAGAAAAAATACCGCATAATGCCTCGTACTTTTTAATGCAATATTCTTAAAATGTCGACATATAATTTTATAGACATTAATAAACTCAGGAATATCTACTTTATCTTTAATTTTAGTACATAAATGTGGTTTACAAGATTTAGTTCTAGGGGCTATTCGTTTTAGAATTTTCTAAAAATTTGATTATTATTTACATTTGTATTTTTTATTATAGTAATTTCAATTTCTGAGGTTAGGTTGGGTAAAAAACTAATAAATAAATTGTCTGAAATTGGTCATAAACTGCATTATCTAAATGTAAAACAATTAAGAAATAACGTTTCATCACCTGTTTATTCTTTTTTCTATTTGTTTGGGTTGGCAATTTAACTACGTTTCTAGGATTCTTCCGGACTATTTTAGCAACTGTTGTTTCTGACGTATCATCAATTTTAGATACTTTATTATTCAGGGTTATTATCCACAATTACATAATTCAATTTGGGAGGGTGGGTGGTGGTAAAACCTATTCCGAAACATCTAAATAATTACTAATTACTGCCATATTAATATCTTTAACGTAGTTTTAAATCAGATTTATCTTTGTAAAGTACAATGTTTAACGCAGTTTTAAATCACATATATTTCGGTAAAGTACAATGTTTGTTTTTTAAACTGTGTGTTTGTAATAATTATTTTTTCCATGCAATCTTAATAATGACGAGTTCTATTTCCTCGACCGAGGACTAATGGAATGAATAATGCAATAAATCTATTGCCTGCCACCGATAATGTTTTCTTAATTAAGTTATTAGAAGTATTTCTAATCATTAAGGTCTCATCTTCTTGGTATTGTTGACCTGATGAAGCCCAAATTTAAGGACGATACGTTGCGATTTACTGTATTAATCTCACTGTTAATTGATAAGACTTTTCTGACCGCTTGGTTATTATATTTATTCATTTAAGTAATACTGAAGTCCAAACATTGGATAGTGTTAAATTGAGAGATAACACGAGAAACTTTTAAAATATTGTTTCCCTAATTTTTTTCATAGATAAAAGCGCTTCCGTGAAAATTATTAAAAAATTGTTGAACGGTTTCCG
The DNA here is from genome assembly GCA_037074705.1 of Zhengitettix transpicula. Lineage (NCBI taxonomy): Eukaryota > Metazoa > Arthropoda > Insecta > Orthoptera > Tetrigidae > Zhengitettix > Zhengitettix transpicula. The sequence goes on along the minus strand of CM073593.1, from coordinate 43,135,598 downwards.
TTGTTTCAGGCATGCTTAAATAATTTACATTTCGAAATTTCCTCTAGTTAATTACTTTATTGTTGTATTGTCAATTGGTGTGTGAAATGGAGTTTAGTGAGCTCCAAGCATTACATTTCATCTTTAATACTTGCCAATTTAGTATTTCTAATTATTCAAATTTATCGATAATAGAATGTACCAAATTTCACGATTTTTAATTTAAAGAGATTATCGGTTTACGATTTCTATGCTGGCATTACATCGACTTGTGGCTCAACGAATTTTTCTTTTAACAGGGTTTACTGTTTAGCTTGCTCCTTATTAAAAAATTTAATGAACCCTTCGAACTTGTCTCGGCCGCTAAAGGAATGAGAAAAATAATCCACAAGGGTTTATACCCTTGCTTACGAAATACTGAGAATGACAGATAATTGATACAGTTTAGAGAAGTAATTAGCTTCAAAATACCGGAAGAAGGTTTCGTAAGTCTTATAAAATGAAAAATAATTTACAAGAGTAAATTAAACATCTCACTTGAGGTCAGAGGTGAAGTCAAATATTTGACTAAGCTGTAAGATGTGATCGAGGTTGGCCCATGAAAGATTTATCTGTCTGGATTGGCTTCTTTTACCAATTAAATATAAATGAACAGGACTTTTTTTTTACACATTTACCTAAACTTCGCAATGTCACCAATTACATTGCTTGTGTCGTAATTGAAGGAAATCCTCCCGAGTTTGGACCATCTTTTCTATTTTTTATTTAATAATGGTTCATATTTATTCTGACGGAGACTTTAGATAAATAATCTCATTGAGTTTATGTTTAATGTGTTTATTATTTATTATTTTCCCGCGGTAATAGTCGGTTACCTTTCTTCATAGGCATACTTAAGTTTTTTAAATTTGTAATCAATGTGTACCAAGGCTTTTTCGAGTTATGGTAACAATATACTAGGGTGGTGTGAAAAGTCATAGAAAATTAATAAATTACAAAGGAATTTGTATTAACTGTTCTACTTCCTCAACTAGTTTCAAGTTTCCTTCAAAACTTGCCCTGTTTCTTTTGTGTTAATTAATTACCGGTTTGGATTCTGTGTTTATTTGATTTACAATCAATATTGATTCAACAGTCTATTCCAACGAGCGTCAAAATTTTATAGCGCATACGTAATCTGTATCGAAAATGACATGAATATCTTCAATGACTATCTCGATGTAAGATATTAAAAGTATGTTTTCATTTATTTTATTTTAAAATGAAATTGTTAATCCTAAATTGTCAGCAGACGTAGCTGAAACCTACAGAAGACCTTCAGCAGAAACAAGCGTGAAGGGCGGGGAAAGAACGCGACGTCCAGCCACAACCACTGCTGATGTTAACGCTGATCAAATACGTGTCTTGATTCTCAATGAGTGACTCTTGAACTGGCAAACTATAGACGTATCGGCCATGGAACTGCATTAGAAATCATCCATAACATTTGTGTTACCTACAGAAGACGAAAGGGATGCCTTAGTGACTTTTATCTCATCCGATATCCTATTTTTGTCAGGGTATGTTTGTGGAACGATCCAAGTGTATTGAGAAGCAGTGTGACTATGTTCAAAAATGACATAATAAGTTTTTTTTATGGTTTTGAAACGTTAAAAATTGAGCATATTTTTTTTGGATGATTGTTGCTGATTCCTATTGTGGCCTAACATATTCATAGTTCGAACTCAATTGAAAAATTCAATACTAAGTTTCTTCTGTATTTTTTCTTACATGCAGATACTTATTCGAGTAGTTTAGATTTATATATTGCAAATTAATATACCCTAATCAACTTAGGCTGAGAAATTTAGTACAATTTGGTTATTAAAGATTGCAGTTACTGTTTCGTATTGTAGCCCTTAAGATGAAATTCCCGAGATCTGGAGGTTAAGAGAGCGGATATTGCGAAAAGCTTTCAGGCAAACTCTGCTATTAAGATATCGAGGATAGCCATCTGATGGCTTCTGGAGCACTTACACTGGGTGCCAAAGCAAATTACTTTAGTCGTGTGCTACTTGGAGCTCTTACCATGTCCCCAGATTTATGACACGTCTCTCCGCTCTTAAGACTGACGACAAACAGCAGTAACTCAAATGAGCAACGGGAGCGCGATTTCATCATCTAACAAACAAATTGTTAGCATATGAAGTATCTAATCCTGCCCACTGGTGACGCCAGGCGTGAAACGTAACTGGGAAGCGCGAAGAAATGCCTTAAGACAAACTCTTTACTGTTCGCCCAAGAGGTTGAAATTACTCATAAGCACACGGAATTTGCTTTGTCTACACATTATTTGATTAATATTTTATAAAACATTTTGGTATGTGTCGGATCTGTAAATATATGAAGAATTAGACTTCTTTAAACTCTGAGGAAGGATTGGAAAGTGGTCAGCGTCTATATAAAAGCTTTACAAGAAAAAATAGCTTTCCTCACGCTGTTATCATAAAACGACTTTGTAATTGACTTTCTTGAGGAACTTAGCATATATGTTAAAATTTCTCTGGGTCATAGTTGTCAGTTTTCATGTGACCACTGTTTACCACTGTAGCTTCTATCAAGCCAGCCACTTCTTACCCATCTTAACCATCTTCCTTTAGGAAAACTACAGCCTGAGGGCGTTAGTTAACCATTGGCTACCTTTCCGCATCCCCCCTTTCAGCTCCTTTCGTATGCTATAAGAAGGGAGTGGTCAGTAAGGAAATTACCCTATACACAACCCGTCTACACCTTCTTCTTCTAAATGAGAAGCAGTGGCGTAAGTTGTTCAATAAATTCAGCTCATTTCAACTCATGTGTTGGGATTATTCATCTCTTGTAGATAAGATTATTAGAAACATAATTGTGTCGAATAATGATAAGCTTCTATAAATGATTTAATAATTACATAAAATAGCCAAATGACAGTCAAAATCAAGTGTTGATATAAATACCACACAAATGTTTCTGGAAACAATGTTCCTTTCGTCAAGTGATTGGAACCAGGCGTGACACAACCGCTTAATCCTGATTATAAACTCAAAGGCGAAGCAAAACGCAACGACAAAGGGAAAGTAGAAGGGTTTACGTAACAATATAGTTATTTTTGAGTTTCATACTATCAGTTTGTACGTTAATTGCTGTTGGATTTAATATTAAGTATTTATGATGTAATTTTCAAAATTTTAGCTGGTGTCAACATCTAAAATCTTAGCATTCTGCCAATCAAATTAATTTAATTTGTATTATTCCTGGTGTGAGCAAAATTACCTTACGGAAATAAATAAATCAAAATGGGCATAAAAGTTATATGGTGTCTCTCAAGGATCGGTGGTGGGCCTGCTAGTGTACTTAGTTTTATGTAAGTGGCCTTCCACAAATCACTTACATGACATAATTATTTCTTATGCAGATGGCACATCCATTATCTGCAGTAAAAAATAATTTAATTGCTGGTATGTGTGGAGACTACAGATTTTTTATCGTTGGGAAGTTTGATATTAGACATGTTCCTTGATATGCGGATTAAGTGAACGTTTTCTTTCCCCTATGTAGGAGGAATTACAATTAGAGAAATATATTTTGTTAATTACACGTTTGCTATAGGTGTCCTTATTAAACAATAAGGAAGGATTAGTAGATCTGTAAACGATGGATATTCAATATTCTTTTTAAAGAAATTGGTGTAACTTTTGCTATAGAAGGGAGTACCAGAAAAAAAATTGGATTGAGATGTTTGGGGACGAGTAGCAGTTGGATTTGGATTTTGTTCAACAAAATGTTTTACGTTTGCTTTGAAAATAAATAATAAGAAAAATAGCCAAATACAGACAAAAGAAGTGATGATATAAATACCACACGAAGCCTTGTTTCTTTCTTCAGGTGCTAAGAAAACTAAAAAACAGAAAAGCCAAGAGCGACACAACTGCACAAACCAGGTGATGAGCTCAAAAGCAAAGTTGATACGAAGTTAAACGCAAAGACAACAGAAAATAAAAATTGTTGCGAAAGCTGCTAGGATTGCAGAATTGTTTGTGTGGTAGTTTTTCACTTATTTTCGTCTTTCATTTGGCTATTTATTTACCTAATTTGTCAATAATCGTTTCTTTTGGGTGTGTAGCCAAAGTGCAATAGATAGTTTCCTGTACGCGGGCTACAAACTTTAAGCCCGATGCTCGTTTTACGTCTTCACATAAACTGGTCCCTCCCAGGCCATTAGGATTGGATGCCCCACTATAATGTGTGATGTAATTACACGTTTCAGACTCATTTCCAGGCTCAACAGTAATCGTAACTACAGGACGAAGGGTCACATACAAACTTTAAGACTGGCATTATAATTTTTTTTTCTGGCACAAGAGATTGGTGGTAATCGTATGAAGAATTACTTAAAATTTTGATAATCTTCTAATAAATAAAACAGTGTGTTTGTTTGTATGTATGTTCCGCATACAAATCTACACGCGCGGAGAAAATTTCACCAAATTTTGTACACGTGTTCTGTGCGACCACTATCGTGGTGAGACACGTCTACCGCCCCCAGGAGTGGGGGTGGACGGGGGTGTAAATATTAAAACATGCTATAACGGCCGATATAAACTGTAATTAATAAAACAACATGTTGTGGTTCTGATGTGGACCCTTGTCAGGTATATAAAGTTGACGATACAATACATAGATATTAACCATTATCATTGATTTAATAAACTTAAATTGAAAGTAATTAAATGGCAGAAATAAACCATACAGACAAAAATTCTTGGAAATTAATTTTTAGATGAAACCTGGATTATAAAGTTATAAATATGGCTGAAATAATCTGTGTACGTTTTAACATTACGTTAATGTGCATCAAGCTCGTTATATATAGATAATATTTTATAAACTAATTTCGATTTACAATTTATATCTATATACAAAATACGGAAATTGCTCCCATTGATATCCAAAATATGACTAGAAATGAACAAAAATTTGTCTTATTACATTTGTTCTTTAATTATAGTAATAAATGGTCTTTTGGTTTGGTCTATGTACCAAGATTAACAGTAGTTACAATCCAGTTAGTAAACTACATTGCGTAATTTGTTTTTGTCAACTAAATCTTTCAAATGGCAGATAATCGCGGAAAGGTTTAAGTGAAGTAATTCAGAAAAAACGGAAATAGTTTTTAACAAATTATTTATTCAATTTATTATAGTTTTTATTCATGTTATTGTTTAATCAGTTTGAGTACAGATGATAAATGTATTTGATACAGTACCACTGAATATGAAATAATGAAATTCAATGCGCTTTGTTCACAGACAGCGAGGAAAAATATTATTCATAATTTATTTTTACAAAAATGAATAAACGGGCAACTTGAGATTAGGAACGAGGTAATATAATTAAGTGAGATGAATATTTAGTGTAAAGTTATAGTTAATTTATTGAAATTGACGAAGGTAGTGACACCTTGTACATTTTATGTCAATTAAATTTTAGCCAATGTTATTTCTGTACTTTTACGTATACGCAATTTTATGAAATAAATTAAATACTTTCCGCTTTGTTTAATAAAAGTCACAAATATTTTTGTGTTCGGAAGATTTCGTTTTCGAGAAATCGAATAGTAGAACTTGTAATTGCACGTTGCAGTGTTGCTAGAGCTCTGGAATACGAATGATTCAGCATCGAAGTGGAGTTGTTTGAAGTTTGCTTTTGCTTGCAAACATTTGGAACTAGCCAGTCGGAACTCAATCCGTTAATACAGCTGTAACTGTGATTGATCAATACGTGCAATTGTCAAATTACTAGTTAACAGAGGCCCGTCGAAACTAGCCCCGTTAGTGATTAATATAGTTTAAAACGTTAAGCGTACAGACTTCATATAATTCATAAGAATTACTAACGGCATATATATATATATATATATATATATATATATATTAAATACGTTACTTTTACCCAGTTTGGTAAAGGTAAAAATATTAACAATAAGTTTAAACTTGAATATATATTACTAAACTCTACAATGAATTATTTTATGTGCGTGAGCTTTGTTTTTAGTGTGTGAGATAAGGCCACTGTGCTTAAGTCTCATCATCTCTCGCATCCCTGAACAATACTGTATTATATACACATATCTCCTGATAAATTACTGTAAAATGTATGATTACATTTACAGATGTCGACAAAGGCTACAACTTCAAATTATAAATATTAAATGTATATAATAAATCAATAACTATTAATCTTGCCCCATAACGCAACATTGAGTTACAAAATTGATATTTATTAGAAAGGAAAGTTGAATCCTACGTATAGGATTCCGTAATAACTCGAGCTTACCCGATCGCTAACCTGAGTATAGACTCCTTAAATGCGACAAATCTCAAGAACATCGTATTATATAAGTCACTTACCAATTAGGATATGATTTTAAATTTCACCAAAACAGCAGTCAGAGACATGTGATAAAGTGTTTTACAGTAGTTAATCTAAAACACAGTATGAATTAAAAATACCAACTTTCCACGTATTTGAGGCACCCTCTGACGTTAAAAGTGTGGAGTTACAATCAATTTTTTGCTTGAATTTTATATTCAACACTCATTTGGTCGCAAATAATAATGGCTAATAATATAAAAAGCTTTTAATTCATTACTCCGGTCATTATTTTGTCACAACATATGTCAGAAGCTCATTTGAATTGATAGTTGAGGGAGTCATATTTACAGTTATCGTGTTTTAGTTCGCTATTTTATTTCGAATTATGACGTATTTATTAATGAATTAATGTTCTATTTGTTGTTACAATTTTTTAAAATTAATACAGCTTCAGCTATTTATTTGTAGGGAACTAATGAGTGGGAGTTTCTCAGTATGCAAACATGCACACAGCATCCATGCCCTCTCTGGGATTCGAACCCTGGACCTATGTTATGCGAGGCAGTGATGCTGACCAGTACTCCACAGGAGGTTGGCTACAAATTTTATTTAAGTCTATTAAAATTATACTACTGTTTATAGAAATATGAATTTTTCGCGATGAAATGTTTTGTATAAATTTCTGTGACTATACGGAAAGTATGGAGCTCTGCTTCACCTCTGCTTTAATTTCACGGAGTGTGAATAAGCCAGAGTCCAAAACTACTTCATTCTACTTAATTCAGCCACAAACCAGAAGAAAATGTTAAAAAAAAACTATTACGCATTGAACAATACTGGCGCCTGTGTACTTCTTTTCCTTTTGATCAGATTCCAATGCTCCAAAGTAGCTCGCAGTCTGAATTATTCCATCCGTCTCGACCATATACACTTCGTTTATTCTTTAACTTCCATAAGATTTGTTCATGCTAATAATCTCCTAACGGCGTGTGAACTTTTTCACTTCCGCGAATCCATTATATTTTTCTGAAGCCCCCTCACTCATCTCCATAACTTCAACAACGCTGCCCTATAATAATTGAAGTTAGATAACTCTAAAAATCCATATCGCAGACCACAGTTAAAATTTTGAGTCGCTGACCTCAACAATTCTCCTTCCCTGCGCTTCCAAAAGTAATAAATATTCATGGTTAGGTTCCAACTGCAGAGTTTTCTAACATACCAGGCGTTTAAAATTATTCCTCATTATATTATGAACTAATGCGCTTCCATCCAGAACTTTTTCTCATTTTCTTCAATTTGTTTTTGTTAAAACAGTTTATACAATTTCTTTTTCCTATTCGGTTTACATTAATACATTAAACCCCTTAGCTTTCGTTTTGCTCTAAATCTACATATAAACCGAAAAAAAACGGTTCATTGAGCAATGTTTCAAAAGGTATTATGTTCCAAATAGCACAAAGTTTTTACTTTAAGTTAAATAATTTTAATCTTTGTATGGGCGTTTCAAACAACCGTGTTATACTAAACTAAATGGCACCGCTGCCAATATTTTCAAAATTTTAGAATTCATCGAATTATTTCATAAGATCCAAATCCTTATTTAAGCCTTCGTAATAGCAAAAAGTTGAGCTTTCCTTTGATAATTTCCATCTTTTGTCACGAGACTACCAAGCCCTTCCACAAATATCCTAAAAATGAAGCGAATGCCAGTATTAATAGGTTTCAAATTTAAAATTGACCTCATATTTGTCATCTAATCGTTTGAATTTTACTCGCGATTTTTCGGAAATCTCAACTAAGTAACACAAAGCTCAGATTTTCATTTATTAATTCCCTACTTCACATATGTGAGCTGACGATGTCCTTATTTCCACAAATTTCTTTACTGATGTTTCAACGTAGAATAATTCCTCCATGTGCAACCTAAAAATTAAAATAATGCATACTTCTTCTGCGTAAGAAGATAATACATGAATGTTATCGAGAAAACATTTTTTATTGTGTACGAAACTGTGAATATTACAGTGATAAATAATTTTCGAGGTTGAGATAGATTCCGAACTGTTTTCCGTGATAATATCAGCAGTTCTCCTCTTTTGGTCTCTCTCACTCATCTTCGCTCTCCCTCTGCGTACATTACGGAAATGAGTTCGTCTGTGCACGGTTCCGAACGTGGAAGGCTTACGATTTTTCATCGCTTTATAAAACGACCGTGTCATACTAACCGGAATTCGCGGAGCTTTTAACATGGATTTTAAAATAAAAATTACAACCTACGAACGAGTTCTCGTGATGTATTTTTCTCTTAAAGTATATATATATATATATATATATATATATATATATATATATATATACATAGACTTGAAATTGTATGAAATAAATTCTGGATATTCCCCTTTGTAAACAATATCTGTCTTAAATTTAGAGACAACGACATAATAAAATGATAGTTAGTATATTTATTATACAAATGTTTGTTGCAAGATTAAGTAAATTATCTCGTAATATTTTCCAGAGGTTTAATTTAATTTTAATGTAATAAAACGCTGCTTGCCTCTAATTCCTAAACGCACAGAATTTTCAATAAATATTAGAAGAATCAAACCAAGAATAATAAATCTCTTGTTGTTACAAAAATGTACACAATTTTTCAAAAAATTATGCATATAACTAGTTGTATCAACCAAACCTAAAATTCATATATAAAAAAATTAAAATGACACTTTTGATAATATTTTAGTGTATAATATCAATTGAAAACATTTTTTTTGCGGGAAACATGAAGATCAGTAACAACTGGAATCAAAGAAAATTTCAACAAAATTTAGCAAATATAAAATTATCACCAAACACGTTTGAGAAATAAACCTATTTTTAGTAGGTCAAATTTTGAAATTGTAGTTAAACTAATGTATTATAAATCCCGGAAAATTTTAGAATTGTTTGAGATAATAAACGAAACAACAGCATTTAATATAAAATTAAACATTGATGCTTGGATTACATAATTGAACTATCCAACAAGAAATGTTTGAATTAATTTTATTTTCCAAAAAATATAGTAAATATCATAAAAGATTTAAATTATATACTAATAAATTTGAATTTATATTTCAGTATCTTTTTATATTTAAAAATAATATTATATATATAAAATTGTAATACTACATTAGTATCAATTTAGAAAAAATGTTTTAATGAAATTAGATATTTAAATGAGATTATATAACATTGAGAAGTAAATTCTCGTAAAGTATTAGTATTTATAATTTTTCATAAAAGCAGTTTCAATATTGAGAAAGTTGTGTTTTCAAAATAAACGATAATGTTTTATTTGAACGAAACTGTATTGATATATAACATAAATTGTAATATTAGCTCGCCATCTTACCTAAGACAAACAAAATTAATTTTTAAAAAAATCTTCATTTATAACGTAATAACGAAATAAACTTGATTGATTTTCAGGTCATTTATTTAATTTTAAAGAACATGTATTTCACAACATGAGAACAGTAACCATAAAACAGCTATAAAAGAAATGGTTTAAAGAACTATCAATGAAACTTGTAATTAAGGGGACGGATACATTTAATTTAAACAATATTTACTGCAATATAGTGAAATGGAAAATGGTCAACACTGTCAGAGCGTCACATGATTGGAGATAAGAATTAACTTTGTATGTTTCATTTTAAGTTGTATTTTTTTTAAAAAAAAAATTATAAGCAATATCTCCATCTTGTTTGATGTTTATAGTCATGATGACGGCATTGCAATATATAGAAACGATGGCGTAACAAAATATTGGTCACGAGAACGAAAATTTGACTTGTAGATTAGGTATGGTCGTAGATCTGCCTATCAATTTTAATGGATTTCACGACCCTTACGTCATAATAACAATTCAGGATTCCAACAGCAAACCGACAGGTGTTCCGGAGGACACGAAGACTGATATGAAGAGCAGGACACAGGTGTAATGACAGAATCATCCCATTTCGGACTCAAGTTTCAGATCATCGTTACCAGCAGCTGCTGTCCTGACCGTTGTAGCGTCGGCAATATACTCGAAGCAGAGCCATAGATCTGATTTCCGCATTCCTCGGCTGAATTTGAGCAATAATGGGCAATTATTAAGGCAGGAATAGGAGCGTGGGCGCTGCTTCCGATAGCTGGCAGGATGGGTCGATGCCGCCATGAATTACCCATGCGCTGATTGTGTCGTCGCTGCGTGGCTAATGTTAGCCCGCACATCGATACAGTTCCATCTGCTAGATTGTGAACCTCCTTCCCTCCAACACCTGCAAATCCCATGACGGTAAAGTCTCCGCTGTCTTACCCGTCCGTTGACGCTAGCGGTTCCTTTATTTTCTAAGGTGTGACTTCCAGAAAATGACGATATTTGAGCGTTATAAACGAAATTATTTATCAGCATTACTTCACCCAAAATTTCGGTACAAATAGTAATGCAGCAGCGGTTAGATGTTATTCAGCTACATCTAAATAACTAGACTGAGCCAACCTCCGAAACCGATGTTCCTATCTGTTGTCCTACAAGTATACCTCCGAGGGGAACCTAAATACAGACTTACGGGAAGGGACCACATCGGTTTCAAAACTCGGTGGAGTACAGGACTATATGGAAATCCTGCCAGTTGGAAGATCTAAACAATTAAGATTTATAGTGAACGAAGAAGAATATTGAAGAGGAGACAGAAAATTTAATTTTTTTAAAAAAGAAACCATCAGTAATGTTACCAAACTTTGGAACATTATGCAAATAAAACAAGTTAGCGTTAAAATGTCTGTACTGAATAAGAATATACACGATTTTCAACGAAAAAATAACATGTTTATGAAGTATTTTAATTTTAATGAAACATGCATTAAAATTTTTAAATATCAATAAACCAAAAAACTACTATTGCCGATTATTTAAAAGTAAACTTCACATTATGTATACAACTATTAGTAAGAATTTTCTATAAAAAGCACAATATCGAATGTTCTATGACAGTAAAATTCATACCACACTACTACTATAGTAAAGAAAATTATTAATTGTTTTAATCTAATATTGATTTAATTGCAAAAAATGCCTGCATTTAATGATTTTGAAATTTAACATTTACTAATGCTATCAAAAACCAAGCCCCCACGTTTGGCGCCATTTATAGTAATTAAAATACGGGGATAATTAAAAAACTATATTTGATTATAAATATTATTAATGTTTATTTTTTAAGTTGTATTTTTAATATTTATTTAAATTGTACTTTGACCAGAACAGATCAGAATTTCTCAGTGAATGTTATTTCTTCGACACACTTTGCAGTACTAAGACAGAACTGTGTTTGGGCATACTTAAGAATGAACACACTATTATTCACACATATTTTAACAATAATTAAAAAGATCCATTGTTTAAACAAAAAAATTGAACTAACTTACCTCGTTAACGTAACAGGAAACTCAAAATAGGATTGTTCACATTGAATACAAGTGCAATAATGTTTTTACTAACATTAATTGGCATGAGAAGTCTTTTCATACTAGTGTGTGACTATTTAGAATAATATTTCAGGTGGAGGGAAGAATTGGAATTAAAAGATATAACGTTAATGTGGAAAAGTAAATATCTGAATGTGCTTTTACACAATAGTCTGTCAAAGTAAATATCAGGTGGAGGGAAGAATTGGAATTAAAAGATATAACGTTAATGTGGAAAAGTAAATATCTGAATGTGCTTTTACACAATAGTCTGTCAAAGTAAATATCTGGTTCACAAATGTATTTGGCATTCTAATGTGTCGACAGGGTAAGCTTATTAAATTGAAATCAATTACAAACAGAAGTAATTGAAGTCATGAAGTATTCATTGAACTAAATTTCTGCTAAATTGAGATAATCAAATAGTAACATTGATCGGGTAAGTAACGGATCAACCAATACCATTAAAAATGAATAATTTGAAATATTTTGCTGCTAGTTAGAGAGTTTTGCAGCAACGACAACATAGGCTTAAAAACTTTTGAAACACGAACATTTATAAATGTAACATTGTGGCTAACTAAACTTTTTACAAGAAGTTCAAATATTTCTGAAGGAGCGATAAGAAAAATGTACCATAGAACATCCAAATGAGGATTACGGAAATTAATATTGTTTTAATAATTACCTTGACGCAATAATAATTTTTTGTTGTATGTCAATTTTATTCAATGGATATTTATTTCACTATAAATTAGTTATTTTTACTTAAAATGAAGTATATTTAAAAGTTGCATCCAACTTAGAAATTTAGCCTGTTATTAAACGCTTTTAGGTGTAGCTCTTAAAAAAGAAACGAAATTAAATTCAAAAAATGGAATTTTGCCATATATTTTACAATGGTTGTTTGTGTAACTGTCTGGTTGCATGATTGACTTTTCTCTTATTTAATTTGAATTGGTATATGGTATATGAATTAAATAACATTAGGAGAAACGTAATTAATTGAGTTTATATAAAAACTGATCTTTCATTGCATAAAATGTGTCAAGAACTTGGTTTACATTTTAACATTATCCTTTAACATTAAACTATTGAATATTAGTTAAATAAACTAATTCGTAATTTTACTTTAAATAATTCTATTATTTATTAGGGAAATTATACTTTTTTATCGGACTTATTATCCTATTCCGGGTATCTTTGATTTAAAATGTGATACAATTGTATTATATATAATTAAGAGGATATGAGTCTAAGTAATATAAAAACTCAGCAATTATAAGAAAATAAATTATTAGATCAATAAGTGTAGCGTTCCAGAAAAATTACATAAACAATATATTCATATTATTTGTCAGAGAATACTTAAAAATATTTGGACAGTTTACTATAAGTTCTTCAATAAATTTAATTTTATAATTTCATTAAAATATATTATTCTCTCGTTTTATTTGTAATGAAGTAAATATTTAAATCACGCCGAACTTCGGTCAGCCCCTATTATTTTCCAAATATCGTATCGTTCGTTGGTGAACACTTCATGGAAATTTTAAATGTAGCTACAAACGTTTTAATAAGGTAAAGGAGCTTCTCCTCATTCAGACAAATTGAAATTAAGCTGGCATGAATTAAAAGCACCTCTTCGGGAGCACAATCTTAACTGAACGTGGGCGAAAGTCTATTTTCTCAGGCGAGCCAGGTAATTAATATTTCGTGCATCGCAAGCGGCTTCTGGAATGCGCGTAATAATTAAGGGAGTCACTGAGGCAGACAGAACAGTGGCGTCCGTCATAAGCTATAACCTAAACACAAATTAGAACAGCCCTGGGAATATGCAAGATTTATAGCTCAATTATGTGTATTGCCATATATATGTGTCCTTTGACAATGAATCGTTTCTATGGCATTTTATTTCACTTAGTACATGCTGTGATAACAGTTTAATTTTACAGAATTAATTATAAACGAAGGATTAAAAAACAAGTAATTAATTACAAAGAGGATCAATTTCTTAAAGAACGTGCATACATTTAAAAATAGACAGTTTCGTAATTTGTAGAGTTCACGAGCCACTCTTCCGTATTTAAACGTAATCTTCCCTCCTGCTATAATTAACCTGCAGCTCCTTTGCCTGTATTTCATCCATCTCAATTTTCCAGATTCTCTTAAAGCTGACGCGAAGTCTAATCCTTCTCATTAGTATAATTTTTATAAATGCACAACTTATTTGTTCGGAATACGTTTTTTTTTCAGTAGTAATTTGTGAATTTATTTGGCGGTTGAAATTAATTTATTTGTAAACATAGCACAATCTCTTTAAGAAGTAATATTGTTATATGGTTGACGTCTTGCAAAATTATTTGCAGAACATTCTAAGAAAATATGTGGAATAGGGGTGATATATACTGTACATATATACGAAGTATATATACTAATAAAAAGTGTGTAATAAGTAAACGAAGAGACAGACGTTTGAGAGTATTACATGGACAGAACTTTCTATTTAAAATCCGAATATAATCGGTTAAAAATATAATTAATTTTATTATTTAAAAATAAATTTTCTTCTGTAAATGCTGTGTGCTGAAGAACAGTGATACTTATTTTGATTTTAACTGACAATTTGATTAAAATGAACAAGAAAACAAATGGAAAATCGTGAATCCTTATGAATAGTTTTCGTCACTTATCCATTAAATGTTGATGCCCTGAGGTGGATATTTGTGAAGGCTGGTGCCCCTGGTCGTTGTCGGCTGGCGTCGTGGCGATGTCCTCCAGTACACTAGAAGGCTTAAATATTATGACTGGATACTCTGGTGTCTCTCCCCAGTTTATCGAAGCTCAAATAGGCAATTCACAGGTTACGACTAATAAAAAAATAGCTCTTCAGATTCACAGACTCAAAAGTCGGGAAACTTGCTTGGTGTTCTGAGGATATGCATTCCTCGATTCGCTCCTCGCCCCCCGCGAAGAGAAAACAATAAATTGTGCCCCTCTAAGAAATGCGAAGTATGCACTTTCTTCGCTTGGTATGCATCTGTGAAAACAGTTGAGTTGGAATATCTCTGCAACCGGCCGGAGTATAAAATTATTCTCTGTTGATGGCAGGCTACACCTTCAGCGAAATGGTGAATATTTTGTACAGCACTTCAATACGATTCGGGTTACTGTTTATTCATTACAATTAAATGAGTCAAGGAATTTAATTGTGTCAAACGTGACGTATTCGGAGAAATAATTGCTGGCAAATATTTTTAACAAAAAATTATGAAATTGATAATCGCTTGCTATTTTTATCCTATTGGGGTTTGTTTAACTTAAACTTCTTGATTTGCGCTGGAAAATTGTAGAGTAAGCAATTGATGTTTAACGAAATTTGTTGTGACGAGAGTGATAGAGAGCGATAGAGCTGTTGAATAGTAAACCAGTAAGTCTGCTACACAACATCGGTGACACTCACTGACAGGCTGATTTTCGTTTTCTGTCTCTTTCTCGGGTTTTCTCTGCCACTCTTCCATGTTTTTCTCGTCACCCTACCATGACTTACATTGTTCAAGGTTTTATAATGGCTAACTTCTACTCTGAAAATTTTATTCCTTGTTAAGTGAATGCAATCACTATTCTAAATTAATTTCAACGCCAGTTTTTTCTTCTCGGATGTAAAATATTGTTTTAATATTTTTAAATGGTAATGTATCAGGTTAGTTAACATCGGATAACGCGTATAGAAGTGAAGTACTGATTTTAGTATATGGAAGTACAACTCATATTACGTAACTGACAAATTTCTAACAAGCTGACACTAAGTTTCAACGGTCTGCGAATCGTTACGAAATTGTATTTCATGTAATTGGAGGTCAATTGTTGCATGTTCCGGTCGCCATTCCTCCGCTGATATTTGATACGCGGATTTAATCTGCTCACTAATACAAACGCGTTTCAGTTCTAATTAAATCTTCAGCACAGTCCGCCAATCCAGATTTGAATCCACTAACTAGACTTGAAATGCATTAATCCGCGCCGAATATCAGCGGCAAAAATAAGCCTTTCCAGCAAAACAGTGAAACCGCAAAATGAACGAGCTCATTTGGCTTCGTTATTCACTGAATTTGTGCAGTTTAAATTTGCAGCAGTATAATTTTGAGCACATGTTACGGTAAAATGTGCGTCAGATTTAAAGATAAATTTTACAATTGTAGAACAGTATTCCTCCTATTCTGGAGAGGTTGTATTTCATTTTTTTCATCGCACAAGTATATACAAGTAGAAATCGTAATTATATCCTATAATTAACGGTTGAAAATTACGATCCGACAGGGTCAGTAATTTTAAGGGCGACCATTGAATATCGACTGACTCTAGGGCTTGTTTCATTGACTTTTCTCTTAAGTACTATCAATTCCATGCTAGCAATAAATGACCAATGAAATTCGGTAAAATACTTTACAGGCAAGATATGTACTATACAATACGAAATTAGGAGCTTATAAACGTTTTCAACTTTTCATTACCCCAGCTCATAAATTGCCTTTAAAGACCGAGCGAGGGTCAACAAAGTCTTACGTTAATACTCTTGGTTAGAAGCAGGGCCTTTTTCCGGCCTCCTGTCTGGTTATTCCCAGTCTGTTTATAATTATAAATTTTAGGATTTACCAAAATACGCTACAGTTAATGAATTTCAAAGGAAGGGATATTTTTTTTTTACACGGAGGAAAATACTTCTGATAAGAATTTTTATCGGTAAAAGTAATTTTTTTAGAATAAGTTCCTAATTTATAAATATGATTATTAATAAGTTCCTAATTTCTAAATGGTATTGAAATATCCATTACTAATGTTAATTTTTTTTCTGTTTGCAAATGATGTCAAAATATATAAATTTATTAAATCTAATACAAATTGTATTGAATTACAAGAATGCTTAAATAATATTTCGAATGGTGTAGAGAGAATTATATCAAATTATGTACATCAAGATGTAAAACAAGAACATTCTCTGGAGCTAAACACGTTTTCATTTTGCCGTATAATACTGATGGTTCTGCCTTGGAAGACTTAGTATTCGTAAGTCTTTAATAACATTATTTGGTTCCAAAATTATATTTGAAGAACATATTAATGCGCCTGTTAATAAATTGATACAAATATTAAAATGTAAATTATTGCATTTCCCTTTAACTATTAAAATGTTGAATTTATGATTGATGAAACAAATATTAATGTTCGGATCCATATTTTGTCACTGTTTACAAATAAATGTATCGACAAAATTGAAAGTGTGCAGCATACTTTTTTTGAGAATAATGTTTTATAGAATGAATTTTTCAAATTTTGGTGTTCATAAAATGTTGTGAACCTGCTACTGATAGACCATTTTTATTACAGTAGGTTTCAGTTGAATATGGTCAATAAGAGAACCGAAAGCTTCTGGTGTATACTTTAATTGACAATTAAAATTCATGTATAGTCCTAATTGTTTTAATGAGGACTGGTTATTGGTTTTATTAATATCAACTAGATCTTGTGTCCAGTCTTTTTTTTTATAAATCATTGAAATTTTTGTTGGTGGTGAAGCATTATACATAAAACTATACTTTAAACTTTCCCATGAAGAGCTTTTAAAACTTTTTTCATGCTTTGGATATTGATTTAGTTCATTTAAATTTTTTGAAGTATTATTTATTATTGTAATGGATTATTCATCAAATAATTTTTCATTAAAATTTTTCTGAATTATTAATGTTGTTTGAAGATAAGATTTTTTAAATGAATAATTATGTAACAAATATTTGATTATGCATTACAAGTAAAGTTTTGTTTTAAGATGTTAAATTTTGTGAAACTATTTTAAAAGTGTGAAATGGACAAAAATTCGTAAACAATAACTAAATTGAAAATGTAATTTTGGATCATAAATGATTCGCAGTCATAATAATACGTCAGAGAAGAAACATCAGTAGAAAATAATGAGCCTTCTAACTCGGTCAAGGTACGGAGAGGGAAATGCTGCGATCCCACAGCTAGCCCCTCTCCTTCCATCAGAAGGGCGTGGGACAGATAACCAATGTCCAACCTACCTGATTCAGGTTTTATAAGGTTTGCCTTCAACACTTTTAGGTGAATAACGGGTAGGATCCTTAAACTACAGCCCTAGTTAACCCTTAGCTACCTTCCTCTATCCTTCCCCCTCTCCCCTTTCAAATCCCTTCCTATGCTATTAAAGGGGAGTTGCCACCATGTGGATTACCCTCATGTAGCCGGTTACTCGAAAAGAAAGTGGCTTTTAGGTTAAGATGAAAAGCTTTGGTTTGCTTTCCTGAGAGAAAATGTTGTTTTTTGACAGAAAAAAATCATAATTAATAAAATTTCAAGTATCATTTTGTATCTTACAAGTACATTTTTAAAAGCTTATGTCTTACAGCCAAATTATTTGCGTAGTAGTAAATAAAAAATTCTGAATTTATGGTCAATGTCCATGTTGAAATTTTCAGAATAAAATTTGGTCACGTGGAATTAAAATTGTAACGCTCAGATTTCTAATAATATATATGTTCTTGTTAAAATTATAGATATTTTATACCAATAATAATTAACAGTAGAGAATTATTGTATGGTTGCCTTTGCTATTTTGACATATTTCGTATTTCGAACTCGTACTTAATATTATCCAAACTTATACTCATAAATACTACAAATATTGCAATACTAACAAAATCACCGCAAACGATTAGGAAAGTAAATGAATAATCATGACTGAGTCTCCTTAAAAATGCGTTACAGTATTCGCTAAATAATGAAAAGGGATGGAATGTAATCGTTACACATATTTAATACCTTTCCTTCACATTTTCTACATTATTTTGATACACGAGTTCCCTATTTACTTTGCGAAAGTCTCAACGTAAATATATTACTTTCATGTGCACTTTTGCTCTAGCCGACTGTGATAACACAGAAGCAGTTGTCAACTCGTGTTTAATTGTATTCCTGCGTCTGACAGTTCCTAAATTACAAGCATTAATACATTTTTACCTTCGGTTATGTCGACCTTCCCTCTCAAGAAAGTGGAATCGTTGCTTATTACATTTCTGTTATTACAGTGTCTAGTGGCTTACTCACGGTCAGAATATTCGCCAGATTTAAACTGATGACAACTAATTCGAAAAAGTTAACAAAAAGACAAAGATGTGGTCAAATAAAGAGATAAAATAAAATGATAAAATAAATACGAGAAGACATGCAAACCTTGTTTCTTTCAACCTGTGTACATGATAAATTAGAGCCATAGAAATTCACAAGTTTGGCAAAAACGTCGTGTGGTATTTATTTTATCTCCTTTCGTCTATTTGGCTTCTCATTCATTGTGTTGTAAACTTTTAACCAATACAAACGTTTTTTAATTTTTAATTAGAGAGTTTTTTCACAATACGTGTCACAACTGAAAAAGTAATACCTTTATTCTGAGAGCAGGGAGTAAAAAACGAATTTATGTTTTGACCACGAACAATTTCGCAATACGCAATATTATTACTAAAGTAAATAAATTGGTCGCAAGAAAAATTTCCCCACCAGGAAACTTTTTTACGATTCCAGATTTATTTGGCCTTGTAGAGCCCTTTGTTCGACCTACGCATTCTCAGATAAGAAACAAAATATTTGAGTTGGCCTGGACCGACTGTGCTGGCGGATAGTCAGGAGCATAAGTTCGTCTCGCAGTGTCGTCACCCACTTTGAGAGAGTTATAAATAATGACAATGGATTATACGAAATATATTCTTAATGGACCACTGGGCGTCATCCTTGTTTTTTATGAAGTGCAAAATTAAGGCATTATTTAGCGATCTATTCTCAAGCAATTCAGATGTGCAATAAGCAAGAACAAAATTAATAAAGCCATTGATAAAAATATTACACAGTGTTTCTTTCTGAATTTAGATCTGCATCAGGTGTACATTGCGTTTAGAGTATAATAATTAATTAGTATGTCATCAATTAATATCAGACAAAATTTAATGTTTTCCAAATAAATTTTATGTAAAATTTCGAAAGCATTCTTTGGGTCATTCCGTGTTGTAACCGAAACGATTATTTTATACAAGCTGAGGGTCCGGCGTTGCCCGTGTACATATTTGTATTTTTATATATATATAAAAATATAAACCCGAAAATTCTATATTAATCTGTAGTCAAGAAATGATTTAACCTAAATCTATCTGTTCCTAGTTCCGTACATACTTTCGCCCGATAGTGCATTAATTGAATATCTATAAAATACATCGAGTTTTATTGCATCAATCCCAACAAACATACGAATTTCTACTTAAATATTCTCCTTGAATTGCAGGATATAATAGTCCTTCAGTCTTCAGACATTACGGAAGACTAAATTGTTATCAAAATTCACAATGTAATCAAATGGTCGCCATATTGGCGTCATTTAATATGGCACGAAAATTAACTTACATTTTCCGTAAAAATCGTGAAGTATTTCGTATTAATTTTATTATCATTCGAATATTATTGGATAAATTATACTTTTTATTCATTGAAAATATTTCTGCTTTATTTCATTGCGCAAAAAGGAACTATTTCTATTTGTTCGTCTCGTAGTAACGTCCCTCTCTCGCGTGACGTCAGGGTACATTGGCGCGCAGTATTTAGACACAAAAGTGATTACGTTTTTCAATCATAATTCTTTCCACATTTATACTAGGGGTTTCTCACTCCCACAGTACAGTTTCTCGTGTTTTTAAGCATATGTGTACCAAGTTTAGTTCCATTCTGTCTACGCGTTTAAATTTATATGCAGATTAACGTAAATACATAAAAATATACATTATTTTTTCTATAGATTTTACTCAAAATTTATTTAGATATTATAGATTTTTGCAGTTATTAATTGAAGAAATTGGTAACGAATACAAATGATTGATAAGACTCCAACTCCAATGTAACCCTTATCAAGTTGTAAATTAAGGCCAATAATTGAGTACTTATTTTTTGTCAATTGATTTGTTAATTTTTTTTCTGTATTATGGGCGATTTATTTATTTATTTCAAAATAACTTATGCAAATAAGGCCAAAC
Source organism: Zhengitettix transpicula (assembly GCA_037074705.1). Taxonomy (NCBI): domain Eukaryota; kingdom Metazoa; phylum Arthropoda; class Insecta; order Orthoptera; family Tetrigidae; genus Zhengitettix; species Zhengitettix transpicula. Next base: position 43,114,641 of record CM073593.1, on the reverse strand, counting down.
TATGTAAATTTATGAGAAATGGTATTGTTATATTTATTAAGCTACATTAAACAGTTAAAAGATCATAAAATCAAATTAAAAGAATAACTCAAAAAATATTTTCCGGAATTATATTTATATTGAAATAAACCTTCTGATAAATAATGATAATTATGTACAAATTAAGGAAGCATTTTTCAGGGAGTGACTAATTGGATTTAATAAAATGGAAAAGCTAATCGATTACTAATAACATATTTAGAACCGAAAGAGGAAATCACGTTTCTTATATCCTTGTGTCACAAAGAAAAATCAGTTAATCACACAGCAATCAGCTACACACAACGAGATAGGAGGATGGAAAATTATGAAGCACTTAGTTATCAGTTGGCCACAGAAACAAAATTAATGTGGAAAGTTATCCTTAACTATTAGAGAAGTTATAAGCGAGTTATCTGTTGGATGCATTTATGGTTAGTGGAGTTTGGTGAGGCTTGTAGACTCAAGTTTCATGTTCGGCGCCAGAAAATTTCAAGTATGGCCAGTAAAAAGTGAAATCACATCAACTGGTCACCGATAAGGGAATTCTAAAACATTGAATATGTTTCTCACATAAATTCAGTCCCTGAGAAGTAGAAATTTCATTTACATTGTGATTATTATTTGATAATTATTTGTAACATCAAATCCAAACCAATTATATTTCACATGATGATTTTTTTCATCCATATATATTTAACAAACAGTCTTTTTGCGTATATTCCCCCCCCCCTCCTTTTGTAATGCGGCTCCAGTAGATATTGCTTTTACTATGACCTAAAAAATTAATCCTGAATATTTGAGGTTATTTGGTTTATGATTTAGATTTAATAAACTTATTATTTTCCAAAACAATTTGTTTTTCAACATTTTTGTAATATATTAGAACACATATTTACTTATATTTCAAAGGACCTGATAAGTTCTCCATACATATAATAATATCTTGATATCTCTAATGCTATTATATTAATTTATTAAGACAATAAAAGTGGAAGAAGAAAAACTCTTGCGTCGTTACAGACGTTTCTCCGAGCTTCGGGTCAAAAAAATGTCGCTGTGTCACAGAATGTAACTTACTGATACGACGTAATACTTTGTAACTGTCAAATACTCAAAGGATTTCGACAGCCCGTCGACAGGGAATAAACTGCTTTCAAGACCTGACGGATTGCTGCGCCTCAAGTTTAAAACTACATTTAACATCTCCGTCAGAGATTCAAAGTTACAAAAATATATAGAAATTATAAAAATAATTTATTTACAAATAACTTTCCATATAACTCTGTTTATTACTTCTGTTTTCAAACCTTGGTAATTATAAGTAACACATTTAACATATTTTTTAAGACAAAATTTAAAACCGTTAATTTAAAATTGATGAATTTTTTATTTTAAGAAAAAATGAAATGATAAAAATAATAAATTAAATTTATTTCATAAAAAAATTCTGTTACATCATGTAATGGACAGTGTTTCTAATAGATTCAGAAAATACCGTAATAATTAATCCTTTATGCCTAAAATCTTTTAATTCAGAAGAACTGTACGATTTTACTTCGTATTAACTGGATTATATTCTTTTCTTCAAATTTACGTCTGTAGAATTGGTTCCGTTTATTAGATCCGTTGCTTAGTGGATCCTTCACTGGATATTGCGCCGGGTTTCCATTTAATGAATTCTATTTTTGAGCTTATTATTAGTATTATTATTAGGTTTTATTTACTAGGCCCTGTCCAGAAATTGGACTTCCAGGACGTGAAATGTGTCATCATCTCTACAGAAATTATAAAAACATTTTGCAATAAATAATTATAAATTATTTTATTACATTCGTCACAATGTTATTTATACCAGTTATTTTTATTACAAATCATATTTTTCCAATTAATTATTCCACTATATGGAGCGAATTAGCAAAAATTTCTTAAGACACTTTTTGAGTTTGATTTTATTTTCTTCTGACTAATGGTTATGAAATATATTATAATGGACACCTATCTGTGTAATTATCACATTTTCCCTGTTTAATAAGTTAGTCTTTTTCCTTCCATTTAAATAATTCCCACCTGAATTGGTTTTGAATATGCGACTATTGTTCATCATATACAGAATATTTGTATGGACTTGTTGATGTTTTTAAAGTCATTTGACATTCAACTCCAACATAAGTTTTTTTTAGAATTAAAGTTTGTCTTGACTTGAAGAATTGCCCCAGAAAACTATACCATATATAAGTAAGGCGTAAAAGGATGGTAAGTAAACCAATTTTTTAATATTAAAATGAATGTACTTTAAATATTTTAAAAAAATACTAATATAAAATTCCCGACGGATTTTCTCTTTACAATTTCGTCTTCATAGCCTTTTTATTCTATAGGTATTATTTTCTTGATATTGGAAATATATCCATTTATCCTTCCTAACAGGGTCTTTGAATATCTCCTTTAACCATTGGCAAAGTCCAAACCGTGTTCTTCTGTCCGAGGGAATTGCTAAATCCTTTCTTATTTTCTTCCGTTTTTTTACCCTCTGCGAAGCGACTTTCAGCGCGATTTTTCCCATTTTATCTCGAAGGACACTACTAGGCGGATGCTTGCCTCTGGGACTGTATGGAGGTAATGTAAAACTTGCTTCTTTTTAACGGCAACGTTCTTTCTCTGGTAGACTCTTTATCTGCTGCTTCAAAATGCTGATACGACCAAGCCCAGAACCGTATCTACTCCACTCTAGTTTTTTATGTCTGTTTTATTTATTCTCCTTGAACTAGAATTTATACCTTAACGAGAAATTCAGTAATGGAATATTGTGAAAGAAACTCCGCGGGAAACAATTATCTAGCAACTCTACATGTTCACTCGAGAGTAACAAAACCTCAAAGCGCTGTGTAAAATATCGAGCATACGAAGTTTCCCTTTGTATACTAATATATATATATATATATATATATTGTAATAATCAACAAGTTAGTCGTTTAATTAATTTTGCCCCACGTTGTGGTAGCCATTTAATGTAACAAATCAAAATGTTAAGGTTATTTAAATTAAAAGATTATGAGAAATTAACAAACAAAATAATTTATTATTTATTCACTTGTTACTTCTTAAAATTTAAAACAATTATATAATCAAATTAAAACGTCTTATCTCAGGGTCTCCACTGGGTTTGATAACTAACAAAAAAGTGATTTAATAAACTGATTAACAATTCTGTTCAAAATTTACCTAAAAACAATATGTTGAAAAATGAAAGAAAGCTAAATGTAAAGAGATTAAACTTCAACGAAATGAAAAGTGAATGAAATCTGACTTTTACCGTTTAGTTATCGTTTACAAATATTATTGTCATAGTTTTGGTTACTCACATAATGTCCGACTGGTAGCAGCATTCTTTTGTAGCTTCACCACTACACTTTAAAACTTTACTACACTGATTCTAAATTTCCTACACATACGCTGTCGAAATACACGTACATAATTCTCAGGAACCTCGGATGATCCTCTCCTTGGTCAGCTATCGGATGTCGGTTTCCCTCAATGCTAAATTGTTCAATTTTTATAATGAAGCAACCTTTGCTTCACCGTTGCCTAGTTGTTAGAAAATCTCTCTGTACAACTATCTGCTTGCTTACTGGAACTCACGATTTGCAGATCTTAGACTTTTACTGTTTTATTTATTGATTTGGATCAAAACTGCTAAGTGTCTCGATGAAGATTTGTTTTAATGTCTCTCCTGTCGTGGCTGAACGTAGACTTAGACTAACTTTACTTTTGCGCGCGTAATCGCCATTTCGGCTCCTCAACAAAGAAACAGAACTCGCCGCTCATTCTTGCTTTGCTCGCTCATACCGCTATAATTCAAATTGTTCACTACAATTCAAATTATAACCAAACAATTAATGGCCTAATTAACTATTGCTACAATATATATATATATATATATATAACGCTAATACGGAAAAAATTATAAACGACTGAATGGATTAATTTTCGTGTTTATATTTCCAGATTCTCAACCTACAAGAGTTACGTAGTTTTCCAAATTTGAAGTTAAGGATTGGATCGATACTCAAAATTGTATCACTCTTCCCCGGTCAGCAATAAGATTCTAACTATCACGTCACTACCACAAAGGACCAATCAAAAACCGCAATGTCAATTGTATGCTAAAGATGTTGGTTATTCGCTAATTGGTAATCAATTTTCAAAAGTCTGTACCATAAATGTGTTGGGATAGGAGCAGGACCTCTGTGGTGGGAGATAATAATGCGGACCGCTACACCACACGAAATTGGCTGAATAAAATTAAATAAATAATGGATGAAATTGAATTTCAGATTTGTATTTCTCAAGTCACAATATACGCTATATAGTTTTCCGAATTTTTAAGTGTGGTAATTTTGAGGAAAGTTAAAACAGATTTGTACCAATGGCTATCGATAACTGCATTGTCTTTGACGATGGATGTGACACATAAGAATTGCAAGTCAACTCATGAAAACAGTATTCACTCCAGTGATTTTCAAGATAATAATGTTTTTTGATGTAGGCAGTACTAAGTAATATTTACAGGAAACGGAAAAAAATATTCTCATTTTTCCAACAAGGTTATATATTTATGATAATTATTATTGTAAAAAAAGTACTCTTACAATGGTTCCGTTTAATTGTACACCATAGCAGAATACGATTTATTCTACTAGTTTTATATATTCTTTTAAATAGTTATTCACGATTTCCATCAAAATTCGATAACACTGTCTCGGATGTCTTGAACGCTGATGACGAAATTGCCATGCGTGCGTACTTAACGAAACGGCCGTTGGATCCAAAACTCAGGATGACACAACCGGAAAAGGCGATGACATGGGAGGCAGTGAACTGCCGGACAAATTGATGACTTACACGTACTTGCCACACATGACGTACATCGGCTGAATGCGTCAGTGCCCCACGCTGACTTGCTCCTCACAAACACACGTGATAGTTGACTGCATTCAGCGAATTTGAACACGGTAGTTTGCTGGAACATGGAAATGATTTTAAGGTTGTCTTTTTTACACCGTGTGTGTCGTCAGGTTAAACGCAAAGTGAACCATCGCAGCATAATCAATTTGTAGTCGTACTAATTATGATAAACAGTTATGAATTTACCAATCATATAATGCGTATAATATTGAGGAATCGGGAAAGAGGCCAATAAAATTGTTTCACGCTACGTAAGAATTTAGTCATGGCGCCAAGCCAACAACGTTACACTTTAATTATTAACAGCTATTTTTAACTCGCCAATCGTTTCGTAACCGATAGTACTTAAATACAATTTATATCAAATTAATTTAATATGCAAGTAATTAAAATAAAACGGGTAATTATTAATATCAGCGATACAGAAAACATATATATGTAGAGAAACAGAGATATATGATAAAGAGTGTGAGGAAAATAGGTGGGTGGATGAGTCTCATTAGCATGGAATGGAATATGGTCATATCGGGAATTATTAAGGACAATCGTTCGAGATTTGAATGTAGAGTTCGTCACGGCGCTCTCCTCTCCATTCTCAGAATGTATCAAGGTAATTAACAGTATGTGTATTGAATCGGACAGATTGATTTCTCTGAGGACCGGGAAGGTCTGTCAATAGTTTGAACATTTACATATACAAGAGCAAAGTTTATACTATTCTGGTCAAATAATTTAGCAATGAAACAAATTACACAAGGAGGCACGCTGAATGGTTGAAGTAGAATCAACGAAATTTTAAGGACTGTAGTTAGGAACTACTCTGTAACCAAAATAAAAACCGTTAAAAACATAAATTGAAAACAGGTATTAAAATTTGAAGGTAATAAACATGATCGTTAATATCTGATTAGCCTAGTACTAGGTTTGTAAAAGAATGAGACAAACGGCCTTCATCAATATAATTCTTGATGGCTTTAAAAACAAAGAGAGGACGAGAAAATCGTACGTCCTTGTGCATATATTTTATCTAATTGCATCTCCATGCTCTCCTTGCAGGAGTCGTGCATCTCTTAATTACTAATTAGCCATTTCCCTATCATCGTAATAGTAGGTTTTAAACTGTTACATAAGTTAAAATATTTTAATAACGACCGCTGATTTTAAGAGATGTTAAAAAAAATTGAAGTTAGAATATTACAATACACGTTTCAGCCGCTGCTCTAATAACTGAGTTAGGTTTTATAATTTTTTTGTATGCTCGGCTCTCAACAATGAACCAAAAAGTATAGTATAACTTTTAACATCAATTTTTTATATAATATTAGATCTGTTGAAATCCAAAACCTAAAATAAAAATCCTTTATTTTCCTTATAAATTATACCGAAACATAATAAACTGTAAATTTGCTCAATATTTTAAATTAATGACAACTAATTTCAAAAATTAATTGTACGTCTGTTTTGAAAATTAATACTAAGAAAAATAGCCAAATACAGACAAAAGAAGCGATGTGATAAATACTGAAAACTTTGTTCCTTCCTTCAGGTGCTAAAAAAACTAAAAACTCAAGAGTAGTTGTGTCGCTCTAGGTTCTTGTGCTTTTAGTTTTCTTAGCACCTGAAGAAAGTAACAAAGTTTCCACAAACGTTGTGTGGTATATCATCACTTCTTTTGTCCGTATTTGGTTATTTTTCTTATTATTAACAACTAATTTCGTCTAGAATCACTTAACATCATCAGCTATTAACAGATTTAAAATTTCGTTATACCTTCAAATTTTTGCGCAATAGTGATGATAAATAACAAAACGCAATCAACGGAAATCTCTTTGAAGTCAATATATTAAGTGTAACATAAATATAAATTATAATTTTATTTTAAATGCCCCCCCTCCCCCTTTTCCAGAAAGATTTTTCTGCTCGCCGGTCAACATCAGAATATTTATTTTATGTGTTTTTTATATATTTAGTCCAATAAAAAAATTAAACGTCATTCTCAGGTTATCCAAATTACACTAAAACCATAATTATCCAATTTATGTGAATTATTGATAAATAGGACCATATTATATTTATTTTTCATATGTGCAACATCATGAGCAAAAATGACTTTTGTCACGTTTTCTGTCTTAGAATTTTTTTTTGAAAAGTACAAAAAATAATGCACTGACGGGATAATAATATCCTTCTGTACGTGTATTATGCTTCAATTATAACCTAAAATAAAATAAAATTGACTATAAATATAAATTATAATTTTATTTCAACTTTTTGTTTCCTTAAAAATAAATTTTTTAGATCTTTTACTGAATATATTTAATAGGGAATTTATCTAATTATGAAAATGCACTAGCAAAGCTTCCCTTTTTCCCGTTATACTTATGCAAAAATTGAATTTTAATATGCTATAAATTGTAATAGTTAATACATTTAATTTGCAATTAACACTTCAAAGGCTCAGCAGTGAAAAAATTTTGGCTTGACCTCAGTTCAATGTAAGTCTGTTCATATCGCCATTATATTTAAAAAAATTCAAAACATTATTTCTGCTTATTTATATTTATGATGTGGATGTAACTTCATATTTAATCCAATCAATGAATATTAATTTTCTGCTGTACTATAATAAACCTGGGTGGGACTTACAGAAAACAATAAAAGGATTGGCTGAAAAGTAATTAAAGTAAAAATATATCACGTAAAAGAGAGAAAAAGAACGTGAAGCACCGAATGTATTTATTCCGCTCCAAATATTTGAAATAATTGCATTGAAATTTAACAACTCGCATTTGCACTCTTATTTTTTTTTAGAGTGACAGGCCACATGAGGGCTCATCCACGTGGTGGTCTGTCCCTTTTAATATAATAAAAAAGGATTCAAAAAGGGGAATGCGGAATGGTGGAGCCAGGTAGGCAAGTGTTAACTGGAGTCTCTATCGGGCATTCCCCTAGAAAGCCTGAATCAGGTAGGTTGGGCTCTTGGTACTTGCCCAACGCGTTTCCGATGGTTGAGCGGGGACGCAGTACTTTAATGACTCTTTCTTTACTAAATGTGTAATAAAATCATGTATTTGTCTTTATAAACGACGTCGAAACTAGTAATTTTAGTTTTATTTCCACTTTTCATACACTAGCGAGTCCGAATTGGACAAAGTAGGTTTTATTTTGAACAAATTAGGTAAAAAAAAATTCACAAGAGTGTTCTGACTCTCATGCATATGCAGTGAATATAGTTCTACCGTGAAGAAGAACAGAGTTTCTATGCCGTTCGAAATGTTGGTTGTCTTAATTATCGTTACTATATTTTCTTTGTCTCACTTTTCTATTCCTCATTCTTCTCTTGTTCCGCAACTCTCGTTGCTATATTAATCTTTGACCTGTCCACATTCATCCGATCTGTTCCTCTTTTCTCAGATTTTTTTTTCGCTTATTATACCATATAGGCAATGGAAAGCCCGTCAATATCTGCTAATGTATTTGAACTTGATCCAACCAATAACAACGCATGAGCTGTATCAGTCGTGAGTCGTACGAGTGTCAGTGTCTCCCTATACATGGAAACGCCAGGAGACTTATCATTTAAAACGGACTATAAAACAGTTTAAACCGGAAAAAAAACTTGATACTGGAAAAATGAATTGTAAGAGACGCTTTAAATAAATAAAATAACCCCAAACCCTATCCTATGAATAGTATACAGAAATCTGTCTATCAAAGTCTAACCCTAACGCCAGGAACAGTGAACAAATTTTTCCATCCCTGGTAAGTTACAAATAATTCAGTAAGAACTTGACATGTTCCGTCATTAAGGCTGGTTTATGCCGAAATTTTAATTTGAAAGTTTTCTTGAGTCCGATGCATGTCGGAAACTGTCCTGAATAATGAGGACAGCTGGTCACGCGGGAAAAATCTGGCCCTGTGATCCCAGAATTGAAACGCGTTAAATGAAACGGGGTTGCTACGCCACAGATGGAATTACTCGAAGGCCATTGACAGGCATTTGCATTGCAGAACAGGCGTAACTCGTGCCTGACAGGTAAGGGTGTCACTCCTGAGACAGACCGCCACATACGCACTCCAATATATTGCAATATTTATCTTCAGGCTACACAGTGATTTTATCACTAGTCCAAAAATGCGTCAGAACTAGAAATTAATCCATTACGATTTCATTTTATTTAAAATAATCAAAATTTCTTTAATTTGAGGAAATAATTCAACGCCTAAATACATGTACCAGAGGATATTATTAACTCTTTAGCGCTTGATTTTTGTATTTTTAAATTAAATTTTTTAAGATGTATTGTTGTGAGTACAATACGGAAAAAATATACAAAAAAAATCAAACGTGACAAAAGTCACTTTTTTTCATGATGTTGCACATATTCAACATTAATTTGATTAGGTCTGATTTATCAATAATTCACATGAATTGAATATTTATGATTTTAGTGCAATTTGAATAACTTGAGAATGCGTTTAATTTTTTTTATTGAAAAAACATAGAATAAACTCATAAAATAAATTTTCTGAAGTTGACCGGCGAGTAGAAAAATCTGCCCGGGGGGGGGGGGGAGGTTGAATATCAGAAAGGTAGGACAGCCATGATTTAAATTTCACACTTCCTTAAGCGCATGTTGTTTCATATCTGCATCACAAAATAATTCTCTTAGAAACCAGCAGATGCCTCTGGTGTGATACTTAAAATTATGTTGCATATATATGCTACACTACGAATTAAAAGGTTAAAATGAATTTAAAGATTCGATGACTGTAAAATTTGGGAAAAAATAAAATAATTCCACAAATGAAATTTCCATAAAGCAACTTCATTTTCATGGCATTAAAATGAAAATTGCTGCTCTGTTAACTTCGATTCATCGTTTTGGTTTCTGTCGTTTCGGGTTATTTCACGACCACTCCGACGCAATATCAATAGAATTTCCCGTCCCCTTAAACGTATAAGTACACGTTCTTGTCCGCAGATATCGCGTATGCTTACGTGTAACGTGACTTTTTTTAATTGTTATTCGTAATTAATAATAATAATTCTTATACACAAAAATCACACTCAAATTAATATGGTAAATAATTACTGAAGATCACTAAGATTTTAAATAATATTACGTGTGGACAATCGAGTCATAAAGAATTTTATGAAATGAATAGAATAAATAATAAATTTAATCATATAAGATTACAATGAACTTTTTTTTCTAAAATATACAACCTACTATTTCTAATTTTTTGGCACTTTTCAGATGTAAATGTTAATAATACATAAATGAGATTAATTAAATTCCTTCTAAATTCAATAAATAGCGAAATGAATATTAAAATAATTTATCATCTTCAATAATGTAAAAAGTTGCACTTAAGTTAAAAAATGAAAAATGACGAAACAGGCGTAATAATCAATTTAATTGTACGTAAAATAGAATATGTGTAATTTATTATATATATATATATATTTTTTGTTTTAAAATTTT